>CM050164.1:334941865-335681865 GCA_027410445.1 Discoglossus pictus | reverse complement strand
CAATAAAACTTGTGGAAAATTCTAATAGACCTATTACAAATTAAAGTCTAATCATTTAGATGAAAAATATAGAACACAACTATAATAATCTTTGTGAAAATAATTCTATATATAGTGTATATTTTGAGAACATTAAAGATACACAGTGGAATTCTGGGATAGTAAAGTGCCAACAATAATATAAATATTCTCAATTAGATGTTATTAAAATGTCCTCTAGTAACAGAAAAACTGCTTTGAATTTACTACATTTTGGCTGTCAGTCAGCTCAAGAGCTCTTCAAACAAGATTGCCCTTATCAATACCTAATTACCATAATTAGCGATGAGTAGTTCTCTGACTAGTAATTTACTTTTGTAGGCAATTTCTCTGTTGACCAGTGAGTAGCCAGCCTCCATTCTTACCACAGAAGCTGTTGCAACAGGAGGCAAATACTCGGCTAATGAGGGTAAATAGATAAAGAAAAATAAACCAAACAAACAAAATATAGTACATTAAAATCTGTTTTTCTATTACTAAATACATTTTTTTAAATAAATTCAAATTGCAAATATGTATACTTTTGTTGGTACTTTACTGTCTTACTGTAGTTGGGACTTCTGTGACCACTAAATAATAAAAAAAAAAAGTGCAAATGATGATAATAATGACACAAACCACAAAACACAACACATATGCAAATGTTTATTAGCCTATGATGTGAATAAGGTATAACCTTCTCTGAAAGCTACATAGAAAACCTCTCCACAATTTTAATGAACTGGATTCTGTCTTTGGGCCTCATTCAATGCGATTTGGCTAATTGAATAGGGCTCTATATAAGCACATAGCATATTTTTTTACAGAAGTTTTTAGTTAGTGAACTTCTATCCAAAAGCAAGGTCTTTACTAACTAAAAACTTCTGTAAAATACATATGCTCTGTGCTTATATAGAGCCATTTTCAATTGGCCGAATCGCAATTTAATAAGGCTGCAAATCTGGAAAACTGCAAAAACGATAATTTGGGATTTAACAATCACATACATATTCTGGTGCAATCCGTTGTGTTGTGAATATCTACTGTTTCCTATTGATCCACCAGACAGAGTGCCTACCAACTGAACCCTCACTTGCAAAGATTTGGATTCCTTCAAGTTATTTACAGTGCTGATTCTTTCATCATATACGATCTAAGGCAGTAGACTGAGGCCACCCTGACCAACAGGTTTAACCATAAGACTTTCTCAAGGTGCAGATGCCATTGCCTTATTTGATCAACTTTCTAAGCAGTGCGGATCCTCATAAACCAATGGGATTCCCCTTACTCCTACTGAAAACACTAGGGGCCTTATTCAATTGCAAGCCCACAGATTACGTTATACAGACCGTATGTCTGCAGGCTTGAACTCTGCTACAATTACAGAGCAGTTCAATGGAACAAGCCCGCAACTTACGGGCGGAAAGCCGAAACCGTAAACCATGCACTCGTAAGTAGCATTTTAGAGCGTGAACATGATCAATGAAACAAGGCCATAACTACCGATTAAGAAACAGATAATAGTAAATGAGACCATCATAATTTGGTCAGGAGGTTACACATCAATCAATTAGCGTTTAGGGGTCCGATATGCGATCAGACTCGCAATCCGGCAATGTACAAAATAATAAAAATGAATGGCAATACTGTTCTAATCCATGTAGGTGGCCTGATATGTATTAACTCATTGATTGCAGAGATTCATTTATTACATAAATGTGAAAATTGAAAAGCAAATTAGTTTACGGGCTCCATTAGGGTTCCCGTAAACAACAATAGCTCAATTGAATCAAGGCCTAAGACTTTATAATAAACTGCCAATGTGACAGATGCAAGCTTTGCAGCATTTCCAGTCTCCTACCACTTATTGAATCAGATCAGCAGAAACAAAATGGTATCTACCACTGCAGCATAAGTGCACACATTAGGCAGTAAATTAAATTCTGTATTTTCTTCTAAATAGAATAGACCAACACAAAGTGTAAGATCCTATTGTAAATATAGAACTACTGTGGCCCTTTAAATAGAACAGGCGGATGGGATGCACATGAAGTGGTTTCCTTCACAGGGCATAATTGTGTTATATATATATATATATATATATATATATATATATATATATGTTTTAATAGATTGGAAATGTAGTTTACAGTTCACAGAGCATTATTGTGTATACAACTCTGTAAGCCCATAGCTACTCTGATTGTACACAGCATATCTCACACTAATCTCTGCATAAAGCTGTATAATGCTACAACTAAACAGTGACCTAGCGCTGCTGTCATTACTTAGAGAGGAGAATAGCTTCAGAAGACTGGGCTTCCCTAAATGTTCACTGAGTGTACTTTACATTGTTATTATATCACAATATATGCAGGCTGGGCACCATTCTGACATGTTCATGTTGTTACATTGAAAATATCCTGCTATAGGAAACATACCATGCAGCTGATAATTATATTTCATTCTTTCCATCTCAGCTCCACATACCTCTCTGTAACCTCAACCCTTATCTTTACATCAAATATTCAGTTACATCATTTCCCAATACACTTTAGAACTAATGCAACCTCAACATTGTGTACCCAAACAAGGCAGAAATCTCATGATGTGACCCTACAACCTCACAGCTTGGCCACCTCTCTGCATCAGTCCATCAGGATCCTGGAAGCTTAGATTCACCTTTTCTTGACACGTTATGTGTTTTAGTCTTTACAGTTTTCCCTTTCCATATAACTGATATAAAACACAACTAACTCACTAATTTACACTCAAACTTGGTGGCATTTCACGTTTCTAACCTATAAAGAGTTCGACATCTCAGTCCTACTAATTCTAAGTATATATATATATATATATATATATATATATATATATATATATAAAATCAGAGGCAGTAACCTCAAAATAGTGCTGTCTGTGGGTAGATTTCCTGGCTTGTGCATATTCTTTCCAGGGCTTTGCTTAAAATTGTGTAATACACCAGGCATATGCTTAAACTGAGACATGTTTGAAATGGTATTTGGATTAAAGAGTGAATGCTTTGTGGGCATATTTGCATGTCCCTGCCAAGATTCCCAAAATGCAGTGCAGTAACTGTTATTGGCAGTAATTATATAAGTATAAATGAATCTATCGTAGCTTATTATTTTTTATTATTTAATTTTTTGTCATACTCTTTTTGTGTAATATATAATCATTACACATGTCAGATTCAACAGGAACGCTGTGCAACGAGTACTGTAGCTAACAGGAGTATGAATTACCAATACTGCTTCCACCTGCCTATTTATTTAACCTGTATGCCACAAGTTCTGTCTGTATCACTCCCTGTGTGGTCATTCCCCAGGAGGGTTTGCTTAACCCCTGTGTATATATTCTATTGTCTAAATATATCAGTTATGTGGCCATTTCTTATGTCTCTTTTTTTAATTAATGCATCTCAATATCTCCGCTGGTAGACTGTAAAATATCCAAGAGAAGTCTCATAATCCCAATCTCCCCATACTGGACGATACACAGTTGGAAGTAAAAAAAAACACATCATTAATTTTCTCACACACACACATATATATATATATATATATATATATATATATATATATATATATAAATCCTGGCAAACAGGAAATCAACACAGGTAAATAAACACATGCCCATATTTGGCCACACAGTACAGAGAGAGAGAACAATAGTTGCGGTCACATCACACATCAACCGGTGCATAGCTGACTACTCTTACACAATAACAGGCATTACCATATGGGATCATTCCTCTCTTTGCCCTATCTGTCTACACAAGGTCTACCAGATAGCTACCAAGTAATCCTCCATAACTCCGGCAGGGCAAAGGTTAACCCGTTCCCTGCCATACCCTCTAGCTCTGTGTATTACACCCTGCTCTGTGTATATTAACACATATCAATAACACACTGTCTTTGTAATAAGACTAGGTGGCTCCCCGTAACCACAAGCCAGCATACCCAGTCTGATCCCAGCAGATCGGTTTGGAGATATCCGGGGGAGTCCTTGCAAATCACTTTTCCAGTTTAGTTTGTCTGGATAACCCGTCATCGTTGCTGTTTTGCTTTCCAGGGCGGTAGTGTAAAGTCAAACGGCTGCCTCCCTAGACTCCAGTGAAGCAGTTTGGCATTGTCTCCTGCCACCCTGTTGAGCCACACTAACAGGTTGTGATCTGTGAGTAAGGAAAAGGTTTACCCATACAAATATGGCTGTAGCTTCTTGAGGGCCCAAACCACGGCCTGGCATTCTTTTTCGATGGCAGCGTAGCTTACTTCTCGGGGTAAAAAAATTCTGCTTAAGTAAGCCCCCGGGTGTTCGCCGCCATCTGCTCCGACTTGGCTCAATATGGCCCCCAATCCAAAGAACGTCTGTATGAACAAGAAAGAGTTTGGTGGGATCAGGAGCAGCCAGTACAGGGGCCTTGATTAGAGCAGTTTTCAGTTGTTGAAATGCGTGTTCACACTCTGGGGCCCAGACTACCTGCCTAGGGAGGTTCTTACGGGTCAAATCAGTAAGTGGCGTAGCCAGGGCACTATAGTTGGGCATACAATTTGCGATAATACCCTGCTGTTCCCAGGAAAGCTAGGACCTGAGTCTTCATACGGGGGGGGGGGGGGGGGTCGGCCATTTGGCTAGAGCTTCTATCTTGGCTATCCCTATGTGACACTTACTAGGTTTGAAGGTAAACCCTGCTTTCCTGATGCAGTCTAGCAGTGATCCTACGTAGGTCAGGTGTTCTGACAAAGTGTCGCTGTAAATAGCTATATTGTCCAAGTAGGCGCAAGCGTACTCCTGGAATCCATCCAATAGCCGATCTACCATCCGCTGGAAAGTTGCCAGAGCGTTTTTCATCCTGAAGGGCATGACTCAAAACTGGTACAGGCAAAACAGGGTGACAAACGCAGACTTGGGTATGGCTTCTTTGGTTAGTGGAATTTGCCAGTACCCCTTATAAAGATCTACTGTAGTGAGGTACCACCCTCGGGCAATTTTGTCTAAAAGTTTGTCTATCCTGGGCATTGGATAGGCATCAGACACCTTCATTTAGTCTCCTATAGTCCACACAGAATCGTGTCCTTCTGGGCCGCTTTGGTACTAGCACTACTGGGGATGCCCAGGGACTATCAGAATGTTCAATAACCCCTAGCTGAAGCATCTCCTGAATCTCTTTAAGCATATTCTCCTTTACAGATTCAGGGATGCAGTAGGGAGTTTGGTGTAGTGGTAATTGGCCGGGGGTGTCTACGCTGTGAATAGCCAGAGGCATGTACCCAGGCATATTGGAGAAGGTGGTCCCCTTGGCCCTGATCAACTCCTGTGCCTGTGTACGTTCCTGTGGGCTCAGCCGCTCTGCTAGCTGTACCCCTCCGAGGCCCTCTGTCTGGTCTCCTTTTTCTAAGAGGTCTGGTAGAGAGAGGTTCTCAAAATCTTTGGAGACTGGGGCGAAAATAGCGACCCCATCCTCCGTGCACTCATTATAGGGTTTTAGCATATTCACATGGAGCATGCATCTTCCCCCTACTCCTGAGCATGTGCCAATCACATAGGTGGTAACACATTTTTGTTCTACCATCCGGTATGGGCCCTGCCAGGCAGCCTGAAGCTTGTCACTGCGGACGGGTTTCAAAATCAATACTTTTTGTCCCACTTGAAAGCTGTGGTCCCTGGCTCCCCTTTCATACCATCTGCACTGGCAATTCCTAAATTCCAAGACTTATGGGACGATAGAAGTACCATCTGTGCTAACCTCTCCCTCCCAATGCTCTCTTATTAAGTCCAACGTGCCTCTCTCAAAGGGGAAGAATCCAGTGGATTCTTGGGGCACCTCCCTGTATGCAAATAGAGGGTGGAGCAGGAATCTTTCCCAGTCTTTCATAGTGTCTGCGAATGTCTGGAGCATTTGTTTTAGTGTCCCATTAAAACGTTCTCCGAGACCATTGGACTGGGGGTGGTATGCCGATTTTACTATGGGCTTAATTCCGCATAGTCTCCAGAGTTGGTGGGTGACTTTGGCGGTAAATTGGGTGCCCTGATATGAAATTAACTCTTTCGGGGAAATCCCATGCAAAAGAAAATCTACATAAGGGCATCTGCGACTGTCTCAGCGTAAGCATTGGTCAGCGCTACCGCCTCTGGGTATCTAGTGGCATATTCTACTAGGGACAGGATGTATTTCTTGCCGGAAGTGCTCAGACGAGTTAGGGGCCCTACCAAGTCTGCGGCTACCCTGCTAAATGGTTCTTCGATAATGTGAAGGGGGTGAAGTTTTGCATTATGGTATTCCCGTCTCTTACTAACCCTCTGACAGGTGTCACAAGTCCGAAAGTACTGGATATCTTTCGAAATCCCCGGACAGAAAAAGTTCTGAGTTAGCCGGTATTTAGTTCGGTGATTTGTTTTTCAATTGGAGTTTTGGGAGGTCTCAGAACGGCAATGCGAAAAAAATGGTGGCAGTAAAGCGGTAAATTTTTTTCAAGACCGTATATCGGAAACACATTTCGGCATTGGCGAAATTGATCAAGTTCCCCAAGCCCACAAATGGTTTCAGACCCGTCCAGCACAGAGCAGGGAGAGGGAGGAGAAAGACCCAGGGGAGGGAGGGAGAGGGTGGAGAGGTTGGAAAGAGACACAGGGGAGGGAGAGGGTGGAAAGAGACACAGGGGAGGGAGAGGGGGGAGAGGTTAGAAAGATACACAGGGGTGAGAGGGAGGGAAAGACACAGGGGAGGGAGAGGATGGAAAGAGACACAGGGGAGGGAGAGGGGAGAGAGGGTGAAAAGAGACACAGATGAGGGAAAGAGTGGAAAGAGACACAGGGGAGGGTGGAAAGAGACACAGGGGAGGGAGTGGGGTGGAAAGAGACACAGGGAATGGAGTGGGCGTTAAAGAGACACAAGGGAGGGAGAGGGGAGAGGCTCGCAATGTGTGGCAAACAGCATTGCCAGGCTTCAAATTTTAGTGCCGTCATTTTTGACGGGCAAGCCGCTAGTAAATAATAGTAGTCAATGAGACATTTAATAAATTCTTATTATTCTTACCTACACCCACAGGGCATGTTTCTTTATCACCCCCTACAGTGGGAATAAATTAATAACAGTAGGTAATGAGTGATAGAGAAGGGTGTCTTGCATAGATGATTTATGCTTCAAATATCTAACATTCAAAGTCTAATATCTAACACTTCCACCCATTTTTTTAAAAATAAAAGTCATTTTTTTTTAAATAACAATCAATTGCAATGTCTTTTCAGACAATCAGAGCCTGGGAAATTGAATTCACATTTCTTATTGGGTAAAAATAGCCAACCAGATAATGTTCTTCTGACATCTGCTTTCAGCAAAACAGAGACTGTAAATGTATATTTAACAGACCCACGTTAGCGTATTTATACAGACCTATGCAATCCCAGGTTAAGTAAAAGGCATTCATCATGGACCCATTACATAGATTTTGCTTGACTAGTTTAAATTGATTGTGGAGAGCGAGGCAGGCCAAAAAAAACACTGAAAAGATATCTTTTATAAATTGCTAAAAAAAGATTGCATACAAAAAAAATGAAAAATAGAGGAGAAATTATTGTATTATTGCTGATTTGTCTTCATTACATTACATGTGCTTGCCAAAAAAAAAATCTCATTCTAGTTCTGTTACTTCATGCTCAGACACTTAGGTGAAGACAATGAAAAGGTAGACACTTCATTTCGCAACTGTGGGGCAGTTTGTGGTACCTTCATGAAACAATAACTTTTCATTGATACTGAAATATTACTTGAGGAATATCATAAGTAAAAACAAGTTAGGGGGTAGGCTAGACTATTAAAGTATCAGCTAAAAAGTGATGCTAGCACCTTACTAAATGGGGCTGGAGGCAGCACAAGGGTCTGGAAAGGTGACTGGGAAGCAAGTGAGAAGTGATTAGTGTCCAAGTTAGGCTTGGGTAATCACCTATCTTTTCTGCTTGCGATGAAAGCAGGGAAGTGATCATCTAGTTATGGTCAGAGGTTGGGAAGTAGTAATTCAGGTCAATGTCAACAGAGATAAGTGGTCAAGGCCCTGTAGGGTACCAGCAGTTAGTAGTAATAGATGAGCAGTGGTGTTTTGTAGAATCCAGACAGTAGATAGGAAGGTTATAAAGAGTGTCAAATGACCTAATAATGAGCAGGCAGATCATATACTGACATTGTAGTGGCTATGATATTCAATTGACTTTAAATGTAAAAGTACAATGTGAGGTTCTAGAGCGTGTACATTGAGTACATTCAACAGTCATTGCTCATGGACACTATCTCATCATTAGTTTCCTAAACTTCTATTTGAATAAACCTGTTAAAATGTGGATGTTAATTATACTATTGTATTATATTTTCTTTAAACATCTTTTATAGTAGTTTTTTACTGCCCTACCATGATTAACATTGCTTTGGTTGTAAGTTTAAAAACCTCTGTGATATCTGTGGCCCGATTCAATTGCAAGCCCGTAACTCGATCGCAGTAGGCCGTTTGTCTGCTGGAGTGCTGCGGGCTCCCGTTCATCTCCGAATCCAGACCTATTCAATTGGTCAAGTCCGCAAGTTACTGTCCCAAACTCGACTCCGTAAGTCATGCACTGGTTCGTAGCAGTTCAGGGCGGGAATATGATCAATTAAGCAAGCCCATAACCTCCCATTTCTAATCAGCCAATAGAAAATGAGACATTATTACTGCAGTAAAACATGGAGATTACATGACAATCAATTAGGTTCAGGGGTCCGATATGCAATCAGACTCGAAAACCTGCAAAATAAAGAATTATGAAAATGAATGCCAATACTGTTCTAGTTCATATGGGTGGCCTGATATGTATTAACTCATTGATACCCAAGATTGATTTAACCTCAAAATGAAACATAAAAATAAATCTTATATACTGCCGATTTGCGAGCTTGAGACTGTTGTGCAATTAATTCTAATGTCTTTCATCACTCTCCCTGTTATTTACAGTGCAGTAGTGATTTTATATTTGCATTTACAGTGCTACAAATAGGTGTTTAACCCCCTTGCAGGTCCTCTCTAGCACTCATAGGATTTTCTCCTTCTTTTGCCATTTACGGGTGTGAAAATATTTGCAGGCTTGGGGAAATTGAACAACTGAATAGCTATTTGCGATTTTAACCATTGTAACTCTTGCGAAAGTGAGAGATCAAACACTTCGGGAGGCTGTAAGTTACAGGTTTAACCATTGCAATTTTTTAGGCTGTAACTTGTAACCCGTTTGGAGCCCACAAAAAGACGCCAATTGAATAGCAAATTAACTTGCAACCTCACTTACAGCTCAATTGTATTGGGCTCCTGGTCTGAAGCTATTGCTGTGTATTTCGGCCTCCTAGGTTCTGGAACAGCTAATATTCTCATGCCTGCTACACGTTTTTAACTATAAACCCCTTCTTGATGCTCTGTGGTTTAGATTCTGTACTTTTCTCTCCATAGCCTCCACAGTACTGTATACTGTTTGATCTGTGCGTTGTTAACCACACTCGGCTGCTGCACCTTCTTGACCAATTTCACCGATGCAGAAGGCTAATTTGAGGATTTGTGACAGTATGGAAATAATGTGAAAAAGGTATGACTGGAACAAGGAGTAGATGTTTGTTTTGGTGATATTTGAACACATGGATTTGAAGAGGATCATTTGATTTCAGCAAGAAGATCCACAAGAGAAAAGAGTGAAGATGATAGAAAAATATTGTTACAGGTGTAAGATATGGCTTATAGTGTGGCAATCTTTAAACATTATGATGGAAATAAGTAAATCTTATAAAATGTGTAATTGTATAAATTATTATTATTAGCAATTGGTTGCTGAATAGTGTTTATCATGTATTAAGTTGTATCAGTCACACATGAACCTCTTCACAAACAAACTGAATTCCTGAGAGGTATGATTTATCACATATATATATATATATATATATATACGACTTGCCCGTCAAAAAATGACGGTCAATCAAATTTGGGAATGCTGTTTGCACACAATGTGAGTCTCTGACACTCTTAACCTTTTTGTTATTTACAAAGAAGTACAACAAGTGTAATAAATGTTTTAATTTTTTTAACATTGAACTTGTGAAGAACTGTCAAAACATATATTTTTAACAATATTAACCTTTTTAATCCATAGCACTTTTTAATGTAGTAACATGTAACCTTGAATTTTTATGAAAATGCCATTCCAATTTTTTAATTTTTTTGTATGTCTAAGTGGTTCCCTTGAAAAGAGCCCATCAGACTTGTAAGTTTGTCTATGAGATATAACCACTTTTTATTCTTGTTTTATTTTTTAAAACTTTTTTTTGTTATTCTTGTAGTTCTGGTAAATAGCAGATAGAGTTTCCTAAGTGATAATAGTGGTCCTCTAAAAAGAGTCCCAGTGACATTCTTGTTTGTCCTGGAAGTAAAACCACTCTTCTCTTTGTTTTTTGCTATTTTATAGAGTTTCTTAGCAAAATAGTGGTCCTCTAAAAAGAGCCCGAGTGACATCAACTTTTGTTCTCGAAATAAAACCACTGTTCTCTATGTTTACAGAACCTCATAGTACACAATGTTTTTGGTAAAAATGAGTCCATACGCTAATAAATCACCCTGACTTTGGTTTTCTTCAACATGAACTTTAATTTCCACTGGATTGTTGCATCTGGAAGAAGCAACATAGAGTTGACCATGGGCAAATACAGGTTCCTGTAAAGAAATACCCACAGACTTAAACGTTTGTCCTTGTGATTTATTAATGGTCATGGCAAATGCCATGATAATGGGAAATTGTCTCCTTTGAAGGACAAAAGGTAAACCACTCTCACTTGGAGCCAAATCAATTTGTGGTATAAAAACTAATTCCCCTATGGGGTACCAGTCATCATTTCTGCATGTATAAAATAATCATTTAAATCGTGGTCCCATTACAAAGTCCTTTTTTGGGATGCATATTTCTCAGTTGCAAAACATGTGGTGGCATTCTAGAGGGAGTTAAAGAATTGATAAATTTTATAGAAAAGTTGGATTCACTGTCTTTATCGTCAACCAGAACCGAATCCGCACTATAGAACAATTTTTTTGGTGCATTGATGAATTTTAAAATTTCGTCATTCAGATTCAAGGCATCTATATTTTTTGATGTTAATATCACTTTGAGTAATCATCATTATTGATTGTATTCAGATACATTGCCGATGTTAGTGATTCTTTGCAAATCATTTCTGGTGGAATTTCTACAGTGTCATCAGGTAGATTATATATTTGTGGATGTTTTCCTTCTCCAATTTGAATTAGCCAATTATTGAATTTATTTTGGCCTTGATATCTCATATTTTTTTCTAATTTTAGGTGAGTAAATATTTTCCACAATTTACTTCTCTTTATACAAATGTTGATGATGTCAGTCCTATTGCCATGTGGCACAACAGGTAATGTTTGCCTAAAATCTCCTCCTAACAACATGACCTTTCCACCAAATGGCAAATCATTATCCATAACTTATTTTAATAATCGATCAATACATTGCAGGGCATGACATAACATCATTGTAGCTTAATCTATTATAATCAATTTTTTTATTTTTTGGCTTGTAATGAATTCATTCAAATATCCGACACTGATGTCTCTAAAATGAGATCTGGCAGTTTAAATCCACTATGAACAGTTCTGCCACCTTCTAACAAAAGTGCTGCAATTCCAGTTGTTGCAAATGACAGTGCTATTTGACCTTGTGATCGAATATAACTCATCAAACAATTATACAGATAAGTTTTTCCTGATCCACCCGGGCCATCTAGATAGAAATAACGGTCTTTGACCATTTCATCATCTGTTGCATTTGTGACGGCGTTAAATGCTTGCAATTGTAATGCATTTAAAGTTGCAAGTTTTTCTTGTGTTTTTTGTTGTTGAAGCTTAGTGTCATACTCATCAAAGTTAATTTCATCTATAAGTCTGGGATCAGGAAAATTAAAACTTGCACAATTTAATCCATGAGCCAGAAATATTTTCTTGAATTTCCATTAATGCTCTTAATAGTGCACTGGGCTCATTGTAACAATTCAAATAGTCTTCACATATATTTAATTTAAATGTTTCCCACAAAGCTAATGCATCAGGTACATTGTAAAAGATGCAAATTAATGCAAATTGTTCTTTGCAAGGGCCGCATTTGCAGACCGAACTGCGTCCCTCGCTTTGCAAGGGACGCAGTTCTGCAAGCTCGCTTTACGAGCTCGCAAAGCATGACAACTCGCAGTTTGACAATTATAATATGTGATTGATAAGACAACAAAAGGTTTTGGCCAAGGATGTTTATGTGTAAACAAAGGGACATCTGTGTGTGTGGGATTACCATCTTCAACGGTTGTTAAAAATAAACTTGTGTGGGGGAGGTGAGAAAGATTTCGATTGGGATCGGCAGTCACAGATCAAGGGGGCAGTGTCCAAGAAAGACAATACAAGACCAGAGTTGACAGAGCCTCCATGAAGCATTCCAGAGAGAAGAGTGCCAGGAGAATGCCAGATGAGCCCAGCTGAGCAGAGCAATGCTGACCAGAGAACATAAAGGAGAATGAACCTCAAAAGCAGACCATAGGGGGTAGTATACTGTATCTTTATATTACATAATGTAGAATTCATATAGGTATTATATTTGTAAATATCGTCTTAATACTTCTTGTCTGTTATCTGTTTTGTCTAAACCCATTGTGTAACCGTATCTTGATTTATGTAAAATATATATTTTTAATGATATATTGTTTGTCTGTTTATTGACCTGTCCAAAAGAACTTATGATTTATGGAAAATATATATTAATTTCTTACACAGGCCTTGATATACTTGGGGTATTAGGGCATTATGAGGTTTAAGGTTTGATTTACTCAGATATTCTAGGTCTCAGGTCACTTGAGATTTTTTTTACATTGAAAAGCTGTTATCTCTGCATGTTTGATGAGAGACTGCTGGACATTTTATGAAAAATAAAGTAATCTAGAGAATGAATGACAGTAGTATCTCCAACTAAGTATGCCAGAATCCATGAAATACCATAAGGAAAGTCAATGAATTCAATACTTTTTGTGTTAGATTTGTGGAGCATATGAGAAATGGTGGTGTTGCAAAAGGAACGATCTATTTAACTAAAATCCTTTATTAGTATTTTATATTAGTTGTGATACGAGCAGAATTACCTCAGAAAGTCTGAGGTAATGAGAGGCAAAGATGCAGACTTGGTTGATAAAATAAATTAAAGTTGATGGGGAGGCATGAGCATGTAAGTAGTGTTGGTGGAGGTTTGAATAGTGGTTAGTCATGGTTGCAGTACAATACAGAAAGTCACATAAGTTTGTACTGCTCTTTGTGGTATTTAAAGTAGCGGTGTAGAATCCATTGGCGATCAACCTGATGGAGAGAGTGGTGTTGCTTAGGTGATGGAAGAGAACGGGTAAAAAATGGAAGGCTGTAGTCATGACCGAGGTACGAGGGAGGAACAAAATATGGGAGAAAAGTGAAAGCGAAAGGAGAAAGTCATGATTTGAGAAGTTGTCACTCACCTTTATACATCTCCTTTACGGTTGACTGAATGGCATGTGAAGACGTTAGGGGATCAGCAGCATATAAAAGTGTAGCCTCTCCCATAAAGACAGGCATTGCATAAAAATTACAAGGGTCTCCAACCATTTCTTTAATGAGAGTTACACAAGTATCCATAAAATAGAGCCAAGACATTTCAAGGAATAACAGATTGAGGGCAGCTTTAGCATAAAACAAAACATAATACATACTGCAGGCTGTCATAATATAGGATATGCCTACAAGAATCATAATGCAGCCTGTGTCTACAAGAATCAAAGTGCAGCCTAAGCTTACAAGAACCAAAGTGTAGCTTGTGCTTGGATTGTGAATTTGATGAAGGAAAGTGATGCAAGAAAAGAAAAATAGTGCGAACTACGATAGAACAGAAAAAGAGAGATAATCGCCAAGTATGAGCGTGGTTGATGTGTGTGCGGAGTACAACATGCCTAGAACAACAATCTCTATGATAATGAGAAATAAGGAAGCTTTTAAACGACCCAATGTGGCTAGAGATGTGAAGGCTGAGATTAAGCAAAGGTCACAGACATTGGAGGAAGTGGAGAAATTGTTTGGATTAATGAAAAACAGTTAGTGGGTGATAGTATTTCCCATGCAATAATTTGTGAGAAAGCAAAACAGTTGGGTGCCAATTTAGTAAAAGGCAAGAGCAGTGAAGAGTTTAAAGACACTCATGGTTGGTTTGAGAATTTTAAATAGCAAACTGGCATTCACAGCATGGTGAGGCAAGGAGAGGCAGCCATTGCCGATAAAGAAGCTGCCAAAATCTTAGAGACTATGTAGAGGCTGAGGCTTTTAATCCCCAAGTCTTCAACTGTGACAAAGAAAATGACTACATCACCCAAGAAGAAGTTACCAGAGCACAAGTTGATGAAGAACAGGCTAACTCTGTTGGTGTGTGGGAATGCTAGTGGAGATTTAAAAATGAAGCCTCTATTAATCTATCACAGGGAGAACCCCAGAGTTTTCAAAAGAGAAAAGGTGATAAAAAGCAAGTTAAGTGTAATGTTGCAGGCCAACAGCAAAGCCTGTGTAACCAGGCAGCTCTCCATAGATTGGATGAATAAAGTAATCGTTTAATCCACCTT
Source organism: Discoglossus pictus (assembly GCA_027410445.1). Lineage (NCBI taxonomy): Eukaryota > Metazoa > Chordata > Amphibia > Anura > Alytidae > Discoglossus > Discoglossus pictus. The sequence goes on along the minus strand of CM050164.1, from coordinate 335,667,134 downwards.
AAAAAAAAATATATATTTGCAGGAAAAAATACTGCCTCCGAGGGCTCTGTTAATAACGGACAATGCTTCTGCTCACCCTCCAGGCTTCAAGGACAACTTGCTGGAGGACTCGAATTTTATACCTGTGAAGTTCTTGCCCCCCAACACAACTCCTCTGATCCAGCCCATGGAGCAGTAGGTCATCTCGAATTTCAAGAAGCTGTATATAAAGGACCTCTTCCAGTGGTGCGTTGAGGTGACCTCGGATACTGAGTTGACACAGAGAGTTCTGGAAGGACCATTTTGATAACCTTCACTGTGTCACTCTGATAGATAAAACCTGGTGTGCACTCGCTTACAAGACCATGAACTTTGCCTGGAGGAAACGGTGGCCAGAAGCTGTAACGCAAAGGAACTTGTAGGCAGAACCGAGCCCAATAGTGGAGGACATTGTGTCTCTGGGCAAGTCCATGGGCCTGGAGATGAGTAATGAAGACACTGATGAGTTAGTAGAGGAGCATAGAAAAGAGCTCAGCACGACAGATAATGGCTGAGGAAATTTTGTCAGGTGAAGAGGGAAGGCAGGAAGCACCCACTGCACGGAGCAAAGAATTGTGCTCTAAATGGGTTGAATTAAAAAATTTGGTGGGAAATGTATCACTCTGACGAAGCTCATGCAAGCAGAAATGTGCATTTGGTTATTGACCAAATAAAAGCTCACTTCAGGAACATTTTGAAAACGAAGGAAGAAGTAAGTTTGTCTTGAGAGGTTTCTAGTGAAACTTCCTACATCAGAGTCTCTAGCAGGGTTTAGTGGTGTTAAGAGGTAGGAAGAAATAACCCCTGTGCAAATGTCTGATGTTTATTGGAAGAGGCTCCCCCTTCCAAGCAATAATCTCTCTCCTCCTCTTCTAAAATTACCACATCCCATTGGGCCCTCAAGTGCTCTCAGTATAGTTAAAGTGAATTTAAATTCGATGTTATTTGATCTAATTATTGTTTTTTATTTATGTGTTTGGTTTTAAGGTTTTTTAATCAAACAACACCATTAGTTCAAAATAAAATGTGAAATTTCGGGGTTTCAGAATGGATTATTTCAATTTACACTGATCACTATGGGAAATGCTTGTTTGGTTCTCAACTGTATATATTAATTACACTATCTAGTTTCTACTGTATGAAATGCTTTAAAAGGATAATTTAACCCTACGTAAGGTATGGTGAGACTAGAATAATTAATAACACCAGTAACAGGATTGTTAGAACAGTTTTTCCCAAGTTCAATTTAGGCGATTTAAACATTCCAACAATTATTGTGGCCTGATAAACGTTCCGGCTTTCATTTTTCAGGATTGTATACATTTAACAATTTATGGGTTTGTATTCAGATGTTGCTATTCCTGCCTAAAGTGGTTTGTAAAAGTAGTTTTAAGAAAAATTACTAGGTTTCACTAATTTTCTCAAATGCTTATTCGAAAGTTATTGGTAGACCCATATTTATGCAATGTATGCCATTTAACACAGTACAGTTGTATAAAAGTACCGACAAATGAATATTTAAAATGAATGCCCAAATGAATGTATTTTCTTAAAATAAGAACACATATAACTCATTGATTGATATTTTTTTTTATTTAAGTAGAAAAAGTACAAAAAATGTTTCCAACACAATACTTGACACAGTGAATTAGCAACTACAGTATATTGGATGCACACAAAATACACATTGCTATGTAAAGTCCAATGCTAAGTTTCAACACCGATGGACTATGTGACTGAATGTATAACTACAGTTACACTTACATTTCTAAAAAAGAAATTCCACTATTTCTTTAAAGGATAACTGTATGATGATAAATATACATGTCTGTCAGAGCTTAGTTAGGCAGGAAAAATGCCACAAAGCTTGTTTTATAATTATATAAAAAAAAAACAATGCCTTTCCTGGTGCTTTTCAGTGAAGTGAGAGAGGTGTTTAATTTTTTTGCAGGAGCAAAGCTTGGAGTTACACTTGCAAGCTGTCTGCTCCTGAGCATGAGCAGGGGAAGGGGTAGGTGTCAAATACAAGTGGCTCCAATGCTTTAAAAAATCCCCCACGTCTGTTTAGTAGATAAACTAGACAACATATAACACACACATGTAAACAATGAGTTAGTATGCAAAAAACGTTTTTTATACACATGACTTGCAAAGCGGATTGGGTTGTTAGCTTGTTACAAACTTCACACATTATTTCTATACTACAGTGGTCTACATATTTTTTATTTCAGACTTGATCTTATGAAGGCTAAACCGTTTTGGTGTCCTTACAATTAGGCTGGATTGAACAAATGATATAAGATGGAGCAGTGCATTATTTAAAAAAGGAACCAACTATTTTAACATAAAGAACTATGCATGTTTACATACAATTGTGTATAGATAAAAATATTTGTGAACAGGAAAGAAAATGGGCAGTGAAATAAACGTGGACCTCTACTAGCCTGAAAAATCAAAATGGAAATAATAAATTTGTCATTACAGAATTAAAAAAAAGAAATAATGTACAAATAAATGTAATATCATATTTGACTATCTATCCTTTTATTTATTTACTGTTCTATGTATTTACCAGTTTGCTGTAGGCAACCATTCGATAGTGAGGAATGTGCAAATCAATGACATTTCCACTACTCTTATTAGGCACTGACATTAAGAATTGACATATTTCAAATGAGACTTCTGCATTTTAGATCTCCAACTAGTTTCTGTAGAAATACAAATGCTGGCTTCCACTGTAGCCTAATTCAATGTAACAGTTAATATATTAAATGCTGTATTAATATTCACAATATTAGGTTATATTATATATAATGCATTCTTTTTTTTTAAATGTTTTTACAATTTGTTGCCCATTATCAAATGTAGGTATTCAAAAGATCAAATTGTAAATATGGGACTACAGTGGTCCTGTTCTTACAAAATGGAAGCACCAACCTGTAGAAAAATAGACTTGCGAGAGTTTCAGGTATATTCAATCACTTCAGAGAATGGAAATGATTTCTTTACAAAGGTCATTAACTCATCTACTGTTTTGCCTTGGAGTTTGTAAGGGCATCAAGAGAGTTTTTTAGTACACACAGATTTAAAAAATATGCAACACCCCCCCCCCATAAATACCAAGCCCGTAATAACCTTCACTTCAGGGCATGGTCCTGATCAATCAAGCAAGACCGTAAATTACAATTTAAGAAGAGCCAATAGTAAATGAGACAGTCGTCATGACGTCAGTAAAGCGTCTAAACTGCAATCAGTGTTTAGAAGTACAATTTGCAATCGGACTCGCAATCCAGAAATGTAGAAATCAATAAATATATGTTCTAGTCCATGCAGGTTTCACGATATGCATCAACTCCTTAATTCCTGGGATCGATATAACACGGAAATAAATGAAACATAAAATATTTTTTATTGCAGATTTGTGAGCTTGAATCATCATGTCTTTCATTGCTTTCCCAGTATTTTTAAGTACAGAAGTGTGTCTTTATTTGCTTTTGCAGTGCTACAAACCTATTTGTGAGTCCTATCTATTACTCAGACATTTTTGGTACATTTGCGGGCTTGTTGTATTCTTGTAATTAAATATGGATTTTGCGTCTAGCACTAGTAAGATTTGCGGGCTTATAACATCAAAGGAGGAGATAGGACGGAGTTACGTTTTTGACCACCGCAGTGATTTTGAGTCTGTAATTAGCAAATTAAATGCGAGTAACAAAATGTGGCCAATTAAATATCAGTAACATTTACGGGCTCCATTATGGATTTATGTAATTGCGATTTAGAAAATTAAATGTGGGACTATGTTTTTATTTTTGAAGCATATGCTCATCAATGAAAAAAAAAAAAAAAACTAAAACCTTTTGTAAGGTTTATGAAAATGCTAGAGTTCGAGATCAAATTAATAAATTAGTCTGCAGTGACTTTTAATGTTGGAATCAGCTAATTACCAGGACTGAAAATCTCATGATTATTAGCAATTCGGAGAGTAAAATAATCCACTAAATATTATATAATTGAGTAAAATCAAATGTTCACATGAATACACAACTTTAGGGTCCTCATAGGCTGAAGTTTCAAGTTCTACTAACCATGATTCAGTGCTTAAAAGATTTTGTTGGGCTTTCACTACTGAAGTTAGTCAGTTTCCGCTTTGCTGCATGGACATTGTCACTGTTGTGACTGGTCGCACAAACGGATGTTGAAGCCAACTGGGCATCTTGCCCCGTTCTTGGCTTTTTAAATGGAGAAGTTGAAAACAAAGTTTGATCTTTTGACTGTGATGTAGAATTAGACATATTTCCAAAAAAATGTCCATCAATATCATGAGTATATGAAGCCAACAATGGCTTGGGTGTTTGCAATTTTCCATTTCCTGACTGAAAACTGGATTGTGAACAAACAGGCGTTTCAGATGTTTTTTTAGTTCTATTTCCAGGTTTACTATGAAAGTTAGTGACACTTTTAGATAATTTAGATGCCACTTTGGAATGTGAGAAGTTTTGGCTGCTCTCCAAATCTGACACCATGTTCTCTAACTCACAGACTTCACCATGGAAGGCAGTATCCATGGAGGTCTCACTGGAGGTTTTGGGCTGATATTTTTCATCATCATTCATAGTCTGTAATGTTTTGAACAAACATGGGCCTCGGACGAGCTTTCTTAGTTCAATATTACTTCCTTGTTTTGATATTTCAGTATTTCCCTTCTGGGATTCATAATTTACACGAGAAGCATGGCAGGAATCAGATGCTGGTTCCTTATCAGTATGGAGGCTAGTGTCAGTTTTTGCAAAGCCAGTTTTATCTTTTTTAGGAAACTCATCAAAAGTTAATTTTCTTAGATATGTCAAAGGTTTCTTTATGTTCATCTGGTTAAAAGAATGTGTAGGTTTGCTATTGGGTGTGTTTAACTGAAGTGAACCAAAAGGCAACAAGGATGTACTTGGACTACTGCAATCTGGCAAATATTTGTCTTTAGATGGTGTCTGCTTGTCAAATGTAATCTCCCATGGTTTGTCTTTGTCTAACACGTTAGTGATACTAGTACAACTTTCACCAAAAGCCATCCCTTGCACACTAGGAGCCCACTCATTTCCGGTGAAAGATGGGTCTATATTCAAAGCTGATCTGTGACTATGTGAACTTGAGGATGAACTGTGAAGGTTCTCCAGATTAATCCCAGAGATTCCATCACAGCTTTCATGACTACGACTCCGAACAAGCTCTCGTTTAACATCTTGAAAATGAAGTTCTGCTCCAGCTCCTTTACTTGTAACATTTTCGTCGGTGTGTGCAGAGTTATCACTGCCCGATTCTTCTTTTTGATGCGGATCTGTAGGCTTTTTAAGATTTTCGACTTGACCCTCCAGTTCTTCTATGTATTGATCACTCCGCTCTAGTGCTTTTTTAAGCCGATTCATTTCCCGTTCATACTGATCTACTTTAGCTTGTAATGCAGCAACTGTAAATCTCCCAAACCTAAAACATAGAGAAAAATTGATTTTGATTCAGCTAAGATTAACAAGAGGAACCCATATCCAATTATAAAAAAAACAATAATGTGTTTTATCACATATTAAAATGATCTTCAAAATATTTAGTATTAAGATTCATAGATACCTATACAAAATTGGCAAGAATAGTTTAACTTAAAAGGAAGAGAGCAGAAGTACCAGATATATGGTGTATTTTAAAAGTATGAATGCGATATAAAAATTGCAAATCTTACAGTAAACATACATTTCATTATTTTTACCAGTCAATCAGCCTAACATACCGACCAAATGTTTTGATTAAGACATTTTCATAATGTATGAAGCAGACTGTCCGTTACAAGGGAGCTTACAGAAAACAGTGATTAGAAACTTGTAAGCAAATAAAGCTTAAAAATTACCATATCGTCAATAAAAGAGTTATTCACATTTCTTTTGCAGAAAAAAAAAAACAAATACTGCAAAAGGTTAATTTAGTTTACTGTACTACTGTAATAGTTGGGTTTCTGCACTTGCATAGTGCCCCCAATATATCATGATTTGCCAGTGTCAACCTGTGTAGAGGTTGTAATAATCTCTTCTTAACTGGTCCCATTCCCTGACACCCTAATTATAGTTTCCCAGAAGGGAGTTTTAAAAAAGTTGCAAAAATGTGGCTGTTTAGTCTTGTCCGACTATCCCTGATTCTATGACTGCAGCACATCAGGCACATATCTTTATGTGGACTGCCAGTTCCTTCTCCAGTGGATCATGATTTGTCTGACCCCACTGCTATGGCATCTTGAGTGACCCTACATGGTCTAGCTCACAGCTTCATTGAAGCACACAAACAAGGCAGAGGGAAAAGCAATGATTTGTTTTAAATTTAAAAAAAAAAAAGTTTTGTAATGTTTAAAAAAAAAAAGTTCCTTGTCACTTTAAAACTTGTTTTATAACAATTCTTATTAGCAAGACTGAATGCTACAATTGTATTTTGGAGGATGCCGACTAGTACCAGCAGTCATGTCTACAAGTTTGTGCAAACTCCAAATAGCTCTTCTTGCAACATATGCTGCCTTCTTAGAATAACACTTAAGACATAAAAATTAAACACTTTTTCACATTTACATGCATACCTGTCAAAATATATAATGGATGAAGTATGTAATGTAATGTAATGTTTATTTAATGGAAGTACTTAACCACTGAAGCAAAACAATTTAAAGCACAAGTTTGAAAACCACTGGGTCCATAGACAGAAATGTAACATTACCAGTCAGTAGTATTTAGAAGCGAATACTTATGTAAAATGAGCAATAAGCATATTCAGGAGCTGCGTGGATGTGTACTGGTGGCTTTTAGACAAAAAGCAGTATAAAGAAACACATGTTACATCCCCGATGATGAATCAGAAATGCTAGCAGTTTTTACGTGGTCCCTTTTAAAAGCCCTGGTGTATAAATCATAGTAGAATCTGCATAATTTATAAACTGTAGGCTAATTACAGCTTAGTCATTAATATCTTTAATTAAATCAGAATGTGAAAACATTCTTAATTAATGTTCATGGGATATCTTAAAGAGCCAGAGCGTATTAGACAATTTAGCAAACATGGCATACTCCGTGTTAGTCACAATACATGACACAGACAACCCAAAAGGGAGACTATGCTCACCAGTATTTATCAGCACCGACAACACTTGCCCCCTGTGACTCATTGACTTTATAATAGGTTTAGGCGTATAAATTATTTTATTATCTAAGGACCACTGTATCGAGGATATCATAGTTTTATTTATTTGCTTATTTACAAAAAAACATTAAAAACATTTATTTCACTACGCTTGAAAACTAACAGAGGATTGAGGGAGTCGAGAGCATCTGCCCACAGGTATCTCCTAAAAAGTGCCCCCCATTCCACACACACAGGGCATAGTAGCAATGCCTTACAACAATCAGTTTACAAGCTCTTATCAAGAGGCAGTCAGTAAGGAGCATTGTTTCAAGACAAGCCTATATATACAAAGACTGTTCTGAAACTCCTTTACATCTACCTCAAAGTCATAAACGCTCACACCACTTTGATGACCTTACAAGTGTGGAGGCAAGCCACTTGAAGAGAAGTTTGATGTAAGCTTTTTCAAACAATGAAATAGGACTTTTATTACTGGTCAATGAAAAACTAAAACTAGCCCTTGTTGTTATAACATAAAAAGAGGGACAGCATGCTTGTGAAAAAAGAGAAGCTTCAGAAAATGTTACACTTAAATAAAATAAGGCATGGGCATAATGACATTAATGCATTAGGCCATTACAACAGCCCTGTAATCACTTCTTATTTTGAGAATCATCATATAATCCAGTTAACGGTTTCTCCTTAAAAAGCTAAAAACACCCAAGTAATAACTTCTAAATTATATATATATAAAAAAATATTCTAGCCAACAGCTCCAGAGTAAAAAAAAAAAAAAGGCTAAAATTTCAAGACTCAAATTACTTTTTGTTATTCAGCTAAAATAATATCCTTTAGGATTTATAATAATATTGAGCAAAGCTAAATAGTTGTGTAGAATAAGAGGTCTAATTTTACTAAAGTTTTCAAGAATATGTATTAACTAATTTTTAATTAATATTCAAGATCCTTTAAATCATTTATATTTGAATGGACTAGCAGACACAGTGACAGCAGCAATTACAAACTGGATACCATGAGAAAAAAACCTGAACACAAAAACAGACTAAACCAAACCGACTCACTTTTGAGGAGACCGCAGATCTACTTCATTTTTTAGGCGTAAATTTTCTCTAACAATCTCATTGTTATCATTTCTTAGTCTCTTGTTTTCCTGCAATATTAAACAGATTATTAAATAGTCTATTAGTAAAACAGTAAAAGGCAGGCATTGGCGTAACATTATTAACGATACATATGAGTGGCCCAGAACATTTATCACACAAAAAAAATAAATAAATAAATAAATAAATTTATATTTATATATATATATATATATATATATATATATATATATATATATATATATATATATATATATTGTGACAGATCTCAATAGCAAATATAAATTAAACTGTTTTGTTTGGTCTTCAATCTAGTTTGTAATTAGAAGAAAAACATATTTTTGATGCTTCTGCTGGTCCCTTAGTGATGCTTTGCTTATAGCGGCATTTATGAGAGAAGCAATTTAATTTCTGCAGGAGAAGGACTTGATATTATATTTACATGTCGTCTCCTTCTCAATGTGAGGAGAAGGGAATAGGTGTCAAATCTGATAACAACCCCCCCCCCCCCCAACCTCTTCCCTCATCTGCCTAGCCCTCCCTCCGCTAGTTTATAGTAATCACAGCCCCATCAGGCACCAAACTATATGCACATACAATTTTCAAATATTAATATTTTTAAAATATTTGTTTTTATACCAATAGCGTGCATACCTGGTAACATTGTTAAATACCACACGATGACTATGTAAAAGTTTTTCCTGAACTACATGAAGTTAAATCCTACTGATCAGCAGTATAAATGCTGACCAAAATAAGACATAAATCTAAAAAAAATAAATTCAGAAACGTCACCATTTTTAATGTATTCCTTCCTGACTTTTGTGCCACTTGCAACACTTTCATACACCCCCTGATAAAAGTACAACAGGTAAAACATTCCTTCTTAAATGTACATAAATGATCATCCAAAATACATCTCGCTCACACAGGAACATTACTTTTAATTAACATCAGGACAGAAAAGGCATTTTGTATTCATATTCCCCAAACACAATGCTAGTTTCCCATCTAGGGAGACAAACAAAGCTATGTAGTGCGTCCAGAAAGTCATTAAGGGAACATACTAATTGCTTTTCCATGTTTTTTTCACATGACTAGATACTTTTTGGCCAAGTAAAAATTACAATGTGCAGGTATCAGCAAAATAGATGATAATTTTCTATACTTGAATGAATAAAACAGCACATATTAGAGTGAATTAAAGCAGTTCAAAGGAAAACATTATGCAGACAGAAGAATTTGGGTCTTCAGATCCTATTACTGATTGGCTTATTTATATGCAGACAAAATAAAGTGATTAAAGGAAAGCTTATATCTCAAAACTACTCAACTTCTTTTGGAACCATAGTTATTTGGGACTCAGCCCTCTGTGATCTCATAATTGATGCTTCCTGGCATGGTTTAAACTCTCAACCAATGGTAACATTTCAGTAATAAATGTCAGTATAAATAACTTTTACATTCACGATTATAAAAAATAAAATGCTTTATTTTGGTGTTATAAAATTATTCGAAATAATTATGAATTCATACCAGCAACAGCGCTTTGAATTTGATAATTTTGAAACAGAAGAATCACAAAACTCCCTAATGTATAAGCATGTAACAAACTAACAACTTCAGCAGCATTTGAGAGCATTACACTTTTAGTAGTCTGCTAGTGTCCAAGAGCTGGAGTCCTTGTTATCCTTCGCTGCCTTCCCTAACTGTATGCAGAATGATGAAACAAAGTCACTCACCAATAATACCCCCCATTGCAATAAGAACCAAATAATGGATGATACCATATAAGTCACCAGACCAGTGCATAGTTACCGGGAAGCCAAATATGGGAGACCCTAGACACAAGCAGTGTCTGCCAATTGTAACATTGTCTTTTGTTTGATAAATTGTTATTTTCTTACATATTTTACAAACAGGTGAAGATTTCTCTATCTAGAGTAGTCCTTAAGGGGCGACTGTACAATGGAATGAGGTATATATTTGAAAACTGTAAATGTGGTAAAAATCATAATTAGTCAGGGAAAAGGTCATAAAGCTATTTTTTAATATCTTAGCTGCACCTTGGAGACATCCATGATACTTTTGTGGAAGTTGTAGGTGTGAGACGAGTGTTTACATTTCTGGAGAAAAGTGCTTACATCTATCTATGCAAACTCCCTGGCAAGACGTGTGTGTGTTGGTCAATTTCAGTCTGATCCAATAATCTAACAAAATGTCCCTCTTCTCTACTATCCCACATGTTCCTCCACTGATAGATAAAAAAAAATTGCAGCCTCATCAACCAGCTCAAAGGAGTTGATACGACAAAGACAAGATGTATTCCCCTATACTTTAACAGTCTTGTTTGTAAGTCCACAGCTTACACAGCTGCTAAAGTTTTTAGTGTGTCACAAACAGTTGACATTTTTCTTGAACTAAATCTTTAATGAGATGCAACTTTAACTGTGAAGAATTACCTAAACATGATTTCAGATGGTCCAAACTAGAAGACTTTGCGATTGTCAAGTAAATATGTCATCTTACTATGCAAGAATACATTTAAACAAAAAGGTGTACACACACACACACATATATTATATATATATATATATATATATATATATATATATATATATATATATACACACATACATATACACACACTAAAAATTAGATGTGCATTTTGCTTTTTATTGCTCTAGGTTTCATAGAAAAAAGAAAACTGACATTTTCCTGGCCTTTTGGGTCATTAAAAGATTACAGTTACATATTTTGATTCAAAATACCATTAGTCAGTCAGTTTAAAGAGACGTGGAAAGCATTTTTTCTTTTTAGCATCTGAAAGAGTGTAACTGACTTTCTTTTTTTGCTCTGAAAATAAAAACAAACAAAACAATTAAAATGTTCAACTACTCTGAGGTGTGTCCTTGTCTGCCAATGAGCAGTAATATAGGTGTGTCAGTCATACTTGTCTGCCAATTAAATCTACAAATATGCTCTGTTCATTTCCCATTAGTTTCAATTAATTTAAAACAAATTCTACTTAATACGTTTGCAAAATACAACTGTTTAAATCTGCTTTTTTAAATGCAAAGAAAATAAATTGTTTTCCAGGTCTCAGTATTTTAAGTGACCAATAACAAAGTAAAATATATATTTTTTTTTTATCACCTCATCCATTTAAAAAATGAATTAATAAAAACTTCAAACTTCTTGAACTATGCTCTTTAATGTAAATGTATATATTATAATGTATATTTTTTATAAACCTTGCTCTTTAAATGTAGATATCTGAATAGTACGACCCACAAAGTAATTTGAGAAGAAAAGGAGCTCTGAACAAATAGTGGTTTTCTTATAGCATTTCTACAAACGTTTGGGTTTTATATATTAAATTATATATGTGCCACTCTTCCAAAATCTGTACTGCTGGCTCCTAAATACTTTTCAAAGTACAATGCATCTCTATGAAGGCCTTCCTTCCAGGCTCCTATTAAATATTCATGGATATATATATATATATATATATATATATATATATATATATATTATACACACATTGTCTAAGTAATTTGCTTTGTATGATGTACAATAATATTAATTACACTTTATTTTAGTAATAAAAATCTCTTCTTCTAAAGGGTGAACAGTTAGCTGAAGCTTCCCCGTAATTTTCTAACTGGACCCTGCCCAGCTGTGTGGATAGCTCCACCCCCCAACAGCGACATAATCTTTACAACCTAAACAAAAGGAGGTGGGTCTCAGTGAGGGAAGAAATTGTAGCCTGTATACTGAACAATATGAGTGGCAAAATAAAGAAAGTAAGTATTTTATATAGTTTACTTAAAAAATAATCTCTTCAATACTTTTTATAATGTAATTGTAATTTGCTTTTTTTCAGAGTTCAGGGGTCATTTTTATATACACCCTGGAAACCTCTCATTTTTCATATGTCACATCAGTGTTACTGACGATGTGCAAATGGTTCTATGAAATAAACATATTTAACCATAATTAACCAAAACAAATAGCAAATATACACTTAAGCAATGAGTAACAAAAAAAAAAAAAAAAAAAAGAAAGACGTCAACAAGACAGAATTAGAATATAAAGATGCAAATTACCTCCTTCAGCTTTTCCATATCGTCAGCAAGTTTTTTGGTTGTGTGTTTTGCAGCATGAATTTTTTTGCTCCACTCTTCTAATGTTTGATTATTTATGCCATTATTATTTTCTGTTGGTTTATTTCCACAATTGCATACACTGGATGAAGACATAGCGATGGAATCAACTCTCATATTCAGCTGTTCCTCCAAATCAGCATTCCTTCCTTTCACATTCTCTATTTCTTCCAGTAAAGATTCTATTTCTTCCTAAAAACCAATAGAAACCCCATACCCTAGTTAGTAAATTCATAAAAGTAGATTGGATATATTTCCAGTATCGCAATATGTGATATTTCATGACATTGTCGTGTGGCTGAATTTCCTCTTAATCTACTACAGACACACGGATAGAGCCAAGGAATGCCAAGTCACATTTTTATGATATTTGCAATTTTTGATTCAATACGCCACTGCACGTAAAACTAGGACTCAAATAATTTTGTGAAAGAAACGGATAGAAAATGGTGATGGATACCTGTATTTGAGGGAACAATTTCTGATCCAAGTGATGCTAAACTTAAAGAGGGTATCTTTGCTGGACAACAGGTTAGAAAGCTACTGCTCAATGACAACCTTCAAAGGAAACTAAACCCAGAAGAGTATGCTGCATGGAAGTCCTTTTCATCTGTGGTTTTAGGGTTTCTGGGTAACTATAAGGAAGAAAACTGCTATCCGCTAGTACAGGATGTAGGATGTTGCTGAAGATACATGTCCTACATTCCCACTATTTAACGGAGAAGCTTGAAGCAGTTAGTGATAAGCAGGGGTTTCACCAAGACATCAGGACCATGGAGGAAAGGTATCAAGGAAGACAGGATCCAGCTGATGTTTTTTACACAGGGAAAAAATAATAAAGAGATCTGATACAATACTTAATATTTGAAAAATCTCAGTTAGTGTACTTTGTACACATAATACTATAACTCATTTATACTCAACTTCAATTGGCCGATTTGGAATTAGCAGTCCAGAATTAAACAAAAAAATCATAATAATTAATCCATGTTACTTTCAAAAGTTTTACATTTGTTGAGCTGTGTTTGCAACATTGTGAGTGACCCATTTTTTATTTAGTAGGAATACAATCAAAATGAATAAAAATAAAAGTATTGTTTATCAGTCATCCAAAATGTAATCTTTCAGTGTCCCTGAAGGAATATATTGTTTAATATTCACAATATGTTCTTTTGAAAAAGTACCCTTTACTACAGGCAGCAAGTAACAAGAAGAGGATACAGTCTAATTCATTATATGCAATGATGCTCCAGTGGGTGGGCAGAGGGCATATTATTCTTTCTACAGAAACGTTTGTAGGGGTGGGAGGAGACCCTTAATGCAGAGAAGATTTCAGCTGCTATAATCTCACTACTTTACTAATGCTCAAAAATGGCAGTGACTTACACTGAAACATCATTATATAACATAGATAATAAAACATTGAAGGCAGTATTTTTATTTTCTTAAAAAAACTATGGCCATTATCAAGTTTAGTTCTTCAAAAAGAGACTATTATAAATATGGGCCTACATTGATCTTATTCAAAAGCTGCATTAACATGATTATACAGTATGGCTAAAAATATTTATACATAAAAAAAAAACTTGTCAGTTTATGTCAAACAATGTTTCTTTTGTTTCAAAGTGACACACACAGGTTAAAATGGCAATTGAAGGTTAATTTCCCACACCTGTGGCTTTTTAAATTGCAATTAGTGTCTGTGTATATATATTCAATGTGTTTGTTAGCTCTCCCGTGGATGCACTGAGCAGGCTAGATACTGAGCCATGGGGAGCAGAAAAGAACTGTCAAAAGACCTGTATAACAAGGTAATGGATATTCATAAAGATGGAAAAGGATATGAAAGATATCAAAAGTGTTAAAAATGCCAGTCAGAACTGTTCAATCACTTATTAAGAAGTGGAAAATGCGGGGATCTCTTGATACCAAGCCAAGGTCCGGTAGACCAAGAAAGATTTTTAGTTAAAGATGGATAAAAACTACATTGTTAAGTAACTAAATAAGTAGGATAATATTGGAAAATGTTTACAGATAATTATAGAAAACCACTGGTAACAAGACTGAGCTATTTGAAGCAGATTTTAAATTAGTGAATAAGTATAAATCCAGTACACTTTAGTTGAAGGTTCATCTGGAGAAATTTATATATAAAAAATCCTTATTAGAAACATTTCTTTTAATGCCAGAACAAATGACTTAGAAATTCCTACATAGTAAAAACAAGTACTTGTTCTTATTTGAAGGTTACACTGGGAGAAAATAAAAGAGCTTGTCTTCAAATAATAGTCAACAAATACACTGTCTTTTGAAGATTTACAAGAATCACAAACATACCTCGTAGTCTTTGTGAAGAAGATCGAGTCTAGTTTTACGAAGATGCTTCCGGACTGAATGACTTAATGTGCCTTCATTTTCACCTGTACCACCTACAAACACAGAAGATTTATCATCCTAGATCGCTGCCAAGACACAGATCCAGTGCCAAGCTGTTTATATTGTGCAACATTGAATATAATGTCCGGCATAAATATTATACAATCAATGCAGCAACTCATATATAAAAATGTTTCTTTACCCGACAACAGATACCATACAGTAAAACAGGGCCTAACAAATCCCGCAAGATGTGACTCCTAGCACTTTACTGCTAGCTCCTAACGGTATAGCTATTATGCATACATTTGTATATATAATCCATACCCTAGCTCCTAAAAATGACTGGCTGGCTCCTAAATAACCATCTGACACCTAATTTATCAAAAACTGCCGCAAAAAGGTAATGTGATGAACACTTAACTGAGATATATAAACACTAATTATTGTGAGTAAAGTATTTGCCCCGATTACTTTGTTGTAACATGCTGTATAATTTATTGTATTCACATTTTACTTTATAAAAAAGGTCATCAATACATTGTATTACTCTTGATTTATAAAAGCACTGTAGCGTTATTTAAAAAGTAGAATAAAATACACAGTGGGTACAAACAGCAAATTATAAGTATATGTGTACACACACACACAATAGAAAGGTGATACAAATGGGTCAGTGGATAGCTTGGTGCAACAGAAAAGAGGTGATTAAGGCTGCAGGATGATGCAATGGAGGTGGCTGTGCGTCACACTGCAGCTTGTGTGCGTCACACTGCAGCTTGTGTGCGTCACACTGCAGCTTGTGTGCGTCACACTGCAGCTTGTGTGCGTCACACTGCAGCTTGTGTGCGTCACTAAGGCTGAAGGTGATCAGCTTTTTTAACCAAATGTGTTTTTAGTCTGTTTTTAAAGGTTTAAGTGACACATTTTGAAGATTTTTATTTTTGGGAGGTGAAAATGACATGATTTGATTACTATTAATTGTATGTGAGGAATGAGAGAGAACCTCAAGGCAGCGGGCCTGAGAGGTGGGAGTGATAAAGATATTGTTAATAGAGAAAGATATTTGAAGCGTGGAAGAGGGTGGGAATATAAAGACCTCAGTCCTTGACTTGTTGAGTTTGTGTTGACGAGCAGACATTCAGGAGGATATGCTAGAGAGGCAGTTGGCAACCAGTTCTAGAAGAGAGGGGGTAGATCTGCTGCTGAGCGGTAGATTTGAGTGTCATTCATATATAGATTATATGGAAATCCAAAAGATTTTATTAGGGTGCCATGGAAGAATGTATAGATAGAGAAGAGGGTGGGGTGAGGCTAGGACTGAGCCTTGGGGTACGTCAACAGTCAGAGAGAGTGGGGAAGAAGAGGTGCCAGAGAAGGAGACACTAAATGGTCAGTTTTCTAGATTTTACGTAAACCATGAGAGAGCAGTGTCCCACATGTAGAGGGAGTGGAGAATTTGGATAAGAAGGGGGTGGTCAACTGTATCAAAGACAGCAGAGAGATCCAGGAGAAGGGGGCTGGAAGAAAGGGATTGGGATAGACAGCTGCAGGTTAGTCTCTCAAGCAGTTTTGAAGCCAAGGGAAGTAGAGTGATTGGGCGATATTTAGATGCTGAAGCTGGGTCAGATGGGTGTAATTATGAAAAAACACAACATGCAACAACAACGTAAATAACACGCACACTTTAAAGTAATTTTAGCATCCTTTTAAATAATTAAATTTTGTTCAATGACACTTCCAGAAAACGAGAAACCCTTATAACTGAACACAGCCATTAAGTACTACCTTTTTATATCTATACATGTAACCAAAACAAATATTACAGATTATACTTAAAAGTAATGAATATCACGCAGAACAACATTTAAAAGAAAACTAATTAAATGAATTCAGTAAAATTTCCAGTTGTAAATGTAAACTGTTGTGTTTGTGCTCAAGATGGATCATATCTGAGAAACTGCTCCATACCTATGATATCTTTACAGGGATGCTCAGGAGTAATTGGCACCCTACAGGCAGGGCACTGGTTGTTGTTTTTCAGCCACAATTCAATACAAACAGAACAGAAGACATGATTGTTGCCACAGATGACCGGACGCCGTACCTGTAAAGGAATAATGACAGTTTTTGTTAAGTTTCAAAACATTCATTATTTTGTGAGTTATTTCCCTCTTCCATGCAGATATTAAAAGCTATATAATGTTTTTCATATATAAGTGATACACAGTACAGACTCAATTTCATATATCTAAGTGATCCTAGGACACTCATGCACCAGACATGAAATACTCTGCACACTAAGCTACAGCTAATTTATAATTAATAATTCTTATTAAGACTATTTTACTGATGCTTTTGATCTGCGGGCAATATACTGGACCTGTAAATAAGGGCCAGGTGTATTAAGATAAGAGGTTTGGAGAACAATCTTTATTATCACATGGGGCACATTTATCAAAATGTGTTCCCCAAGACCTCTCACCTTAGTATATAAGATCCACATTGACAGATAATTACTTTAAAGAAAGATGAACGGATCACTGTAAGGATGATCTGGTCATGAAACCAATATTTTTGTATTTTTTACTGACCCAAGCAGTAGATAGAAGTTGCAAGGGGGCGCCCAAATTATTTTTAACGGTGCCCACCATTCACTAGCTTTGCCACTGCTTGAATGTCTAGTAAACAGAGTATTTCAGTATAAAGTGATAAAGTGACACCTTTACTAGTACTGTATCTGACGCGATAAAGTGACACCTTTACTAGTACTGTATCTGACGCGATAAAGTGACACCTTTACTAGTACTGTATCTGACGCGATAAAGTGACACCTTTACTAGTACTGTATCTGACGCGATAAAGTGACACCTTTACTAGTACTGTATCTGACGCGATAAAGTGACACCTTTACTAGTACTGTATCTGACGCGATAAAGTGACACCTTTACTAGTACTGTATCTGACGCGATAAAGTGACACCTTTACTAGTACTGTATCTGACGCGATAAAGTGACACCTTTACTAGTACTGTATCTGACGCGATAAAGTGACACCTTTACTAGTACTGTATCTGACGCGATAAAGTGACACCTTTACTAGTACTGTATCTGACGCGATAAAGTGACACCTTTACTAGTACTGTATCTGACGCGATAAAGTGACACCTTTACTAGTACTGTATCTGACGCGATAAAGTGACACCTTTACTAGTACTGTATCTGACGCGATAAAGTGACACCTTTACTAGTACTGTATCTGACGCGATAAAGTGACACCTTTACTAGTACTGTATCTGACGCGATAAAGTGACACCTTTACTAGTACTGTATCTGACGCGATAAAGTGACACCTTTACTAGTACTGTATCTGACGCGATAAAGTGACACCTTTACTAGTACTGTATCTGACGCGATAAAGTGACACCTTTACTAGTACTGTATCTGACGCGATAAAGTGACACCTTTACTAGTACTGTATCTGACGCGATAAAGTGACACCTTTACTAGTACTGTATCTGACGCGATAAAGTGACACCTTTACTAGTACTGTATCTGACGCGATAAAGTGACACCTTTACTAGTACTGTATCTGACGCGATAAATTGACACCTTTACTAGTACTGTATCTGACGTGATAAAGTGACACCTTTACTAGTACTGTATCTGACGTGATAAAGTGACACCTTTACTAGTACTGTATCTGACGCGATAAAGTGACACCTTTACTAGTACTGTATCTGACGTGATAAAGATATGTACCTCTGGATCATGAGGCTGAAGCTCAGATATTTTGGCTGTATCATTAGAAGACAGGACTCCCTAGAGAAGACTCATTAAAGCAATGAACATGAGCTTGAGAGAGCTTAGAGGGGCAGTGGTTGATAGATGTACCTGGTGTGCTGCAGTCCATAAGGTCACTGAGAATTGGACACGACTGAGCGACTAAACTATAGCCTCTGAAAAGCTTGTCTCTCAAAAAAACATTTGTCCAACAACAAAGATATCACTTTATACGGCAATACTCTGATTGCTAATATACACTGTGTTGTCTGAGTACAAACATCAGGATTACACGGAACCAAACTGATATACTCAGCCTGACTAACCCATTAGGCTGCCATAAAAATAATATTAGCCACACCCAGTACCAGATGTCACTAACAACATGAATAATGCAAACCTTATGATTCTGTAAGTTATTGGTTATAAAGGTCCCACCAAGGAACGTTACAGCCCCTCTGATCCATAGCCTCTGGCTCCTTACAGTTACCCCTCTGCTCCATAGCCACAAGCCTCTTGCTCCATATAGTTACCCCACAGCTCCATAGCCACAAGCCCCTTGCTCCATACAGTTGCCCCCATTCTCCATGGCCACAAGCCCCTTGCTTCATACAGTTGCCCCCATTCTCCATGGCCACAAGCCCCTTGCTTCATACAGTTGGCCCCCTGCTTCATAGCCATGAGCCCCTTGCTCCATACAGTTGCCCCCCTGCTTCATACCCACGAGCCCCTTGCTCCATACAGTTGCCCCCCTGCTTCATACCCACTAGCCCCTTGCTCCATACAGTTGCCCCCCTGCTTCATACCCACTAGCCCCTTGCTCCATACAGTTGCCCCCCTGCTTCATACCCACTAGCCCCTTGCTCCATACCCACGAGCCCATTGCTCCATACAGTTGCCCCCCCTTCTACATAGATACAAGCCCTTGCTCCATACAGTTGCCCCCCTTCTCCATGGCCACAAGCCCCTTGCTTCATACAGTTGGCCCCCTGCTTCATAGCCACAAGCCCCTTGCTTCATACAGTTGGCCCCCTGCTTCATACCCACTAGCCCCTTGCTTCATACAGTTGGCCCCCTGCTTCATACCCACTAGCCCCTTGCTCCATACAGTTGCCCCCCTGCTTCATACCCACTAGCCCCTTGCTCCATACAGTTGCCCCCTGTTTCATACCCACTAGCCCTTGCTCCATACAGTTGCCCCCTGCTTCATACCCACGAGCCCCTTGCTCGATACAGTTTCCCCCCTGCTTCATAGCCACGAGCCCCTTGATCCATACAGTTGCCCCCCTGCTTCATACCCACGAGCCCCTTGATCCATACAGTTGCCCCCCTGCTTCATACCCACGAGCCCCTTGCTCCATACAGTTGCCCCCCTGCTTCATACCCACTAGCCCCTTGCTCCATACAGTTGCCCCCTGTTTCATACCCACTAGCCCTTGCTCCATACAGTTGCCCCCTGCTTCATACCCACTAGCCCCTTGCTCCATACAGTTGCCCCCTGTTTCATACCCACTAGCCCTTGCTCGATACAGTTTCCCCCCTGCTTCATAGCCACGAGCCCCTTGATCCATACAGTTGCCCCCCTGCTTCATACCCACGAGCCCATTGCTCCATACAGTTGCCCCCCTGCTTCATACCCACTAGCCCCTTGCTCCATACAGTTGCCCCCTGCTTCATACCCACTAGCCCCTTGCTCGATATAGTTTCCCCCCTGCTTCATAGCCACGAGCCCCTTGATCCATACAGTTGCCCCCCTGCTTCATACCCACGAGCCCATTGCTCCATACAGTTGCCCCCCTTCTCCATAGATACAAGCCCCTTGCTCCATACAGTTTCCCCCTTCTTCATACCCACGAGCCCCTTGTTCCATACAGTTGCCCCCTGCTTCATACCCACTAGCCCCTTGCTCCATACAGTTGCCCCCTGCTTCATACCCACGAGCCTATTGCTCCATACAGTTTCCCCCCTGCTTCATACCCACGAGCCCCTTGCTCCATACAGTTTCCCCCCTGCTTCATACCCACTAGCCCCTTGCTCCATACAGTTGCCCCCTGCTTCATACCCACGAGCCCATTGCTACATGTAGTTGCCCCCCTTCTCCATAGCCACAAGACCCTTGCTTCATACAGTTGCCCCTAGTTCTTACCTTCCCCAGGCAGATGTGGCAGGTGATCGGCAGAGTGAGAGACAAGGTCACGTTCTGCACATTCTGAGCCATTGTCCCTGGGACACGGAGTGTGGACTATGAGGGCAGCCCAGCACCATCAGCACAGGGACACAGGACAACACAGGAACCCCTAGTACAATGATGCTACGGAGCGCCGTAGGGACAAACTTCCCCAAGTCACAAACGCGCGAGCTCTGCAGCTTTCTGCGCGGGGTTGGTGCGGGTGTGGCGGGAGAGCTGGTGCACCTACTGTGCTGGGCTTTGTTACTTACAACTGCCATTATGCGAGGCAACCTGTGTGTGCATTACATTAGCCTGTATTGATAGTAACCCCCTGCTCTCACACATATGTGACGTTTCTACTCCTGAAATTGGTGTCTTTTGGGTTAATCCCATTATAATTACAGTACTTCTTAATGGCATATTTGTAGGAAAACCTTGGGAAATGTGCTCAGGTGTAGTGATGTGTATTTATGGGCGGTGTCGTACAGACTATCACTAATATGGCTGGGCTATGAATATCACTTTGGGTGAGCTTAAAGGGACATGGACATATTGTTTTCTTTGTAGCATTTGGTAATGTGTCACCTGCTGTTTTCTTTTTTAACTCAAGGTCTCAGAGCACAAAAACTTATTCAGAAGTCTATCTGCTCTTGGGGGCTTGCCCTGTGCCAGCCAATGAGATCTGTAGACTAAAGTATCCTCTCTGTATTTCCTGACCATTTCAATGTAGTTTAAACAGGGTTGTCCATGTCTCAGAGAACGGGACCCTGATAGGCTAGCACACTATACTGCAAATTCATCCCTACAGGGTCTGTGTCTTAATACGCTTCAGTGGGCAGGCTCATACAGGAACTAATACATAGGCAAATTACATACCAAGTCAAATACAGAACCCCGTTTGGATCGCTACTTTGTTTTCGGTGAAGGGGATTCAATGAAACTGTGAGCTATACCATGTAGGGTCACCCAAAATGGACAGGTCATAGCAGAGCGGTCAGACAAATCGGGTCCACTGGAGAAGAATCTGGCAAACCACTCCAGTATCTTTGCCAAGATAACCTCATGGATAAGAACAACCAAAGACATAACTATAGATGTGTCTGCTGTGCTGCAGTCCATAGGGTCACAGAGTGTCGGACATGACTGAACGACTAAACAAAAAAAAAATACAGAAACCTTCCATATCCCTTTAAAAAATAAATTCTCACTATATATATATATATATATATATAATTATGAGTATTACGATTTACTCATCCTGCTTTATGTTAAAAACTGGGCACTGAACCTTAATATTTTTTGATAAATGGTAATACTATTGGAAAACAATTTGTATTACAAGCATGTCATGTACTGATGATTCATGAGTATTTGCTCATGTACAAGTATATCAAATAGACACTGGTAGTGCATACATGGAATAGCCTTCTGGTTAAAGTAGTATGAATACATATACAGTAAATACATTTGAGAATGCACAAATAAGTAATTGAGCATAAATTAGAGTTAATGTTGCATTAAAACTGTCAAATTATTTAACTCATACATATTGACTTTGTAGGAGGAATGATAAATACATGTATTCCTATGCTTGAGAACATCACAAATCCGTTCTTTAGAAATTGGGATAATTAATCTCACATTGAAGCATTTATTATGATTAACTTGTTGGGAAAAAAATAATTTTAATTTTTAAGGTGATATAACCTAAAATACCAGCATCATATAAGGATCACTGGGATACGTTCACAGAGGAACAACCTGCAATCCTAATAGGACAGTTATTATTATGATAGTTTATTTGTAACGCGCCAACATATTCTGTAGCGCTATACATAAGATCATTTTCAGGCAAAGACATATTCAATAACAATGCATAACAATAAGTACAAACCATTGCACCCACCAATATTCAGATTGCAACTGCAAAGCAAGGACGAATGCTGCCTAAATTCATGGTATGCCAACAATTAAGTTAACTGTGTGATATTGTCTCCAACACATGCAAAGTGATTGGAGGCCACACCATCCAGATCAATCGAAATTGTAGTTGGCAAATATTAACAATTAGGGTAATTGACTGGTTGCATTGTTTTGCCAATGTAATCCGTGTCACAATGACATCTAATGACCTATAAAACTCATGAAACGTAGGTGTATTTTTATTTGAAGGTAATATTTGTCCAGTGTTAAGATCTGTTGTATCACCCTTGTTCTTTGTTGTACCATGGTGCCATGTGCAGTGAAATATGAGCATTGTATAGTGTCTGCACTAACTTGTTTACCATAATATTGATGTCTCTATTTCATTAATGAAGTGGAGATATTGTTAAAAGGGATATAGCAGTTCTGTTTAAATATATTTAATTGGAAATGGAACAAATTCACACTTTGTTCCCAAAGGTCTAGATTAAAGAGACTGACTAGCACTTTTCTCTGTTTAGTGAGTGATCATCTCCATATTTTTCTGAAACACTACACAAACAATACTACCTATATATACCCAAACACTTTAAAACTCTGGGAAGGTATAGACAACATTTACATGGATTTGGACATATATGTGGGTGTGTGTGGATGCTGTATAGAAGTGTGTAAATACGAAGGCATCCAACTGCAGTGCCATTTTGTCCAATAATGCCTCTATTCCTAAAGCATGGTCACTGCAAGAGGTAAATTCATTCACATTGCTGATGAAGCAACATTTTTCCTGCCTGTTATAATAAAAATACTAGTTACAATCCTATTGAGTATTAGTATAATATCAGCCACATTAAATTCAAAGCCCGTATTGGCACCGGTACACCCACAAAGCCTGCGGGCTTGAAATTCGCCGGAGTTACAGAGCTATTACATTCAAAGATGCTGTGACCAACTGCCCGGAGATGAAAACCCGTAAACCATTCTTGCGCGTGTTGAATGTGCGGCCGTGAACGTGATCAATTAGTCAGATCCGTAGTTACGGGTTTAGACGGAGCCAATGGCAAATGAGATCGTCATCATTACGTCACTGAAAAATCAAGGTTAGATTTCAAAGCCTTACGGGTTTCAATTACGAGTTTCGATTAGACTCTCATTCCAGAAATAATACAATATTAATAAATCAATAAATATGATATTCTAGTCCATGTGAGTTCCATTATATGTATTAACACATTGATTGACGGGATCTATATAAAACGAAAATCAAACATAAAAAAAGTATTTTATATTGCAGATTTGCGAGCTTGAGAATGTTGTGCTCTTAATTGTAATACTTAACATCGCTTTCCCTTCACATATAAGTACAGTAGTGTGTGTATATTTGCATTTACAGTGCTATGGATAGGACTTTAACCCCCTTGCGGGTCCTCTCTAGTACCTGTTGGCTTTGTGGCTCCATTTGTGGGTTACAGGTTTGAACGCCAGTGGATTCATACCTATTTCATAGCGATTTGTGAACGTAACAGTTACGGGCTTGACAGGTCAAAGGATTTGCGACCGCGGAGTTCAGATTTCAACATCCAGTAGGGTTTTTCCGCCTGTAACCCTCAGATCATTTGTGGGTAGCGTTACAAGGCCACTTTAATAGCCATTGGGGGAATTTAATAGGGATGTATGCCTCTTACCAACACTGATATTGGGAATAAGGCTCTTTTCCTTTGTGTTTGGGTAAAAAGTATTTTCTATTGAATTGTAACTTAGTGGTGACTTAAAAGTGATCTTACCAATTAAACACAAAGTTATAACTGTTCCCCAAAGTAGTTAAACGTGTTTATATGACTTTCAGAGCTCTAATGTTATGGGAGTAAGAAACAGACAATATACAATAATACTTTCCTATTTTAAATGTTATTTGCTTCTTCCAAATTGCATTGAATTTGCAGTAGCAAAGTACTTGCTTCAATATATATTTCACTCTGGAGTTTGGTGACAATGCAGTACCAATCCACAAAATATGGTAAAAGTCTGAAAACAGCTGTCCATTCACACAGATGTATATTCATCTATAGAAAAAGTGAAGACATTTTTACAATAATATCAGTATAAATAATGCCATTCAGCAAAATAAATACACGGACAGCGAAGTTACGGATTACCATTTATGCCATTTATATAGGGTCATTTATACAGCAAACGTGATTTTCAGCTTTGAATTCATTACATTCTAACAGAGTTTAGTTGACATATTTTGCATTATAATTGTCAAATTGTTTTATCTCAGACATATTGACTTTGCAGGGGGAATTCAGATAAATAATTTTTTTTTGCAATGATGAAGTATTTCAAGAATAAGATTTTTGGGATAACCATGTATGTCATATTTGAAACATATATAATTAATCTACTAATATGTATCACTTATTACATGTATAGTAATGAAACTAAAACACTTAATAGCAAGAGGCCTTATAAAGCTTTGCATCAAATTATGTATATGAGGAAGCCAAGAAACAACAAGTATAAAATAATGGCATTTATTAGACTATAAAAATTACAGTGTAGTACAGCGATAATTTAACATCTTATTGAGATTCTTCTGTCAGCAAGTTCCTACTTTTGAAGGCAAAACGTGAGGGTGATTGATGCACAGTGAGGGGCTGGGGGTTGCATAGAGAGATTGCTGTGTGGGAGATAAGTTTTAGAAAGGCTTTGATAGATGGAAGAGGGATTTTATAGGATTTAATAGGGAGCCAGCAGAGACATTTCATCAGGAAGTAAGCAAGGAACTGTTGAAGAGAGAGTATTAAACAGCAGCATTTTGAGGTCTCTGTATACATCCAATTTATTGTGAAGGCTCTAGTGCAAGATGTTACTGAGCGCTTCTTTGCGATCAAATTACAGGTTGGACTTTGAAGATGGTAAAAGTGTGTATCTGATGGATTGTAATACAGATTGTCTTCAGAAAATTAAGTTTAATCAAAGAAAAGAGTTTAAGTAATGAGAGTATCTCCAAATGCACACATTGGAGAGACATTTCTGAAATCCAGACATAAGTTGTTTAATAAAAGGTGACAATAGGAATATGAGGAAGAGTAGATAACTGAATAGCCTTTAAGGAGAGGAAGGGAATTAAAAGAAATTGCACTCTAGACGTGCTCTAATAAAAGTCTTTTAACATCTATTTTCATTAATAAGGATTTTAACAGGACTGTTATCTACAGATTAACATTATAAAGACCCCATTAACAAACACAGCCCTTGACAGGGATTTATCACATTAAGATTCTTTAAACTATCTACCTCACTCTATTAGACTCTCCCCTTGTCTCCAACTTTTCAAACTCTGAAAAAGCACCTTTTCACAGAAGTATACCACCTACTTCCTTAACTCATCCACAACTTCATATGCATGTATATTTTCCTGTTCTCATATTTTTAGGCTATAATGTCCATTTATTCCTGCAGTCTCCTTACCTCATGTTTCTATTCACTGTTAAATTGTAAGCTCTCCCGAAATCAGGGCTCTAGCCTCTCTGACTGCAATATATGTATTTACATATACAAACACACACACGCAGAATAGGAATTGAGATCTCTTCAAGAAAATTGGGGATCTCAAAGGAACCGTTCATGCCAAAGTGGGGAAGATAAAAGACCAAAATGAGGGGGACTTAACAGAAGAAGATCAGATACAAAAGAGGTGGCAGGACTACACTGACAATCTAAACAGGCACGATCTTTACAGCATTGATGACTTCAATAGTTTGTCCAATGAGCTTGGGCCAGACATCTTGGAGAGCAAAGTGAGATGGGCCCTAGGATGCTTTGCTAATAAGGCTGCAGGAGTTGATGGAATCCCAATTGTACTATTCAATATTTTACAGGAAGATGCTGTGAAAGTGCTGCTTGCCTTATGCCAACAAATGTGGAAAACTCAACAGTGGCCAATAGACTGGAGAAGGTCAGTCTACATCCCAAACCCCCAAAAAAAGGCAGTTCCAAAGAGTGCTCCAATTATCGAACAATTGTCCTAATTTCACATGCTTAAGATTCGACCAGCTCAACTCCAACAATATATGGACCAGGAACTACCAGATGTGCAAGCCGGGTTCCGCAGAGGAAGAGGCACATGAGATCAAATTGTCAATGTCTGACGGATAATAGAGAAAGCAAGAGAGTTCCAGAAAACATTTACTTATCATGCTTAATAGACTTTTCTAAAGCCTTTGACTGTGTGGATCACAACAAAAATGTGGCAAGATCTTAAGGAGATGGGTGTACAAGATCATCTCATCCATCTCCTAAAGAGTTTGTATCTGTAACAAGAAGCCACGGTCAGAAACGAACATGGGACAACAGAATGGTTCAAGATAGGAAAAGGATTGCGACAAGGTTGTATATTGTCACCTTATTTATTCAACCTATATGCAGAGTACATCATGCGTAAGGCTGGACTGGATGAATCCAAAGCCGGAATCGATATTGCTGTAAGGAATATCAATAACCGCAGATACGCCCATGATACTACTCTGATGGCTGAAAGTGAGGAGGAACTAAATCACCTATTAATGCAGATAAAAGAAGAAAGTGGAAAAGCTGGCCTGCTGCTCAACGTTACAAAGACAAATATCATGGCAAACGGCAATATCAGTTCCTGGAAAATAGATGGAGAAGAAGTGGAGGCAGTGACAGGTCTGCATAGTTAGAACTATGGTATTCCCAGTAATAACATACGGATGTGAGAGCTGGACCATAAAGAAGTCTGAGCACCATAGAATTGACGCCTTTGAATTGTGGTGTTGTCGAAAACTGCTTAGCATCCCTTGAACTACATACTTAAGGAAATCAAAACAAACTGTTTACTGGAAGCTATAATCATAAGGATGAAGCATAAATATTTTGGCCATATCGTGAGAAGACAGGATTCCCTAGAAAAGATTCTAATGCTGGGAAAGATTAAAGGCACAAGAAGAAGGGAACGACCGAGACGGAGATGGATAGATGAGATCATTGAAGCAATGAACATGAACTTAATTGAGCTCAGAGAGGCAGCGACTGACAGATGTACCTGGCATGCTGCAGTCTATAGTGTCACGGAGAGTCGGACATGACTGAACAACTACACAACAAAATATATAAATATATATGTATATATATATATATATATATATGCACATATATACTCAGTGGTGTAAAAATGCCCCCTTGCTGATTTTCTCTCATTGCATAATTCTTACACTGATTTTTTTTTTTTAAAGATCTTTAGACAGAATCTTTTGGGGAAAAGTTCAGTTAACAGATGAGTTGAAAGTGGAAACTGTTGGGTGACATGGGTTCCATTATATATGGCAGAATGCAAAAACAGCATTGCACTGTAATAACATCATACCAGCAGTCAAATGTGGTAGTAGTGTGATGTTGTGGGGACGCATTGCTACATCAGAACCAGTATGACTTGCCATAATTGAAGGAACTATAAATTCTGCTATGTGTGAGAAAATTCTTAAGAAGAATTTCTGGTCATCCGTCTGTAAAGCTGAAGCGTAGTTGGGTCTTGCAGCAAGACAATGCTCCAAAACATGGGAGTGTATGTGTTTGGATGGATCAGCATGCCATATTGTCTGAATCATGCTCACTTTGGAGAGTTTGGGTTACGTAATTGCAGATCCCTTGTCACGCCCCGGAGGACCCACTGAATTTGGGGTCTAATAGCCCTGGGGCCCACTGGGTAAAATAACACCACTTCTCTCCTTTTTCCTAAAAACGTTGCCCAAATACATAGGTATTTGGACGATCACCACTATTTAATATTGCCTAAACCATCATGGGAGTTGTTTTGCTGTTGGCATGTTTATGATTTATGACATCCAGGGGTCCCTATGGACATTTTTGGGTACTGAGCAAACTAATATGGGCACTGGGTGGGCATGGGTTAAACTGGCATAGCTGGTCCCTTTCTTCAAAGACATTGCCCCACCATCTGGATATATGGACTAGTATTGCCCTGTTCACATGAGTTGGTTAATATTACCTGTGGTATGATTGTAACATTTATGACTTATACGTGTAATGTTAAGTGCGAGAAACACCATATCATAAAGCATTTAACCTGAATCTTCTGGGAATAGGGTCAGAGTTACGGGATACTAGGTTGAAGGGGCTTAGGAAAACTTCAGACGTTCAGGGAAGGGCCTAGGAGCCCTGGTAAATCTGTTAAGTGGAGGGTTAGGAATATCTAATTAACCATTATTGGGCCCTATTCTATTGCCCAGATCATACTTGCTCTTAATTATTCAACAAATTCTGTTAACTCATAATCAGGATGCGAATAGCTATCTGCCCACAATTACCACTGGCAAGCCAAAGACACAAATGAGGGGTTACCCCTCCATTGATTTTTGGACATTTCAAACATTACAATCGCAAATATTCTTTGCGTCTACTAAATAGAACTCCCACAGGCTTTTAACGCCAGTTTGAATTAACTGTATCAGCAATTAAACACACAATACAGTACTTTGGGTATGGAAATAAATTAGAATTAATTGTGGAACAATCTCACATCTACAAATTTGCAATTAAATAATATAATGTGGTTAATTCTGAGAACTTTAGCAACTCTGTCAGTTATTGATGGACATTTGGCCCACGTGGTGGGAAAATAGAGCTTGGATATTGGCTAACAGAATCATTGCTATGGTTGTAACCCGGTACATAAATATAATGTGTTCTTGCTAATAAACAGTTCTCAGTTTGATCATACATAATTAACATGTGTGATTCTTTCTGAGGGAGGAATAATCGTTCCACAGGGGTTATTATTTCTTCATCTGCCTAAAGAAGAGTTACAGCTGGTAACTCTGCTTGTCAGCCTGGTTATTCCTGTGCTCCTGTGGTCCAGCACCAGTCTGGTTTTATTCCTGCTAGCAGGGATATCTACAAGAATCCTCCTGAACAACTGGGTCGGTCAGAAGTAGGTTCTGGGAAAGCTCATTGAAGCAGCGGGTCGTGACACCCTTCCTCCTACAGGACATGATCCAGGTAATCTAGTATGCATAATTACAAAAAAAAATCCTGTGATTGTAATTTGGAAAATAGTATACAGACATCTACATATTTTAGGTATCTATATATCAGCCAGTTCATGCTAATAATTCTTGTTAACAGAGAGGTTTAGTAGTCTTGATGTCTTTAGCATAACTCTTGGCAGTAGTGAAGCAATATCATAAACTGTTCCACAAGCACAATTAAATACATCAAATATGAACGCAGATCTGGTGGATAAACACTGTAAGTCTCACAGATCATAAAGATAAGGCATCTGAGCCCAGGGGGCATAAGCTTCTTTATGTAAAAACAGCAACAGTTGATCTGAAATCTTCAGTGTATGTTACAATTTTGATAAGTTTATTTAACTTTTCAAAAAAATATTAACTGGATTTTTGACTTGTCAGTATCTGTATTGTGTGCAATATTTGACTCTAAACTGGGGGTGCATTTTTATTTATTAAAAATGTACAGGTATTTTTGGATTTACCTATCTTTTGCTATTTAATAACATTCATATGATATTTTCAGGCACCATTAACACAAAAATGTCTAAATTAGATACAGTTTGATAACAGTTCCCAATCTGTAACTAATCTGTGTAGTAATAGTCACGATAGGAACAATGTGTTGACTTCAACATTTACTAAGAATGAACATTAAACTCATGTTTGCCCTCATCTAAGTGAAGATGTTACATGTTAGTATACATTTCTCATGGTTACATTCTAAGCATATTCTGCCATGGTGATAGACCACTTATAAAGGTTAATACCCTCACTCGGTCTACTGAAACTGAATTATTAGAGTAGTTCTAGTATTTTGACATTTTTTTATAATTCCCAGCTATTTAAAATGCCTTGCTACAACAAAAATATATTTTATGTTTTATCATATGCACTACTTTTCCATATTCATGTCTTTAGCCACATAACCCCAACCTTTGTTAGGAAAATTCTGAGTCTTTTTCTAAATGGTACTGTCACATCTTCACGAACCAGAACCAACCATCTTGGATCAATGTTTATGAAATTGCTGTTTGCCATGATCTTTGCCTTTTTACATTTCAGCCATCAGAGGAGTATCATCTGGGTATCTGAGGTTATTCATGTATCTTTCATCAAGTCCAATGGAAGACTGAAAATGTCACACTCATGCCTTAGGTACTAGAGTCACTTATAACAAATACTTTCTACTGGAAATATTTTAAATAGCACAGTACCTATATAGATTGAGTAGTAAATGATTACACATTTTAATTCCTGTACTTAAACTTTTGAGATGTCAAGTGTAGAGATTTCCTTATAATTAATACTGTTCTAATAGTAGTTATTGAATATTCATGCAAAAGAAAAATACCATTTGTGTGTGTAAGTTACATTTTGGAGTAGTTCTTATTGTTTGTAGTCACAATTAATAAATATAGAGATCACGATCAAAATTCAAAATAGCTTCTTTTAAGTCCTTTCCATTTTTGTATTTTATCACTCCCATTTTAGCATAAAAGGTTCCTTTGGGTTCCCCAATATTCTCAAAGAGATCTCTTGACTTTCCCTGTAAAAAATTATAGCAGGTGTTAGGATTCTCACTGCAGAAGTATCAGAGGGTATCAGACAAAGAGGGCCAGGGGCATAAATTGTGGTCAAACAGTTTGTGGTCAGTGGCAGGCAGAACACATTCATAAATGGCAAACAAGCCAAAATATCAGTACAGGTAGCAATCCAAAAGGAGAGTCCAATAAGATTAAGCACAGTTTCATGTTTAAATAACAACACCCTGGTATGGTAAGGTTTAGCTCTTGTTCTAATAAGTCTGACAGTGGAGCGATGTGCATGATCATCCCATTCTGTTACTTCTTTACATCACTCATTATAGGATGTCTCCTTGGCTCTTCTTGCTATCCTTTAGAATTCTGCATTCACTTGGACAAATATTTTGCTATCTCCACTAACTTTTACTTTTCTTCTTTGTTTTCTTTCTTTTGGGGATATTCTTTGTTGCTGTTTAATGGACAATGTCACAAACTCCATCCAAAATCTTTCAGCCATTCTATCTTCCATGTCTAGTCTCTTAAATGTATTATTTGCTCCACTGCATATACACTATGGATACTATTTATTTCATATCTGCTTGGTCTGATTATCATCCCTCTTTTCCTTAGTTTAATACTGCACTTTGCAATAAAAAGCTCCAGATCGCAGTCAGCTCAAGGTCTTGTTTTTTTCTGTCTGTATAGAGCTCTTCCATCTTTGGCTACAAAGTATATAGTGAATGTGATTTCTGTATTGTCCATCTGGTGATGCCCATGTTTAGAATGATCTCAGAGGGTGTGTTATTCCAGGTATCTTTTCATGCCCTGTTGTAGAATTCAATCTCCAATTATAAGAGTAACATCTTTTCTTGGTGTTATATCTAGGAGGTGTTGAATATCCTTATAGAATTTGACAACTTCAGCCCCTTCAGCATCAATGGCTGGAATATAGACTTAGATCACTGATGTTAAATGGCTTCTCTTGAATTCGAATTGAAATCATTCTTTCATTTATTAGGTTGTAACCAAGCATTACTTTGCCCACCCTTTGATTATGAGGGCTACTCCATTTCTTCTACAGGATTGTAGACCACGGCAGAATACAGTATCTGGTGGTTGTCCGATATGGAATGTCATTTTCCAGTCTATCTGAGTTCACTAATTTCCAGAATATCAGTCTTTTCATCTCATGTTTGACCATGTTTAGATTGCCTTTATTCCTAGTTCCAATGTTTCAGGTTCCTATGTTAAATGTTCTTGTAGTGTAATGTATAACCCCTCTTTAAATTCTTTCTTGAGCTTGCCATTGTGTAATACAATATTATATTATTACATGATATTTGGTCATGTTTAGCCCCCCCCCCCCCCCCATGATGTCACCGAAGAGGTTATTAGCAAATACAGCCTACCAAATACAAAGAGCAGGAAGGAAATTCCTGATTTGGACCTGGGACTGTCCCCCCCCCCCCCCCCCAAGTTATGTAATGTACTGTGGAATGTGCCTATCTATACATTTTCTGTGGGTTCATCAATAAAAGAGTTGTCGGTTTGAACTACATAACTGATGTGTATGTTTCATTCGGAGGGAATAATAATCCTTATTACCGAGAGTATTACTGCTTAACCTGCAATGGACTCTGTTACAGTTGGTAACATTTGCTGAGCTGATTCCTTTTGTTGGTGGGTGCTTTGCTGGCAGTGAGCTGGGTTGGTTCTGTTCCTGCTATCAGGGATACATATTAACCAGATGGTCCTACTGGGTAGGTTTGAACTAGATTCTTATCAGTAGTTTGTTAAAGTATAAATGTAGTCTGTGTTGTGTATTGATCATTATGCATCTTCTTGAGCTTGCCATTGTGTAACACTAATGCAAATGTGTATCCAATATATAGTATTTCAGCCAGTCTAGAGATCATGTTTTTTCCACATCTGCACAGTTGAGGTGTTGGAGTGTGACAGCATTGAGCCGCATGAAGCAAAATTAATATGTTAAACAGAAAATAACATAGCAAAAATGTGCAATCTTATCTGCCGATGCTCTGGGAAATACCAAATTATCTGACCTTTATGAACACCCAAACTCCATTCAGAGGGCCCTGTAGATGTTTTGGCTTATGATTTAACCCTGTGTCCTAAGCTGGAGAGGGTATTCATCCTCATATGCTCTCTCCCTTGAGTTAATTTTCTCCAACAACAAATGTCTTATTTGATATATGGCTAACATGATTGCACTATGTACTTGCTTATTTTAACAACTCAAAGGAAGTTAAATCTAAATGCCTGCATGTTATTGAGAGTTAATATTATAGTAAATATTGTCTACTAGTAACTTGACGGTCAAAAATGAGGGGTTAATATCTGATGTGTCGCCGCATGCGAGGTGGGATTGTTACACACTATGAAAACTATTATATGTGATTGGTTTGGAATTGGTGCTGGTCTGTTAAAGCAGATGTCTCAGCAAATATTTTCCTCAAACAGTTTTATCCATGACTGTAAACCAAATATTATATCACAGAAGGCCAGATTTGGTTGTAAATTATTACAGACAGCAAATAAATACACATTGAAAATGTTTCTATATAATTTTCCTCCTGTTTCTTGAAAGTGTTTTGTAAGTTAGAAATAGTATATCTCTCTTACCATAACTTCCTTTTCATACACAACAGCAACAAACACAGTTTCCAATTCTGTTTATTTTTTTACTTTAAAACTATCAGAGAACAGGTAAATGTGTGAGTTATTAAATGTTCCATTCTAGGTACCCAAAATCTATAAATCATGACTAATTTTATTAGAATTTTATAAAGCATGCAAAGCAACATAGAGATACTAAGATGTAAAAAGTTCAAGACTGAATTTGACCTATGGCTGCAGCTCCTAAATCAGGAAACTGACGTGAAGGAGCCTCCTGCTACAGAAATACAGATTTACACATAAATCTAGAGGACAGATGGACACATCAATGCCTCCAGGGTTACAACAGACCGGACTGTCCATGGCACTAATGTATCACTAAAAGTAGGTGAATATTCACAGTGTCTTACTGACAAGAAGCTAAATCAAATTAGTGGCATTATTACTGACAAACTAACCTTTATGTGCCTTTATAGAAAGAGCATGTGTACCAAATATTATAACTAAACAATATCTTAAATATTGTCAAGTTGTATATACTTCTCTGCAAATATTACTTTGTATGTCAATTTTATCATGTTGTTGGTATCTTACTCTAGTTTGACACAGGCATTTAATGTATTTTACATTATACAATTTTTCATTTTTTTTTCAAGAATAGTTTATCATTTTACTTTTTTATTCTTTATTATGTAATAGAAAAAGAAACCATCAGTTTGTTTATTTATCTACTTATACAAATAAACTCAATAAATAAACTACCTTATGTTATTACTAAATAGATATTACATCTGATGGTAAAATCCAGGGAGGAAGCTGTCTTATTTTCTTTATTACTGAGGAATCTTACATTAAATTTACTAATCAGGAATATGATCAAATACCCAGCAGTCAGTCCTTTTAATACATGAGCTTTAATTTATTGTGACATTCTAAAATCATGGTATTATATAGCATCATTGGATATGATACTGAGAGTGCCATTAAAATCCTCACAGATGCCTTGAGTTCTTGTCATAAATTAGCAGTAAATAAGATCTGCAGGTGGGTTTACAAGTCACCCTGAGCCAAGAAGTGATAACTGTAGAGTATGTGTGTGTGTGTAATGGGTGGCCTGGCTCATTTGCACATCTCTGCTTATGTTTTCATACAAAAAGTGCAATCCTGCTTAGCATAGCTTAAGGGAATCTGCCACAACACAGGGAATGCTAATTACTGTAACCAACTGGCAATGATGCATCCAAAATTAAATGGTCTGTGACTGAGCAGATGAATTTTTATAGCCCCAAGTCCAAAAAAAGGAAATGTTCTTAAATTAAAGGGCAAGCCTTAATAAGAATGAAATAGTTACCCAGGATATTTTTATACTTTAATGAACACTGATTAGGTTGTGTGATATTCAAGTGATATCTCTGATGAGCTAAACTGCATTGATTTGCCAATTAGTTCAGCCAGTAACTGTTATATTTTAGATAGTAGACTCTTTTTTTTTTAGATAATGTGATTACATTTTTACACAGTCCACATTTGTATTTCATTATCAAGGTAGCAAATTATTCAACCAATAGTAATTGTAGAAATGTCTTAATGATTATGAACATTGTTCTGTAGAAATCTAGTATAAGGGTTATTTTGAGTTAAAAGACTCATAACATTATTTGTTTTACTCAATGGCATGTTTATGCCTAAGTCCACTAGGCCCAGGCCTGGGTCAGAATATTTTCATGGCTGCCTAAATATGCTAGAGCAATACTATGGAATAGTGTGTACATATGCACATAATTGGCTATATGCAATTACATTTCAATTCCTATGTATTTTTGGCACTTTGTAAATACATAACACACATACAGTTATGAAATGAGATATATAAAGAGGAAAATGGGAGAAGCCAGTAGGATGTGGGGGTGCACAAAAGTGAACTAGACTAGGACAGGCTTAAACCTCTAGTTTTACCCCTCCTTTATATTATTTCTCTATTATGATTTTACGTGTTAATATTAAGATACTAAAATTTAAATTTAGAACATTGGCTTCCCGTTTTTTCCTTTTTTTTTAAGAGCACAGGAGTCTTAGCATGTAAACAGAATTTTTCTGGAATTTCTGGTAGATCACTTAATGTCTTTTCTGAGAGTTAATTAACACATGTGATGCATTCTTGAATAAAGCAGGGTTCAGTAGCCTATGAGATTAATACCAGGCGTGGCAAACATGGGTGAGTAGCTAGAAGTTTAGAGTTTGAGCATTTGATGAGATGGAAATGTAATGACGGTTGTTCGATTATATGGTGATGTAAATGTTGGGAATTTATGAGATGCTAGGAGTAAAATATATTACTGTCATCATAGGAGATTTGAATTTCTAAAGCAGGGAACCAAAAAATGCCTGGAATAAAGAGCAAGTATGGAGAAGCGCTATATAGTCAGCAAAAACGAGACCTGGAGCTGACAGCAGCTTAGATCTTGAGCTTCTAAATGCAAAGTTCAGAAATAAACTGAAGAAAAGAGGGAAAATCATCAGATCATACAGATATGAAATAAATAATACCACTTGTGATGATTGCAGTGAATATTTAAGGACCTAGATAGAATGCCTGAATAACTTTGGACAGAAGTATCTCCCAAAGAAAGAACATTATGATGACCCTTTGAAAGTAACCCAGGAAAGTGAAAGTAGTGGAGACAGAAAAATATTTGTCCAACTGAATGCAGAATTCCAGAGGATGAACAATGTAGAGATAGAAGAGGAGAACAGAATGGGAAAGTCAAGAGATCAAGAAAATTAGGGACCGCAAAGGAAACTTTTAAGAGGTGGCAGGAGTGAACAAAAGATCTATATATGAAAGAACTAACCTAACAGCTTTGATAACCTCAGTAGTTTGCCCAATGAGCTGGAGACAGACATCTTGAAGAGTGACCTCAAATTGGACCTGAGACGCCTTGCTAATGACAAGGTTGCAGGAGTTGGTAGAATTCCAGCTGAACTGTTCAAAATCTTAAAAGATGATACAGAGAAAGCATTGCTTGATTAGGCAAACACATTTGGAAAATTCAACAATGGCCAGTAGATTGGAAAAGATCAGTCTAAATCTCAGTCCCCCAAAAAACGCAGTGCAAAAGGGTACTCCAATTATTGAAAAACTGCACCAATTTCACATGATACTAAAGCTCTGTTCTATCAATATATAGACCGAGAACTACTAGATGTGCTAGTCAGGTTTTGTAGAGATATAGAAGATCAAATTGTTAATTTTCACGGATAATAGAGAAAGCAAGAGAGTTCCAGAAAAACATTTACCTGTGCTTCACAAACTGTTCTAAAGCCTTTTTTTGTCGGGATCACGATATGGAAAGGAGTGTGACATGGTTGTATATTGTCACCTTATTTATACAAAATAAAAACTGAATACTTTATACCTTCAACCTCAGATATGTGGATGGTACTACTCTGAGTGCTGAAAGTGAGAAGAAATTAGAGCGCCTACTGATGAGAATGAAAAAAGAGAGTGCAAAATATGTCCTGCTGCTCAACTTTAAAAATGCAAGGTTCATGGCAAACAGCAACTTCAGTTCATGGCAAATAGATTGGGAAGAAGTGGAGGCAGTAACAGGTTATATTTTCCTGGGCTCCAAGATCTATGCAGATGGTGACTGCAGCCACAACATGCTATAGCAAGTCTGGACAAGCTATTAAAAATGAAAGATATTACACTATCAACATAGGTACACATACTTAGGACTATGGTATTTCCAGTATTAATATATGGATGTGAGAGCTGAACCATAAATAAGGCTGAGATGGGTTGACACATTTGTGGTGTTATAGAAAACTCCTTAAAGTCAGTTGGATGGCAAGAAGATCCAATCAATCAGTACTACAGGGAATCAAGCCATACTATTTCATGAAAGGTAAGATCATGAGGCTAAAGTTATACATTTTTGACCATATCATGAGAAGACAGGATTCCCTAAAGAAGACTCTGATGCTGGTAAAGATTGAAGGTATGCCAAGTAAGGGAATGGCTAGATGAGGTAATTGAAGCAATGAACTCGATGGAGCTCAGAAAGGATGAGGCTAACAGATGTGCTTGGCATGCTGTGATCCATAGGGTCCCAGAGAGTTAGACATGATTGAGAGACTAAGCAACAACAGAAACAGAATTAGCTTGATCTGAGAGGGCGAGAGATCAAAATATATGGGGCACATGATTAAAATGAGGATACAGTGGTGAAGAATGATGCATCTTTGAGGTGGGACAATGGGCATATGATTAATTTGATGATCTGAGTGTTAGACAAAAATTAATTTAGGTAATTTAATGAGATAAAATGTGAGGATATCTCAGTGAAGCTTTAAGTATTAAAACATGCTATGTACTCAAGTAAGGAAAGCAAGATAAAGTATCATGCTAAATAGTATGATATCCATTTTCATTTCTTCAAACTAATTTTAGGTAATTATGTATTTATTCGCTGTAAATACATTAGTAGTTTTCTAAACATATTAAAATAGTTTGCTTATATAGTCTTACGAAAAAGTTTCTTGTATATGGAAAATAGGTTTTCAAATATTGATGGCACTCTGTACCTATTAGAATAAATAAATACAGTGTCTGTAAATATAAACAATAAAACTAGTATCTAGGCAATTATATGTTTACACATTAATATTCATTTTTGTTATTTTGTTTCATACTTATTTGTATTTCCAGTTGCACTACAGACCACCTGCGTGAAGCTCATGCGCCACTGGTAGTCTGCAAACTACAGTTTGGGAATCCCTATTACAGAATATTTACAATGATTGCACATTGTGGTCGTATGGCCCTTAGGGGCCATTTCTTATGCAGACTTTTGAGGGACCAAGTGATTCATTACATTTTCCAGTACTTATACAATCCTTTGTAACCCAATACAGTTTTTCCTCCAAGGTTCTGCAGATACAGCTCTGTACTGTTAGTTTCTTACAAGCAAATGGGCAGAGCACTGGCCCACCATTCTCTCAGAATACTCCACCAGGCCCCCTTAGCACGTTATTTGCAGTCTTCATAATTTCTCAACAATTTAAACAAACTTTTCTCTTAAAATAGTATCTCGTTTCTTGGAGTGTTAACAGACATCCAGTCTGTTCCAAACAGATATCTTCTCCCAATACTGCATGTCTCCACTATACTTGTCTCAACTCTTTTAGGGCCAATGCAGCTTTCTCTAAGTAAAGACCTTTCTCTCCTCTCACATTCCGGCTTTGGGTCTTTATAGCACATTATTCCTGATTCCTGCCCTTATTGATTATTCTGTCGCTCAATTAACCCCTTTCGTTTCTGAACTGGACATACAGTTTTGCTCAATGTGAGGCTAACATAGATTCCTTGGAACACTTTGTCACACCACCAAAAGGATAGTAATTAAAATGAAATCATCAATTGTATCGAACGTTATAGCACCTTTAGCATGATATAAACAACCTCCCAATTGTTGTATGATTCTGATACACTTAAAAGAACAGCATGGAACAGTGCATTGTTTTATTATATCCAATGGCAAACTTATGCATAGGCCAATGAGGCCCAAACCTTGGTAAGGCAAATTTTAAGGGGCTGCAGAAAATTAGCAAGGGATAGTTACATAGTTACATAGTAATTAAGGTTGAAAAAAGACTTTCAGTCCATCAAGTTCAACCTGTTAAGATCTCCTCTGATCTGCAATATGCGGAATAGTTATTAATTAAATAATTATTAATACTATAGTATTGGAGGATGAATAAAGAGTTAGTCCATCAAGTTCAACCTTTTTAGATCTCTATTGATCTTTTTAATGTGGACTATTTATTATTATTTGTTAATTGTTATTTGATCCAGAGGAAGGCAAACAGAAAAAAAAAAGCAAAATTCCTTCCTGACCCCAGAGACCGGCGATCAAAATTCTCCCTGGATCAATACTCCTTCGCTAGTTATGTAGGATAGCCTTGAATGCCCTCTTTATTCAAAAATATATCTAACCCCTTTTTGAAGTTGTCTATCGAATTTACTGTCACCGCCTACTTTGGTAGAGAATTCCACAGTTTAACCACCCTAACTGTGAAGAACCCTTTTCTTTGTTTAAGGTGAAATCTTTTTTCCTCTAACCTCCAAAGATGTCCTCTTGCCAGTTGAAAATCTCTTGCTACAAAAAGTTCACTTGACAAAGCCTTATATTGACCCTGGATGTATTTATATAACGTAATCATATCTCCTCTTAGATGCCTTTTTTGTAGCGAAAATAAGTTTAATTTTGTTAGTCTTTCTTCATAACTTAGCCCCTCCATTCCCCTTATTAGTTTTGTAGCCCTTCTCTGTACTTTTTCCAGCTCTAAAATGTCTTTTTTATGAGGTGGTGCCCAAAATTGTACTCCATATTCCTAATGAGGACGTACTAGAGATTTGTATAGTGGCAGAATTATATCTTCTTCCCTGGCTTCTATACCCTTCCTAATACATGCTAATATTTTATTTGCCTTTGCAGCCGCTGTTTGGCTTTGAGCACTGTTTCCTAGGTGGTTGTCCACTAGTACTCCCAAATCCCTTTCAATATCTGATACCCCTAGATTTGCTCCATTAAGATTATAGATTGCTTGGCTATTGTTCCTTCCCAAATGCATAACCTTACATTTATTTGTATTAAATCTCATCTGCCATTTAGCCGCCCATTTCTCTAATTTATGCAAATCATTTTGTAGGGAAAGTACATCATTATCTGATTTTATTACCTTGCACAACTTAGTGTCATCAGCAAAAATGGAGACACTACATTCAAGTCCTACTTCAATGTCATTAATAAATATGTTAAAAAGGAGAGGACTTAATAATGAACCTTGAGGAACCCCACTTATCACATTAAACCAATCAGAGTATGTTCCATTCACAACAACCCTTTGCTTCCTGTCTTTTAGCCAGCTCTCGATCCATGAGCAGATATTTACTGAAATTCCTGTATCCCTTAGTTTGCTCACTAGTCTTCCATGTGGCACGGTATCAAATGCCTTTGAAAAATCTAAAAAGACTACATCCACTAAGTTGCCCTGATCCAAGTTCCTACTAACCTCCTCATAAAAACTAATTAGATTGGTCTGACACAACCTATCACATATATAGTTGTGAGCATGCGGGTTGTTGCTAACGCTGCGGCCCTCGCGAAGCGAGGGCCGCAGTTGCTGGCAACGCTCCCCAGTGGCCCACATCACCCCAGGCTGCAGGGAAGCTCAGACACCCAGCCAGCACTGCCAGGACCCTGCCACTGACGCTCCCCAGCGGCTCACATCACCCCAGGCTGCAGGGAAGCTCAGACACCCAGCCAGCACTGCCAGGACCCTGCCACTGACGCTCCCCAGCGGCCCACATCACCCCAGGCTGCAGGGAAGCTCAGACACCCAGCCAGCACTGCCAGGACCCTGCCACTGACGCTCCCCAGCGGCCCACATCACCCCAGGCTGCAGGGAAGCTCAGACACCCAGCCAGCACTGCCAGGACCCTGCCACTGATGCTGCCATGCTCCCCAGCGGCCCACATCACCCCAGGCGCCTGCACTGGAAGCTCAGACACCTAGCCAGCACTTCCAGGTATCAGTGCTGCAGGAGGCAGCTCCAGGGAGGCAGGACAGTTGGGGGTACAAGGAGGAGCCTTTCCTGGAGTGGGAGCCGCGGGGCTCCGATCTGGGCCTGCGCTGGTTGGCCTGCGGCTGGCTTCTCCCCCAGGGCTCCCTCCTCGGCAGCTCCACGCAGCTGCTTCACATCTCTGCCTCAACAAGCAGACAGGACAGAGATGAGGATTGAGCCCACCGCTGCTCCCCACACAGACAGCCATCTGCAGAGATCCAGTGGGAGAAGAACCCAGGAGGTAATGAAGTGGGGGTCACAAGCAGGGAGACAGGATGGGGGAAGGGAGCCAGGAGAGGTAGGTGAGACACAGGGAAGGGAGAAGGGGGCAAAGAGACACAGAGGAGGGAGGGGGGTACAGGGGAGGGAGTAGGGAAAGAGACACAGGGGAGGGCGATGGGGAGAATGGGAGACAGGGGAGGGAGAGTGGAGGCAAAGAGAGACAGGGGAGGGATAGTAGGGGCAAATAGAGACAGGGGAGGGATAGATTGGGCAAAGAGAGACAGGGGAGGGATAGATTGGGCAAAGAGAGACAGGGGAGCGATAGATTGGGCAAAGAGAGACAGGGGAGGGATAGAGGGGGCAAAGAGACAGGGGAGGGAAAGAGGGGGCAAAGAGAGACAGGGGAGGGAAAGAGGGGGCAAAGAGAGACAGGGGAGAGAGAGGGGGCAAAGAGAGACAGGGGAGGGAGAGAGGGGACAAAGAGAGACAGGGGAGGGAGAGAGGGGGCAAAGAGAGACAGGGGAGGGAGAGAGGGGGCAAAGAGAGACAAGGGAGGGAGAGAGGGGGCAAAGAGAGACAGGAGAGGGAGAGAGGGGGCAAAGAGAGACAAGGGAGGGAGAGAGGGGGCAAAGAGAGACAAGGGAGGGAGAGAGGGGGCAAAGAGAGACAAGGGAGGGAGAGAGAGGGCAAAGAGAGACAAGGGAGGGAGAGAGAGGGCAAAGAGAAACAGGAGGGGGGAGGGAAAGAGACATGGGAGGGAGAAATGTTTGGGAAAAAACTTGATCTTGCCGTCATTTTTTGACGGGCAAGTCGCTAGTCCTTCATAAATTCGTGTTGACTGCTACCTATGATCCTGTTCAAATAGACATATTCTTGTATTCTGTCCCTTATTAACCCTTCTAAAAGCTTCCCAACTACAGAAGTGAGGCTCACTGGTCTATAATTCCCCGGATTTGCTCTAGATCCCTTCTTAAATATAGGTATCACCTCTGCTTTTCTCCAGTCATCTGGTAGAGACCCTGTAGTGAGTGAGTCTTGAAAGATTAGATATAATGGTTTGGCTATTACAGAACCCAGCTCCCTCAGTACCCTTGGATGTATTCCATCAGGACCTGGGGCTTTATTAACATTTATTTTCTCCAACCTCTTTTGGATTACTTCCTGCGTTAACCAATTATTTAGTGATGGTAGTGTAGCCCCATTATGTTGCTGTGTCCCAACCACTGGTACCTCCCTTGTGTATACAGAAGAAAAGAACCTATTTAGCTCATCTGCCTTTTCCTGGTCACTAATTATCAGATGGCCTGTGTCACATTGTAATGGTCCTATCGATTCCTTCCTGGCCTTCTTCCCATTAATATATTTAAAAAATATTTTAGGGTTAGTCTTACTTTCCATTGCAACTGACTTCTCATTTTCTATTTTAGCCAGTCTAATAGCCCTTTTGCAAGAATTGTTGATTTCGTTATAGTCACATAAAGCTGCCTCTGTTCCCTCCTTCTTGTATAAT
This sequence comes from Discoglossus pictus, assembly GCA_027410445.1. Taxonomy (NCBI): domain Eukaryota; kingdom Metazoa; phylum Chordata; class Amphibia; order Anura; family Alytidae; genus Discoglossus; species Discoglossus pictus. The sequence continues at coordinate 335,623,856 of CM050164.1, read as the reverse complement.
TTAAATGCATGTTTCTTTTTCCTCATCATGATCTTTAAGTCATTGTTAAGCCACATGGGATGTGATTTACTCCTATTCATTTTATTTCCACATGATACATGCTGATGAGTATGTTTATTTAGTAAGGATTTGAATGTTGTCCATTTATTTTCAGTATTTTTCCCTGTAAGTTCTTTGTCCCAGTCTATATGTTGTATTGCTGCCCGTAGCCCATTAAAGTTAGCCCTTTTAAAATTTAGAGTTTTTGTTGGCCCCTTACAACTCTGTTTTCAATCTCAAATGAGACTGTGTTGTGATCACTGTTCCCCAAGGGTTCCCCTATTTTTACATTTGATATTATATCAATATTACTTGTGATGACCAAATCCAAGATTGCCCCATTTCTAGTAGGTTCTTGTATTACCTGGGCCAGATAATGATCCCTGAGTGTACTCAAGAATCTGCTCCCCTTAGCTGAGCTGCTGGTCTCATTTATCCAGTTTATTTCAGGGTAATTAAAGTCTCCCATTATTAGAACTTGCCCATGCTTAGCTGCATTTCCAATCTGTAACAATAATTGTATTTCCTCACTTTCAGCTATATTTGGGGGTTTATAGCATACTCCCACCAATATGCGTTTAGAATAAGCTCCTCCACTATTTAGCTCAACCCACAAAGATTCAATGATGCCGTTAGTGCCAGTATACATATCTTCTCTGACTATAGGCTTAAATTCAGGTTTAACATAAAGACAGATCCCTCCTCCTCTTTTACCATTTCCCCTATCTTTCCTAAATAGGTTATAACCATCCAGATTAACAGTCCAGTCATGAGATTCATCCCACCATGTTTCCGTAATGCATATTAAGCCCCATTTTTCTTGTACTGCTAATATTTCTAGCTCATCCATTTTCCCAGGCAAACTTCTTGCGTTAGCAATCATACACTTTATGTTGCTGTGGCTCTGCTGTTGTGAAGTGCCTGCCACTGTATTTGAGGCCCCTATTAATACCTCCCTACTTTCTATTGTAACTATCCCCCCTTCTCCTCCCCCATGGGTAACTAATTCATCCCTTTCCCTCTCTACCCTATTTACCCCAATACTTCTATATAGTCCCTCCCCCCCCCCACCTACAAGTTTAAAAACTCCCCCATCCTTTCCCCTAGCACAAAAGCGCCCTAATAATTCATGTGCAATCCATCCCTGCTATAGAGATTGTACCCAAGTGAGAAGTCAGCCCAGTGCTCTAAAAACCCCAAACCCTCTGCACTGCACCACTTTTTTAGCCACGCATTAACCTCCCTAAGCTCCTTCTGCCTCCCTGGGCTAGCACGTGGCACTGCTAGTATCTCAAAAAATACTACCTTGGAGGTCCTTGCTTTAAGCTTATTCCCTAATTCTCTAAAATCATTCTTTAGAACGCTCCATCTTCCACTAACTTTGTCATTGGTACCAATATGTACCAAGACCGCCGGTTCATTACCAGCCCCTGCCAATAATTTATCCACCCGATCCACAACATGCCGAACCCGAGCACCCGGGAGACAGCAAACTGTTCAATTGCTGGGATCTGGGTGACAAATTACCCTGTCTACCTTCCTAATAATAGAGTCCCCTACCACCAAAACATGTCTGTTGCTCTGCCTATTCTGCCCTCCTTCTCCTCCAGTAGAACTTTTCTCCCGGCTGATAGAGGGAACAGCTCTATCTGGCATTGCCATTCCTGAATGGACATCCCCAACAGTTTCACTCAATCTGGCAAATCTGTTGGTGTTTGTCAACTCAGAACTGGCCTGCCTCCTCCTGTTCCCCCTGCTTCCCATTGTAACTGTAACCCAGCTACCTCCCTGGCCATGAGCAGGAGACCATGTAGAGAAACAGCTAAGGCCAGAGACAATGAGTAATGTGAGAAACAAGACTCTATACATCAATGTATATTATAAAGTGGAGAAAAATTCCATAACTAAGCAAAACCCATTCTGTTTAGATGAAAACAGACTAGATCTGCACATGCATTTGCTCTGTCACAGAATATTTGTAAAATGCAACATAAATATTGAGTTACAACAAATTATTATTGCTTGAATTAGCTACTTAAAATGTTTGTTATTATTTGGGAAAACTCACCACTAGAGAGTAATACATAGCGAAAAAAACAAATTACCCTATTATGAATGTAAAATAAGTAACCCCCCCCACCCAAAAAAAAACAACAACAAAAAACACAGGTCTAACCACAAATTACTATAGTGTGGAACTTCTGGTGTTTAAGGAATTTTTAGTGTATTATGGGATCATAGTTCTCAATACCTGCACACCAGTCTCTGAGATGCACTTAAAGGCATATATAAGGTTCCTGAATTATGAATGCACCTGATAGAGAAGAATCAGTAGTGTATGAAAAAATGTAATTATACCAAACTAAACATTAACAAACTCACCCTGATGTTTGTTAATTCTCTTTAGTTTGCAAGCAGTTGCATTCCAGAGTTCACACACCTGCATATCCAAGCTAAAATTAGCACAACATTCATAATTTGTTTTGGTCAATCACAGGCAGCTAATACTTTTTTGTACTTTGTAGCAATCTGTAATAGCAGCTTGTGCAGGAAGGAATCATGGGATGTGTAGTCCTCTGCAGGAGGAGCCAGACACCGCTGTGTGAGATCTCTGCATTGAGCTGCTGCTGGCTTTAGGGTTAATAAACCGTTAAAATCTGTACCCAAATGCAGTTTTTCTATTGGAGGTTCATTGTGCCTATGTAAGCAGCACTGGGTGTTATTTTTAAATAAAATTAGTTTGTATGTGTATAGAATGACCCAATGTAATGTGTGTGTCTGATATATGCAGCATGTGTTAGATTAGAAAAAGAAAAAAACAGGGAAACTTAGATATACCTTTAAAGTGTCTTGTTAAAATTAGAGATATTTTTGATATGCTTGTAAGCTTAGTATATTACATTTGTATGAGTTTGCTGGAAGTTGAAGAATCCAAGAATGAGATAGGGCATTGTCATGATCCCCCTGACCATCATTTGGGTTTAGTAATTGTTATTGTTGTTTAATATGTTGTTATGTATATTAATTACTGTATGTTATGTTGCTTCCCTATGCGTGATTGAATTGTGGTGTTTGATTCTGTATGTTGCATGTTTGGTTCATGAAGTGTTAAATAATTTTGAATGTTGTGTTGTCAGTCTGTAACTGTCAGAGAGAGTCAGTTGAGATTCAGTTAGATTGAGTGAGATGTAATGGTGTCTCTGAGAACAAGTCAGTCTGTAGGCAGCCTGTGATGCTTGTAAAAGAAGAGAAGTGAGGTAACCCAGCTGTCATTGACTCTGAGAAGCTTAATATATATCTATGTAATATATATCTGTGTAATACAGCATGCATAAGCTTAAAGGAAGCCATGTTTGATGATGGCTACGGAATGAAGAGCGAGGCATTTGTGGCCACATTTGTGTGTCCCAGCTCAACTTCCCAGAATGCAGTGTAATAACTGTTTTTCTCGGAACTCTGAGCTGGAAGCAGGTTTTTTAACTTGCTTTAGACATTCAAATGTGAACACTGATGTACTTTTTATTTACTGTACTACTGTACGGTGGAGGGCTTATATCACTCTTTTGCCCACCATATTATACACGATTGTTGTGGTGAACTACCTACTCATAATTTCCACAACACAGGCTGAGATCCCGCTCCATGCTGATGATAGCCAGTAAGCTTGAAACAGCTGTACATGGATTGGATACTCAGCCTGTGTTTATTCCAACCTTAGCTTTGCATTAAAGCTGTGTAATACAGCAGGCATAAGCTTAAAGGAAGCCATGTTTGATGATGGCTATGGAATGAAGAGCGAGGCATTTGTGGCCACATTTGTGTGTCCCAGCTCAACTTCCCAGAATGCAGTGTAATAACTGTTTTTCTCGGAACTCTGAGCTGGAAGCAGGTTTTTTAACTTGCTTTAGACATTCAAATGTGAACACAGATGTACTTTTGTAATATATATATATATATATATATATATATATATATATATATATATATATATATATATGGAATAGGATATCTGGAAGATATATATATGTGTCAGAATCCATAGTGAAGATAGGATTAATATATATATGCATATGGAAAAAGATATCTGGAAGATATATATGTGTCAGAGAAAATTTCTGCCTTGATCCTGTACAGTTAATGAAGTGTGTATATGCTCCTAATCAAAGGGGAGGGAACCTATCTAGAAGATATATGTATATGTCAACATTTCTAGGAAAGATAATAACGAAGTAGATGTTATGATGCCTTGCAGATGAAACCTTGTCAATAGTAATTTATACAAAATCCAGAAGACACACAAATTGTTGCAGAATGTTGTGAGCTCAAGTTTAAATATATATCTATTGAACCTGTTATGAATTACAACAACAATTAAAGCAGTTCCTAATTTTTATAATGCTGAGCCTGAGTTCATATTAATTTTAAATATTGCATCTGAGTAAGGGCATTTTAAAAGATATCAACTGCCTTGGTGAAGGGATCAAAAGAATCTGAAAGGTCTGCTGGGTGGGTTTTGCCACAACAGTCTTATCAAGCTCAACTGATCATAACAGGCGTGTCTCAAGAAAGATGGGTAACAACACTTTAAAATCAGCTACAAAATAGGGGTCGGAGCTGACAGCAATGCTGTAAGGCTGTGTTTTCACTGAGCTCCAGGAGTTCCGCTCATAATCTGCTTAAAATCAGCTTCTGTCTCGGCCATCCAGCAATAATATCGGCACTGCTAAAAAATTAATAATATCAGTATTTCTCAAAAAATAGAGGCCCGAGTGAAAGTTAAGGGATAGCTAGAAATCGCTCACATAATGACAGGAAAAATAACTTTTCAGTGCTTCAATTCTTGGATGAGCTGCAGCTTTACAGATCACCCTGATAGTTGCTTCTTTGCAGAACTTCAATCTTTGATTGTAGAAGCCTTTTCAGTCAGCTTTGATGAACAGAAGCAGCTTGTTTCTATATCAGCCCAAACTGCCCCCCAGACAGTGAGGCACACACGGAGCAGGGTAAAATATTTATATGGAGTCAAATGCAGTATTAATAGCAAACATAAATGTGGAACAACTATATTATGATGCAGCAGATTTTACACAGGAGCCAGCCACACCTCCTAACTTGATCTCGTCTAGCATTTTACTTTACCTCCCTAGCTTCTGGATCTAATGGTCTGCTGCTTTGGACCTGATCACAAATCAGAGACATTGCTATAGGTATCAGGCATTTGTCTGACATTCATTGTTGTTTACCTTTCAGTCTGTTCTCTATATGGTTATTACCATTGTATTGTTTCCTGCAGCATTTCACTAGGGGTTTCTTCTTGGTGTAATTTTTAAGTGTGAGCACTATTAACATTCACTCTTTGAACTGTATGTATTGTATTATTTACTAATTTTAAGACTGATATCACTACCTTGAGGCTAATTATATTTACAGCACTGTATGGCTTCTTTGCTACTTTTTTTTCCTCAACTGCATTTTCCAGGATCATCTCTCACTAGGAGAAGAAGGGTTAAAAGGGGTTTGTTTTCATAGCAGGTTGAAAGTTATGTCTCCCAACCCTGTGCATATATGGGCTGGGACTCTACTAGACCCTTTACCTCCAGTGTTGCCTTGGTGCTGATGTAACCACACCCATGCTCTCGTTAACCTATAAATATCCTGCAGTATGAGTTGTCTTTGGGCTCAAGGGGGCCTACTACCTTAGTACTTCGAGGACCTGAAAAAGCTGGTTCTTTTTCTTAAATGTTAGTTTATATGGCAGTGGTGCTGCTAGCTGCAAGATGTTATAAGCACAACATTTAAATTTATTAGGGTTGGCTAGCGTCATAAAGAGTTATTTGCTTTGATAGCCACTCTGATACCTTTCCTATACAAATACCTCTAAAGAGAAAGTGCTCACACCGTTGAGAGAGAGGAACCCTTTCAATATGTTATCATCACAATGGTCTGCTGCAAAGCAATTGATTTTAAATGCCTACCAAATGGGTTTTATACAAATTCTAGTTCCCTGTATTATTATCTTTATTCTCTAGTACCTTTATAATGTCCTTATTTCCAGATTCTGTTTTTTCCTTTCCTTTTCCTATTTTTCTTTTTCCTTTACCCCTTAATAATGAAAAATGTGAAAGCTCAGGAGCTGGATTACACAAAATCTAGTTGACATATTAGTATATACTGTTTATGTTCTATTCTACAATTATTACATTGTGTACTGAATCCTATTTGTAAGATATTGTTCTACTATGTCATATTTGTACAATTATTTTCTTCTCCTGTGGTTTTCTCAATAAAATTGAAAGTAAAAAAAAAAATCATCTACAAAATGCAGGAGAGGATGCAGATGGGTAGATGGCATCAACCTCTAGTGGTATAAAAATCATTATAAAAGTATGTATTAGAAAACAAATGTAAAATGCAGGTAATGCAATAAATGACATAATCGACAAACACTGTCATCCAAAATGAACATCAAAGCAGTAACAATTGTTGCTGAAAATATTGCTATCTACATTTCTATACATATTTTCTATCAATTTCACACAGCTTAGGATATGCAACTTATTTTTATTAATATAGTTTTATATGGCTGAATAAAATAAAAAATAATGTATATATGTTTGTAAAGGTAAGGTCAGAGGCCTGCTCATATAATAAGTATTAAGATCCTGTTAGGCTCCGGTCCCAACAGGCAGCAGGGTACAACCAATGATCACTTTGTAACACTGTAGGTTCAAGACAAGTATCAGAATTCAAAAGGTTTTATGGCCAAAGGCTTAGCAAAAAACACCAAGAGACCACCAAAGGACTGGTAAAACTTCTGTCAAATCCTCACAGTAGTCAGCATAATGATACAGTGTACCACTGTTAAGGTAGCAGGATTTAGACAAAAAACTGAATTAAAATTGTTTAATAACCCAAGGCTTAGCAACAAGACCTAGACGTCACCAAAGGACTGTTAAATTCTCACAGTAGTCGGGAAGAGCTTAAGGATTGGCACAGGAACTCTTGGCAATCAGAAGCATCAGGAAGAAGGAATCAAACCTATGGGTTCTGGAAACAGTTCACTGGTGGCCAGACAATGGCACAGGAGTGTAGTAGCTGGCAGCAAGAAATCTATGCAGATATTGGATGGGTGTCATAAGTAGGTAGACTCCCAGCAGCAGGACAGTCAGCCCTCCAGATGTCATAGGAGTGTAGAATTTGAAAGCCCAGAGAATAGGAACTTGCATGAACAGACCAGAATACTTGTAGCTAACCAGGAATGAACATGAGTTACCAGGAACACTGGGACATTGACAATATGAACTCTAGGCAGGTAGCCAGAGAATGGAAAGGGGGCACAAGCAAGTGGAGGCTCAGCATCTGCATAGTAATATTAATTAGGCTGTGTTAACAAGACACCTAGAATGTATGCCTTGTCCCGTTACAAACTGGGTTGTGGCTTGCTACTCACCTTGAGGGGCTCAAAGTCGAGGCAAGACAAGGAAAGGTGAGTAGCATAGGCTAAGCTGCAGATGGATGACAGTGATAAGCAGAGCGCCACCATAGGATTCCTGACAATATTTTACAAAAATGACAGTGAGAGGAATCATACCAAGGGCTGCCACTTCACAGTTTCGAATGAGTGAAAAGGTACAAGATATATAAATTAGAACTAATACTGAAGATGTAAACATGTTTCTTCCACAACCTGCACAGCTCTTTCTATTTAGTTAATCCAAAGTGTTTGGCCTATTATGTTTCCTGCCAGTACATTGGAAGGTTAGAACTAGCCTAAATCCACTAACTTAAAAAGCTCTTAACTTAATTATTTACCAGAAAAGAAATAAATGTGTAAATACATATTAATTAAAGTAAATTTCAAGTACATTGACAGGTTTCAACTTCAAAACTACCAGTTTTCTTAGGTAGATTATGTAGGCAAAATATGGTGAAGATATGGTAGGGATCCCATTAGAAGTTAAATCCATGGAAGGTACAGCAACATATGGTAATAACCAATAGGGTAATGATAATTGATTTGTATGCACATAGTGTAATATGAGATAAAATCCATTGATATCATTCATGATATGTTGTGTGACACAATGTAGAACTAGTAAATAAAGAAACAATAGTGAGATTCTGCAAAATCTTCCAGTAGATCAGGGGTAGTCAATTATGTTTGCTAAGTTTAACTAGTACACATGTGAATGAAGGTCCGTTTGACTACCCCTACACTATCATATTGAGTCTTTAGAATGCTTTCCATGACGTCAGCCATCACTGCAGTATCCACCAGGCTTAGACAACAGATAAGTCTTTCAAGGCTCAGCATACAGAATGATAAAGTAAATGAAGGATCTGTCAGATGCTAACTCTTCTGCCTGCTTTTTATTTAAATCATCTCAGATGTCTGGTAATAGAATGAAAAACTCAAAAATTACTTTTGTTTAGTCTTGTGATTATGACACGTAGACATAAAAGATAGTTTCCAGGTTATTTTTAAATAGTTACCTAGTCAGTCTGCAGAGTGAAAGTCTTTAGTTAACGCAAAGAGCCTGATTCAATTGAGCAATTGTAAGTTACTGGAGCCGTGAGGCCGTAAGTTGATTTCCTATTCAATCTGCAGTTTTTTGTGTGTTACAGGCTTGAAAACTTTGCAGTTGTTAAACCCTGCACTTACAGCCTCCCGAAGCCTTTGATCTTTCCCGTCCGCAAGAGTTACGATCGCTAAAATCGCTATTTGATTGCTTAAATTCCCCAAGCCCGCAAATGGTTTCCCTTTGTAAACGGCAAATGTAGGAGAAAATCCTACGAGAACTAGAGAGGACCTGCAAGGGGGTTTAATCCCTGTCCGTAGCACTGTAAATGCAAATAGAAAAATCAATACTGCACTGTAAATAACGGGGAAAGCAATGAAAGACACTAGAATTAATTGCACAACAGTCTCAAGCTTACAAATCAGCAATAATTTTTTTTTTATGATGGGTCATTTCAGGGTTATATCGATCTCGGGAATCAAATAGTTAATACATATCAGGCTCCCCACATGGACTAGAACAGTATTGGCATTCATTTAGATTATTTTGGCTTACAAAAGGCTTATTAGACTGGCTAAACTAGAAAATGAAAAATGAATTGCAAAAGAGAGTAAGACTAACCCTGAAATATTTTTTGGGAAGAAGGTGAGGAAGGAAGCTATAGGAACATAATGGGGCTACACTACCTTTGCCAAATAATTGGTTAACACAGGAAGTAATCCATAAGAGGTTGGAAAAAAATAAATGTTAATAAAGCCCTGGGTCCTGATGGAATACATCCAAGGGTACTAAGGGAACTGGGTTCTGTAATAGCCAAACCATTATATTTAATCTTTCAAGATTCACTCAACACAGGTTCTCTACCAGATGACTGGAGAAAAGCAGAGGTGCTACTATATTTAAAAAGGAAGCAAGAGCAAATCTGGGGAATTATAGACCAGTGAGTCTCACTTCTTTAGGGTAATATTTTAGAAGGGTTAATAAGGCATACTATCTGAACAGGATTATAAGTAGGAGTCAACATGGATTTATGCAGGATAGATCATGTCAAACAAATCTAATTAGTTTCTATGACTTGGTTGGTAGGAACCTGGATCAAGGCAACTAAGTGTATGTTTGCATTTAGCAAAGGCTTTTGATACAGTGCCACATGGGAGACTATTGTGCAAACTAAGGGATACAGGAATTGCCGAAAAATATCTGCTCATGGTTTGAGAGCTATCTAAAAAAACGGAAACAAAGGGTTGTTGTAAATGGAACATACTCCGATTGGACTAATGTGGTAAGTGGGGTTCCTCAGGGTTCAGTATTAGGTCCTCTCCTTTTTAACATATTTATTAATGACTTAGAGGTGAGACTGAAAATTAGTGTTTCCATTTTCGCTGATGTCACAAAGTTGTGCAATGTAATTAAATCAGATAATGATGTGCTTTCCCTCCAAAGGGATTTACATAAAATTGAGGAATGGGCATCTAAATGGCAGATGAGATTTAATGCGAATAAATGTAAAGTTTTGCATCTGGGAAGGAAAAATAGCCATGCATTTTATAAGCTTAATGGAGCAAATATATGGGTATCGGATATTGAAAGGGATTTGGGTGTGCTTGTGGTCAACCACCTAGGAAACAGTGCTCAATGCCAAGCAGCAGATGCAAAGGTAAATAAAATATTAGCATGTATTAAGAAGGGTATAGAAGCAAGGGAAGCAAATATAATTCTGCCACTATACAAATCCCTAGTACGCCCTCATTTGGAATACGGAGTACAATTTTGGGCACCACTTCATAAAAAGGATATTTTACAGTTGGAAAAAGATACAGAGAAGGGCAACAAAACTAGTGGAAAGGAGGGTCTAAGTTATGAAGAAAGACTAACCAAATTAAGCTTATTTTCTCTAGAAGAGGAGATATGATTACCTTATATAAATACATTCACGGTCAGTATAAAGATTTGACAAGGGAGCTTTTTGTGCCAAGAGGTTTTGGACTGGATTTATTTCTAATTAAAAAGGGAATTCAGGGTTATCTTGGATAATTAGAGAGAGAGTATTGATCAAGGGAGATATCCGATCGCCGGTATCTGGGGTCAGGAAGGAATAAAAATGTTTTCCCTTTGAGACGTTTGGCTAAGTTTCACTTGTTTTTTTTTCTGTTTGCCTTCCACTGAATCAATTAATTATTAATTTAAAAAATAAAATAAATTGTTGATGAATAATGAATTAACAATTGACAACTAATTAATTAATAACATCTGCATATTGCAGATCAGAGGAGATCTTAAAAGGTTGAACTTGATGGACTGAAAGTCTTTTTTCAACCTTCATTACTATGTAACTATGTATTTTGCGGTTTTGCGGATCTGATCGCATATTGGACCCCCCCAAACGGTGATGGATTGACATGTAACCTCCATGTTTTACTGCCGTAACGATGGCGGTATCATTTTCTATTGGCTGTTTCAAAATGGATAGTTACGGCCTTGCTTATGATTATGTTCCCACCCTAAACTGCTACGTATGAGTGCATGGTTTACGGTTTCGACGTTCGGCCAATAACTTGCGGCCTTGTTCAACTGAATAGCACCAAAATTGTTGCAGAGTTCAAGCCTGCTACAAACTCGCAGACATACGGCCTGTGTACCGCGAGATGCAGGCTTCTAATTAAATCAGACTCATAGTGTTCACATAGATTTCCTCTAGAGAACAGCATTTTCCTAGTACTTTAGGCAGAAAATACATATTTGGCCTTAGTGTCCAGAAGAGAGTCCGGTAATGCAACCATTCGGTTTCAACTTAAACTAGACATTTGATCGGTCTCTGCAGAAGACAAACCAGTAGGACAGAAGTAGGTGGAAAACCAACCCTAGATTGATGAATAATTATAGTTGAGCTTACAGTTGTTAGGGCAGCTGTCTTAGTGTATTCAATACTGAGGCCACATTTCAGGAGTAAATGCAGGCATCAGTTAAGAAGCAAGTGGTTATGGGCTACTGTTTAATTAATGCTTGATTAATAGACAAAGCTGACACCAGTTTGAATCACATGCAAGAACACACCCAGTAATAATTTACCTTGTACACATTAAGATTGTACTCAAATGGCAGCTATTTCTAGACTTGGACAAAGGGCAGACTATTAGAAATTACAAACCACTTTGCTTCCTGTTTTTGCCTCCTTCTTGGTGTACAAGAAATTGATAAAAATGCTGCAGGATTTGGATAATGCTGACAGTGTTGAACACAGTTACACAGTAGTGCTGAATAAAATTGTCTTGGTCCAATAAAAGGAGATCAAGACCCTCACTGTTTAGAAGATAATGAAGCTCAGTGGATTGTCTTATAAGTTGTGTATGCATATATCATTGGCATTGTTTAAGGAATCATCTAAACTAGTGTATGTTGTCACAGATCTTGCTGGAATATTCTTGCTACTATTGCAATTAAGTCACATAATAATGCAAGTCTTGCATGCTTATACATCTACAAGCTTAGTGTAACGGCAGCTCCTAGCTGCGTAAGTGTAAAACCTATCAAGTGCACTCAATGAGGGCCTGACTGTTTTATAGGTAATTGGGCTGGTAGCATGAGCAAGATCATAAATAGGCTTGATCAGGGATAAGAAGTAGTCAGAGAGAGGCAGGTTTTTTTGAAGCAATGTTTTTTCAGCCCTTGCTCATAAGCACCTGTAACAGTTATCAGACATATTGTTATTATTATTTACAAGTTATGGGACCAGTCGGCATTGTCGGGTACTGCTCTATGTTTAAGAAAAGTGGGAGTGGCAATTAGAAGCAAAGCTTGGATTACATTTATGTCGCTGACACTTATAATTCTGAGCTGTGTGATCTGATTGGATCAAAATGTTGAGGGCCAAAAGAGCTACAGTTGCAGTTCTAAAGTGTGTGCATTTTAGAGTATTCTTCAGCAACATAATGTCAGAGGTCTTGTAGTAATTAAAGGTTTATGTAAGTGAGCTGGGTTTCAAATGTTTCCTAATAAACAGCTACTGATTAGTAGAAAAAATATGTATTATATTGAAAAGATGAATGTACTTACATATTTTTATGCTAGATACAGATATCTGGATGTGCACACCCCTAGGAAGCTAACATAAAGTGTACCCTGCAGGGTACAGTATGTAACCTCTAAATTAAATTATGGCTGCTGGGGTCACAGCTGAAATTGCCCATAAGGAGACAGGCAGAGAAAAAAAAACAGGCATCAACTGCCAGATTGTTGAGCAAATGTTTCATTCTTTACTTTCTCCTGATTGGTCAAAACTATTTTTCAAATTGTATACCAATTAAACCTGGAGTTTGAGGCTGTTAACCCTAAGTTGAACATACAGAAATTAAAATATATTTTGCTAACTTCAAGGTAAGTGTTTAAATGTTTATATTGGTATTTTTACATGTAGAAAAATGTTTTCATACACTACTAATTCTCCTCTATCAGATGCACTCACAATCCAGCTCACTTGCATATCCCTTTAAATGGAAGTGTTCCAACTTCTACAACTTAGACACACATGTTTGAACTTCTGTAAGAGTACTCTTTCCTGTAAGAGCAATCTGTGTTAGATGTACTTTTACTCAAGGTACAAAGGGAATCTGAGTGAGTATCCATAGATGCCTTGGAGGCTTGAAAGAAGGTAGCTCAATTTTACAGTTCCATGCTGTGAAACAAATGACTAGGTTTCTGTTATTTTATTTTAAAATAAATCTTAAGAAATATATACACAATTCTTAATACTAGTGTTCTTTGTTACAATCATGTCTTTTTAGTGAGTATTGTTGTCATAAATATTACATTTCCATAACTATATATTTTTGTAGATTGATATTAGAAATTATCCTTTATTTCAAACTTTGTTGTAAGAGGCTTCTATCTATGTTCAAAAGTTATGCATGTAGTTATGTACTTTATACTGCTATACTCTGTTTTTTTAGCTAATCAGTTTCTAATATACTTTATTATACTAGTGAAACAACTTGAAAAAACTAATACATTAAAAAAAAAAGATACCTGGTTGCCATACTGCTCTCCCTGTGGGTGTGCTGCCAGGTTATAACACTAATCCCGTCCTCTGAGCCTTAAAATCTTATAAATCCACTATGAATAAGCTAGCTTGTGCAAACCATAAACTGTGTTGAGGGACTTGAGGAACGGTGTGGGAATCCAAGGGAGACAACTTAAACTTAATTTGAAGAGGTTGGGTTGGGAATTAGGTATTGACCTGGATAAGACAATGTAACTTGCAGCAGGTTTACACAGTTCTATCTGTGGATTAGAAGTAGTCTAGTTGAGAGTTTATAGGATATTAAGGTGGAGTTTAAAGTATTAGTTTGAGAGCAGAGGACTATATTGTTTTTCATATTTTGAGTAAGAATTTGTTTTGCTATTTTGTTCAGCACACATGCCAGTCTATTGATTTTATATATAGCAGGTCATTAATTTTATATGACATGTTTGTTAGTCTCCTGGCATTTTAGGATTTAGATGTGCCTCAGCTGGATGAGATTATGGCAATTTTCTTCAGTAACTTAATAATTTTCACAGTTAAATAAAGTAATATTTAATAGACCATGTATCTACCGAATGGTACTACAGTTTTCCTTACTTAAAATATTTGTTCTGTAATAAACATGGCATCTGGCCTGTAACTCCTAGTACGTAATACTTAGTACATTGTACATAGCAACAAGGCTTTTTGTAGACCCTAGTTTTAACAATCACTCTTCCTTAATTTATCTTTATGAGATTAGCTGTGAGCTAATTAATACCTATTCAATTTTAATAATTTTAGCAAGATCTTGCCATGTTTTGCTTAATAATAATATGGTGTCATCATATCTTGGCTCCACAAAGTTCTGAATGTAACTAATACTTTGCGAGTCTCAATTTACTATTCTCATCCACAGCAGATACTGTTGGAAATTCCAATACACTAGTGCAGAACTGGGCATTGTGCGGCCCGCGGGCTGTCCCTGTCTGGCCCTCTACAGGGGCCTACAGCGGGATACAAATTTGTGTCCTGGACAAAAAAACACTGCCAATTGTAAAGGGGGCTGTCATGATTTAATTGTTTAAGGACTCATATTGTCAGTGGTTTGTGAGTATGTCCAAGGGAACATGACATTGTTACATTGGGATTATGTGTTATTGTGCGGTTATATGTTGCCTGTACATGGTTATTATGTATCCTAGGTATAATATATTATGAGGGAAAATGTTATATAGAACATATGTGGAATTGGTAGAAATGAGGTTTGAACTAGGTTCATATCAAGCCCCCAAGAAGAAGCAGATCGTGACAGGGGCAATTTGTGATCAGCAGTGTTGTGACTAACTGGGATGGATAGCATTCTGTAGATAATGTCCCTGCCACTGAGAAAATAAAATAAAGCTATAAAATGAATATTGAGCAGAATTAAGTTGAGCCTATGGTTCGGCCCTCCAGAACATTCAGAGTTTCTCATGTGGCCCCTTTGGGAAATTAATTGCTCACCCCTGCACTGGTGTAATCCGTGTTCTCTCCTATTAGTCCTAATTAGTTAAATAGTTATATCGCTGGGTGGGCTAACTAACATTCATAAAAAAACTTGTACTAAGCTTAAACAATGTGTTATAATGTTAGGAATAATATATAAAAGAAACTGTTACAATTATTTCCGGCCATATAGCTTCTGAATATCACTCAAAGCATTGTGAAACACCCCATTACCTTGCAGAGCTAGCACAGCATAATCCATTCTATGATCTTCTTATCCATATGCTCTAAAGCAGCAATTTGACTGATTTTAGAATATTATATGTCATTTTGTTGGTGCCATATATAATCTATGAGTCACTTTAAGACTTGTTTCTAATAAAGTGTCATTTCTAAAACTATTACTTTGAAAAGCTAGACATTCTCTATTATCTATATTAATGTTCAGATTTCTGACATAATTTCAAGTTTTTACTTGATGCTAAACAGTTTTTTTGAATTCCTGTCTCTTAATTTAAACATTCAATGCAAAGTTTATTTTCAGTTTTCTTAACATTGAGTACTGCATTGCTTATTATTATTATTATTTCCTTTATTTGTAACGTGGCAACATATGCAGTAGCGCTATACGGGGTAAGTTTAAGTGGAGGACCCTATCTTTGAGCTTAAAATATACACAGTGCTTTCCCTAAAGCACATAGCAAGATTGAAATATTGTACATTTATAATCTAAAGGGTATGGGTGATGTATAGAAGGACGATAGATGTGTTGTGCATATTAAGGCTGGAGGTGATAAGCTTCTTTAAACAGATGCGTGTTTAGTGAGGTTTTAAAGTTTTGAGGCAGAAAGATAGTCTAGTGGAGCAAGGCAAGGAGTTTCAAAGAATAGGGCCAGCATGAGAAAAGTCCTGAGGGCAGGAGTGAGAGGAGGTGATAAGAGAGCAGGAGAGAAGGAGGTAATTAGCAGAGTGAAGAGGGTGGTTAGGGGGTATTTACAAGAGCAGAGATATAAGAGAGTGCACTATTGTTGAGGGCTTTATACGTCAGGGTAATTATTTTACATTTTATTCTGGAGGCTATGGGGAGCCAGTGGAGTGATTGACAGAGAGGTGCTGTAGATACTAGTCGTTAACTTTGGTAGATGGGTCTAGCAAATACATTCATTATGGATTGGAGTGGAGAGTCATGGGTGATGGTGAAGTAAGTAAGGAGAGAGTTGCAGTAGTTGAGGCGAGATATTATGAGAGAGTGGATTCAAATTTTGGTTGTGTCTTGTGCAAGATAGTGACGTATCTTGGCAATTTTTTTTTAGGTGAAAAAGACAATAATTTGTTATTAATTGTATGTGAAGAGTGAAAAACAGGGCAGGGACCAATAGAATGGGTCTAGAAGATAGGAGTGATGATGCAATTGTCAACAGTGAGAGAGATATGTGGAGTGGAAGCTGTGGTAGAGGGTGGGAAGATTAGGAATGCAATCTTTGACGTGTTCAGTTTGAGTTGATGGGCAGACATCCAGGAGGATATGCTAGAAAGGCAGCTGACAACTTGTGCTAGAATAGAGGGGGATAGATCTAGAGCTGAGAGGTAGATTTGGGTGTCATCTGCATATATGGAAGTATAGATGGACAAAAGGAAAGTCAGAGGGTGCGAAGAAGAGGTTCCAGAGGAGACACTTATTGATCGATCTTCAAGGTATGATGTGAGCTAGGAGAGAACAGTGTGACGGAAGCCAAAAGAGTGGAGAATTTGGATAAGCAGGGGTGGGTCAACTGTGTCGAAGGCAGCAGAGAGATCCAGGAGAATTAAGAAGTCAGGGGAAGTAAATAGATAGGGAAATAATTAGATGGAGAAGCAGTCAGAAGAGGGTTTCTTAAGAATGGGTGTAATTATGGCATGTTTTACGGCATCTTCACCATCAAGCACTACCCTTCTCAACAAAATCTCCGCCTACATTTAAATATCGTACTCTCTAAATCACCACAACTAAGCCATTTTCAATATCCTACATTCCTTCCAGTCATATATATGCATTCTCACCTGGGGTTGTGATATTTATAGATACAAATTAACTCAGTACACATGTAGACTCAAAGACATAGGGTATCATAAATTAAACTCCTAGGGACTGTACTTCATATAATCTCAAAATCAAAAGTGATATGCCTTGGTGTTTTAATTCTGCTTTACAACTCCTTTTAGAAAAGTAGTACGTTTTGTTGCATTTCCCTAGGGTTCTGCTACTTCCAGCTAAAGAACTCCATTGTTTAGTAAACTTTAATATTGAGTTGGTAATCATTTGAAAAGTGATGACAAATCAGTGGGTTTTAATATCATCTAATTGTTATTATAATTAATTTGTTTACTTAATAGTATTTCTAGAATGCTAAATGTGTTATTTAGTACAGTTCTTGTTTTGGGGTGGATGAATTGCCATGTGGACAAATAAGTGGAGGTACTCCCTAGAGCATTCTTGTTGCTCATTCCCATTCCTCAACTTCTAATACCAAAAAAAGTGTTAATTCTGTCACTTATATTGACTGATATTCAGTTAATATATAGAATTTTGTTTCTTCTTAGTCAGCCTTGAGCCAGCAATGCTGTAGCATACTGGAAGCTTTATCTGAGCTTATAAGTGACAAGCTTGGTAGAGAATATGCAGTATCTAGGTCTAAGATAGCATGTCTTAAATAACTATACAGGGAGTGCAGAATTATTAGGCAAGTTGTATTTTTGAGGATTCATTTTATTATTGAACAACATCCATGTTCTCAATGAACCCAAAAAACTCATTAATATCAAAGCTGAATATTTTTGGAAGTAGTTTTTAGTTTGTTTTTAGTTTTAGCTATTTTAGGGGGATATCTGTGTGTGCAGGTGACTATTACTGTGCATAATTATTAGGCAACTTAACAAAAAACAAATATATACCCATTTCAATTATTTATTTTTACCAGTGAAACCAATATAACATCTCAACATTCACAAATATACATTTCTGATATTCAAAAACAAAACAAAAACAAATCAGTGACCAATATAGCCACATTTCTTTGCAAGGACACTCAAAAGCCTGCCATCCATGGATTCTGTCAGTGTTTTGATCTGTTCACCATCAACATTGCATGCAGCAGCAACCACAGCCTCCCAGACACTGTTCAGAGAGGTGTACTGTTTTCCCTCCTTGTAAATCTCACATTTGATGATGGACCACAGGTTCTCAATGGGGTTCAGATCAGGTGAACAAGGAGGCCATGTCATTAGATTTTCTTCTTTTATACCCTTTTTTGCCAGCCACGCTGTGGAGTACTTGGACGCGTGTGATGGAGCATTGTCCTGCATGAAAATCATGTTTTTCTTGAAGGATGCAGACTTCTTCCTGTACCACTGCTTGAAGAAGGTGTCTTCCATGAACTGGCAGTAGGACTGGGAGTTGAGCTTGACTCCATCCTCAACCCGAAAAGGACCCACAAGCTCATCTTTGATGATACCAGCCCAAACCAGTACTCCACCTCCACCTTGCTGGCGTCTGAGTCGGACTGGAGCTCTCTGCCCTTTACCAATCCAGCCACGGGCCCATCCATCTGGCCCATCAAGACTCACTCTCATTTCATCAGTCCATAAAACCTTAGAAAAATCAGTCTTGAGATAAAAAAAGTGTTAATTCTGTCACTTATATTGACTGATATTCAGTTAATATATAGAATTTTGTTTCTTCTTAGTCAGCCTGGAGCCAGCAATGCTGTAGCATACTGGAAGCTTTATCTGAGCTTATAAGTGACAAGCTTGGTAGAGAATATGCAGTATCTAGGTCTAAGATAGCATGTCTTAAATAACTATACAGGGAGTGCAGAATTATTAGGCAAGTTGTATTTTTGAGGATTCATTTTATTATTGAACAACAACCATGTTCTCAATGAACCCAAAAAACTCATTAATATCAAAGCTGAATATTTTTGGAAGTAGTTTTTAGTTTGTTTTTAGTTTTAGCTATTTTAGGGGGATATCTGTGTGTGCAGGTGACTATTACTGTGCATAATTATTAGGCAACTTAACAAAAAACAAATATATACCCATTTCAATTATTTATTTTTACCAGTGAAACCAATATAACATCTCAACATTCACAAATATACATTTCTGACATTCAAAAACAAAACAAAAACAAATCAGTGACCAATATAGCCACATTTCTTTGCAAGGACACTCAAAAGCCTGCCATCCATGGATTCTGTCAGTGTTTTGATCTGTTCACCATCAACATTGCGTGCAGCAGCAACCACAGCCTCCCAGACACTGTTCAGAGAGGTGTACTGTTTTCCCTCCTTGTAAATCTCACATTTGATGATGGACCACAGGTTTTCAATGGGGTTCAGATCAGGTGAACAAGGAGGCCATGTCATTAGATTTTCTTCTTTTATACCCTTTTTTGCCAGCCACGCTGTGGAGTACTTGGACGCGTGTGATGGAGCATTGTCCTGCATGAAAATCATGTTTTTCTTGAAGGATGCAGACTTCTTCCTGTACCACTGCTTGAAGAAGGTGTCTTCCATGAACTGGCAGTAGGACTGGGAGTTGAGCTTGACTCCATCCTCAACCCGAAAAGGACCCACAAGCTCATCTTTGATGATACCAGCCCAAACCAGTACTCCACCTCCACCTTGCTGGCGTCTGAGTCGGACTGGAGCTCTCTGCCCTTTACCAATCCAGCCACGGGCCCATCCATCTGGCCCATCAAGACTCACTCTCATTTCATCAGTCCATAAAACCTTAGAAAAATCAGTCTTGAGATATTTCTTGGCCCAGTCTTGACGTTTCAGCTTGTGTGTCTTGTTCAGTGGTGGTCGTCTTTCAGCCTTTCTTACCTTGGCCATGTCTCTGAGTATTGCACACCTTGTGCTTTTGGGCACTCCAGTGATGTTGCAGCTCTGAAATATGGCCAAACTGGTGGCAAGTGGCATCGTGGCAGCTGCACGCTTGACTTTTCTCAGTTCATGGGCAGTTATTTTGCGCCTTGGTTTTTCCACACGCTTCTTGCGACCCTGTTGACTATTTTGAATGAAACACTTGATTGTTCGATGATCACGCTTCAGAAGCTTTGCAATTTTAAGAGTGCTGCATCCCTCTGCAAGATATCTCACTATTTTTGACTTTTCTGAGCCTGTCAAGTCCTTTTTTTGACCCATTTTGCCAAAGGAAAGGAAGTTGCCTAATAATTATGCACACCTGATATAGGGTGTTGATGTCATTAGACCACACCCCTTCTCATTACTGAGATGCACATCACCTAATATGCTTAATTGGTAGTAGGCTTTCGAGCCTATACAGCTTGGAGTAAGACAACATGCATAAAGAGGATGATGTGGTCAAAATACTCATTTGCCTAATAATTCTGCACTCCCTGTAGATATATGTATAGATTTCTATAATCATTTATCTCTCTTTCCTGTGTGTTTTTTTTAATAATGGTAAATTAAATTTAATTTAATTGAAAGTTGCCAAGACAATAATGATAGAAACTTTAAATAAAATTTGATATAATACCCAATTCCTGCACAGCTTGCCCCCCTCTTGATAACACTAACCCAATTTTTCTCCATAGGCTCTCAACACAATCATTGCCAAGTTGCTAAACTAGCTATTTTCAACTTTGTATTCAACAATTCTTTACTTGCAACACTCAATGTGTCTTTCCTCCCCAACACTCAGCTAAAACTGTACTTACTATAGAAGTAAATTACCTGGTCACTGTCAAACGTAAGAGACACTTCTGATTTATACTCCCTAACCTTCTCCCCTACCTTCAACACAGTAGATCACTCACTTCTGCTGCAAACTCTCTAAGAGTAGGCCTCTGTGGCACTGACTTTCTTGTTAGAGACATATCTTCATAACTTCTCCTTTAGTGTCTCCTACTGTGGCACCTCCTCTTCTCCATTTTCTACTGACTACCTCAAGGATCTGTTCATGTTCCCTTAACTTAATTTACAAATCCCCTGGGGGCAAATTAATCTGCTGCTTTGGGTTTCAGTACCATTTTTTAAGCTGATGATAACCAAGTATGTCTCCTCTCTAGACATGTCCCCCTCACTGCTAACTTGTGTAAAGACATGTCTTTATAACATCTCCTCTTGGATGAGCTCCATTATGAAATCAATTAACATATCAAGACATATCCACAGCACTTACAGATGTTTTTTTTTTTTATTGACTCAGACCTCTTTCTCATTGTCTACTTCATATCACTCATAAAGTCCTCCCTTCTTGTCCTTCAGATTATCTCCAAAATGTGTCTCTTCTTAATTCACAACACTACATAATTCAATCTCTCAACATACCTCGGCTTCACTACTGCAAGTTCATTTTAACTGGCCTTCCACTAAATCTCTTATCCTCACTCCACTCGATCTTGAATGTTTCTGCCAGACTTATGCAACTCACTCAACACTCATCATCAGCTGCTCCCTTCTACCTGTCTCTTGCTCCCTGTCTAGGATAAACTATAAAATCATAACCATAACTTACAACTGCACTGTACATCCCTATATCTCAAATCATGTCTCCAAATACAGTAACCATGATCTCTGCCTCTCATCCCTTGTGACTACCTCCTCCCTTGGCCACCTACATGTCTGTTCAATAGCTGCCCCCATTCTATGGAATTCTGTACCTCTATTCATTAGACTGTTCCATTGCTTGTCATTTACGTCCCCAACTCCACTATTAACTGTAACAGAGTTGGAACACGAATCCAATATCTCCGCTGGTATACAGTAAAATATCCAAGAAGCACTACAGTCTCACCTTCCCCAACCTCCCATATTGGACGACACTCAATTGGGAGTCAAATAATACTGACTTTATTTTGTTGTGCAGAACTATATATACACATCTCTTCCCACAGGCAATACACATCCCCATAGTTGGCCACACAATACACATAGAGGGACAATAGGTGGGTCACACCTCCCTGAGGCTACCTGGCTACTTTGATACAATCAGACATTGATTAGATCATCCTTCCCTTTGTTCCATCTTCACAATGTGAACACTTCCCACAATGGACCTCTCTTGCTTATGAGGAGCCCTTGTAATAGGATTATCTATTATGCCAAGGTCTGCAATAGTCTGGGCTAATATTCTGCAGAGCATAAACCAACATACATACAGTATAACAGTAGGATCATATTTTAACCGTAATAATTAAATAACCATAAAACAGGGATGGGTTCCTTTACACACCTCCCCCGTGACCATAAGCCGTCATACACGGTCTGATCCCAACGGATCGGCCTGGGGATGTCCGGACAAAAGTATTTGTTGGTCAATTCTCTAGTTTGACAACCCATCAGCATTACTGCAATTCACATTTACTCACATTTCACATATCCCCAGATAGTTGGGATCTGAGCGCACAAAACTACCGAATAGCGCTCAGATCCTATTCACACAGTTCAATTGCCAGGTAGCTAAAGTCTTTCCCATAGTCTTTCATTATATGAATGGGCTCCATGGCATAGCTATCTGGGGTATCACCGCTCCCACAGGGCAAATACCGAATGACCCCCCTGTATTTAAAGAGTCAGAATGAGGGACATACACTTTGGTATGGCCGAATACTGTTTTTAAAGGGCAATATGTCCCAGGGCCATAGTCGCAGGGCAGGAGGCTGGCAATAAGTCCTCTCCAGGACAAAGTGGCAAAAGACACTTCGTCACCCATCTCCCCTTTGGGGGGAAGTCTAACCAGGCACCTGGATATTTCGCTGTGGTGATGGGGCACCACGCTGAGGGGACTTGAGGGGCAGAGGCCAGCGGCACTCTGCCCTGATGCCAGCTCTTCTGCTGGTATAACCTGCAGGACATTCTGCTCTGTACAAGGGACAAAGGGAGGGCAGAGGCCGACTGCACTCTGCCCCGCTGTCAGCTCTTCTGCTGGGTTACTTGGGACATATTCCGGCTCAGTAGCCAGGGAAAGGTGGGGGTCAGTGGGGGTTAACATTTCCTCTGTTAACCCTGGGGCCACATTAGGAGTTAGCTGGGGAGGGGAATTTGTACTTACCCCTTCCTCCGGTTGTCCCAGTGAGGGGAGTTGGGGATCTGGACAGGCTGTCCAGCATCCCGGTAGGTCAGGCACAGAGACCATGGTCCCATCTGCGCCGTCTGGGAGATTGGTGTCTCCCCTTGTTAGGGTAAGCTGTCGCTGGGGGGAGAGGGCGACACCTTCAGCTCCCTGGGGTTCACACTGCCGCTGGGGGGGAAGGACGGCACCTTCTACTCCCTGGAGTACACACTGCCGCTGGGGGGGGGGGGCGGACGGCACCTTCTGTTACCTGGGATACACACTGCCGCTGGGGGGGAAGGACGACACCTTCTGCTCCCTGGGATACACACTGCCGCAGGGGGGGGGGAGGATGACACCTTCGGCCCCCTGGGGTACACACTGCCGCTGGGGAGGAAGGACGGCCCCTTCGGCCCCCTGGGGTACACACTGCCGCTGGGGAGGAAGGACGGCACCTTCTGCTCCCTGGGGTACACATTGTCGCTGGGGAGGAAGGACGGCACCTTCTGCTCCCTGGGGTACACACTGCCGCTGGGGAGGAAGGACGGCACCTTCTGCTCCCTGGGGTACACACTGCCGCGGGGGAGGAAGAGCGGCACCTTCTTCTCCCTGGGGTACACACTGCCGCTGGGGAGGAAGGACGGCACGTTCTGCTCCCTGGAGTACACACTGCCGCTGGGGGGGGGGGGGACGGCACCTTCTGTTACCTGGTATACACACTGCCGCTGGGGGGGAAGGACGACACCTTCTGCTCCCTGGGATACACACTGCCGCAGGGGGGGGGGAGAATGACACCTTCGGCCCCCTGGGGTACACACTGCCGCTGGGGAGGAAGGACGGCCCCTTCGGCCCCCTGGGGTACACACTGCCGCTGGGGAGGAAGGACGGCACCTTCTGCTCCCTGGGGTACACACTGCCGCTGGGGAGGAAGGACGGCACCTTCTGCTCCCTGGGATACACACTGCCACTGGAGGGGAAGGACGACACCTTCGGCCCCCTGGGGTACACACTGCCGCTGGGGAGGAAGGACGGCCCCTTCGGCCCCCTGGGGTACACACTGCCGCTGGGGAGGAAGGACGACACCTTCTGCTCCCTGGGGTACACATTGTCGCTGGGGAGGAAGGACGGCACCTTCTGCTCCCTGGGGTACACACTGCCGCTGGGGAGGAAGGACGGCACCTTCTGCTCCCTGGGGTACACACTGCCGCTGGGGAGGAAGAGCGGCACCTTCTTCTCCCTGGGGTACACACTGCCGCTGGGGAGGAAGGACGGCACGTTCTGCTCCCTGGAGTACACACTGCCGCTGGGGGGGGGGGGGGACGGCACCTTCTGCTCCCTGGGATACACACTGTCGCTGGGGAGGGCAATTAGTTGGAGTATTCCACGTGGAGCGGTTTCTGTTTCTGGGACAGTCTCTCTGCATGTGGCCCTGCTGGTTACACGTGTGGCACCTGATGTACCGTGGAGGGGTTTGGTAGTTCCCACCACCCGGACGCAGTGCTGGGGGGGGTTAATGGTGGGAGGTGGGTTAGCAGCTCCCAAGATGGACTGCCCCCGTGCCCGCTGCTTTTCCATTTTGTATTCGTGGACATCTGTCATTAACCATTCCAAGGTTATTGTGGGAATCATACCTGGAAAAAATGCCAGTCTGCTTTGGAGTTCTCATAAAACAGGGTAAAACAGTGATGGGTTCTGCTACATTAACTATAATATCTATCCATCAATCAGTGATTTATATTACCTCTTAGATTGTAAGCTCACAAGAGCAGTGCTTTTGTGTCTTCCCGTACCAGTGTATATGTACAAAGATGCCTTCTTGACTTTTTTACAGTATTCACATGTATGTTTAATGTTTAATGTTATCCATGTGTTTATTAAACTCCCATTGCTACAAATAAAATATGATACAAATAATGATAATCACATGCTGCACCCATTAATTTGCTAATTAGAGTTGGAAACAGAATCAATCAAATATTCTACAGTATAGGGACACAATGTCAGTAAACATGTTTTAATTAAATAAAACCAAAATAAACTTTAAAAGAATACTAAAATAGAAAAGATATCACCTAAGATTATCACTAGATGAATAGTAGTGAATTTGGAAACACTGAAATCTCGAGTCCCATTAACTACTATTGCTGACCAACTTACAATCACATTTTATACTGAGAACTTCTAGAGCTAAATACAGTTCATTTTAGCTCTTTTGGCCAATGTGTTGGGTGTGGGTGTATTTCCTCACATTTCTAAACATACTATAATAGGCAGACATGGTATTGTGCCATATTTGATAATATATCTTATTACCTATAGATGTTGAAGCTTTGCCCCCAAAATGTTTTTCATAGAATTATTTCAGCGTGTACTCACATACAATTTCTGCTGGTAGGGTTTGTTTGTTTAATTTAAATAGTTGAAATTACCAGAATTCACATTGATAAACAGAACTGCATCTCAATACAGACTATCAGCCTTATTAAATTGCGATTCAGTAAATTTAAAAGGGCTCTATTTGAGCACATAGCATATTTTATTTACAGAAGTTTTTAGCTAGTGAAGACCTTGCTTTTGGATAGAAGTTCACTAACTAAAAACTTCTGTAAAAAAATATGCTGTGTGCTTAAATAGAGCCCTTTTAAATTTACCGAATCGCAATTTAATAAGGCTGTATATGGATAAAATGTAAAAAAAAATATGGGCATTATGCTAATCCCTGAAAAAGCACTTATGAGTGCCCTAATTGCAGAGTAAATCCTACCTAAAACATTGTGAGAGCGCAGTTTGCTTTGTGCGCTGATTTTGTTCAGGTGAGAGGGGAGTTTTATTTGCCTGTGTTAAAATTGCATATAAGTTTGTGACTTGTGTGGGTCTGTTTGCAACTGATTTACTTTTGGTAAGTAAAGTGTGTTTATTTGCTGTGTGCACTTATTTTGTACAGGTGAATAGTCAGAATCTTATTTCAACAGGGGAAGGAGCAAACTTGTGAGCTAGCAAACTTTATACAACGATATTGATTTTTTTATTTATATATTTTTTTTATTTCCACTGAATGTTGTAGTTGGTAATTATGAGTCAGTCCAGCGGCAACCTCACTCAGTGTACATCCTGTCATATGTATGCAATACTGGAATAGATGATCCAGGGTCCATACCTCTGTGACAGGTGTGAGCATGTTACCTCTCTGGAAGCTTAAATAGAAGAACTGGAGAGGAGATTTGCAGCACTTACTGGTATTCCACTGGAAAGGGAGTTGGTGATCACTGAGCACAGTTTAGCTGGGCCTAGCATGGAGGGTGGAGATGTGACTAGTGAGGATGTCCAGGGAGGTAGCTGGGTTACAGTTACAAGGGGAATCAGGGGGGTCAGGAGAAGGAGGCAGGTCAGTTCTGAGTTGGCAAGCACCAGCTGAATTGCCAGATTGAGTAAAACTGTTGGGGATGTCCATTTAGGAATGGCAATGCCAGTTAGAGCTGTTCCCTCTAACAGCCTGGAGAACAGTTCTACTGGAGGAGAGGTAGGGCAGAATAGGCAGAGCATCAGACAGGTTTTGGTGGTAGGAAGGCAAAATAGGTGATTTGTCACCCTGATCTCAGCAAGCTAACAGTTTGCTGTCTCCCGGGTGCTCGGGTTCGGCATGTTGTGGAATGGGTAGATAAATTATTTGGGGTGGCTGGAAATGAACCAGCGGTCTTGGTACATATTGGTACCAATGACAAAGTTAGTGGAAGATGGAGTGTTTCATAGAATGATTTTAGAGAACTAGGGAATAAGCTTAAGGCAGGGACCTCCAATGTAGTATTTTCTGAGCTACTACCAGTACCACGTGCTAGCCCAGGGACATAGAAGGAGCTTAGGGAGGTTAATGCTTGGCTAAAAAAGTAACAAGCATTAACTAGGTCTTTGTGGTTTTTAGAGCACTGGGCTGACTTCTCACTCGGGTACAATCTCTGTAGCAGGGAGCTGCTGTGCTAGGGGGAAGGATGGTAGAAAGGCTGGAGGAGTTTTTAAACTAGTAGGTGGGGAGAGGCTCTATAGAAGTAATGTCGTAGAAAGTGTAGAGTGGGAAAGGAATTAATTAACTAGTCATGGGGGGCGTAGAAGGAGGAGAGTTAGTATAGTCAACAAGAAGGTATTGCTAAGTAACTCAAGTATAGTGGCAGGCACTTGAAAACTACAAACTCATAACTACATAAGATGTATGCTCTCCCAAGCCAGAAGTTTGCCAGGAAAAATGGAAGAGTTCGAATTATTAGCAGTTAATAATAAATGGTATTTAATAGGCATTACTGAAACATGGTGGGATGAATCTCATGACTGGACTATTAATCTGGATGGTTATAATCTATTTAGGAAAGATAGGGGGAATGGTAAAAGAGAAGAAGGGGTCTGTCTTTATGTTAAGCCTGAATTTAACCCTATAGTCAGAGAAGATATTTATGCTGGAACTAGCGATAATGGAAATGCAGCTAAGCATGGGCAAGTTTTAATAATGGGAGATTTTAATGACCCCAAAATAAACTGGATGAATGAGACGAGCAGTTCAGCTAAGGGGAGCAGGTTCTCTACGCTCAAAGGTCATTATCTGACCCAGGTTATACAAGAACCTACTAAAAATGAGGCTATCTTGTATTTAGTCATTACCGATAATATTGATAGAGTATCAAATGTTAAAATAGGGAAACATTTGGGAAACAGTGATCACAACACGGTCTCATTTGAGATGAAATTAAAAAACAAAACTGTAAGGGGCCATCAAAAAGTCTTAATTTGAAAAGGGCAAATTTTAGTGGCAGATTTAATGGTAAAGGGAAGCAATACAAAGTATAGACTGGGACAAAGAACTGATAGGTAACAATACTGAACATAAATGCACAACATTTAAATCCTTACTAAATATACGTACTTATCACCTTGTGAGAATAAAAGTAAAAGGAGTAAATACATATATTATGGCTTAATAATCATTTAAAGATCAAGATACAAAGTAAAACATGGGTATTTAAATTAAAGTTTAAAAGAGGGAACAGAGTACAAGAAAATCAACAAGGCTAGCAAAAGACTGGCTTAAATAGTAAATGAGAAGTTTGTTGCAAAAAAGAGTAAGACTAACCTTAAAATATATTTTTAAATATATTATTGGTAAGAAGGCCAGGAAGGAAGCTATAGGAACATTTACAATGTGAAACATGCTGTCTGATCATTAGTGACCAGGAAAAGGTAGATGAGCTAAATACGTTATTTTCTTTGTTATACACAAGGTAAATACCAGTAGTTGGGATACAGCAACAAAATGGGGCCACACTACCTTCACCAAATAATTGATTAATGCAGGAGAAATCCAAAAGAGGTTGGATGGAATACATCCAAGGGTACTGAGGAAACTGGGTTTTGTAATAGCCAAATCATTATATCTAATTTTTCAAGATTCACTCAACACAGGGTCTCTACCAGATGATGGAGAAAAGTAGAGGTGATACCTATATTTAAGAAGGGAGCAGAAGTAAATCCAGGGAATTATAGACCAGTGAGCCTCACTTCTGTTGTGGGAAAGCATTTTGAAGGGTTAATAACGGATAATATACAAGAATATGTCTATATGAAAGGGATTATAAGTAGGAGACAACACTGATTTATGGGGGATTGGTCTATGAAGAGGTCAGTAGGAACTTGGATCAAGGCAACTCAGTGGATCTAGTCTTTTTGGATCTTGCAATGGCTTTTGTTACAGTGCCACATGGATGGCTATTGTACAAACTAAGGGATACAGGAATTGCAGTAAATATCTGCACATGGATTGAGAGCTGCCTAAGAGACAGGAAGCAAAGGGTTGTTGTAAATGGAACAAACTCAGATTGAACTAATGTGGTAAGTGGGGTTCCTCAGGGTTCAGTGTTAGGTCCTCTCCTTTTTAACATATTTTTTAATGACTTGGAAGTAGGACTGGAAAGTATTGACTCCATATTTGCCAATGCCACAAAGTTGTGCAAGATAATTTAATCAGATAATGATATACTTTCACTCCAAAGGGATTTGGATAAATTAGAGAAATAGGCGGCTAAATGGCAGATTAGATTTAATAGAAATAAATGTAAAGTTATGCATTGATGAAGGAAAAATAGCCATGCAATTTATAAACTTATTGGAGCAAATCTTGGGGTATTCTGCCACTATACAAATCCCTAGTACGGTTTCCAGTTTTCCAATTTTGGACACCATTTTAGAGCTGGAAAAAGTACAGAGAAGGGAAACAAATCTAATAAGGGGAATAGAGTTGCTAAGTTATGAAGAAAAATGAAACGTATGTTCTCTAGAAAAATGCGCCTAAGAGGGCATATGATTACCTTATATAAATATATCCCGGGTTAATATAAAGCTTTGTCAAATGAAATTGTGTGCCAAGAGGTTTTCAACTGACAAGTGGACATACTTTGAGGTTAGTAGTAAAAAGATTCCATCTTAAAGAAAGAAAAGGGTTCTTCACAGTAAGGGTGGTTAATCTGTGGAATTCTCTACCAAAGGAGGTGGTGACAGCGTATTCGATAGATAACTTTAAAAAGGGATCGGATAATATTTTTAAATTAAAATGGCATTCAGGGTTATCCTGGATAATTAGAGAGGAAGTATGGATCCAGGGAGGAATCCCATCACCAGTATCTGGAGTCAGGAAGGAATTATTTTTTTTCCTTTTGAGACAAAAGTTTCACTTGTGTTTTTTTTTTTTCTGTTTTGCTTCCTCCGGAACAATTGACAATTATCACTGATCCAATTGAACTGCATGACATAGCTGAAAAGCAAGGCATACATCTCCATTGAGTTTTTAACTGAAAATAAATTACGAGTTTGACACCCAAACCCTATTCTAATAAGATTTTACAGATCACTCTCAAATCAGGCCACTGCCATAACTACAAAAAGCAGAAGAAAGATTTATGTGTACCAAAGACCACTAGCAACTGGTTTTCAGACCTTTGCTGAGTCCCAAACAAACTTTTAAAATGACATTATAGCACAAAAAAACACTACAAAATAATGAAATTTCAGCATTATTTGCCATTTAACAATCCGATATCAACATGAGTGTGTAATTCAAAAATATGATATGTTAGTATTAAGCCTGTTTTATGATACAAAATACAGGATAACACACAGTCCAGTACTCAAGTGGTTAATGCACGTCACAAAACCACATTGCCTAGATAAAATGCTCTGATACATTGTCTATAACGAAATCATATTTTGACACAAAATAAACACAATTGTTTCTGATTGAAGCTATAAATTCAATTGTCACATCTTTTTTATATCAAAATACATTTGTAATTAAAAAAACAATTACTTTATATATCTCTCTCTTTTTTCTTGAAGCTGAAGTTACGGGCAGTTGTTCCTGCACTTCCCACTAATTATTAGATTTATGATGTTCACAGTGGCTCCTAGTGCCCTATCTCATCTGTAAACTTGTTTTGGCTGCTCTCTGCACAGATATCCAGATATCTCTTGAGTCTAAGACAGGAATTATGCCTGTTGGCTGAGTGCCCTAATGTGGGGGAGCTAAAGTTTAGAATACTGTTGTAACTTGAGAAGAAAAAGCTCCTGCAGTCGATTTACATCTATAGCGCACAATGCACAATGTCCAATGAGCATAGGGCCCATAATTACTTTAAGGACACAAGGGGAAAGTTACAGAGCATGGCAAGTAAGACTTGCAATTATATATACAAGCTTCCTCTTCTGAGCCTCTGGGAATCTTATCTGCTGGAATCTTATCTGAATACACCAATGAATGGACAAATCCACCTCCCTCATTCCACCCATCTTTCTTCTTTTGAATACATAATAACACTTAAGCAAAAACTCCCACTCAATCTCTAAGCAAGCAGGAAATGTGGGCAACACAAACATGGCATCATTGAGTCCTGAGCAGTGTCTACTAAAAGAAAGATTTTCAGAAAAAAGGGAAAGAGACTGACCAAAAATCTTAATTTAACATATGTCAGACCAAATATTGAAAGCAATAATCACCCGCCAAGGTATCCATACTCATTACACGATACCCAGAAACGATATAAAGAAGAGTGCACTAAGAGTTGCAAGTAATTAAAGGACCACAAAAGTATCCATATCTGTTCTGCACCATTAGACAGTGAAAACAATGGTGGCAAATGTGTTTTCATTCATTCATTTCATTCAATCATAAAATTAATGCTTAATTCATGGATTTATAATCAATAGAAGTCAAGCTATTTCAGTTTGTTGCCTCTGCCTGAATGAGTAATGAGCTCTGCACTTCATAGTAAGTATTAATCAGAATCAGGTGTAGAGACATTGAATCAGGCAGTGGCTAAGTGATTTGTAACTACTTGATTATATTCTAGCAGCTTGTATGTATTTTCTTACGGCCGATTTCCTTGCGGCCGTTTTAGATCAAAGGCTTTCCTCCGGCGCGTGCGGCCGCAAGAGATAGCAAGGCGCCGGCCGCAAGCCTGCCGGAATCCCCGGCCGGAGGGGAATAGAATAGCAGAATAGCTTGTGACCGGTCCTTGCGGCCCCGCAGTGGCTGCGGCCGATAATAGAATGAGGCCCATAGTATATATATATAGTTCAAATAATGAAATTAACTTTTATATCTACTTTTTAAAGCAGAATGTTTTGGTGCTGTGTTAAGTGTATTGTTTCATGAAATGTTTTCCTTAATAAGTGATTGGTTCTAAATCAGTGTCTTCCAGTTGTTTTTTTTATTGATTTATGTATTTATTGACTCACATATAATTGATATATATATATATATACATAAATAAATAAAAACATTCATAAAAATAAAATAAAATAAGTGGAAGGCAAAGGAATTGAATCTATGATTTATCAGTGAAATACATCTTTAAAACAGGACTCTTACCACTACACCACCAGACTCCTGTCTGAAGCACACTGTAAATCTATAAAACGATGTTACAGACTCCAGCCTTATTATGTATACAGATACTTGTGGGAGGGCTTCAAGGGCTAAACTAAAATGAAACAATCCCAGTCAATGCTTGGTCAATTTTTAAAATGTAAACAAATTTCCACATGATTTCCCACCCTAAATGATGGTGCAGAGCACATATGATGACTTTTGTGGTCATTTAACTTGCAGAAACAAAAGGAGAAAGGACATCTCTTTATCTTGCTCTATATACACTTTGGGTAAAATAGTTTCACCTAACCAAAGTATAAAAAAGATTTTTTAAAAAATCCATTTACAAGTATATAAAAAGTAACCTTTTGGTTATTGAATAAATCACAATAAATGTGACCTCTTATATGGAGAAACTTGAAAATGGGGCCCCTAGACTTTTCATTTTATCTGGTCTAAGGGTTGCCCATTACCATTGCCAAGCATTAATACATCCAGCAAAGTATCAATTGTATATCAAAGAGGTTACAGCCCATGCAAATAAAGAAAAAATTGCTATTCAAACTAGTTCTAGTGTGATCACCCTGGCACATGTGACATCATCACTATGTGACTGGCACATGCTATTTGATGTGTGTTTTGCGTTAGCTTCTAGGGAGATAGCGTGCACTGCCACATAGTGATACATTTGAAAGTTACATTGACATGTAAAAGGTGGAGCCTTTGTATTCACAACTAGGATGGTGAAGGTTTTTTCTCCTCACCATAGACATATCTGATAATCCGAGTAAGTATACATTGGATTTATCTTAATATCTATGACTTCTTAAGTATTTCCGTTTGTTTTTTAGTAATTGCTCTAAATTGTTGTCACCCTGTAACTATTTTTATATTTTTAATCGTTGAAATTTGTTATGATTTGATCAAATAAATAAAGGTTATTTTTTATATCTGGAGCTTGATTTAGTTTTTTTTATGATTTGGTTAGGCGAAATCCTATGTACTACCCAATGTGTTGCCCTCCATCTAGCAAGTTTTAGGCGCTAGCACTAAAATAAAGATTTTACCTAAAATGCTTTTCTGCATTTTATGCTTTGTTTGTTCCAAGCTTCACAAACTTTTGTTGTATAGTGATCCTTTCATTATTGAAAATGAGCATACAAAGAGAATACACATACATAATTACTGGTATTTATATGGGAACACTATAAAAAAAAGTGTTTGTTTGTTTTTTGGACTGAAAACTGCTTAGAACATTTTCTCAAGAACTTTTAAGCAAGACAAAATTGCAAATTAGAAAATGTAGTTTATATAATGCAGGGTTATATCGCTATGTGTCTTGATGTTACTTTCCTTCTATTTTTTAGCTGGATCTCTCTAAGTAAAACACATTGAGAAGGAAGTATTCTTTAATAGCAATAATCATTAATATAGTCTACTAGCCTTTTCAGTGCTATAATCCTTAATAGGCAAATATTTGAAAAAGGAGGGTTATAAAACATTAAGCACAAGTTAATTTCCTTTCAGTGGAAGGCCAGGAACACTATCCTTCTTTTATTAGCAGCTGTTACTTACTGAGAAATTGGATTCTTTGTAGGCTATGATAACTTTTATTGGTCCGGCATAAAAATTATTCAGAGATACAGTGGTACATGAGTGTTTAAGATCACACAGATACAGATGAAACATAGACTGATTTTGCTAATGTTCATCTTACATACATCGTGAAAGCCTTTCATAGAACGGTGCATATTTATATAATGTGAATGTGCTTCCACTAATAATATATGTAAATTATACACTTTTTGGCTTGTATTGAAGCCCTGGACAAAATTATTATTTATTCCTACTGATGGACAGAATAAACATTACATTTTGTCTTTATCCTTAGCAAACTAGAAAAAATAGGAACATTTTTGAATGCAGATAGCAATTTTTATGTGTATCTTTTTTGCAAAATTAATTGTTGTTGTTGTTTAGTCATTCAGTCACGTCCGACTCTCTCTGTGATACTATGGACCTCAGCACACCAGGTACATTTCGCAGTCACTGCCCCTCTAAGCTCCATCAAGTTCATGTGCATTGCTTCAGTTACCTCATCTATCCATCTTTTCCTCGTCCCCTTCTTCTTGTGCCTTCAATCTTTTCCAGGATCAGAGTCTTCTCTAAGGAATCCTGCCGTCTCATAATATGGACAAAATATTTGAGCTTCAGCCTCATATTCATACCTTCAAGAGAACAGTTCACCTTGATTTCTTTAAGTACTAATTTATTGGATCTTCTTGCAGTCCAAGGAACTCTAAGTAGTTTTCACCAACACCACGATTCAAAGGTGTCAATTCTACAGCGCTCAGACTTCTTTATGGTCCAGCTATCACATCCGTATGTCACTACTGGGAATACCATAGTTCGAACTATGCTTAATTAAGGGTCTACTCATGCTTTTTGGGTTTTAACCTGTTTAACCTTCATTGAAACTAACAGGGAATGCAAAACAGCATACTTGTCTGTAGATCTCATTGCCTGGCAGGGGGCAAGCCCAGAAGATCAGTTAAACATCTGAATAAATGTTTGTGCCCCAAGACCTTTTTTTAAGTACAACTAATATATAAATTATTTGTATTTATTGAATGTTAATATCTACAAAAGCCATTTGCTGAATATTACACTAGAGTTAAAGAATTAAAACACTGTAGTACATTGTTTCTATTTTTTTTAAATGCTTGATAATGGACAGCATGAATGTACTTTCTCTGGAGGGTGTAAACGAATTACATTGTATTACTGCAAATGACAGCACTGACAGTTGTAGGTGCAAAATATCCCTTGTTCACATAGACGTTTTCTGTGAATTCAAAGGCTTCTTCCACCTCACTGGAAGTTGATGAGTAGAAACTGAAAATATAGATTTCACTGCAGCAGAATTGCATATCAAAGGTACAAAATTGAATTTTTTTTACTTTCTTATAACATTTAGCTTATTTTAAGTATAGTTATTTAAAATAGTAGTTTTTAAACAATGTACTATAGTGGCGCTTTTAAAAGTTAAATTTTGGAACAAATACAATCTTGAATAGATTAGGTGCTTCAGATGTTATATTCACTTGGCATGTACATGCTATATAGCATTGTTTTAATGTTATAAAAGCCTTGCCCCAGGCAGTACAATCATTTGTGCAAATAACTTTTTCTTTTATTGCTTTAATTTTTATTTGAATTTCCAAAATATTTTTTTACAACCAAGGCTAGTTGCATAAGCACACAAGTTTTGCCTTACAGAAGTAGGTGAACTAGGACTCTTCAATCTATATACAGTAGTATGAGTATGTCTAAGTCTCCCACCAGATCAGAGTACATATCCCCAAGCGGTAGATGTAAAATGTTTACTTGATTTAACTATTTTTTGGAGGTGATTGCTGCAGGCAGTAATGGGATTTCCTCTAATGTGATGTTTATTGTATTTGACCTTTGGTTTGTGATGGTTGAGTTTCTTGCTGGTATACAGTGTTGACTGTAAGTTGGTTCCAATAGACTAGATTTTGGAGCATTCTACATTTTTAGTCATATCCATTTGCGTGTCTCTTTGATTTTTGGCTTGTTTATATAACTTGCTAAGCTTGTAACCGTCAAGTATCTTATGTCCAGCGCATATGTAAAATGTACATACTAGGCTCTATTGACTTAAAAGTATATGGACTGGACCCAGGGTTAGCATTATTCTCATATAATGCTATAACATATGGGAATATGAAAACAACACTGTCATTCCTGCCAAGGACCCTAAAAAACACAATGTATCTTATATAGATATAAAGGATAGACATTGTTGCATCTCCATTTCTCAGTATTTCATTGTTGGGTAGGGTCCTTATGAGCTTGTCTACATTGGGAGACACTTGCTTCTGTAATCTGAAAGCTGATATCGTTGCGAAACTTTGTGAGACCATGAGACCATAGAAATAAACATACAATACAATAATGCACAGAGAGTTTGGTGCAACAGAGTTGAGGTCCCTACACTGAAGAATTTACAATCTAGAAGGCAAAGTAGGGGCATGAGACAGGAGGGTGACAGATGAAAGATGGCTATCATGAATGCAACAGGCTGCATCAGTGAACGTGACTGTGTGTTATGCAGTAGGTTGTGTGCATGAGCAATTTGGTAGTGTATGGTGATTGTGCATGTTAAGACTGAAGGTGAAAAGATTCTTTAACTAGAAGTGTGTTTACTTAGTTATTGAAGTTTGTGAGACAAGAAGATAGTCTGACAAAGCAAAGAATTAATAATAATAGATGAGGCTAGTGATTGTTAGACCAACAAGGAGCAAGTTTCAGAAGTTGAGGCGAGATTTAATGAGGGAATTCATTAGAATTTTAATTGTGTAAGATACATATTTTTGAGATGTTTTTTAGGTGAGGATGATATGATTTGATATTGATTGTATGTGAGTAGTGATAGAGTGTGGGTAGTCCAATAGAACACCAAGATAATGGGCCTGATAGGTGGGAGTGATGATGCAGTGTCAATATTAAGAAATATTTAAGAAATGTGGAGCTCTAGTATAAGTGGGAAGATTAGGAGCTCAGACTTTGAAATGTTGAGTTGGATATGCTTGTTAGGCAACAGATTCTAGAAGATAGTGGCATAGTTATGATGATTAGAGATAGATTTGAATGAGATCTGCATACAGATAATACTGCTAATGTATAAGGTGCCAAGGTAAAATGTGTATGTCGAGAAGAGGTAAGGGCCTTGGACTGAACTTTGGGGTATGTCAACAGTGAGAGAGAGTGGAAATCAATAAATGTTTGTTTTGTTAGATAGGATGTAAACCCCGAGATAGATGTGCCATGGATGACAAGGTAGTGGAACATTTGGATAAGAGTAGAATTGTCTCTGCTTCTCACCGCTTCCAGCTGCAGCATTCCACAATTTGGATAAAAGGAATTGAGTTAGGCTTTTGTAGATGAGTCACTCAAGTATTAAAGCCAAAGGAATTAGAGAAAGAGGGTGATAGCTGGATACAAAGCTGGATCAGATGAAGATTTCTTAAAGATTGACTTAATTTAAGTCATGTTTCAAAGATGGTGGGAACTTGCCAGTGTTCATGGACAGCTTGAAGAGATGTGTGAGAGTTGAGATAGGGAGGGACGGGATTAGCTGTGGTGGAATAGGACTAGGTGGGCAAGTTGTAAGGTTAGATATTTTGTCCACAGTTATGGGGTCAAAAAGAAACCTATTGTGGGTTTGTGGATGGACAAAGTCGGTTATTGGTTAATGAAAGTAGTGTGTGTTTGAGCCAAGTTGAGAGGAGAGTTCTTTCAGTTGTTATTTTTTTATAAGATGGGGTAGGAGGTGGGGTGGGCAGATGAGATTGTTGAATGTAGAGAAATATGTATTGAAGTGGACCACACTTATATTTATGAGTAAGTCTACTGAAATGCAATATTTCCTCCATGGCAGTCCTGGAGCACCTTTGGAGATATCATGTTTGTTTAGTGTGCCATGGTTGTGGACAAGAGTGGAAAAAACGGCCTGTAGTTGTGGGAGCAAGAATGTCAAGGATTGAGGCTGGGTAGCGCTTTTAGCATTGTGTTGTTTGTCAAGTGATTGGAGGCTTCTGTGGGTTCTGGTGGAGGGGATTGATAATGGATGATGGATGGAAGGTGTGGCAAATTTACAGCATAAGAAGTGGTGGCTAGATAGAGGGAGTGGGGAGATAACAAGACTGGAGATTGTGCAGAGATTGGTTAACATAAGGTCAAGAAATTGATCATCATGGTGAGCACCTTGACAGTCCAAGGAAAAAGTTGGTGAAATAAATGTTGCCTCCGTAGGTGTCAGTAGCAATGCTTAATTTGCAAAGAATAAGTTCAGGTCCACTAGATGAGTGAAAAGAGAGAGCCAAACTGCAAAATAACCAATAAATTTGGAGGGGTCCAAAGTGGGGACAAAAAATCACAGCAACTCACACAACCACACAGTTATGTATACATAAACACAAAATCTCTAAACTTTTAAAATTTCTAGGTTAAAATGTATTATTTCTTATTTAATTGAGAGACCATACAAACACAATAAATAAAAGTAAGAATATAAATACAAAATAAAATGGATATAAACTGTAATCTATAGTATTTACATTTAGTAAGTAAAAGTTTATATTTAATCCACAACATTTTGCATGCATTCCACATTCCTTTGTTCATAACCATTAGATATGTATTGTTTTTCAGTGCACTAAAATCAGTCAATTATCATATAACAAACTTGTTTTAGGTTTACATTGCACATTGAATTTTATATTTGTAGTTTTTTCTTCAACAATATTATATACAGCTGTGCTGGATGAATTCCCTGCTGCACTCCCCTACATACTTCCACAGTACATAATGTATTTTGGAACAGCACAGCGGGAAATGCCACCTGCAAATTCATTCTGAAGAGAATATTTTGAAAGATTATAAATAGTACTTCCATTAGGATGGTCTCAGAAATTTCTTTCATAATTCTTCTGAAGGGTTTATCAGTGGTGTTTTATACATTGTGATACAATTCCAGTGTATGTAGGTGACTTTTCAGAGATCTGTCAGTGATGTCTAATACAATGCACCACCAAGTGCAATTTAAAAGACTCACAATGTGCCAAGCATCTGCCTTGTCAAGACTCAAGTGACTCCTTGGGTTTGTTTACAGTTTGTCACAACAGGCAGTGACTTTAGATCATAACGGAAATCAAGTCATACAGTTTAAAAGTTTTTTTGCAAATTACACTGTTCTTCAAAGTTATTACACTACCTTGAAAGATAAAACAGAGGTTTAGTCTTTATTTCTGTAAGAACATGAGACCATTGCAAGTACGTCTGAATTTTTGAAAGATGGCGATAATCTCTTCTGTACTGCAGGGGTTCATGTTGAGAACAGTTACAGCTTATAGGCAAATAATTGGTTATTTTCTCTCGTTTCTGTTCACATATAAATAAAAAATGTGAAATAGAGGAATAGACAGCTATTGCATGTTTTTTCACAGTAGCAATAAGAAGTGAATATATTTTTCCTAAACCTGAATACAATTTTCTTAAGAAAAAAATATATAATGCTAGACCTTCCTGTCACATAAAACAATGAATATCTTCCATTCTGGATTACTCCATGCGCAACTAGCAAGACCTCTTAGAATACTAGCCATGCGCCACAAGATCTTATGGTCATTCACTGAGAGCTCATTATCTTTCAAAGAGTTACTTTGTTCAAACTATATTAAGTCTGCTATTTCTAGTAAAAATAGGTGTAACGTAAACCAAGACTGACTCAAAACGATTTGGCTTCCTGGACGAGGCCTTAAACATTGTGCCCCAAATAAGTTACATGTAAAGGAAAATTGAACACCTTCTTGGATTGCTTGGAAAAACTGTCTATAATTTCAGTGTGATTAAAGGTGAAATATTATTTTAACAAGTCAAAGTAAATACTATAGATACTATAAACATAAGATAACAGCACTATGCTACTCTGTATTTATGTGACATAATTAGAATCAATTATCATACAACATTGTGCATTGAGTTTTAAATGTATAGTTTTTCCTTCAACAATACCCAACTGTGCTGAATGAGCCCCCTTCTGCACTCCCCTGCATACTTCCACAGCAAATAATGTCACCTTCAAATTCAATCTGAAGAACATATTTTTCCATGAAGGTGGACTCAGAGCTTCCTTTCCTAATTCTTCTAAATAGGTTATCAGTAGTGTTTTATGCATTCGTTATGCTAAAATGTTTTCCTTTATGCCTTCTAAATTGCAAATTTCATACCAACTCTTTAGTATCAAGTCTATCCTCAGATTCTCAGTGTTTTAATTCTACAGTATTTTATATTCATAAAGTCAAAGACATATTTTTATACAGGATAAGTATTTTATTGTTTTAAGTAGACTTTATTGTGTAACAGGATCCACTGGAGCTACATAAATAAAATATAATAATAATAATTGACTATTTTTTATTTTGCCCCTTCTGGATTGCTACATTGTCCTGGTGAATGGGCTTGTGTACCTCAATGAAGCTGTGAGCTATACCATGTAGGGTCACTCAAGATGGGCATGTCATAGAGAGGGCAGACGAATCGCGGTCCACTGGATGGAACTGGCAACCCACTCCTGTGAATTTGCTAAAAAAAAAAATATGGACAAGCACAACCAAAAACATAACAATATGGCACCGGAAGATGAGTCCCTCAGGTCAGAAGGTGCCTACCATATTACTGAGGAAGAGCAGAGTACAAGTAGCACTAAATCAAATGAAGTGGTTGGGCCAAAGCCGAAAGGACATGCAGCCCTCATAGTCAATCAAAGAGTGGCCAAAGCAGTGCACGGTTACAACCCAATAAATGACCAAATAATTTCAATTTGATTTCAAGGCAAATCATTTAACATCACAGTGATCCAAGCCTATGCACCAACAATGGATGCTGAAGAGGCTGAAGTTGTCCAGTTCTACAAAGATTTTTCAACACGTCATAGATATAACACCAAGAAAAGATATTACTATCATCATAGGAGATTGGAGTGCTAAAGTAGGGAACCACAGATATCTGGAATAACGGGCCAGTTTGGGCTTGGAATAGATAATGAAGCAGGTCAGAAATTAGTAGAATTCTGTAAGGATAATTCTCTGGTCACAGCAAACAACCACTTCAAATAACCTCAGAGACGACTCTACACATGGACATCACCAGATGGACAATATAAAAATCAGATTGACTATATACTTTGCAGCCAAATAGGGAGGAGCTCTATACAATCATCAAAAGCAATACCTGGAGCTTCTTATTGCAAGATTCAGAATTAAGCTGAAGAAAAGAGGGAGGTCCATCAGACCAGGCAGATCACATATATAGTTGTGAGCGTACGAGTTGTTGCTAACGCTGCAGGCTCGCGTAGCGAGCTGCGGCCCTCGCGTAGCGAGGGCCGCGGCTCGCGCAGTGAGCCGAGGCCCTCGCGAAGCGAGGGCACTGCCCGAGGGTCTCAGTTGCTGGCATGGAGCGCCGAAGGCGCTCCATGCCAGCACCTGAGGACCTCGCAAAGCGAGGGCCGCAGTTGCTGGCATGGAGCGCCGAAGGCGCTCCTTGCCAGCAACTGCGACCCTCGCAAACTTCACGTCGCAACCCAAACACTACGACACACACATTACGACACTCGCAAACAACATACGACACACGTTCACACACATTACGGACTCGCAACACTCGGACGCAACTCGCGAACATTACAAAATCTAAAACACAATACATACACACACCACATACATAAAAAACTTACCTACACCAAGAGGGAGCACCCAGCACCTCAAAAATACAACTTACATCTCGATTTTACTTCAAATAAAACAGTTTAGAGACTAAAAAAAAAACGAAGCGAGAGAAAAAATGGCCGCCGAACAAAACGAAAACGAGGCTACAGCACTCTAAACTCGCAAAACACCACAAGAAACTCGCAAAACACCACAAAACACCTACGGATATTCCGATACAAACGTATAACACACATTACTCGCCATTTCACGCCAATGCGGAAGTACACGACAACGGTTTGGGCTCGCGCACGCACAGTGTTACACTGCACACATTCAGCACGCTTACACAGCAGATCCACACCACTAATGCTGCAGCAACATCAAAACACATTCACAGCTCTTCCACACAATGCTTTAAAATAGGTAAAGTATATTCATTTATTAATGTATTATATATTTCATTATTACACACTAAACAGCATTAGCTACCTTACAATTTCATTGCCGTCATTTTTTGACGGGCAATTCGCTAGTATGAAATAATCAATATGCCTTGTGGATATGCAGTGTAAGTAAATAATAGATTTAAGGGACTAGACATGGTAATGCCGGAAGAACTTTGGACCAAACATTATCCAGAAAACAGCTACAAAAAATAACCCCAAAAGAAAGAAAACTAAGAAGGCAAATTGGCTGTCTGATGAGGCTTTGAAAGTAGCCCAGCAAAGAAGGAAAGCGAAAGGTAGTGGACATAGCAAAAGATTTTTCCAACTGAATGCGGATTTCCACAGGATAGCAAGAAGAGACAAGGAGACTTCCTACAATGAGTGATGTAAAGAGAAAGAAGAAGAAAGTTTAATGGGAAAGTCAAGATATCTCTTCAAGAAAATTGTGGATCTCAAAAGAACCTTTCATGTCAAGTGGGCATGATAAAAGACAAAAATGGTAGGGTCTTAACAGAAGAAGATCAGAAAATGAAGAGGTGGCAGGAATACACTGAAGATCTATACAGGAAGGGTCTTAACAGCAATGATGTTCAATAAGGCCAAGAAGCTGGAGTCAGGCATCTTGGAAAGAGAAATGAGATGG
Organism: Discoglossus pictus; assembly: GCA_027410445.1. Taxonomy (NCBI): domain Eukaryota; kingdom Metazoa; phylum Chordata; class Amphibia; order Anura; family Alytidae; genus Discoglossus; species Discoglossus pictus. The sequence goes on along the minus strand of CM050164.1, from coordinate 335,581,466 downwards.
GCCCTAGGATGCCTTGCTGATAACAAGGCTGCAGAAGTTGATGGAATCTCAACTGAACTATTCAAAATTCTACAAGAAGATGCTGTGAAAGTGTTGCTTGCCTTATGCCAACAAATTTGGAAAACTCAACAGTGACCAATAGACTGAAAGAGGTCAGTCTACATCCCAATCCCCCAAAAAAGGCAGCGCAGAAGAGTTCTCCAATTACCGCACCAAATACCTTAGTCAACACTAGAACAGAAAATTGAAAATTACTAGTAAAACGTACATAGGTCTCGGTTACATAGGTCCCATAGGAAATCTTATGAGGCAAAATCCTATGTAAGCCCTATTATAGCTATTATGTGTTGCCCATAACAAACCATTACATGTACATTCTCATAAGTCAGTGTTTGAGGAAACTGATCATGTTTTAATAGTTTTAATCCATTGGTGTGGTCGAACTGGTTTCCATAACACCAAGAAACCCTCATTACAGGGGATAACATCACTTTTCCAGTAATACACTCAGCGAGCCCCTCATCTAGCTTAAAATGTAATGATAATGTGATAGTCATTTTGTTATGTCTCAATCTGCCTGGATAACTTTATTAATATATCAGACCTAATGTTGTGTAATGTACCATTACTAATAATATGTATGAAACCAAGGAACCAAGAAAATACATTTTGGGGGGAAAATCTAAAGCTATGCAAGATGTGTTCACAGATCAAATGTGTTTATGCACATGTATGTTGTTGATGTGCACTGTATAAAGTTCACTTACAGTATCAGGTAGCACTGCTTAGAGTTCAACATGCAGTACCTGAAAACATAACTGGGAAAAAAAAACATAACTAAAAAAGGTCAGGATGAAGCCCTATCCTATCCCCATTTTAACACAGCGGTCACTCTCTTGTGCCACCACACAGTCTCCTCCAAGGCTTTCCGTCCAGCAGCAGGTGAGGCAGGTGGATTTGGTGAAGGGGCACTTAACCTCTGTAGTGGTGGATTTGAAGGCAGCATGTCTTTGGAAATGTTCTAGCATGGCTGCTATGAGGTCCCCCATCCTGGACAACTTACAGTTGAGTCATGAGAGCTGCCTCTCCATGAACACAGCAGTTCCATTTCCATTTTTCTATGTTGCCTCCTCTTGTTCGTCCTCCACCTCTGAAGTGGGAGAAGTGCTGTGGTGCTGCAGAAACAATGGTGGAAGCAGAGGGGCAGCAGTTCAAGACCCATTGTTGTCCCAATTGCAGCACCTGGAAGCAGGGTTGATCTGTGGGAGGAGGGGACTATAGGGTCAAAGTGGGCCATTGTGGTGGAGACAATATCCCTCATCTTTTGTAGAAGAAGAATAACATATATTTATTTTCTAACTCTCATAAGTATAACTTCAGTCAGTGTTTATGTAAAGTGTTCAAGTGTGGGTTGCATAGACAAGGACTAGGAGACATCTTGATAATATCAATATCAGCCAATTATGATATGGGTCTAGGGACTGACATAATATATGTTGATATCTTGTGTATGTATATCCATTGTTAGGCCTTAGAGTAATGTGAAAGCATAGATTTGTCTCATTATATTTTATGTATGTTATTAGTATCAATACAACATCACACATTTTTGTGTGCATTGCATGGCAACATCATTAGTCATTCATGGTCATCGGCTATATAGTAAACAAAACATCTGATATTTATATTGCCACTAGCGACTTGCCCGTCAAAAAATGACGACAATGTGATGTATATGTTTGTCAAGTTGTTTAGTTATTAACATATATTTTTAACACTTGTAAGTATTTTAATATGAACGTGTATTTTTGTAAAATGTTGATGTAATGGTTTTTTAAAATGTAATTTGTATCTGAAGAATTGCTAATATACATTGAATGAATAGGAAAGCAAAAAGTAAAAAGCCTTCTTGAAACGTCCCGAATTTTAACATGAAGTTTAAAATATATGTAAGCAATAACCTTCAAAGTATATCTTTTTAAACTTGAACTTTAATTTTTATGTAAGTTTAGAAGTTGACAAAACATTGGTATAATTTTGAACATTATAAACCTAATTTTTTATTAAAAGTATTAACATTTGAATGTAAAAACAGTTGACCTTTAAATTAATCATTATTAACATGTAATTTCTATCACAATAATTGTTAACTTGAATATACATTGAATGTAGAGGAAGGCATACAGTAAAAACTCTCCTTAAAACGTATGTAATTAAAGTAATTCATTACTGACCACATAAACTGGCGATAAACATTAATCTAGGTAGTAATCTTAAGATAACAGACAATATTTACATTGTGACTTAAAAGGTGCTTGACCTCTTAACATCCACTTTGTAATCTGTTGAATGAAATAACTTAAAAATCTATTTTTTAAACTTGTAACATTAGAAACATTAACATAGTTCCTTCACATTTTAACATAATTTTTACTAACAATGCAAGGCAAGTATTTTGTGAGGCGAATCATTCATAAACAGTACTTCCATTAATTATGACTGAATTAAACAACCAATTGCTATGTATTTTGGAATGCTTTTAAAAAATGTTGGCATCTTTAATTTGTATCCTGCAAAGTTATAGTACTTCATAGTAGACAATGTTTTTAGTAAAAATACGTCCATCTTCTAATAAATCACCTTGACTTTCATTGTTTTCAATGTAAACTTTAATAGCCTGTGGATTTTTGCACCGTGACAACGCAACGTACAATTGACCATGTGCAAATACTGGTTCTTCCAAGAAAATACCCACAGATTTGAAAGTTTGACCTTGTGATTTATTAATGGTCATGGCAAATGCCATAATAATGGGAAATTGTCTTCTTTGAAGTATAAAAGAGAGACTACTTTCACTTGGTGCTAAATCTATTCTTGGTATGAAAACTCTCTCCTTTATGGGTCCCAGTTAAAATTTCAGCATCTATAAAATGGTCCTTTAATTGTTGAACAATTAATCTTGTGCCATTGCATAGGCCTTTTTTGGGGTTCATATTTCGCAGTAACATGATAATTGCACCTTTCTTTAGCTGCAAAATATGTGGTGGCATTCCAGAAGGAGTTAGAGAGTTTATGAATTCAGTTGAAAAGTTTGCCTGACTTTCATTGTCATCGGCAAGTACAGAATCAGCACTGTGATAATTTCTTTGTGGTGCATTAATTTTTTTAAAGATTTCATTATTGAGTATTAATGCATCTTTATTTTTACACGTCAGTATAACTTGGTTGGCAAGCTCGGAATATTCTTCGTTATTTATGCTCCCTTCAAATATAGCCGATATAATATCTTGTTGACAAATCATATGAGGTGGGATCTCTACAGTGTCATCAGGTAAATGTAATATTTTTTCTGTTCTGCCTTCTCCAATTTTAATAAGCCAATCATTGAAATCAGTTTGGCCTTCTGATCTCATATTTTGTTTCAGTTGAAGATGGGTAAAATGTTTCCATACTGTGCTTGACTGATACAGGTTTCGATAATATCAGTTCGATTTCCATGTACAACGACAGGTAATGTTTGTCTAAAATCGCCACCCAACAACATTACCTTTCCACCAAATGGAAAAATATTATCCATGACTTCACGAAGCAAACGGTCAATACATTGGAGGGCATAGCATGACATCATTGTGGTCTCATCTATTATAATTAATTTACATTTCTTTAATTTCTTTGCTTGTAAGGATGTCATGCGAATATCTGACACAGAATTTTCTAACAGAGGCACTGGCAGTTTAAATCCACTATGAACAGTTCTTCCACCTTCTAATAAAAGTGCAGCAATTCCAGTAGTGGCAAACGCCATTGCTATTTTTCCTTGTGCTCGTACTGAACTCATTAATAAATTGTACAAATATGTTTTTCCTGAACCGCCAGGTCCATCAAGATAGAAATAACGCTCTGTCACCATGTCATCATCTATAGCATTTTTAATGGCATGAAATGCTTGCAATTGTAGTGTATTTAAAGTTGCAAGTCTTTCTTCTGTTCTTTCTGCTTGTAGTTGAATGTCATAGTCTTCAAAGTTAATGTCATCTATAAGACCTGGATCAGGCAAATTAAAACTTGCACAACTTAATCCATGAGTTAAAAAGACTTCTTGGATTTCCATTAACGCTTTTAAGTGTGCAATGGGTTCATTGTATCGTCGCATAAAGTCTTCAGCCATATTACTTTTAAAAGTCTCCCACAAAGCTAATGCATTTGGAGCATTTGAGAAGATACAAATAAAAGCAAATTGTTCTCTCATCTGTTGTGGCATTTGACATTGTGCTGCTTCTTCTAAACATCTTTCCCACTCTGTATCATCAGCGAGTAAGTTTCTATGTGTTGCAGCTAAATGGAAGGATTCATATACAATGTCATTAACAGTTCTTAATTGTTCAAAACTTTGTGCTCCTGGAACATTTAAAAGTAATATCCGTAAGCAAAAACGTTCAACATCTCTTGGACTGACTGTGTAAATTCTTGGAATAATTTTATTGCCTCTGGTTTTTCTTGGTCTCCATAATCCATTCACAAAAACATAGTGATATGGAATTTCAATATATAAGTATTGTGTTGCTTCAGCATCAATGGAATTTAATGCAAACCATGCAGTTAGTGTAGTGTGACGATCTTCACTTTGGGCCAATGCATTCATTTCATTTCCAGCATGGAAATAGACTAAATGTCGTTGTGGCAAATGTACTGCTAACCTATATACTGCATGTGATCTATCATGCATTTCAAATTTTAAAAGCCGCCACATAGCTTCTGGCGCACTGACATAGCGAGCATCTACATGAGATGCAAGTTCATCATGTACTAACTCACTACTTTCAGGGTTGTCTGCACTTTTGACGACTACAGTAGCTGCATCGTAACCTTTGTAAATATATTTGTAGACATATTTAATGGATTTGATGGAAGTGCAGGCTTCTACGTTGATGTGGGCATTGTACTTCATGAGTAAATGTGGATTGTAGGGTACTACATATCTATTGTCCACTTTTTTTCCACGAATAATGGCACTATCTCCTTCTCTTCTTTTATAAAGTGGATATCCATCACAATTGGCATATGTTTTGTCTCTATAATCTTTTGGAAATTCTTTGGAACATTTCTTATTTTCCATACATGGTGATTGTGGATTAAGGTCACCACAGGGTCCATGAATCATGCGATGAGTAACAATCTCATATAGTCTACCATATAGTTCTGGATCTGGTAGTTCAGCAACAATGACTGCATCCACTTTGTCCGAAGTATCTAATTTATCTTTTTCTTGAAGTATTATTAGAAGATGTGCATGTGGAAGGCCTCTTTTTTGAAATTCAATGGTATATACATAAGCAAGACATTTGCCAAATAACTGATTTATAGTGAAGTCACGTATTAATTCATTTAATTTAATCTTAAAAACTCTGGCTACTAAATCTGGTCGATCTGAAGCAGTTTGTCCAAGAAGTAGATTTTGTGTAATTTCTGGCCATTGTGGATTACATGTAAATGTCACAAATAAATCGGGTTTGCCAAATTTAGTGACAATAGCCATAGCATCATTGTATCTTTCTCTCATATTTCGAGGAGATCCTTGAAAGGAAGATGGTAAAATGATGGCTTTGCCAGCTGTCATGTCTCTGCTTGTAGCCACGTCAGCAACATAGTCCATCAATCCAGAATATTGTTCTACACGGAGTTTATCTTGTTGATATTTGATAAAGTTTAAATTATTTGCCTCAACTTGCAAATATGAATCAATAATCCATTGTTGTGTTAGTTTCCCACCACATAAAATTGGATTAAATACATTGCGAATGGCAATTTGAGCTACTTTAAATTCAAGCATAGAAACATTATTTTGGATTCTGGCTTTAGCATTTGGGTAACTGGGAAGAGTTAATTTTGGTTGCCAACCTGCTTCTCCGTGTGGGAAAAAGATGGGATATGTCATTGGATCTAAATTTGGACTTAAGATACTCATATTAATAAACGGTTGCTCCTCATTTCTGGGATATATTCGAATGTCTCTTTGAAATGGTGGTTCTCCTTCATCATTCTGAAACACCATTGCAACCTCATTTGATGTTGGCAAGTTATAACGACGTTTATCAGTATGTCTGTCTCTTTTAAGCACCATATTAACCTTCGGCATTGGTAATTGATGTCTTTGTGCATGAAGTAGTTGTTCATTTTCTACTTCTGACAATTTTTTATAAGCTTTACTGTAGGGATTGTTGTCCATAATGTTATTTAGCTCTATAAAAACACTGTGTAAGCATTTTTTATTTTCTTCCATCTGCATACGTTGGTCAACAGCTTCCTTTGTATCTAGGACATATAGTTGAGCGAATTTTCTTTGATTTCCTTCCTCTGAATGTAAATGGGAAGTGCGATGATAAATTTGTCCTTGGACTTTAAAACAGTAAGGACCATGTCCTGGTACATTAGCAGCTAATGTTGCCCACATGGATGCAAAGGATATGGCACTATTGTAGGATCTTATGTTTGTTTTAACATTTTTGTAGTTTGGAAAAGTAGGTTCAGTCATAATGTTTTGTAAATAGAGAGGAAATTGTTTCCTTTCTGGAAGTTTGAACTTGCCTTTTTGACAGCAACTAATAAATTGGCCATCTCTGGGTCTCTCCTGTTTAAAATAGTAAGCCTCACAAAACTGACATTGAGTAGTCATGTCCCCACAACTATGAACCTCTACTGCTAAAGACTTGAGTAGAGGACAATTTGCAAAGCATATAGGATTTTGACTTTCATATTCATCAGGTGAAATGTCATATAATGTTTCAACAACAGGTTCTAAATGCTTTGTTTTTTTCGTGGCTTTTCTTGGTATATGTTGTATTGTTTTAGGTAAAATGTCATGTAATGTTTCATGAAACGGTTCTAAATGCTTTGTTTTTTTGTTGCTTTTTTTGGTATCTGTTGTATTTTTTCAGCTAAAATGTCATCTGATGTTTGAGCAACAGGTTGTAAATGCTTTATTTTCTTTGTTGCTTTTTTGACATATCTTTAATTTCTGCAGGTGACAGTCTTTTGCTTGCAATTCTTTTGTGTTCTTTTTCTCGTCGAATCTCCTTCTTCTCCGGTGTCTGCTGGCTGTCTGCTCTCTGTCGTCGTTCTCTAGCTTGGCGTCTTTTCTTTTCTTGTTTACTCTCGTTATCAGCCATGTTAATCTGTAAAAATAAAATAATTTATCATTAGTTTATTTTGAGATGTTAAGTTGTTTTTTATGACAAATTGTTATCAACAGTGTGTTTACATTTTATACTTAATCAATTTCAATGCGGTCAATTGAATAGAGGTCTAAATAAGGCCATCAGATAATTATTTAAAGAAGTTTTTATTTATTAAACATGTATCCAAAAGCAAGTGTTTCAGTAACTAAAGAGGTATTTTCAAAAAGATGTTATGTCCTTATTTACAGTACTATTCAATTTGTCAAATGGCAATTAAAGTAGGGGTTAGGACTGGAATGTTACAATGACAAATTGCATAGATTCTGTGTTTTTAAACTTTTTTGGACTATGCAATTGTTTTTTTAAGGTTACATTGAAGTTTGTATTTAATGTTAAAGATTATTGGCCCTAAAACACAAATAAGAGATAGATGAAAAATGTGTTAGTTATATTTTTTCAACAGTTATAGTTACCGGTGGTTTATTTTAAATTTTATTTTCTGTTGACATCGATGCAAAGCTAAGATCTTTATTTTTTTTTCTCTTTTTTTACTTGTTATACTGTACCTTGGTTGAAGTTTGATTTCAAGCAAAATTCTTTGTTGGTCCTGTGTTGAAAGCCTTCGTCCGATGGTCTGGTCCTGTGTTGAAAGTCCTCGTCCGCTGGTCTGGTCCTCAGTTGAAACTCCTGTTCCGATGTTCTTGACGCAGTATCTGTTATAAAATAAAAATGAAAATGTTATGTTATTTGAATGTCTTTGTATTAATGAAAAAATGCCATTATTTCTGTGTTTTTCTACAATCCTTTTTGGTGCACCCCACTTTTGGTATGCTTCTTTAGGCTTTTTTCTAAGGCTTATAGGTGGTTAAACATTAAAGAAGAATATTAATTAATTTTTCTCTTTTTTTACTTGTTATACTGTACCTTGGTTGAAGTTTGATTTCAAGCAGAATCTTTGTTGGTCCTGTGTTGAAAGCCTTCGTCTGATGGTCTGGTCCTGTGTTGAAAGTCCTCGTCCAATCGTCTGGTCCTCTGTTGAAAGTCCTCGTCCGATGGTGTAGTCCTCTGTTGAAAGTCCTCGTCCAATGGTCTGGTCCTCTGTTGAAAGTCCTCGTCCGCTGGTCTGGTCCTCAGTTGAAACTCCTGGTCCGATGTTCTTGACGCAGTATCTCTTATAAAATAAAAATGAAAATGTGATTTTATTTGAATGTATTTGTATTAACTAAAAAATGACATTATTTCTGTGTTTTTCTACAATCCTGTTTGGTGCGCACCACTTTTGGTATGCTTATTTAGGCTTTTTTCTAAGGCTTATAGGTTGTTAAACATTAAATAAGAATAAAAAAGTAGATTGGTATGTGTTTGTGTGAGTTTTCGTACAATCCTGTTTGGTGCGCACCACTGTTGGTATGCTTATTTATGTTTTTTTTGTAATGCTTATATGTTGTTAAACATTAAATAAGAATATAAATGTAGTTTGCTATGTGTTTGTGTGAGTTTTCGTACAATCCTGTTTGGTGCGCGCCAATGTTGGTATGCTTATTTAGGCTTCTTTCTAAGGCTTATAGGTTGTTAAACATTAAATAAGAATCTAAATGTAGTTTGCTATGTGTTTGTGTGAGTTTTCATACAATCCTGTTTGGTGCGCACCACTGTTGGTATGCTTATTTATGTTTTTTTGTAATGCTTATAGGTTGTTAAACATTAAATAAGAATATAAATGTAGTTTGCTATGTGTTTGTGTGAGTTTTCGTACAATCCTGTTTGATGGGCACCACTTTTGTTATACTTATGTAGTGTTTTTTGTAATGCTTATAGGTTGTTAAACATTGAAAAAGAATATGAATTTAGTTTGCTATGTGTTTGTTACTATCCTGTTTTGTGTGTACCAATTTGTGTGTACCATATGTTGCATACTTTGGCCCTCATTCAATTGCAGTTTGGCCATTTCAATAGGGTTCTAAATGTGCTTATTTGGAGCCCTATTGAATTGTCCAAAATATCAATTGAATGAGGGCCTTTGGTTGCTGGATTTGTTATATTGTGAGGGCCTCATTGAATTTCGTTTTTCGCAATGGAATTGGGCTCAATATGAGCACAGAGCATCTTTTTTTACAGAAGTTTTTAGTTAGTGAACTTGTATCCAAAAGCAAGGTCTTCACTAACTAAAAACTTCTGTACAAAAATATGCTCTGTGCTTATATAGAGCCCTATTGAAATGGGCAAATCACATTTGAATGAGGCCCTCGGCCATTAAACATATTTAGGTCCTGAATCAATTGCGTTTTGACCAATTGAATAGGGCTCTATATAAGCACATAACATATTTTTTGACAGAAGTTTTTAGTTAGTGAAGACCTTGATTGTGGTTAGAAGTTCAGTTACTAAAAATGTCTGTCTAAAAAATCTGTTATGTGCTTATATAGGATCCCTATTCAATTGGCCAACTCGCAATTGAATGAGGCTCATGGTTCAGTTCTTTTTTATACTTAATACTTTACCTTGATTGAAGTGTCGAATGACAGAGGGTCCCCTCCTGCCAATCTTAATCCGCCGGTCTTCTTGTAGTGTCTATTTGAAAAAGAAAGTGAAATAGTGAATTATATAATTATTTTTATTTTATTTAGCAAAGCATGGCCTTTTCAGCATTTAATGTATTTTTGTATCTTACCTCTTCTTCTTTGTTGGTGTTCTTTAAAAGGGATTGTGCTTCACAATGCACGGTGCAAATTGTTGAGTGACGCTGTTGATGCAGAGTCTGTTTGAATATTAAAAAAAGTAGAAAGATTAAGCTTTAGGTGATCTATTGAATTGCAGTAAATTAATGTCATTTAAATATACTTCTGTAATTATTTTCAATTAACATTATTTTTCGGTGGTGGCTACACAGATATGTCACATACATGAAGCACATTTCCATAGTTTAAAGTAATTTTTTTGTGTGCGTGTGACATATCACTATTGAATCATATTTTAATTGTTAAATGAACCTTATTTTTTTTTTTGGCCAACATACATAAATGTGTGTGTGACATGTGACTATAGATGATACACATATATGTGCGTGTCACATATCAGTATACATGAGTCATATTTTAATATTCCCAACTTATTTTTTTCTAATGTCATTTAAATGTAGTTGTTTAATTAGTTTGTTTTAAGATAATTTTGTTGCAGGGGCAATACACATAAATGTGCGTGTTGTTTTGTTAAATGAACCTTATTTTTTTAGGGGGCCTACACACATAAATGTGTTTGGGACATGTGAGTATACATGATAGACATAAATGTGCGTGTCACATGTCACTACATAAATCTCATTTTCCTATTTAATTTTTTTTTTTAATGTCCTGTCTTGATAATAAAATGTAATATATTATAGCTTACCTCTCAGTTGTAATTTGCACAATGTAAAGTATTAAATTAGGAAAGAATTGTCTTCTCAAGTTTTAGCAGCAGTTATGTCTGAAGTCACTCTGTTCATCACCTGAGTAGAAATGTATTTTTCTCTGTCAAATAGGCAGTATTTATAAACTTGTAGAACATTCTGGAAAGTTAGACCGTTAGAACGCAATACGCATGCGCTATTTGCGTTCCAGCTTACAATTTGCGTTCCATCCGCCATTTTGTGCGTAGTAGTGGTTAAAATGGTGTTTAATATGAGTGTGATCCGTTCCGCATAGTATGTGTTTCATTATTGCGAGTAAGTGTAGTGTAGTTACGTCTGAAGCCTCGTTTTCGTTTTGTTCGGCGGCCATTTTTTCTCTCGCTTAGCCGATTTTCGGCAGTTTAAACTCTTTGTTTTGGACTTAAATGGACGTGTAAATTAACTTTTGGAGGTGCCGGATGCCCCCCGTGCTGTAAGTAAGCTTTTTATGTGTTCGTTGTTTTTATTTCTTGTGCTTGTGATGGTTTGATGCGCGGCGGTTGGAATGGGTCTTTCGCGGCCGTATTTTTTTCCGATGCGGCCGTATGTTGTTGCGATAGACGCGGTTAGCTTTTACGTGTACGACGCAGTGTCTTTGTTTCTAAGTCGTGCGTATGTGTGTTAAGATCGTGTGAAGGGTCTTTTTTACTGTTTTTTTGTTAAGTCTTGCGTCTGTGTGTCTGGGTGTAAGCGGGTGTGAGGCGACTTTAAGTTTTTTTTTGTTATGAAGTTGTGTGTGTGTGTGTGTTAACACAGATGTTGGGATGCTCCCACCACCGCAAATGCGGACCCTCGCTTCGCGAGGATCCGCATTTGCGGGGACGTTGTTGGGTTTTTGTTGGCTGGGAGGTTGGGTTTATTTTGTTAAAAAGTCGTGTGTGTGTATGTGTGTGTTAACACAGCCGACGTTGAGCCTCCACCTCCGCAAATGCGGACCCTCGCTTCGCGAGGATCCGCATTTGCTGGGACGTTGGGATGCTCCATCACCGCAAATGCGGGCCCTCGCTTCGCGAGGAGCCGCATTTGCGGGGAACTGCGTCCCTCGCTTTGCGAGGGACGCAGTTCTTGCGGGCTCGCTACAGGAGCCTGCAAGAGTGAGCAACGGCCCGTACGCTCACAACTATATATGTGATTGTTGTGTAATGTAGGCCAGATCAGTCAGTATGAGTGTATGTTTTGGGAACATGATTTATGATGGTGTGGTATGATTGTTGTGGAATGTGTTCATCTTACAGGGTCTCAGGCTGGTCTGTGCCAGTAAGCCATGTATTCCCACAATGGTGGCTGTGGACATTCATAACCTCAGGAGTTCTTCTGACAATTATGTTCCACCACTGCTGGGAATCTACCATCTGTAGCTCTTGTGCTGGCAGCTTCCTCAGGATCTTGGCTATGGCCGCGCCGTTATCATAGTGGTGCTTCAGAGTCTTCACATCCCTGATATGAAATATCCTCGACTTCTTGAACCTGATATAAAATATCCTAAGCTTACAAACCATGGCACGCTCAACATTTGACCAGGAAACGCTAGCTTTATAAACTTCAATGTGTACTGATATTCTTTAACTTGACCAGGGATTCTATGGAAACTACTGTTTATTGGCTCTGACTCACAAGTTTAATCTTGTAGCTGCTTACGTAGCATATAAGGATCATTGTGAGTGCTTGTAAGACATCAGTGAGACATCTGGTACTCTTAATTTCCATTAGACTACGTAAGATTTTAGTGTTTTTATTCTCTGTGTGGCGACAAAGTTACATGAATGAACACTGCCTAATATATGGATTAATGTCAGTAGTATGATATTCCTGGTCCACAGGGACCTCAAAGAAGCAAATCTAAACTGAAATTCCGCCCATCAGTGAACCATTTTTACCTGCATAAGTATAATAAGTAAGATCCCTACTATTTTTTGCACCCTTCCATATATTATTAGAGTTGAAATCCTGCTGTCATTGCATTTATATATTTGAATTCCACAAAGGTGGTTTGAATACACTTTGTAGTTTTTCCTCTAATTTGTATTGTATGGCATTTGTCTTATGCTTGATTTGTGCTATCCAAATCTGACTGTATTGGAATATCCTTATTTTACCAGCAGGCCACTTGTTTTGCCAGAAGGAAAGACAGTGTTCGGGTTTCAGCTTTAAAGTATATATGGATCTTTGTCTAAATATCATGGCCCTCATTCAATTGCGATTTGGCCAATTGAATAGGGCTCTAAATAAGCACATACCATATTTTTTTTATAGAAGTTTTAAGTTAGTGAACATCTATCCAAAAGCAAGGTTTTCACTAACTAAAAACTTATTTTAAAAAAAATATGCTATGTGCTTATTTAGATCCCTATTCAATTGGCCAAATCTCAATTGAATGAGGCCCCATGTGTTTAATACAAGGGAATATAATGACTTGGGGCCTCATTCAATTGTGATTTGGCCAATTGAATAGGGATCTAAATAAGCACATAACATATATTTTTTAAGACGTTTTTAGTTAGTGAAAATCTTGCTTTTGGATAGATGCTTACTAACTAAAAACTTCTTTAAAAAATATATGTTATGTGCTAATTTGGAGCCCTATTCAATTGGCCAAATTGCAATTGAATGAGGGCCCTGGTTGCCTAGTTCACAGCACAGAAAAGAAACAAGTACACTATATACTTGGGCTTTGCTGTGCTCCAGTATGTCAGCATAGGGCGTTTTTGTGTGAAAGACAATATTTGTTGAAATTTTAATTTGTCGCTGCAAAGCAACTTTTTGTAACGTAAAATGCCACTTAATTAAGAATGTAATCTCTACCATGATGTCAATCAAGCCCAAATTTGTTTCATTTGAAAAACACCTGTTTGCTATGTGACTACCCTTGCAGGTTAAATTAGCCAAGGCTGATTTTCATTAGCCAGCATTTTATATATTGGGATCATGAAAGTGTTACACTTGGATGTATATAAAAAATTGGATTACATGCACTTTTTTAAAACATACACAATGCACACTGTTCTTATATACAAATCATAAATAATAATGCAGTCTCAAATAGAAGGCACTATTATACTTCACGACTGTGTGGTAATTAATTGTATATATTAGAATATTAACTAAGCAGCCATTTAATTGTTAATAACTGGAAATCCTACTTGCTTATAGATATTTTCTATTTCTCACCAAAGTGTCTGACATAAAACAAAAATATTTTAATAGTTTGACACTGTTGTACAATTGTGCATAAAGCAATAGAAGATACTTTTACTTACAGATTTCTAGAGGGATGCATAATACTGTAAATAGTAAGGGACTTTCTTCCCTCCTTCACACCTCCTACCTCATTCTTTGACCTTGGACTATATTTTCTTGTGACTGTTACTAAGTTTTATTTTCTACTCTGTTCACTGTTTTACCAAATATGTTAAATTGATTTTTTTCAACAGAAATATACTCAAGATACTACAGATTTAATAACACCTCTTCCACAGTATAATTTGCATTTAAAAACATATTTGAATGTAAATGGCAATTCCAATCTAAAACTGAATAGTGCAAAAATACAAGATAAAATATGTGTTTTAAAGCAAATAAAGCACTCAAGTGATAATGCACCCTCCATTTCTCTGGTGTATGGGGTAATAGTCTTAGGGAAGGAATCAAGATCTACTGTCAAAAAGATCCTGCAAATTCTGTTTTGCCATATTACCATAATCAAAAAGACCAGTTGGAGCAGCAGTAGATAATGCAGGATATAGGCTATATTTTTCAACATTTATTGCTCCAAATATAACACCTGCCTTCTGTGCCTTTTGCATTGAACATCAAAATATAACAGGAATTTGCATATAAGTGCTTCTAAAATATGTGTAGATTCCTATAAATCTTTTTCACAATGTCTGTTTATATCACTATGCTGTTTGTGTAGACTTGTTCAATCCAACATAATCCTCTATAATACAATTAATGGTACAAAATGCAGTACTGTTTATTGCACAATGGCAATGCATTCTCTTTGTTATCATTTGAATTTTCTCTCCTGCTTTCCTCCTGAAAGAAGCTGCATGTTGGATTGAAGGTGAATAAACCTGTCATGCCATTGACAGCTATCTTATATTACTGTACATTTATCAATTTCAGTTTTTAAGCATCTTGCTTCCCTGCATGATCCTACTTAAACCCTATACAAAGTGCATTTTAACTCAAATTTGGTTTTGTCAGCACAGTGTATGCCTATGTGCAAAAAGAGAAATATGGATGCTGCAGCTGAACACAGTTGACAAGATTTTTTATTTTCATGATTACTTTTCAGCTTTTTTTCCTTTTGCCTGCAGGCAAAGGTTGGCATACATGTCAGGAGAATGTTCTCCAGCTGCGGCCTGCAGTATAGAGAATTGTATACACCAGTGGACTCATGGGACTTTAGGCAGATTATTATGGTAATATCCGATACTGCTGTCCTCTCCCTCCCACAGCTGGGCCACCTCTCTTATTGTAAGTATTGAAGCAATATGTTTTGCAAATTATATGTTGGGAACATCAGGGACTCAGTAAAATAAAGGCGAAAAAGAACATGGCAAAATATTGCATCCAATATAGTTTTTCCTTCTTCATTGAATAAAATAAATTAAAACAATTTTTTAATTAAATGATAATCATATGTTGATAAAGAAAAAAACTAATTGTAAAACAGTAATACTGAGCATATACATAAGTTTGACACTATTTAAAATTACAAAACCGCAAAAAATGAAAGAATCAATATATGATTACATGTAAAGTGATATTGCACATTTTACTAAAAAAAATAGTTGTCATTTGAAGTTGAAATAACTTCAACATCAGTATAACATATTTTAAATAAATCCTATTTGTGTAGATGTAAAATGGGGTTTTGTTCTTTTTTATTTTCAGTGTAATGAAACTATAATCTTCTACTACAAAATTATAATTAGAATTTTTCATCTTCCATATGTTTAGAGAAGCACTTACAGTAATGTGAGGCGCATGGCTTCTATGAAGACACAACAGCAAAATAATTTTAGGTTGCTGTTGCAGAAATCGGCCTGAACACAATTATAAGAAATTACTTTTTATCATCAGTAATATATTTGCAAGGGTTCCCTGGTGGTTAGGATTCAGTGCTCTCACCACTGCGACGTGGGGTCGATTCCAGTCAGTGAACCAAGAGGTCACACCACCCTGAAGCCATGCAGGGTTGGGCCTGGTCAGTACTTGGATGGGAGACCACCTAGGAATACCAGGAGCTGTATGCTGTGGCCCACTAGAAAATTAACTGGCAACCCTCTCCAGTATTTCCAAGTGGAACAGCATGACCATGGAAATATGTGCCTGGTGTGTTACAGTCCATGACGTCATGGAGAGTCTGATGATAAAGAATTTACTTCTGCTTCATAGAATATTATAAAGCATTTGACTGTGTGGATCACAATAAAATGTGGCAAGTTCTTAAGGAGATGGGAGTACCAGATCATCTCATCTGCCTCCTGAGGAATTTGTACCTGGACCAAGACGCTACGGTCAGAACCGAACATGGGGCAACAGAATGGTTCAAGATAGGAAAGGGAGTGTGACAAGGTTGTATATTGTCACCCTGTTTATTCAGCTTATAATCAGAGTACATCATGCGTAAGGCTGGACTGGATGAATCCAAAACCAGAATCAATATGGAAGAAACATCAACAACCTCAGATACGCCCATGATACTACTCTGATGGCTGAGGAGGAACTAAAGCACCTATTAATGCAGATAAAATAAGAAAGTGCAAAAGCTGGCCTGCTGCTCAATGTTAAAAAGACAAAGATCATGGCAAACAGCAATATCAGTTCCTGGAAAATAGATGGGGAAGAAGTGGAGGCAGTGACAGATTTTATTTTCCTGGGATCCAAGATCTCTACAGATGGTGACTGTAGCCATGAAATTAAAATTTGTTTGCTTCTAGGGAGGAAAGTCATGGCAAGTCTGGAGAAGCTAGTAAAAAGTAAAGACATTACACTAGCAACAAAGGTCCACATAGTTAGAACTATGGTATTCCCAGTAGTAACATACGGATGTGAGCGCTAGACCATAAAGAAGTCTGAGCGCCATAAAATTGATGCCTTTGAATTTTGGTGTTGGCGAAAACTGCTTAGAATCCCTTGGACTGTGAGAAGATCCAATAAATCAATACTTCAGGAAATCAAGACAAACTGTTCACTGGAAGCTGTGATCATAAGGCTGAAGCTCAAATATTTTGGCCATATCATAAGAAGACAGGATTCCCTAGAAAAGACTCTAATGCTGGGAAAGATTGAAAGCACACGAAGAAGGGGACGACCGAGGCGGAGATGGACAGTTGAGATCATTGAAGCAATGAACATGAACTTAATCGAGCTCAGAGAAGCGGTGACTGACAGATGTACCTGGCGTTCTGTGGTCCATAGGGTCACGGAGAGTCGTACACAACTGAACGACTAATCAACAACAAATATATATATATATATATATATATATATGTAAATAAGTATTCAAATTACCCAAAAACAAATTGCCTATTGCAATCAGACGTTAGCTTGCTGTTGGATCTGCCATTGTCACTGTGGGTACTTTTATGAAAGATGTCAGTGTCATTCTTAGCGTCCCTTAGCGTTTATTCAGTTTCTAAATTTAAAAAAAATCAGGCTCAAGATAAGGATAGTGATTAATCAAATGCAGATCCTAGTTCAAAAGAAGTTCCATAGATTTAGCAATACATTTTTGATTTTGTCACATAGCTAAGCTTTCACTCATAACTTTTCACATCATACATATTTTTTAAATCAATGCATGCAATGACTGAATATGACAAACTTCACCCCTTCAGCCTCATTAAAGCAAATATTTAACTGATATCATTAAACTGTTTTTATCTTAACTGGAGTCAAAGTTTGTTCACTCTATTTAAAATGATACTGCAGAGGTTTTACATATGGTATCATTAAAACTATAGGAAATAACAAATACTTTACAAAAGGTCATTAAAAAAAAGTATTTTCCTACAGAAAACTGCCTTAATTGCTTGATACGTTCCTAAGACATTGGTTATGTTGTCTTCTGTGCAGTTTTCTGTGTCTATAGAAGAAATGCATAGAAGTGTATAGAAGAAAATAAAAGCAATGTCTCAGAGGCTATTCAAGAAATTAAGGTGAAGATATCTCACTAAAACTTGTTTATTAACATCTATAGTTTGAAATTATACAATATTTGGAACCTCTGCTCTGTTACTTTAAGTTTTGTAAAAAAAAAAAAACAGTCAGTGAAGAGGAGAAGGGGCAGGGTTGCAAAATAAAGAGAGGGGTATACAGTGCAGCAGCCCCTTCTAGATCACTACCTTGTTGTGGTGAAGGACCTTGTGTACTTCAATGAAGCTGTGAGCTATACCATGTAGGGTTACCCAGGCTGGGCAGGTCATAGCAGAAAGGTCAGACAATTTACGGTCCACTGGAGAAGGAAGTTTCAACCCACTCCAGTATTTTTGCCATCAAAACCTTATGGATCAGCATAACCACACCCACAATGTGTTGATGTCCATGGGGTCACTGAAAGTGGGACACAACTGAAAAACTAAAAAAACAATACAGTGCACAGGAGATGCAAGATATTATCCTTTATCAAGATTTAAGTATTGCAAGGTATAGTGTCTCAAAGTATTAAGGACAGTGATATTGAGAGAGACCATGGGCCAATGTTGGAAATGTGCAACAATGTATGTGGATAGAAAAGGCCCATTTCAGGGTTTGAAGAATATTTTGTGTTTAATTATACACATTATACAGGGTTTTCCAAGTCTGCAACCAATGCTCACATGCATTCTTATGTACACTATCTGAGTTCAAAAACTATTTTAGCTGCTCAAATTCATAGTTCTGCTTTTGTCGTGTTCATTTCTTACTCTTGAGCCATTTATTTGTAATATTTATGTATTATTGTTATGTATTATGGAACCATATATTAATAATCAAAACTTTGCAGGATCATCTCACCATAGGCTAAGCACCTTATCTTAATTTCTTTACAATCTCACTTGAATTACACACCTTACGGTCATTACAAATGCTGCCTCTTCAGTATCCCAATAAACTGTGAAAATATTAAATAGAGTTCATATGTGGTGTCATGCTGAGTGCACTAAAGCACAATGTCTAAAGAGATATTATACTTATTTAGATGCATCAATGATTGGGAATACCGGCTTTAATCTTCTGGAGCTCCACGTTGCTTAGATATAGTGCAAAAATGATGGCCGTTTGATGCAGAATGTATCAGTCAGTCATCTCCATATTTCAGGAAGATTTATGTCAAAGGGAAATTTTGGCTACAGCTCCCAACTAGAGCGAAACGTCCCGCCAACAAGCCAAATCAATGTCAAAATAATGCAACTTATGCATATATACGGTATGAATGGCTGCAACAATGCAAGATAATATATAGATCATCAGAGATTTAGTGCAATGGATTTATAATTCCTTGTCCAGGTTCAGTAAATCTAGCTATGATCTAGATATGTACAGTACACTGCAGTTTGAATTAAGTGTGGGATAATATTGAGATTATGTATAGAAATATATATTTTCTCTTCAAAAACACCTCTTCTTATATGTATAATTACAAAATGTGAGAACACTAAAACAACAATCCCGGTGTTTCCACCATCACATAAAGTTAATATTTCTGAATATGACATTAGTGAAAAGCTGTGCTGGAGGAAGCCTAATTCTCTCTTGGTCAACTAGTAGATATTAGCGTATTCAAGAAGTGTAGTTTGCTGCTGTTGAGAACAAATTAGAAATCTAAATATAAGATCACTGCAAAACGATGCCGGGGGATATCCGGCTTGCCAAATAAGTAGAGCTAAGCAAGCAGTTGAGAATGAATTAGAACAATGAATCATAAATGTTTGTAGATTCCTACTGTTAAATGGATAAAAAGTTCCAAAGAGTGAAATCACTGGGAAAAAAAACAGAACTGGGGAATATCCAACCTTTTATTCAAGGAAAACATATATTCTATATTCTATATATTCTAATTTTAAAGCAGTAAGTAATGCTGTTAGCTAAACTTGGGTATTTTAAAAAGAACATTTATATCAAACTCAAATATAGCTGACACAATATTTTCCCTGTAAAACTTAAATAAAACATATTTACGGTAAATAAAATGAGATCCAGTTATTATTACTAGCATTAAATATTACTCTGACATGTGGATTATCAACATAGATAAAATGTACATTCATGTATATTTTAGGCAATAATATCTTTATTCTTGTAGCCATAACACTCTTTGATGCCCCTAGATTTGTCTCTACCCCACCTTAAGCCCTCATTCTTTGCCCCACAAACCTTCAATGCTCCTCCGTAAGAAATGTCATAGGAGTGTTACAACTTCAGAGTTAAGAGGAATTGTGGATCCAGTGGTACAGTTTGATATTCATAAAGGGGAATTCAGACACTTTGTGGCATACAAATGTGTTTCTCCTGTTGAGAATAAGAATATGCACAGTATATTGGTCTGTGTGGTTTGCAGTTTCTAAGGCAGCATGAATCACCCACATATTGACCAAGGGCCATATTCTATTAGCTATTTGCAAGTGCTTTGAACTCATAAATTTGGCTTCAGTGTTTTTTTAATAAATGTTTATATGCATTCTATTGACAGTTGCTGGCAAGGAGTGCCGAAGGCGCTCCTTGCGCTGATGGAGATGAATGCCATAGGCGCTCCTCCCTACGACCCGTACGACTTAGGCAGTGAGCGCCAAAGGCGCTCATTGCGCTGGTAGAGATGAGCTCCATAGGCGCTCATCCCTATGACCCCGTACGATTTAGGCAGTGAGCGCTGAAGGCGCTCACTGCACTGGCTGTAGGCGCTCATCCCTACGACAGGGACTACAGTTTAACAGAAATCTAAATTATACAATTCACAATGCGACACCCGTAGCAGTTTGAAAAAATCGCATGGAAAAATTACGGCCTGTAACACACTTTGCAAAGGAAAGAAAAGAGGGACTTAGAAAAAAAAAATATGAGGTTTAAAAAATACGGCCAAACCGCGCACATTAAAAAAAAAAAAAATTAAAAAAAAACATTAAAAAAAATATCACACACAGCGCTAGGGGCAGCCAGGACGTCTGGGACTGAGATTGCACGCAATTTTAAACCGAATTTGCAGATTTTCGGAACTCGAAAATCGCCTAAGCAACAAAAATATTGGGCCCCGAAAAAAACGAAAACGAGGCTACACGACCCCTAGCCACGCTAACAACACCAGGCACATAAGACTTTTAAACAGGAACGTACGAGGTACAAAATACACTATTAGGAAGGACGGAAAATGCTTGAGAGAAACGTAACACATACACGCTCGCCGCCATTTTACAACAATACTTGCAACTAAAACATTACCATTCTTAAATACTGCTTTACCCAACTAAACAAACGTTTTACACTTGTGGATGCAGCCTATTTACACTGCACACTTGCCACATTGCTGACTCTTTCTGCTCAGATCAGTAACAGTCCAAATGTACATTGTATGCTGCAGAAAAATCAAAAGAGATTGTTAGTTCTTCAGGATATTGATTGCTGTATATATTAATTAGAAATAGGTAAAGTATATTCATTTATTATTTAATTAATTATTATTTTAAAAAATATATATAAAAATAGTACAGGAAAAGGCTCGCAATGAGAGGCTGACGGCGCTCAGCGCAGGGCTTGCAATGACCCCCGAAGGTGCTGAGACCACCAAAAGTACACAAGGGGAGAGGCTCAGCGCACGGCTCACAATGAGCGCCGAAGGTACTCAGAGGATCAAAAGCCTTACATTGTGTGGCAAAGACCATTACATGCCTTACAATTTTATGACCGTCATTTTTTTACGGGCAATTCGATAATTTGATAATATTTGCCAAATATGTAGCAATATTAAGAGTGATTTTAAGTGTTTATGAATTTACGAATTGGGCAATAGAATAGGGCCCCAAGTATTTCCCTTGTACACTGTTCTCATCCAAATACTGTTGTCTCATTTCTCATTCTAAAAACACAAAACTCACCTAAGTAAAAAAACTTTAAATAAAAAATGAATGCGATTGCAAGTTGGCACTGTATGGGTCACCAGTCTTGATAGGCCTGAACTTCAGTATCATTGCCTCAGCATTGTAGTAACCTTTCAGTAGAATTGAATAGAAAGAATATTTGCTTCCATCAGTCCGTAAATGTGAGTAATTATGTTACGATAAAACCAAATAGTTCCCCTAATAAAGCAAAATTGGAATACTAGTTATACATTTTACACTGAATTTCTTTTTTTTAACTTTCTTAAAGAGAAGTTAAGATATATTTGAAACTAGTCCACATTAAAATGGTGCTATTTAAGCATTATCTCTATATTTAAATGCAGCTCATGATGTTGGCTTCCCATTCATACTACAATGACTATTATTACTAAAATACTGTAATTACTTTCAACTTTTATGCTGTAAAAGGTGTAACTGCCGCCAATGTGCTACTTAATACATATTCTAGGAAATACAAATACTGCAAACCCTGACATATTTATTGGCTAAACTTACATTTCATTTTGATGGAAATGGTAGTTAAGAGTTGTACAAACTGTATTAACCATGGAAATAAATAGCAACACAGCATATAATCTGATGACAAATATGAAACGCTTGGCTTTTGGCCTTAGTCCACTAAACATTAATCATAAATAATGCTGCTATACAGCAAATCTTTTTAAATCTCAGCGCTGAATAGAAGTGCAAAGTAAGCAAAAAAGGAAAACCCAGGAAAGGTTTCTTATTTGCATTTACTCATGCAGTAGCCTTATGCCTCTTGACTTAACACTTACAAACAGGGTATCATGGTTCAACTTGATTAGGCAGTTGCAATACAGATCAGGGCTCTGGTTACTTTGATGTGGAGCATTTATTGAGATATTAAACCTTCTAATGACAATGGATAAGATATTTTGACTATGAGTCCTATATAAATCAAGTTAGGGCACTGCCATAAATCGTCTGTGGGAGCTTTCCCCCCCCCCTTACTTCTACACTAACTTCTAACTTCTACACTAAAATAAATCTTTCACTCCCCCAGATTAGGGCACTCAGCCCACAGCCGTAAATCCTGCTTTAGACACAACAGATGTCTGTGCAGGGAGTAGCCAAACCAAGCTTTACAGATGAGACAGGACCCTAGGAGCCAATAGGAAATACAAACATCAAGATTATTCTAATGAGTTGTAAGTGCAGTAACTGCTGCAGCAAGGAAACATTAGAGATATATATAAAGAAATTGTTTTTTATTTATTAATATATTTTGATATTAAAAAGATGTGACAATTGTATTTATAGCTTCAATAAATAAATATGTGTTTATTTTGTGTTAAAATATGATATATTTATAGGCAATGCATTAGAGTGTTTGTTCCTGGTCAATGTGGTTTTGTGATGTGTATTAACCCATTGTGGACTGGCTTTTTGTGCTATACTTTAACTTTAAATGCTTCGGGGTGACTCAGCAAAGGTTTGAAAACTACTTTTTTGGTACTTTGGTACTGTAAATGTTTCTTTTGCTTTTCGCAGTTACAGCAGTACCCTGATTTGTGAGTGATCCAAAAAATCTTATTAGCATAGGGTTTGGGTGTCAAAGTGTAAAGGAGTAACTCGTAATGTATTGTCAGTGCTCACATCAATGGAGACTGTTTTGTGAAGTTGTGACTCGTAGCAGTTCTCTCACAATGTTTTAGGGATAGGTGATTAACATAGATACGTAGTATTTACTGTGCTGCTTTCAGGGATTAGTATAGGAGCCTATAGCTATTACATTGGTAACATAGTAGTAGCTATTCCAGCAAAGCAGCTAGGACCATCAGGGTTCAGGACATTTATTTCCTTGATGCATATCAATGCTTCACCACCTTGATACACTTGACTATTTGTGCCTTTAACACTTATCCATAACCACCATCACTTTCCCACAAAACATACCCTCTTGTTTTAGAGGGAACATTTATCTGTCTCACTCTGGAATGCATCCCCCAACAGATCTCCGGAAATTGTGTAAAACTCCTGAATTATGAAAGGCTAGAGAGAAACAACTTTTAAGTAAAAATAATAGTTTCCCTCATCTAGATGTATAATGGATTTATAGGTTTGTAAACATACTTGTAAACATAAATTGCTAAGTCTACAAACATACATCTTGAGTGACTCATAGTTTCCTCTCAGTCCTAGTTAATGGTCTTCATTATGCTTCAAATCTTCTCACTGCACTGCCTATAAAATCAAGACGGTCAACACAGACCTACCAACCTATATATTCTTTTATCCCCAGTATGTCAGTTGAAAGAATATTTATTCTCATCTGTCTCTTCATCCATAAGAAGTTAAAGATGGCAACTGGCAATTTGTTTTTCTTGGTCTGTACATTGCATCTAAGAAAGAATCCAAACACTAAAATAAAGAGCAACTTTATCTTTATCTTCATGCTATGGAGATGCATCCAGAGACTGTCTGGTAAATTTTTTGCCCAGAGACAAAAACTTCAGGCTCTAGGCCACTGATAAATGACTGGTCAAGGAGACAACTGACCTGCCATGATGGCCAGCCATTGGACCCATCTTATGTAAACTTGGTTATTTGTGTTGTGAATATTTCTCCTATGAAGTATTTTGTACTAACATGAACAAAAAGGAACAGGAACAGTGATTTGCATATTTAATTTGGGCAGAGATGGATAATATCCAAATATTTCTATAACTCTGAGGCTTTGCATGATCCCTACATGATCAGGGTCTTATTACTGTGTCTTGCCTAGTAATGACTGTTACAGCATTGAATGATAAGGCAATCCTGTTTTTCCATCTATAGTATGTAATCTTGTGTTCTAATGGCAGATTAGATAGCATAAGCAATGACAATGAAACATCAGCTGGATTTAGAGAACCTGATATACACTGTGTATATATATATATATCTGAATAAAAATAGTAATAATATATATATATAGTAAATAAATAGTAAATTTGTGTTCACATTTGAATGTCTAAAACAAGCTAAAAAAACCTGCTTCCTGCTCAGAATTCTGAGAAATACAGTTATTACACTGCATTCTGGGAAGCCGAGCAGAGACATGCAAATGTACCCACAAATGCCTTGCTCTTCAATCCATAGACCATTTAAAACATGGCTTCCTTTAAGCTTATGCCCGCTGCATTACACAGCTTTTATGCAAAGCCAAGGTTGGATTATACACAATCCTACCCACGGACAGTTTCAAGGTTACTGCCTATCATCAGCGTGGGGCGGGATCAAAAATATATACACTTTACGGCTGGGTCAAACATTTTAAAGGACATTTATTTCCAAGTTTGCATCATGTTGCTGCTTACACTTTAGTCAAACAAGATTAGTTTAATCTATTTATGTTAAAGTAATATATCATCTATTTACCATTATTTTTCATTTTTACCTGCTGGTCTGTGCTGGCATAAATGCTAAAATACTTAAATCCTCTAATGTTTTATCCAGTTGATATATGGTTTTTAAAGTTTAATTGGGAATTTTATGTATAGCAGTCTTACTTTGAGAAGCATTTGATGTATTTTGGCTTCTGTAGCTTCAGAATTATTGATTGTCTTTTCCTGTTAAAAATACTTCAAGCAAATGTCACTTGACGAGGTCATAGCAAGTAGAACAAAACTACTATATGTAGCAATTTAATATTTTATGTTGCTATAATGATTGGCTTAGCATTCATTAAAAAGCCTACTGAAGAATTAAAGAACTTTAGCAGATGTGAATTTACATTTCAGTTCCAAGTAATATGTTATAAAAATGTAATTGAAGTTTCAAATATATAAGTAGCATAGTATGGTATAATTGTGTGATAGATGGTAATTTTACATTTAATAATTCAAATCATATGAATTTCAGATATTTTTTTGTAATTTTATGTATAGCTATTCTTATATTTGTTCAAAAGAAGGGATTGAAGTTTTAGCTAACTTTTTATTTCTATACGCTATCTTATCTGAGGGACATTTTTTATATTAGCAGTATATATATATATATATATTCTCTATTTTTTTAGATTTGGTATGTGACTTATCCAGTCCACATAGAAATACATTTTCACAGCTTCCTTGCAAAAGTATTCACCCCCCTTGACTTTTTACCTATTTTGTTACATTACAGCCTTAAGTTAAATGTTTTGTTAATCTGAATTGTATGTGATGGATCAGAACACAATAGTCTAAGTTGGTGAAGTGAAGTGAGAAAAATATATACATAAAACTATTTTATAGAAATAGAAAACAGAAAATATGTATTCACCCCCTTTGTTATGAAGCCCAAAAACAGGTGATGTCCACCTGTGTGCAATCTAAGTGTCACATGATCTGTCATTACATTTTGAAAGGCTTCAACATCTAAGCAAGAGGCACCACTAACCAAACTCTGCCATGAAGACCAAGGAACTCTCCAAACAAGTAAGGGACAATGTTGTTGAGAAGTACAAGTCAGGGGTAGGTTATAAAAAAAATCCAAATCTTTGATGATCCCCAGGAGCACCATCGAATGTATCATAACCAAATGGAAAGAACATGGCATAACAGGAAACCTGCTAAGAGATGGGCTCTACCAAAACTCACGAACCGGGCAAGGAGGGCATTAATCAGAGAGGCAGCACAGAGACCTAAGGTAACCCTGGAGGAGCTGCAGAGTTCCACAGCAGAGACTGGAGTATCTGTACATAGGACGACAATAAGCCGTACACTCCATAGAGTTGGGCTTTATGGCAGAGTGGCCAGAAGAAAGCCATTACTTTCAGCAAAAAACAATATGGCACATTTTGAGTTTGCAAAATGGCATGTGGGAGATTTCCAAAATGTATGGAGAAAGGTGCTCTGGTCTGATGAGACTAAAATTGAACTTTTCAGCCATCAAAGAAAACATTATGTCTGGCGCAAACCCAACACATCACCCAAAGAATACCATCCCCACAGTGAAACATGGTGGTGGCAGCATCATGCTGTGGGGATGTTTTTCAGCAGCCAGGACTGGGAAACTGGTCAGAGTTGAGGAAAAGATGGATGGTGCTAAATACAGGGATATTCTTGAGCTTAACCTGTACCACTCTGTGCATGATTTGAGGCTAGGATGGAGGTTCACCTTCCAGCAGGACAATGACCCCAAACACACTGCTAAAGCAACACTTGAGTGGTTTAAGGGGAAACATGTAAAGGTGTTGGAATGGCCTAGTCAAAGCCCAGACCTCAAACCAATAGAAAATCTGTGGTCAGACTTAAAGATTGCTGTTCACAAGCTCAAAACATCCAACTTGAAGGAGCAGGGGAAGATTTGCAAGGAGTAAGATGTGGCAAGCTCATAGAGACTTATCCAAAGCGACTTGGAGCTGTGATTGCCGCAAAAGGTGGCTATACAAAGGATTGACTTTAGGGGGCGAGTAGTTATGCACATTGACTTTTTATGTTATTTTGTCCTATTTGTTGTTTGCTTCACATAAAAAAAAAAAAAACTTTTTCAAAGTTGTGGGCATGTTCTGTAAATTAAATGATGCAAATCCTCCAACAATCCCTGTTAATTCCAGATTGTGAGGCAAAGAAACACGAAAAATGCCAAGAGGGGTGAATACTTTTGCAATACACTGTATGTTAATTAGTTAACTAAGTAGGAACAGATTTCAAACTTTCAAAGTCATAGCCGCATCCTCAAAGTCACTAGCTTTAGTTAGTTAATCAGTGTGGGTCATTAAAATACAGGGATGCATCATTGTACAGAATGTTCCTAATTTTAATGACAGATTACACAGAAAGAACCATGAAATCCCATATGTACAATATGCTATTTTGAAGGATTAATCTTCTTAATAGGAGAATATATTTGGAAAGCAAAAACTTGGATTGTGTCTTTAACTTTTAACTATTATATACCATTGGGCTTGAGGGTAGCCCATAATCTGCTTTCCTAATATAACACTTGGGTGTGTGAACCTATTGTAAAATGCCCATATTGAAGAAACTTTCAATAGAACTGAATCAATATCTTATTTGTATTCATGATCACTCCATGTTAACAAATCAGGTTAGGAAAAAAAACAAGGTCTAGACCCATTAAGCCCTTATTGCATATAACAATAAATCAAAGGCTGTATTATTTTATGTAATTATTTTTTATTTATTTATCAATTTATAAAAATTAAAAAGTTTAGCAGCCGTGAATGTCCAGTAATCTAGTAATTTAGTAATTACTAATCCATAGATATACAAATAGATTGATAATGCGTATTGCAGTATTAATCAATATAATCAACTCATAAAACATATTTGTCCAGTATTATCATCTTTTGAACTAGTTTTTTAAAAGACCATACTATATTGACTACAGTGGCATTTTAATTATATTGCATTTTGAGTGTGATCAAATAGGTTGCTGAATTATAGTACTGTTATATATATCACTGTTTCAAAATATACATAATTCTAAATGCTTGTATTTTTAATAACAAAAGTAAAACATATTAGATTTTCATATGCTGAATTTACTAGAAAAGTTAGGAAATATACAGAAAACATATCAAATAAATGTAGCAGGAAATTGCTCTGCAGAAGGTTTAAGTGCATTTTTACGTATCTGAAGTTACTTAGCTTCTGGCCTACGGCTAAAATCATTTAGCTCCCAACTTGTCATGTAACATTAAAAGATAACATGACGGACTGTATGGTTAGAGTACATTCTGATGTATTTAATGGTAATTGTGTGGTGTGCTAAAATGTCTATTGCTTCACTATTACTCAATTTGCAATACTGTAGAGTTCACAGAGTAGGACTGAGAGAGTATAGTTACTTTACAAATAGTTTTGACAAAATTGCAAAATAGGTAGACCGTATTCTATCAACTATTTTCTTGCTTTCAATAGGTATACTAAAATATTTACTATCTAATTCAGTTTTTTTTAATAGATCTAACATATTGAGGTGATGTTTTGGAATACTGCTGCTTATAAACATTATTCAGAACCCCCAATATGTTATATCTTATGGATAATCAGACCAGTGCAGAGAAAACAAACAAGTATCAGAAGGAATCAAGAAAAGGAAATATTCTCTTTTACTTGGTCTTGGTTCTATTAATTAAGTGATAACATATGTAAAAGTCAAGAGAAATGGATCTTTGGTAGATAATGCTCTTACCTTTTGAAGTGCTCTGTTATTATCCACTATTTCTATAGTGTAGATGTTGCTAAAAACACTGTTATCATTTATGTTGTTTTTGTTGGTTGTATGGGGAAGCTACCTATATGTTATAGAAAAAAAGATTTGATGGCAAACAAGAATCAAAAAGCCCATCTAGTCGACCCATTCTATTTGCCTAAAAGATTGGCTTAATTTATCCTTAGGATGTCCTTGTACTTATCCCAGACATACCGGTGTTTGTCTGTACCACTTGAACTGGAATTCCACTTATCTACTACTCTTTCTGTAAATTAGTACTTCATCACATTACGTGTAAATATTCCACATGCAGCTTTAAATCATGACCGCTGGTTATTGAGTTACTCTTTTTTCAGGCACCTCTCTGGGAATTGTATTAAATCCGTTGATATATTTGAAGATTTCTATAATATCTCCCCTCTTTCTTCTGGCCTCTAAGCTATTCATACTGAGATCATGACGTTTATCCTATGAGTTTTGTTTTTGGACCATGCGCCTATTCCTTTATTACCTTTAAAGAAGAAGCTATTTGGAATAAAATGTATTGGTTTGGGAGAATATATTTTCCCAGCAGATATACATATGCAACAATTTACTCTCTGACATGAACAGCTTGGAGGGTGAATGTCATGTCCCTTCAATCTAATAGTAACATAATCTGAAACATTGGCAGTGGTTCAGATTTGTCATTGGAGAGTGGCAACTGAAATAGAAAGTGATGCTGGATGGACAGACTAACGGGGGTCCCTGAATCATAGTTGTTTAGGAACACTAACTGACCACTGGATATGCACTGTATTCGCTAATCTCAGCCAACCATCAGTCATAATACAGACATTTACACGCCAATGTCTTCAGGGTACAAAATATTTACCTCCAAACTTTTCTATGGTGTTACTTCATGTGCACTACCATTAAACTCCAATAAAGGTGGAGATCTTGATATAAAATATATGACACACCAAAAATAGAGATCTTACTATAGAGCTTGAAAGTTAGCTATTTTCAATTAGAGTAAAATATGCTAAGATTGACATCCATCTTCTTTGTAATTGATGTGGGAGATATGTTCTAGAAAAAAAAACATGGGGCCTCATTCAGTTGTCCAAATCACATTTACTTGAGCCTGTAATGTAGCCCATAAATGTTACTGATATTCAACTGGCTACATATAGCTATTCACATTCCAATTGCTAATTACAGGCTCAAAAGCACTGCAGGTTTGTCAAGACCGTAACTCCGTCCTATCTCCTCCATTGGTTTTTCAAGCCCCTAGGTGTTACCAGTGCTAAAGACGAAAAATCGATATTCAATTACAAAAATGTAACAAGCCTGCAATTGCCTTCAAACCCGTAATTAACAAATGTGTCAAAATATTATATGAGTACTAGATATGCCCCTCAAGTGGGTTAAACACCTGTTTGTATAACTGCAGCAGCCAATAAACACACACTACTGTACTTTAAAATACAGGGAAAGCATGGAAAGGCATTAGAATTAATTAAACACAGTCTCAAGCTCGCAAATCTGAAATAAAAAAATATTTGTTTAATGTTTTATTTCTGTGTTATATCAGTCCCGGGAATCAAGGGGTTAATACATATCATGGAACCTGCATGGACTAGAACAGTGGCTTTAATTATTTTTATTGATTTCTATATTGCTGGATTGCAAATGTGATCACACATTGTACTTCTAAACACTAATTCATTGTAGTTTCAACTACATGTTTTACTGACGTTATGATGACAGTCTCTTTACTATTGGCTCTGTCCAAAAAGTAACTTACGGGCTTGCTTAATTAATCATGATCATGCCCTGAAATGCTATTTACGGGTTCAAGGTTTGTAAATGTGTCTAAAAAATGTAACCCACAGACAGAATGTTGGGTTACAGGAAATTACTTGCTTGCAATTGAATGAGGCCCATGTACCTGTGGACCTTTGCTACCCTGAATAACTTGCACATGCATGGAGTTTGCTGCTGGCTGCATTCCTCTTCTGCCCACATGACCTAACTTTCCCATTTTTTATCTAGAAATGCATTTGAAAACTGGCAGCTATATCTCTTATTATGACCAATTCCCATATTATTATCGTCAATTTCCATATTACTTTTGTGGCTAATGTCAAACATTTTGCCTTTTATCTTTTTTACATTTTCCATAAATCAGTCTGATAGAAGTGCTTTATCTTAGTATGGCATTATTTTAGTTTTAACCTTTTGACATTTAGCAACATTTTAATTTCCAGTTTGGAATATACAATATATTGCTGTAATATTTCCAAAGAGATATTTTCATATGGGATAGCACATCAATATATTATACTGGGATAATATATACTGTTCTTTATGGTTCTTTTCTGTACTTTTTTTTTTAAATATAGAATATTTCCATCTCAAACACATTTATGAATGAAAACACTTACTATGTGGTCATTTTCTATTGTTTAGTACTTTTTATCTTAGTAAACTATTGTTTTTAATAATCATGGACAGGGCATATCCAAATTGAATGTTATGTCAATAATAATCCACACTCTGGTAGGTCTAACAAAGAACACACATTTAGGGACAGGTCTTCCTACTCAGGGGAAATAAACAATTCAATAATGTACTGATAAAACCACCCAATGTATATATCATCCATGTCCCATACATCAATGTCACTTCACGGACATCAGCTCAGTTGGCTAAGTGATGAAGTAGTTTTACTCAAAGACTAGATTGTTCGTTATCAGATCAAACTGTCAAGATAAATATGTTTTATAATGTTTGCTATAAGAAGACATATATAGAGGAAAAAGTGGTATATTTACCATTTCATTCTATCTCTAGAAACACGTAGGATGGAAATGCAGGTAGATAACCTGCTTGCTCTCTTTGTATACCATTGGTTTACTCTTTTATTATTCCTGCAAATATTTCTACACTGTATTTGATCATTATTAGTTATTGAATATATTAAATACATGATAGATAAAAGTCCAGTTTAAGCAAGTTGAAACAGAGCAAGTAAAGGATAAATGTAAATGATTATTTTGTCGAAATGTGGTTGATAAATTAATCCAATATAAATTAAATATAGTTCAGTGCATGCAACTATGCATAATTAATCTACATTATTAATGATACATTTACAGTAAGTAGTTTGAAGTTGCAGGAACACCTATTGTGTTAAAGCATACCTAGAGTAACTAGATAATGATATTGTTATGCTGAAATCCTTATTGAGAGATGCCTTCTGATTGCCTGAGTGATTGTTCGTTACTTCTGCTTAAAAGCTCATAACATTTTCACAAAAAGCAAGTAAGAAAAAATATAGATCTGGTATGCCTATATGCATCTCGGTGAAGGCTTATTGATCTCAAAAATGAGTTACAGAGTGGTCATACCAGTGAGTTCAGCTTTTGCCAATTGTTTTCAAGTGCGGTATTATCTCAGTTAAGCAAAAAGTTACACTACAAGCAGATATTCTTTCAAGGGTTTGCATTTGTGCATTAAAGCTTATCAATTATTTGTAACTGCTTGTCATCTTATTCTGATAATAGAGGCCTGGTCAAGAATAATAATTACCACTTCACCTTTCAGCTCTGATACAGCCACTATTCCTGGTGCAATATTACCCAAAGCATCTCCTTTCTCCCTGTACACAGGACCAAAAGTGCAGGCACATCATTTATTGATAAGACAAAAAGAATGTAATGAAATTATCAATGTTCTTGAATTAATTATGAACATGATTAAGAAAGCTAAAATCTCAGGAGCCAGGATCTCATTACCCATTCAGTCTTAGGGATTGCTTTCATTCAGCAAGGCAAAAAGGCTTTGAGCAGTCCCACAATTGCTTTTCTCTCATTTATTTGTTTCTAGTGTGAGGGTTTGCTTGTTTTCTTTTTGTTCTTATTCTGGTATTTTTATCAGTGTACCTGCGTAACACAATGATTTTTTTTTTTATTAGTCCGTATGGTCCAAGAAAGTGCCCATAGGGCCTAACATACAAATATCTACAAGCTATTTTGTGTGCTCTCCACTGAATCCATCCTCCTGGACCTTCAATATGTACTTCAAGGTAAGCCTGAGAATACAGCTTCAACTTTCACCAGATTTATGTCTTCTGCTCTAGTCCTGTCTCACTGCCATTTGGTTTGCTTGGTTAATGACATCATTATCACCCTGAGCAAAAAAGTACATGTGAAGCCTGCTGTAAATTAAAGGGCTGCTTTCACTGCTACTATAACAAAATATAATAATATATTGCTGGAAATAATATTATTATATAGTGCCATTGCATTATACAATTCATTTCTTAGCAGATGTGTTTGGAAATCCAGTATTGTGTACAGATCAATATATTTATTCTTCCTC
Source organism: Discoglossus pictus (assembly GCA_027410445.1). NCBI lineage: Eukaryota > Metazoa > Chordata > Amphibia > Anura > Alytidae > Discoglossus > Discoglossus pictus. The sequence continues at coordinate 335,548,230 of CM050164.1, read as the reverse complement.
CAAACTCTCTTTTTTTTAATCTTGATTCCATTAAGAGTGCAGTACATGGGGTGCCTTAATTTGTAATATGTGATACGGTTATTTGCATAAAATAGTATCTTTTATTATGTTTCCAGGCCTTGCTAAATTACTTTTTTAATATCTGGTCAAAGATGAATGTTTAAACCACGTTGTGCTAATAATGAAAGAAATTTCATTATGATTCGTAGTCAGTTTTTAGCTAACTGAGCCAGCTCATGAGAAGCCTTGAAACAATGCTATAAAATGAGATAGCTACTGGATTTTATAATTATGTTGTACTCATGCATGTTTCTTTATGAAAGGTGTCTGGCAAAAAAGGTTAATTTTGTTTTGTGTATCTGCACTAAACCAGAACGTGTGTAAATGAACACAAATTATCATTGCTGAAATTGCATTTATAAGATTCAATGTGCATACATCTGCATACGTTTAATGTAGCTGCTTCCACAGATTACTAATATTACTATGAGCCATGCAGATCAATGCACATTACCACGCAAAGCATTTACAGTAATATTTGCTAAATATATAGGCAGAAGTTCCAGGTCTCTGTTACATACGTTAACATACAAATCTAAACATGTATCTAAAAAATATATTTTTGTTTTGTTTTATAATTGTATTATATTAAGTTATGCACTTTCATGATGTTTATTCTAAAACAGCAGTTTTACTTTTTCTTTTAGGCCTAAATTGTCCAGCACATCACTGCAGGAGTTTCTTAGTAAAACTCATGCTCAGCCTATTAAATGACTTCAGATTCTGATAATAATAGATACAATGCTAAATCAATAGAGAAAACAGCCCAAATTGTGCACAAAAGTCATAGGACTACTGGAGTGTCAGTACAAGAAGTAAATGTAGAGGCTTGTTCTGTTTCTTATTATATTGTCATTCTTTTCACATAGTACAGTAAATCCAGAAAAATAATAAAGCACAGTAACCATGTCAGATATTACATATAAATCACTGAAAAAATAAGTAGACCCTAAATGTTTTTTTTTTTTTAATTATAGAAATTCCAACTCTGACTTGCTGAGTTTGTTGGATAATTATTATGCTGTAAATGGCCGAGTTCTTTTTAAACTCCTGTGCACAGCCGGTTGGTCTGTGAACTAAATGACATGCATTTATATTTCAGCTCATTTTTATATTGCTGGAGTCATCGTGCAATTTTGTTTGGTAGTAAGATGATGGGTAACTGAGAGAGGAGAAGTCTCTCATTGGCTGACTGTACGCGGTAATTACAACAGCTTCTCTAGATAAACCATTTAATTATGTTTTGTGTAATGAGCATCTCTTACCTGTCAAACACTCACTTTCTCAAACCAGGGCTAAGTCGAATTTTAACTTTTTATATAGAGCAACATAAAACATTTCTGACTCAAAGTTGCACTTTCTATTCCCCATAGGAAACATTGCCAGTTTCTACATATTGTAGATTGTTTACTGTAATGTCTAAATTGTGGACCATTGCGTAACATATATATATATATATATATATATATATATATATACACACACATATATGTATTCACACATATATATAACATCATTTAGCTTATGGTGGGCAAATGATTGATAGAAGTCCTCCATTATACAGAATGCAATTAATAAATAGTACATTTGTGTTCACATTTGAATGTCTAGAAATAAGTTTTACTTATTTTTAGACATACAAATATGAACAAAAATGTACTATATATATATATATACTTGTGTGTATCCTTGACAACTAAAATATATAAATATATTTAATCATAAAAATAACTATGATATTATTAGTAAAATAAATAGAGGCTGAGTGTTTTTAACACAGCCATAGCAATATAATATTGAATTAAAATTTGGAATATATTTATAGCAACAGAATGGAATTAATAAAACATAAATGTTGCCTCTATGGACCTAATAAGGATCAATCGTACACTTTCTTTGAATTGTAACATATGTCTTTGTAATATGCCAGCAGCAACTTGTAAACCTACCCTTCTATTTATTGCTGGGATTCTGTTTCAAATAATCTCTAATTGCTTGAATTGCACATTTTTTAGCAAATGGGTTTATTTGTTTTCAGGTTTAATTTGTCCATGAAAAAAATATAAACAAATGCATGACTTATAATAGAAGTCTCTTAGCCTTCTCTTATTAAGCTTAGTGTTTCTATGATCTTTGCATCAGTTTTTATTGCATTTTATTGTACTGTGTACTGAACACAATATCATTTATTTTTGTGTGTATTTACTTGCATTTATCAATTATAAACAATTGTACCTTTGCAAATAGCTCTCGGGAAAATGTTGGTGCTATCTAAATAATAGTAATAACATTTTACTGTGACATATATATATATATATTGTAACATGATCCCTCCATTATTGCAGCACTGTGGAATATTACTGCTTCATGTATAAAAAAAAAAAAAAAACATTATTATTATTATTAATAATAATAATAATATAACTATAAACAAATCATTTTTATATTTTACAATAACCTACCAATTTTCCTTTACATTATTTCCACTAATTATAATATTTTAGTAGTTGCATTTAATATATTTTATGTTTAAAGCATCACATAATTAACAGCATATAACATATGAAACAAAAAAATTAATTAGAGATTAAGTAATCTGTTATGGAAAATCTTTGGATATTTTAAATTGTACTGTGTGATATCTGTTTCATTTTCAATAAAGTACTAAAAAACTCCCATGGTCTGCTTATATTAAGTAAAAATGGTGGGAGGTCTAGTGAATCACATGAGCTATCTAGTCCTATGCAATTTGTTTATTGTGAGGCACCAGTTAGTGTTATTGGCCAATTAGTCTATGTGCTGCATTTAAAGAATAATTTTAAAAACGTATATTTTAATGTAAGTGGATATATTGTAAATTGTAAGCTCTTCTGGGTAGGGACCTCTATTGCACCAAATGTATTGTATTTGCGTTCTTATAATTTACTTTAACGTTATTTGTCTGTTCTCTCTCTGCTTTATTGTAGTGTTGTAAGTGCTATAGAAAATGTTGTAGTAATAAAAATACGAATAAGAAATAATAATGTTGCATGCATTAACTGATTTTTTTTTATTTTTATGGAGTACCAAATAACTATTTGGCCAAAGTGTATTATTTTAACAATACTAAATTGACTGTAGGCAACAAAAAGCATCTGGTGGGATATACTGGCCCCATATTCTAATTTAGCCATCATTTGCACTAGTTACTCTCTGCAAAAACAAATATTGTTAATAGAAGTTCATACATATATGTGCATATAGCTGCATATATATATATATATATATATATATATATATATATATATATATATATATATATATACATACAGTATATATTAACAACTAAAACTATATATTTGAAACAATAGAAACTAAACGAGGAAACATTTTGTTATATATGATGTTGTAAAACGCACTAAAAGATCCTCTGGATGAGTTAAATCATATTACTTACTTTTAGATTGATTTAAATCAGTAATGGATCTTCACATAATGCTGCTGTTACTAGATATTACCCAGCTATCTCTGCCCAATGATAGCCTGATATGAGAAGTGCTTACCACAGAGGATGCTCCTAAAGGACAGATATTGTTTCCTGTACCTCAGGGAGTAAAAAGCCATACTGCTGGATCAGGAACTTTTACTAACAGCAAGTAAATTCAGGCCTTATCAAGTTACAGCACTCATGTTTTATTATACTCATTATAGATTTAAGGACTAATTCTCGTTGTTAGCGCTTAACAGTTTAATGTTTTCCATAGATAAGAATTAAGATTCTTCTGGGGGATTACTTTTTGCTAAAGCTTTGAAAATATACCATTGTAATATACTCTGATATAATTGATTACTCTTTTTATGTTATTTTAGGCTCAAATTATAAAGCATTTAAACGATAGCTTAAATATTTTAAGCTCAATTATCGTAATATAGGGAAAGTTTAATTATGTGACATTTCATGTAAGTATTCTGAGAAATTGGTCTGGGGAAAGGTACTTGAGTTTTTAAGCATATTTATTTACTATATAATTTCCAATAATATGTAAGCTTGTGTTTATGTGGTATTGCAAAAATATGAAGGAATAAGAGTGAGAGTTAGACATTTTATTGTTTTATATCCTGAAAGTGTATGTACTGATACGTTAGAGCAAATAGTTTTTACTGTAGTAAACAAAGACAGTATATCATTCAAAACCTTAGCATCTGGGCATGATGCTCAATAACCAAAACTTGCAAATTTTGAGTACATTTCTCAATTTGATTTTTGTAGTAGTCACTGGGTTCCTTGGTGGTCCAGTGTTTAGGATTCGGTGCTTTCAACACTGAGACCTGGATTTGATTCCAGTCAGCGAACCAAGAGGTCACACCACCCTGAAGCCTAGCAGCGTTGGGCCTGGTCAGTACTTGGATGGGAGACCACCTAAGAATACCAGAAACTGTATGCTGTTGCCCACTGATGAAGGAAAAGGCAACCCACTCCAGTATCTTTGCCATGAAAACCAAGTGGATCAGCATGACCATGGACATAACGATGTGCCTGGTGTGTTACGGTCCATGAGATCACGAAGAGTTGAAAACGATAAAACCACTCCAAAAAAAAATAGTAATTCCTTTATTATGACACCAGTTTGTATGGTTAATTGTTATGTTTGCGGTTTTTTATTACTTTTTTTGTTTCCTCTCCGGTTACTTCGTTTTGTAGATGTAAAAATTGTCAAAAAAGTATGCTGAGCTGTTCCAGTAGTGATTTAGGCCAAGCTCACATAAGTGTCCAATAGGACAGACTACATTACTGAACATCTGCCCTTTTAAGCAGACACTACTTACCAGGATTTTACATTTGCTGCGTGCTTTAAATTGATCTTTTTGCACATGGTCGAATATTATGTTTCATCAATAGTAGTTAACATCTAGAAGCATAACTACTAAAATGTCATATCACAGTAATATTTCTGAAATATCTTCAGCGTTTCAATTATTATCAAAAGTTGGTTAAACATTTTTTTTAATCAGTACTTGTAAAGATTGCAATCCTAATTGCAAAGCACAAAAACATTGAGTTTACTCAATTATATTATAGAGTTTAAAGCTCCCCAGTAAAGAAAATAAATTTATTATGAAGAAGTCCCATTGGAAATCTTGGAATGCTTGCATGTATCTGTGCTGTGCCCAAAATGCTGTTCAGTCGGCTTTCCAAAGCACCCAGGTAACAGCTGGTGTAGGCCATGTGCCAGATCTGACAGCCCATATGCTCTCTTTAGTGCTGTAATTATCTCAACACAAAACTCTGATAACCCTGTCTTTTGGGTCCAGTTTCACTAGGTTGAATTGACTCAGTGGCTTTGTTAGTAAGTTCCTTTGGCATTGTAAGAACTTCATCAAGAGTTGGAATATTGTGTCAGGCTTCGAAAACCAATATGTCTGCTAGTTTCGGGACAGGTGTCTTATTAACCCGGAGAGAGTGTAGATTTTTTACTAGTGAAAATATTTTAGGCAAATAGGCAATGTGATGTTGCTGTTTTGTGCTAATGGAATGCTTGACGTTATTTGTACATCAAACCAAATACTTGTAATTTTCTAAACACCCACAGGTTGAAGAACTTTTAAAGTAAGTTAATTAATGTAGTCAATGCTTCTATTCTCATCAATTAGCTAATATGGTTGTTTTTTGTTTTGTTTTTATTCTTTTTTCAGTTATGCTAATCCATCTGTCTACCGATTATTAGTTTATAATTACCTGATACATTTGGTTTCCTGTAAAATTCTCACATGAATATACAGTGTAGAATGAAATATTAATTCCCCACATTAGCAACTTTATTTGTGTTATTAAGTGAAATTATGGATTCTGGCATCGGCAGTTAGTTTTATATGTTATCTTAATGTAGTCTTAGATATGATATTGTAAGATTTATGAAATGGTAAGGTATGCATGCTACACTATTGCCCCATCTATTTGTTGATACCACTTCAAGTTTTCAGCTGAGGACCATATCCATTGGGACCAAACATGCTGGTATATATTTCTATCTCAATTGGGAAAATATTACATAGTCTCTACTACTTCATTTTTGTGACACTTTTTATGTTATATGTGTTTTATGTTATGTACTTTATGGCTGTGTTATTACTAGTAGCAATTAAATAATGGTTGAAAGTTAGGGTACATTTTATACAAAAATTCCAAATTATCGTTAAACAAAGGGCCCTATTAAATTCCAAGGCCCTCATTCAATTGCAATTTCGCCAATTGAATAGAGCTCTAAATAAGCACATAACATATTTTTTTAAATAAGTTTTTAGTTAGTAAACATCTATCCAAAAACAAGGTTTTCACTAACTAAAAACTTCTTTAAAAAAAATATGCTATGTGCTAATTTAGAACCCTATTCAATTGGTCAAATCGCAATTGAATGAGGCCCCAAGCTTGCAGTGGTCGTCGTACAGCACGTAAGTCTGTGGCCTTGACATCTGCAGGAATTACAGAGCCATTAAATTAGAAAAGGCCGCAAACACATGGCCGAGATCCAAATCCGTAAACCATGCTTCGGCACGTAGCATTTCCGGGCGTAAACATGATAAATTATTCAAACCCGTAGTTATGGGTTAAGACAGAGCCAATAGTAAATGAGATCATCATCATTACGTCCCTAAAACATAGAGGTTAAATTTCAATCATTTACGGTTTTGAAGTCCGAGTTACAATCGGACCCGCATTCCGGAAACAATGCAATATGAAAAAATCTATAAATATTATATTCTAGTCCATGCACGTTCTATTATATGCATGAACACATTGATTGCCGGGATCAATATAACACGGAAATTAAACATAAAAAAATATATTTTTATTGCAGATTTGCGAACTTGAGAATGTTGTGCTATTAATTTTAATACCTAACATCACTTTCCCTGTAATTCAAAATAAAGTATTGTGTTTGTATTTGCTCTTACAGTGCTACAGATTGCGGGCTTGAGGACTTGTAGCAATTTAATAGCGATTTGCAATTGTAACATTTACGGGCTTGAAAGATCAAAGGCTTACCTGGGTCATAATTCAGATTTTGGCAACCGCTGTGGTTTTCCAGCCTGTAACACGCAGATCGTTTGCAGGTAGCTAAAAGAGGCCAATTTAATAGACGTAACTATTGCGGGCTCCTTTAAGGGCTTCATAAACTACAATTTGGCTAATTTAATAGGGCCCAAAGTGTTTAATTCAGTAGTATAATGATAGAAGTATTAACCCAAATCCATGAATCTCACCTTTTTGGGCTTATTAAAAAAAATAGATACTGTGTAACCTAAGAATTATTTCCACATTTCTCACACATTTACGCCAAACTTATGATTACTTAACATCAAAAGTTTCAATATACATGTCGTTTTTAATTAATTATTTTTTATATTTAATGTGGTTTAGGTCTTAAGTTAGTGTTATCTCAGCAATGCTTTGAAGAATTAGAACAATAATGTGTTGTCCGATTATATTTAATAAAACAATGGCCTAGATTCTCTAAGCGTATCTGTAGTGGGCTGTAAAGCTTTGCATAATGCAGAAGCCCACTTCTCAGTAGTCATTATGAGGTCACCTATGAGGTCAACTCTACAATCATTCTTACTTTGCCAGCAACTGGCAGTGAAGAAGTACTTACATTTGCTTTTGAGTGGCAAAGAGTCATTTTTAATGCACGGTTGGAAGCTTTAATACAGTACATTGATAAAATCGTAATGAGAAATATTATTATCTTATATTTTCACACATAATTTCTATTATAATAGTAAACTATTTTACCACTATTATAAAAACGGTCAAATATGAAGTAATATTTGCTGATGTTTTAACTGGATGTGGTAAATATACAGCTATAAAATGAGCCAGTATCAGTGTTGGGGTGAGCTGGTGTTGTAGCCAGGTGGGACAGAGTTGGGGTGGGTTGGTGTTAGGGCCAGGACAGGTAGGTGTGGGGTGATAATAAATAAAGAAAAATTAATATACATATATATATATATATATATATATATATTGAGCATCGGAAAGGGGCCCCAGGGTAGAGGGGCCCAAGACACTGGAGCCCTCCATTCACTTGCATCGCCACTGCGTTAATGAATATTAAGGTGGTAGAAAAGCTGCATCAAGGCCCTAGAAAATCTTAGTGAATCTAAAATAATATTTGTTGTGGCTTTTTTATCAGACATTTTTCTCATTCATCTAGCATTAGTTGTCTGTAAATGCTGTTTAAGATTAAGGTTTAGGTTGTTAAGGATAGTTGGATACAATGACCCATCATGTCGTGTCATGTAACTCTTAGGGTTGCCTTGAGCCTCCAGTGTTTGAAATCTTCTGCAATCTACATTAGTACGAGATCAGAGCTTATTATTTCTTCTGACACCGTAGGTTCGTAAATATTGTAGCAATATTTCACTGTCATTAACCACTGATGCAACCTGATACTTTGCTCATTTGATTTCTAGTGAAGCCCAAGAACACTCTGAATACCATAGAACAAGAACTGTATTTCAGATACCAGATAGGAGGATGGTGAGCAACCTCTGTGTACTAGGGCTGTGAAGGGCTGAAACTTCCGTATTAATTTTCCCCATGGGACATAGCCATTGCAGCCTACAGTTTGGAGCAACTGTTAAATGTGATGAATCTAATGCAATGACAGAAGACATGTAGATGAGGAAGTGTGCAATGTGGGGAAAGGAATAGAAGTAAGAGCGTTGATCTCTAATAGGCAATCGTGAATGCAAGATGTGTCTTTGGGGTAATAAGGACAACAATTTGATAAGGAATGCATTGTTGAACTAAAAGTAAAAATTAACAGTGGTATGACTGAAATCCACTTGGCAGTTTGTCATCCCAATTAATGTGTCACATTTTTTCCAAATCTTTTTTTGTCTTTTGTCTTCATATGATGCAATAGTAAATATTAGCACTATTTTTGCATAACATTTTTCATTTGATAGATTCTAGTACATTAACAACCACATTTTATCATTGTTATTAACATCATTATTTTGCTTAACTTCTCTGTTAGCCTAGGTTTATCAAAACATTTAATTGTACCTCAAAAGTTAAGCTCACCTAGTATTGTCTGTGGTGTTGTATGAGTCTAACTTACCCAGCAGTGACTATGAAACATAAACCGCAGTTACAACAACAAAATTAGGGGTGCTCAATCTGAGAATGGATAGTACCTAAATTAGATTTGTCCTATAGGTCTGGTTACCTACTCAGAGAGCAACCTCTTTTAGCTTTTATTGCAGATTTGCGAGCTTGAGAATGTTGTGCTATAAATTTTAATACCTTTCATCACTTTCCTTGTAATTTAAAATACAGTGTTGTGTTTATATTTGCTCTTACAGTGCTACAGATAGGAGTTTAACCCACTTGCGGGTGCTCTCTAGTACCCGTAGGATTTTCGACTACTTTTGCCATTTACAGGTGTGAAAACAATTGCGGGCTTGAGGACTTGTAGCAATTTAATAGCGATTTGCAATTGTAACATTTACGGGCTTGAAAGATCAAAGGCTTACCTGGGTCGAAATTCAGATTTTGGCAACCGCTGTTGTTTTCCAGCCTGTAACACGCAGATCATTTGCAGGTAGCTAAAATAGGCCAATTTAATAGCCGTATCTTCTGAGGGCTCCTTTAAGGGCTTCATAAACTACAATTTGGCTAATTTAATAGGGCCCAAAGTGTTTAATTCAGTAGTATAATGATAGAAGTATTAACCCAAATCCATGAATCTCACATTTTTGGGCTAATTTAAAAAATAGATACTGTGTAACCTATGATTTATTTCCACATTTCTCACACATTTACGCCAAACTTATGATTACTTAACATCAAAAGTTTCAATATACATGTAGTTTTGAATTAATAATTTTTTATATTTAATGTGGTTTAGGTCTTACGTTAGTGTTATCTCAGCAATGCTTTGAAGAATTAGAACAATAATGTGTTGTCCGATTATATTTAATAAAACAATGGCCTAGATTCTCTAAGCGTATCTGTAGTGGGCTGTAAAGCTTTGCATAATGCAGAAGCCCACTTCTCAGTAGTCATTATGAGGTCACCTATGAGGTCAACTCTACAATCATTCTTACTTTGCCAGCAACTGGCAGTGAAGAGGTACTTAAAATTGCTTTTGAGTGGCAAAGAGTCATTTTTAATGCACGGTTGGAAGCTTTAATACAGTTCATTGATAAAATCGTAATGAGAAATATTATTATCTTATATTTTCACACATAATTTCTATTATAATAGAAAACTATTTTACCACTATTATAAAAAAGGTCAAATATGAAGTAATATTTGCTGATGTTTTAATTGGATGTGGTAAATATACAGCTATAAAATGAGCCAGTAGTATCAGTGTTGGGGTGAGCTGGTGTTGTGGCCAGGTGGGACAGGGTTGGGGTGGGCTGGTGTTAGGGCCAGGACAGGTAGGTGTGGGGTGATAATAAATAAAGAAAAAAAAGAATATATATATATATATATAGCATCGGACAGGGGCCCCAGGGTAGAGGGGCCCAAGACACTGGAGCCCTCCATTCACTAGCCTCACCACTGCTTTAATGGATATTAAGGAGGTAGAAAAGCTACATATTTTTGCTGTATTGTGACCCTTTAAGGCCCTAGAAAATCTTAGTGAATCTAAAATAATATTTGTTGTGCCTTTTTTATCAGACATTTGTCTCATTCATCTAGCATTAGTTGCCAGACACTGTAAATGCTGTTTAAGAATAAGTTTGTTAAGGGTAGTTGGATACAATGACCCATCATGTCGTGTCATGTAACTCTTAGGGTTGACTTGAGCCTCCAGTGTTTGAAATCTTCTACAATCTACATTAGAAAGAGATCAGAGCTTATTATTTCTTCTGACACCGTAGGTTCGTAAATATTGTAGCAATATTTCACTGTCATTAACCACTGATGCAACCTGATACTTTGCTCATTTGCCTGAATTAGGTTTGTCCTATAAGTCTGGTTACCTACTCAGAGAGCAACCTCTTTTATCTCACTTGTGCCCTTCACAGAGATAAATATCCTGTAGAATATCAGTCTGGGCCCACTCACTGAGTGACCCAGCCCCGAAATACCAGGCAATTCTACACTGAACAGGAGAAACAGCAAACCCCAGACGCGTTTCTGCCTCTGTGGGCCTCATCAGTGAGGTGCAGCTTTACACACTAAGGCACAGTGAGCAAGGAGTTCACGTCTGGTTCCCCCTAGGGTGAGAAAAAACCCTAAGGGTCATTTGCATACGCAACAACAAAATTAGAGGTGCTCAATCTGTGAGGGGACAATACCTGAAGTAGGTTTGTCCTATAGGTCCGGTTACCAACTCAGAGAGCAACCTCTTTTAGCTCACTTGTGCCCTTCACAGGGAGAAACCTCCTGAAGTATATCAGTCAGAAGAGTGAGACCAGTTACACAGGATTGTTAAACAGAATTTGTTCATAAAGACCCAAAAAACATGGCATGTTACATATAAAGTATTTATATTATTTTTTTATTTACCACAACTGATAATACATCAGCACCTTCTTTTAATGGCTCACCCGTCTTCCCTCAACTTCTTTCCACTGCACTTCGGTCCTTGAGGAGGTATGCTGAGAAGTCTGTGAGCCTCTCTTCCAACATTCTTTGGAGTGATTGGTCTGGTGCTTATTGGTGGTAGTATCTATTTATTTTCTTGGTGGTGATTCAGTCTTATCTTTTCATATGATACAGTTTCTTTGTAAAAACCATAAAATATAGACACTTCTCTGAGCAGGCTTTGACTATGTGTGTGTGTGTGTGTGTATATATATATATATATTTATATATATATATATATATATATATATATATATATGGAAGGATGAAACTGATGTTTGTATCTAGAACCAGAATGTTTTACACTTCTTTTATTGAAAAAAGTGCTAGATTTATTAGCACCCTGCATGATAGCAATTAATATATACAACTTAATATACCAATACTGAGTTCTCTTTAGAGTTAATATTTCTAATTTTGTGATACTGAAACAACCAACAAAAATTATGCACGTGAACGTACATGTGCATAAACTCTGCTTTAACCACATAAAACCCCGCTGCAGCCCAAGTTCTGGGTTGAGAATGCAAATTAAAACGATAAATGCTTGTAAATTATCAAAAACTAGTGCTTGTAGAATACGTTATCACAAGAACTTTAAAGTGACAGAATAGTTCTCATATTATGTATACAAAATGTATGCTGTAAAAGACTCATGCTCCTGGAAAAAACACAATTATTAGCATACGTTTAACTAGGGATTATTTTTAGATGAAAACATAATTGTCACCAATTCAACTGAGAGTCAAAGGAAAGTGCATTAGTTGAAGATCCACTTCTTTTTTTCCCTGCTTCACGGTATTATTTCAAAGTACAGGAGGTGATGTTGTATTCCTTGGTGTGCTGTTCAAAGTCAGGAGCAGCAATATTTAGCACATGCTTGGGCAGTCGTGTTTGAAATCCATGCCTCCCCTCTCTGGTGTTTTGATGTGCCTTTAGGGGATGCTTGCCTGTTTGTAGTTTGTTTTCTTTTGTTTAAGGTTTCAGCTACTGCATTGACTAATGATTATATAGCAGTAAACTCTCCTCCCTGCTAAATTCAGAGGTAATGCCTCAAAAGCATTTTTCCCTTGTGTGTCATAAAACAATAAAAGAAGTAGACAGCCCCCTTTGAGGGAGGATAATCCTTTGTTTAAAGAAAAGAAAAGGCCTGTAGCTGATCCCTGTGATTTGAATTGAAATGGGAGATTAACCTAATTAAAAAATTATATAAAATCATATGTATCTGCAATATGTATATGTATATATATATATATATACATATATATATGTATATATATATATATATATACATATATATATATATAAATATATATATATATATACATATAAATACATATATATACATATAAATATATATATATATATATATAAATATATATATATATATATATATATACATATATATATATATATGTATATATATATATATATATATATATATATATATATATATATATATATATATACATATATATTTATATACAAAGAGAGAGAGGAAGAAATATCTACATATTTAAATAAGATAATTCAGATTAACCTAATTAAAAACATATATCAAATCATATGTATCTGCAATCTGTATATGTGTATGTATATATATATATATATATATACATATATATACATATATATACATATATATACACGTATATATATATATATATATATATATATATATATATATATACAAAGAGAGAGAGAAATATCTACATATTTAATTAAGATAATTCAATACATGACAAACTAACAATCGATTTATCTCTGTTATTATATATACATACAAGGCTATACATACTATACATACACATCTATATTATGCATACATATTAATAGAATGTGCATGTATATATGCATTTCCTATTTTATAGATCTATATGTTATTATGTCTTTTTAGAGAATAAATGTTTCATTTTTCTTCATAAAAGCACTGATGATTTGATGACTTTCCCAGTGCCTTGAAGAGTTTTATTTGCTGCAGATTAAGCTGCATGTTCTCCCACTATCTAACCTATGTTAATTATTTTGAAGGGCACCAGTTAACTTCATCATACTGCTGATCTGATCTATGTTTGTGAATTGCATTTGAAAAACTACCTAGATTTAGTTGCATATTTTTAGATATACATATAGTTACATATTTTTTATGACCCCAACAGAATAGACAAGGCTGCAGACATAAAAGCCAACAATGCGTCTGACAAGTGTGCTGGTGAAAGGTGAAGAAGAGGAGATATTGTTTTCTGCAGAAGTACAAAAATGCTTCATTATTTATAGGCCGATGTATCACTGCTGTGATTGATTAGCTTTGCTCAAGCAAGAGAGTTAGCAAGTTAGGACAGTTATTATCCTACACTATAAATTCAGCCTGTAGCCTTTGAAATATCCAAATTCTCGTTGGGGATATGTAAATTGGTTGCTGCCTTGCGAATCATTAACCTAAATTTAGATGTACAAATTCCTTAATGTAATTTGTTAAAGCTTTGAGGAATTCTAGTAAGGGAAAAAGTTAAACAACCTTCAAATATCTCCAGGATTATCCAGAAACAGAGCCGCCTAATCATTCCACTACAAACAACCATCTGCTTAGTGCCCCAGGATTCATCATTTTTGTATGGTGTAGTTAGACCCTGTGATTTATTTGACACTCTAAATGCCCCTATCAACTTTAGGACATGGACTGCATTACTGTGTCCTATCATAGACCTGTCTGGAACTGCAACCTAGACTTTCCATTCTTTGGTTTACATGTCAAAACGCAGCCTATCTTTATAAATGATTTCTTATCAATTCACTTTACACATCTCCATACTACTCAACTGACTTTCAGTATAAGGTGTGGGAAACTGTGATGTACCATACTGACAAATTATACCCAAGTTTAATAATTATATCTCTACAAAATATATTTTTTCTAAATATCGAATTTGCTTGCCTGTTTCTAAAAACTAAATTGCGATCACTTAAATTAGGTCCACCACAATTGAGCTTTATCAGGGGCAGTGATGCTTCAAAAACACACCTTAAAGACCTTCAAAGTCTTCAGCAATATAACTGTCAGGATCCAATGCAATCCCAACATATTAACACTAACCTTAATACGTTAGTTCTACAGACATGGCAAACCACTCTGAGAGCAACTTCTTTTAGCCAATTGTGCCCTTCACCTTTGAGAAATATCCTGTAGTATATCAGTCTGGTCCCACTCGCTAGAATAACCCAGCCTGGTATTTTGGGGCTGGATCACTCTAGTGAGTGGGACCAGACTGATATACTACAGGATATTTCTCCCTGTGAAGGGCACAAGTGAGCTAAAAGAGGTTGCTCTCTGAGTAGGCAACCAGACTTATAGCGCAAACCTACTTAGGTATTGTTCATTTTCTTTTTGAGTATATAAAACACTTGCCACAATCACCATCAATAATAATTTCTCCTCTCATAAACCACTAAGAGTTAGCTATCCAACATCAAGGTCTGCAATGTAGTGGAATGCCCATTCCCATAATTATTTCCATAACAAATGTTATTAATAGATATTTAAAGCATATTAGGCCCACTGGAGAAGGAACTGGCAACCCACTCCAGTATCTCTCCCATGGAAACCAAGTGGGTCAGCATGGTGTGTTGTCCATGAGGTCAGGGAGAGTGTAACATGACTGAGCGACGCCATTTACATTTCTGTTTTTATGATTAAAATGTTGTGGATAATTTAATTACTCTATTATATTCACTGTTTGTAACCTGTTTCTTATTCCAATAGAAAGCAAAAATATTTTAATTTTAATTTGCTGTCCTCTATTAAAAATAAATCCAGTCGAGAATGGTGAATATAATACAGTAATAAAAATAGTCATAAGTATCTAGTTTTAAAGCATCAATGAAATATATTAAGTTGTAGCTGTGCATGAATAATTACTCTTCACATGCACAACTGCAATCACTAATGCAGCAAAATAAAAAGTCGGTGTAGATTTGGCACTAGCATCGCTGACTTCATTTGAATAATTAATCTCAGTGAATAGGGTGAAGGACTGTTGAAATGAGATGTGATATACTGCAGTTTATCCATACAAATTCATTGTGAATATTCCTGATTATTACTTCTGTAATGATGGCTTTTTAAATAAGCCATTGCAATTAATGAATATGTACTTTCCAAAACAACAAAATTGCATAATGCCATAACACAATAATTCCTTACATCAGAGTTATTGTTTATTACTCTGTCACATTGTTTATGGGTATCTAAATTATTTTTATTAGGTTTTCGCAACAAAAAATCTGTATTGTACAAGAAATGGTATTTATATTGTGCATATTGTGTGACCCAATTGAGATATACCTTCAGAGGATTTTTGACTCTTTTAGGGACTAATTCTTCCTTTTTCTTATTAAATACTTTAATTGTCTGCAAGTTACTTTCTGTGGTAACATTTTTGTACCCATCCTGAAAAAGATCCAATTGTCAGAAACCATTTAAATTGATTAAATATACCTTTTAATGCTTAACTACGTAGGTTTCTATACCAAAGCCCCATTCAATTTGACGCCCGTAGCGGGATCAGGAAGCCCGCAAAGACTGCGGACTTGAAATTTTGCTATTAAATTCCACCATGCCTCGAGTTACAGGCCATTGATGCATGCCCATAAACCATTCTTGTGCGTATTGCATGTGCGGCCGTGAGCATGATCAATTAGTCAAACGCGTAGTTGCGGGTTTAGACGGAGCCAATGGCAAAAGAGATCGTCATCATTACATCACTGAAAAATGGAGGTTAGATTTCAAAGCCTTACGGGCTTCAGTTATGAGTTTCGATAACACCCGCATTCCAGAAATAATGCAATATTAATAAATCAGTAAATATGATATTCTAGTCCATGCAAGTTCCATTATATGTATTAACACATTGATTGCTGGGATCAATGTAACACAGAAATTAAACATAAAAAAAAGTATTTTATATTGCAGATTTGAGAATTTGAGAATGTTGTGCTATTTATTCGAATACCTAACATCACGTTCCCTTTAATTATAAGTACAGTAGGGTGGGTATATTTGCATTTACAGTGCTATGTATAGGACTTTACCACCCTTGTGGGTCCTCTCTATTACCCATTGCCTTTTTGGCTCCATTTGGGGGTTACGGAGTTGAACGCAAGTTATTGGCGGGTTGCTTTAAAGGGCCAATTTAATAACCGTAAGTCTTGCGGGCTAAGTTACGGGCTACGGTTTTACACGTTGAGGGAATTTGATAGGGCTGCAAGTTTTTAACAGTTTAGAGAAATTATTTTGCTTAAAAATGCTTAAAAGATACAAGAAAACATACAGTGCCTTTCAAAAGTATTCACCCCCCCCCCCCCCCATGGCAACCTGGAATTAACATGGATTGTTTGAGGATTTGCATCATTTAATTTACAGAACATGCCCACAACTTTGAAGTAGCTTTGGATAAGTCTCTATGAGCTTGCCACATATTACCACTGGGATTTTCGCCTATTCATCCTTGCAAAACTGCTCCAGCTCCTTCAAGTTGGATGGTTTGCGCTTGTGAACAGCTATCTAAGTCTGACCACAGATTTTCTTTTGGATTGAGGTCTGGGCTTTGACTAGGCCATTCCAACACATTTACATGTTTCCCCTTAAACCACTCAAGTGTGGTTTAGCAGTGTGTTTGGGGTCATTGTCCTGCTGGAAGGTGAATCTCCGTCCTAGCCTCAAATCACACACAGAGTGGTACAGGTTTTACTCAAGAATATCCCTGTATTTAGCACCAACTCTGACCAGTTTCCCAGTCCCAGCTGCTAAAAAACATCCCCGCTGCCACCACCATGTTTCACTGTGGGGATGGTGTTCTTTGGGTGGTGTGATGTGTTGGGTTTGCGCCAGACATAGCGTTTTCTTTGATAGCCAAAAAGTTCAATTTTAGTCTCATCAGACCAGAGCACCTTCCTCCATACATTTTGGGAGTCTCCCACATGCCTTTTCACAAACTCAAAACGTGCCGTTTTGTTTTTTGCTGATAGTAATGGCTTTCTTCTGGCCACTCTGACATAAAGACCAACTCTATGGAGCGTACGGCTTTTTGTCGTCCTATGTACATATACTCCAGTCTCTGCTGTGGAACTCTGCGGCTACTCCAGGGATACCTTAGGTCTCTGTGCTGCCTCTCTGATTAATGCCCTCCTTGCCCGGTCCGTGAGTTTTGGTGGGGGGCGGTCTTTTGGTAGGTTTGCTGTTGTGCCATGTTCTTTCCATTTGGTTATAATAGATTTGATGGTGCTCCTTGGGATCATCAAAGATTTGGATATTTTTTTATAGCCTAACCCTGACTTGCACTTCTCAACAACATTGTCCTTTAATTGTTTGGAGAGGTCCTTGGTCTCCATGGCAGTGTTTGGTTAGCAGTGCCTCTTGCTTAGGTGTTGCAGCCTCTGGGGCCTTTCAAAAAAGGTGTGTATATGTAATAACAGATCATGTGACACTTAGATTGCACACAGGTGGACATCATTTCACTAATTATGTGACTTCTGAAGGTAATTGGTTGCACTAGAGCTTTTTATGGGCTTCATAACAAAGGGGGTGAATACATACGCACATGCCAATTTTCTGTTTTCTATTTCTGAAAAATAGTTTTAGGTATATATTTTTCTCATCTCACTTCACCAACTTAGACTATTGTGTTCTGATCATCACATAAAATTCAGATTAACAAAACACTGAATTTAAATCTGTAATGTAACAAAATAGGTTAAAAGTCAATGGGGGTGAATACTTTTGCAAGGCCCTATAACGATACAACAGTAGAAACACTTCATAGTAAAATAGAAAGTTGAATTACTGCTCAAAATAGATAAAATAATATGCCCAATTCATTGTCTTTGAAGTAATTTCCTTTATAGTCCAGTACCTGCTTGACATGGGAAATGATAATACAGATTATGTTTTACGCATAACAAATGGCGTCCATAACCATAATTTGAATTGGTGGTAGATTTTTAAATACTATATTGGAAAGTCTAGATTTCTGGACTCTAATGAATCTGATCTCTGAGTGTATGTCACCTTCTGTAGTTTTGAGCTTGGTAATTGACAGAGGTATTTTCTGTCTGTGCATTGAAATAAAAATGATCAATACATTGCTGGTTTTAAAAAGTCAGTAGGACTAGTCTGTCCATGATAGACAGGATATCAATGAATAGTTGGTGCTGCATAACAGTTAGGCTTTTATTTTAGTTCATTTTGTTTTTTTATATAATCATGACAGCCAGACATCATAAACTAGATACGGATGTTGTCTGCCCATATATTGATTGTGACTACTGGAAGTCATCATGACAAATGCCAATATTTCACACTCTGAAAGGAATCCTTAAACCTTTAATAACATAGAGCCAAATTAATTTCCAAGCCCGCAACTGGATTTCAGACAGCTGTATGTCTATGGGTGTATTGCGGGCTCCCATTTGTATCTGATTACGATGCTATTCAATTGCTCAAGCCCGCAAGTTACTGGCCCAAAGCCGAAACCGTAAACCATGAACTGGTTCGTAGCAGTTATGGGCAGGAACATGATCAATTAAGAATGCCTGTAACCTCCCATTTCGAGTCAGCCAATAGAAATTGAGACCGTCATTATTATGGCTGTAAAACATGGAGGTTACATATCACTCAATTAGGTTTGGGGTTCGATATGTGATCAGACTTGCAAACCCTCAAAATAAAGAATTATGAAAATTAATGCCAATACTGTTCTAGTCCTTATGGGTGGCCTGATATGTATTGACTTATTGATACCCAAGATCGATTTAACCCCCGAAATGAAAAATAAAAATAAATCTTATATACTGCTGTTCTGTGAGCTTGAGACTGTTGTGCAATTAATTCTAATGTCTATCATCGCTTTCCCCTTTATTTCCAGTGCAGTGATGATTTTTTTATTTGCATTTACAGTGCTACGAATAGGTGTTTAACCCCCTTGCGGCTCCTTTCTAGCACTCGTAGGATTCATTTGCCATTAAGGGTGTGAAAATCATTTCCGGGCTTGGGGAAATTGAGCAATTGAATAGCAATTTGCGATTTTAGCCATCGTAACGCAAAGGCTTCGAGAGGCTGTAAGTTACGGATTTAACCATCGCAATTTTTCTAGGCCATAACTCGTAACCCATTTGGAGCCCGCAAAAAGATGCAAATTAACTTGAGACCTCACTTAGCTCGAGTAACATGCAAAAGCTCAATTGAATTTGTTTCACCCTGTATCATGGCTACACTAGCTTCAACATTTTGATGTGTACTTATTATACTGTCTTGTTTTAAACTAAATGTATTAGTCTTATACTCCAGCTTGGTTTATGATGAGGAATAAATGTCTGCCATTCAATGCTCTTATCATTCCTAGCTCGCTTTTGGATTTTCACCTTTGTTGCCTTTGCTGAGTCCTTTTATAATCCCACTATGTAGCTTTTGTTTGTATAATATATATATTTTTTTTAATTTGTGATAAGTGGCTATTCTATCTTTTCTTAAGTTCTCACTGCTACTGGAATGTGACTGTCTTTGTCTCTGACCTCTACTGAGCATCAATATCTGACTTAATAATGACACTATGACAGCATTACAATATGTACTGCATATTTTGCTAAACTAATAGTTTTACCTATTTGATATTGTTGAAAGAGGCTCAAATAACAATTCTGAATTGATTAGAATTTAGAAAATACATATTTATTTCTTATGCAAGTGATAGCTTTATACGTTAGGGTAATGTTTTACATTTTACTGACAGAGAGGTGCTGCACACACTGAGCATTGAGTATGGTAAATGAGTCTAGTGGAGGCGTTCATTATGGATTGGAGTGGGGACAGACGGGTTATGGGGAGGCCAGGAAAGAGTGAGTTGCTGTAGTCAAGACAAGATATGATGAGAGAGTGAATTAGAATTTTAGTTGTGCCTTGATTGAGATCGTGACATGGGGCCCTGTTCTATTAGAAGCTTGCAAATGCCTCCAACTCATACATTTGGCGTCAGGTGTTTTTTTTTTTTTCTCTCTAAAGATTTAGATGTATTCTAATGACATTTTACCTCCTTAAGCCTAAACTCATAACCCTGCCTTTTTAAGTAGGATTCTACAGGTTGTGATCATATGATCAGACAATATTTAAGCAAGCCTGTAATTTACTTTCTAGACACAGCCAATAGTAAATGAGACCGTCATCATGACATCAGTAAAACATGGAAGTTATATGTAATCTGCAATCGGAGGCTAATAATTAATTAGTGCCAAAAGGTAATATTAGCCAATTAGGCTCACAATCAAGCAATTTAGCATTCACGGATTCAATATTACTCAGTAAAAAAAAATTTTTTTAAATGCATATTTGTGGGTTTGACTAATATATTTCCATGCCCTCCCATGCTTGTAATATTTTTGAGAGAAACATGATCCTTTTTTCAGTTGGGGGTTAGGCTTTTTTAGATCTAAAGCTGCTGGTCTAATAGAATATAAATTTTGTGTAACTTTAATTATTTAGCGCTTGTAATGTTCAAGCTGTGCTAAAAGCAATAGAGTTCTAAGCTAGAATTAGCTTCTTTGGCTGGTTTGTAGTGATTGTGGGTGGGGAACTCGTAAACGGATTGTGGGTAGCTAATAGAATATGTGGCAATATTAAGAGTGATTGTAAGTGTGCATACATTTACAAATTGGGCAGTGGAATAGGGCCCATATTCTGGAAAAGTTTTTTAGGTAAAAAAATAAAATTTTGTGAGTGTTTGTATGTGAGGAATGAAAGAGAGGGCAAAAATCACTAGAACCTTAAGATAACGGGCATGGGAAGTGGGAGTGATGATGGTAAAGGTTGCAGAGAGAAAGAGGTCAAAAAGGTGGCTGCTTCAGAAATTATGCAGATTCAGAGTGGTACTTCTTAATATAGATCATAATATTGGCACAAATGACTCTTCCCATAATTCTTCTTTATTAATAATAATCACTAATTATAATAACACATTACATGTATAAAATGTAAAAAAAGTAACTATTTTTTTTTTATTTTTTTATTAACAGACAATATAAGGACTGAAAGTGTGGACTTCTCTTTAGCTCCTAGAATGCAGCCACTGATATGACGTTATGGCAGCATGCATGGGGGTTTATTGGTTAAACAAAATAAGAAGCATACATTTTATATGAACTTTACAAATCCTCAAAACTCCCTTTAATCGAATATTCAAACACAAGATCATGTACACAACAGTTCATGTGGCAATATAAATATGGGGAAGGTGCATTATAATCGTAGGTACAGTTGAACCTCTACAAGAGATATACAGGTGCAAGTCACCACATTTTTTTACCCATTGTATAGCAGTCATATACTTTTTTTAATAAATATTTGTTTATGCTACAATCATGAGCACTACATCTTTGGACAATATTGAGCTATATCTCTTTAATATTTTGTGCTAATTTGGACGTTAATGTTAAAACTTTAAAATACAGAGACAATGCACAATGTGTTGTTTTGGATTTGTTTGCTGTTTTGTTGTACTGTTCTTTAAGGCATGGTAGAATGTTTTAATGCAGTTCTGTCCTTACCTACAAACATTTAATTCCATGCAAAGGGTCATGTGGTGAAACTTTTATCATTTGATCCAATGGCTTCATGATGTAGTTGTTATGTGTTTCTACTGTAATATTTAAAACAAGTTACTGTTTTCCAATCACACCTTATGAGTCTGTATTCATTCCATATAATGTTTGGGTTTTAATTAAAATTACCCTCACATAGTAAGATGTATGCTAATCTGGATCTTAAATCAGCCGATCTCAGCTGTACAAGATGCTTTTCTGGCACAGGCAGTAAAGCTCTCGATAAGAGGCTAGAGAGCAAGGTGCAAGTCCCTCTGAGATAACCTCCTGACTTCAACATTATAGGTCTTTCTGCTGGAATTGAGTTCTACATCTTACTTGATCAGTTATTGTCACCAGTGAGTAATGGATGCACCCGGCCTCTGTCCCAGGGTACGAGCTCCAGTCCATCAGGCCATCAGGAGGCACAGCTGTGGGCCACAGGGGCAGGCAGATAAAGAGAAATCTGTTCGAGTTACAGGACCACCAGTGACTGAATAGACTACAAAAAGCCTCACTGAGTAACTGCTAGCCTTTAAATGTTACTTGTACCAGTTAAAAAGCTCATTAATCAAGCTGCTCCCTGTGCCAATGAGATACAACAGCAACAACCAGAAATAAACCACAAAACAAAAAGTTTCCCTTCCATAAGGAGAAACAAAAAAAATTGTGCTGAAAAGAGTGATTTAAAGAAAATAATTGCTATTACTAATTTTGAAAAGATTGTCAAAAGGCAATGCATATTATAAATGTTTCCATTAAAGAACGTAATTTGAACCTGGTTATTCTGAATATGAAATAGTTTTGTTTAATGTGCACTATGATGCATGGGGTTATTTTAGGCTGTAATACTATATTAAGCATTTTCTTATTTGTTTTTTTAAGTATATGCCATTTGTTTCTCACAGAGCACTAACAGTGTTTGCTGCAATGTTGTTGACATTTCTAATATCTGGCCCACTGAGACTGAACTTTAAATTGGTGCCTGAGATGCACTTTAAAAAAATGTTATTTATTGAATGGAGTTAAAATTTCAAAGTTCTTCTATTTGTCAGAATGTTATAGTTGAGTCACAACGTGCATACAAAAACAGATAATTTGTCTGTGGTCAAACCAAGGTAAATCTGAAAAGTGCATGTATAGTATCATAGTTGCGCACAGCATGAAACCTCATTTATGTTATTTATACAAGTGTACTAATAATATAACACAATCGAGGGCACAATCTATATTATTTTTAGGTTTAAGCTCCCTGAACAAAGAGGACTGAGTATGATACTTTGCATATGTTTTTTCTTAAATTATAAGATTTGTGAAAGGTTTAGGATGTGAACTTTTCAAGGCACAAAAACCTTTATGTAGATAAGTAAACATGGTTGGCGTTTAACGTGGAAATGGGACACATATATCTATGTTAAAACTTGCTTACTTATAATAGTGTGGAAATGCAACTTTGCAGCACTGACAGAAATAATGTTGATTTGCAGAAATGTTCACACAGGAATATCTTCATTGGTTGTAGCTGACACTTAGGATTTCTGAGCCAGATCATACTGTCAAGATATGCCTGCGTGAGCACTTGTATGTAAGTAACAATATAACAATGACCGAGTCACCAATGGACTCATCGGCACTTAAATGTTATCGATATTCAATAAATATACAGTAAAATGAAATAATACTCCACATTAACAATAAGTATATGTACGTACAATGTTAAACATTTGATAATAAGAATAATGTAAATATATTGTGTATTTTAAAATAACTTAACTAACTAAACTGGGCATCATAAGGCTAGGCATTAGTTTATAATGCATAATAAAATGATTTTTTCCCATCAAACAGCTGCTGCTGCTTGTAGCTTAGCCCTGTTAAAAAATTCTCATGAGTAATTTACTGCCCATTTCTTCCATATCCATCTCGTATTTTCTTCAGGAATATATAAAATTGAAGTATATAATATCTATTCCAATATTCCACTAAAAAATATTTTTTGGTAGGATACCATGTGTCTTAAGAGAGTTTTAGTATTTTTTACTTAATGTTAAATCAGAACTAGAATAGGGTCTCTAGTTATAAATATATTTTATAGTAGTAGGTATATATTCATTTCTCTGACTGTAACCGCGAACCCAAAAAGGTAACCTGGATATGTCTGCTAGGCCCTGAAGGCATCATGAAAAGTTGCTGGAAGTTTTGTGTGTAAAATGGGCATTTACATTTCTGGAGGGCAATGCTTAAAATGTACTAATATAAGCAGTCTTCTTCTGGGCTTGTGATAGGGAAGGGGTGTGGTGTGTCAATATCAATCAGATCTAATAATCTAACAAAGCCTCTTGACCTTTCCTTGTTCCCCGCTCCCCTACTCCCCCCCTCACTGAGTAATTTAAAAAAAACACACAGCAATCTGAAAGTGACGTAACAAAGGCAAAATGGATTTGTCTACTTATAAACATAGCCTTCAAAATGTTTAGTTTTCCTAAAATGTATTGTTGTGTCCATGGATTTTTTGCGAAGCTCAGTCATATCTGACTCGCCATGACCTCATGGACCGCAATACACCATGCTGATCCACTTGGTATTCATGGCAGAGATCCTGGTGTGGGTTGCCAGTTCCTTCTCCAGTGGGCCACAGCATACAGCTCCTGGTATTCCTAGGTGGTCTCCCACATCTGATTTATAGTAGCTTATCTCTGAACTCAGGAATTCACAAAGCAATTAACGCTTAACTAACCTATTTAGGTGGTTCCAGCATTTTTGTTCACTACACAGAGCTGCAGAGTGAGTCTGGCACTGGACTGCCAATGACTCATATAAACATATATTTCATTTATTTGATTTCTTAAGGAAAAATGCACGTATTTAAAAATATTCAAAACCTATTTCAACATTTTTTTAGGAGATCTTTACAGTAATCTGATCCAAATTGTACTGAAATAAGGAGCCCTGTAAGATAAGCTGCACAGTTGAGGCCTTGTGGGAGAACTAGCTCCAGCATACACACCTGTTTATTATATTGCTGCCCCACTGCATCACTTATCAGCAAACTGTCCAAGTAACAGCATCCCTACTCAGCCACTTGGCGTTGGATCACGTAGATTAGTAGGTCCCATAAACCACAGAAACCAAGAACTGTGATACATACCTGTGGGCCTTAGATAGCAGCTGAGGACCTCCCGCTGAGAGGGAGGACAAGAAGTGGTGGCATTAAGAGTAATCCTATATAAAGTTGTCATAATCACAAAGTTACGGGCTTGCGCATGCGGAATAAGTGCCAAAGGCGCTCATTGCGAGGCCTGCAAGTAAGAGGGGGAGAGACTCGCAATGAGCGCCAATCGCGCTCATAGCAAGGCCCCCGATGTGCGCCAAAATCGCTCCTCCTGAGGCTCAGAACGGCTTCCGAGTTACGGACTTGGGGGGGAAAAAAACACAATTTTTTTTAATCCCGTAACTCGCCAGCCATTGGGAGGCCGCCAAAAGACGCCAATTAAATAGAAAATGAGATACCAACTTCACTTATGAGCTCCCTGCCTCTTCCTGAGTCAGGGAGTCTATACGTGAGGTTGAAAGCTAATTTGCTATTCAATTGGCATCATTTCACCGGCTCCCAACGGCTGCCGAGTTATGTTAAACCCGTAAATATTTTTTTCAAGCACGCAAGGCTTGAAGCATTAGCAATTTGTGATTCAAGCATTGCAGGCTTGAAAAAAAGTTATAGTTTTAACGGCCGCCAAGCCCACAAATGTTTTCAAAGCTGTGAGAGGGGGCCAACCAAAGAGAGACAGAGGAGGGAGAGGGTGGAAAAGAGACACATGAGAGTGAGGGGGGGGGGGGAGACGGGGGAGGAGATAAGGGTAAAAATAACACAGAGCAGAGAGAGGGGACAAAGAGACACGTGAGGGAGAGGGAGGGAAAGATACACTGGGGAGGGAGTGGGGTAAAGAGACACTGGCGAGGGAGTGGGGGAAAAGAGACAAAGGGGAGTTACACGAGGCATGTAAAGTAGAGGGGGGGTAGAGGCTCGCAATGAGCGCCTTTGTTGCGAGTTTGCCGAGGCCTGCAATGAGCGACAAAGACGCTCATTGTGGGGCTTGAGATCAGTGCCGAAGGCGCTCTTTGGGAGTCATGTAAAGTAGAGGGGGGGGAGAGACTTGCAATGAGCGCCAAAGGCGCTCATCTCGAGGCCCGCAAGGCTTCAAATTTTATTGCATTCATTTTTGAGAAAAGTTTAAGAATAAAAAGTAACTTTAACATATTTTATTACCACCCAACAATACAAAATGGCACATACCACATAAAAAAAACAGGGGGAACAAAATAGTGGCAATAGTGGCATTTAGGATTGACATATTTGAATTGTACCACCTTGTACATTCAAGATTTGATTTGCAGAAACAAAACCACAGAAAACATGGTGGAGCATATATTAGTTAATAAATGATATGATGTATTATCTTTATTTTACTTTCTGCAACATTGTACCCATTATCAAGCCTAGTTATTCAAACAGTATATTCTAAATATTCCACTACATTGTTCCTTTAATTAATTTGTTCTATTTTGTTTTCATATGTTCCATTAAAAAGTTTTATTAAACAAATTAAAATTGTTACTATAGTAAGTTTACTAAGAGTAGATTGTGTGTTTTGTTAGGAAAATTTATTAAAAAAGAACCTGCAAGCATTATTTTATTATCTTGATTTAAGTGTGTGTAATCTGGTAAAAGTAAGGAATGGTGAAAAAAATAACCAGTCATTTTTGACCCATTGATTGCCATCTTAAAAATAAATAATCACGATTTATAAAGGAAGTGCATTAGTATTAGTTTCTAAGTGTTAAACTATTTATAAACTTCTGGAGCTGGAAAGCAGCAAACATACAGCTTTATTTTAGCTCATAAAATTGCTACATTATCTCAATAACAGTGCAATATAAAAATACAAATAACATCCACCAAAGACAATTTCCTGAAAGAGAAAAGTTCATTGTCAGAAATTATATTTCTCCAAAGCATTTAGCATGTGTTTGAAAAGATAATGTCTTTGAAAATGTGCATCTATGTAAAAAAAAGTTATTGTCAGAATTTAAGAGGCAGGGATCCATTTCTGCCTAACTATCTCACAGTTATGCATTCCCTAAAGTGTATCCCATCTGCTTTTGGGAGCTCTCATTGCAATATGCAGTGATTGCAGGATAAGCACACCACTTTCCTGTCAATACTTTCCTATTAGCCTCCTGGATCTATACATCATCGTCTTGCTGGCCTGCAGTTTGCTTATCTTCGTCTCTGAGACTGCTTTTGATTTATCTAACACCAGGGTTAATGATGAGGCATGGAGCCCAGGGTGGCTCCAAGGATAATGCACTCTTGTATAAAAATGCTTAAGGAAGGATCAAGTGATAATCCATTCTAGACTAAAAGGCCCAGCTCTACAACAAATGTTGTATTTCTTAATCAGAGTGTTAAGACCATAATAGCTCCCCTTAAGCTACTGCCATCCGTAACGCTACACATGCGAAACACATGCAAAATGATATAAAGAGTACATATGTGGTTACTTCTCTGAAAATAAAATCATCAACATAATTAGATCTACTTTGAAATAAAATGGGCAAAGCCATTAAAATGTTATAGACTGATAACAGCATTACTTGAAATGTTATATGTGCAGATGCATGTTCTTTTTAATATTGAGTTGATAGTAATGGATTACAGTATCTAATTTGCAAAAATAAAACAGCATAAATTAGATTGTAGCTATTGAACATGTCTCTAATGCTGCTGCTAATTCCATTATATCGGTTGGATAGATATGATTGTGTGCTTCTAGAAGCCATGTGTATTGGTACTATCTACTTGTTTTGTAAAGTAAGTGGTTAAATAGTATTTTTCTTTTCTTGGATTTTCAGTTACACATTACTAGACTGGTGTAAATATATTGGTCCCTCTTTCTCCAAGGAATTGACATAATTTTAAGCATGTTTGAAATAGCATTAGCTTAGAGCATGCAGCATTTACTTTGAGTATACAGTGGACAAAGAAAGTCACCACCCAAAAAACAATAGAGTATGTGAGTTTGATACCCACCCACTCCCCTTTGTGGTGATAGCACCTTCTGCTTGAATTACAGCCTTGAGTCTGTTTGGATAAATCTCTACCAACTTTCCAGGGGTAGATGCCAGAGGTATTTGCTCATTCTTCCTGTCCAACTCAGTCCAACTGTTTGGTGACCCTTGATAGACTGCCCTCTTCAAGTCATTACAAAGATGTTCAATAGGAAAGCCAATAACTTTTTGCCACTAAAGGACTTTTACCTTTCTGTCCTTCAGCAACTATGCAGATGCTTTGGTGGTAAGCTTTGGGTCATGTGATGTTGAAAGATGAACCATCTTCCCATTTTCAACTTCCAGGTCTACAGATTTTCATTAAGAATTTGCCCCTATTTTGCATAATTCATCTTCCCTTATATCCTGGCAAGTGCTCCAGACCCAGCAGAAGAGAAACCCCCCACAACAGGATGCTGCTTGCAGTCTTTAGAGGGACATGGAAAGATATATTTTTATGCTTGCAGTCTTTAGAGGGACATGGAAAGATATATTTTTATTTACTGCACTGTTTTTCAAATAAAGGCCTCCGAGCAAAACTTATACATAAGTTTAACTGCTCTTGGGGGCTTGTCCTCTGCCATCCAATGAGATCTACAGATGGAAGTATGCTCTAAAAAATTCATTTTGGTTTCAATGAAGCTTAAACAGATATTATTAATATTTTTCCTTCAAAAAATAATAATTGTGTAATGGTTAAAACATTCCATTTTAAATGCTTGAAAAACATTTGTCTTCTATGTCACAGAAATAAAAAAATATATAATACAGTCTCTTATGTATTACTTTTATATGTAATTATACTTCTGTGGGATCTACCATTTTAGTTTTCAGTGATCCACAAGTGGCTATAAGGTTCAGTTATCTATATATCTCTTCTTAGGATTTCCATATATTATATATAAAATAAACAGACAGTGCCTTTTTGTTTCTTTTTAACAAACATAGGAGCTAACCAAATTATTATAAATCTTCAAACTTCAAAAATGAATTCTTGCACTCACTAACATCATTATGAGGATACATTTGGGACAGGAGCAAATATATCGGGAGTGTCATTTGTTTATGCAAATAATTTTAGATTACTTGATTGTATATTCATTTGAGCAGTATTTATTCCTGGGATATTAATACCTATGTAAACAAGCTCACATCCCCTTATTGCCTTCTCTTTATTGTTCTAGTTTATTAATGTTGGTTATTTTAAGTATATTAATTTGATATTCAATTTAGAAATCTCACAGGCAAAATCAAAGTCTATGTTGGGATTTTAAATAATATCACGTTGCATAGATCAAGGAATTATCCAAAGGGCTTGATCACATTAGGCCTGATAACACTTTAAGTCTCACATTTTATTGAAGCTTAGTGTGTTTAAAATGAACCTGCATTCACATTAAAGCTGTACTGTAAAAATTGAGCCTTGTTAACTGGACAATTCAACGCTAAGGGAATTTTACCACAGTATTTAATCAAAACCGAGTAACCAATCAAATCAATTAAAACTTTTTTTTAGTTACCCTACACTCACTAACAAAAACTTTATCACACAACTGCTCATTAAAATATACCTGCTTCCCCCAAAATACCATAAAAACCTTTGACAGTTTATTTTAAATTTGTCTTGATTCAGCTTTCCCAATCAAAGCTCTCTTGGGCTCATCAGACCTTTGAAATGGGCCAAACCAAAAATTCAGCTGCTTTAGATTTTTCTTGGGGATTAAAATCTATTCAGAGCAAGTTAAATAGGATGTAATATTTAGCAAGAAAATCGTACTGGTCAATGATCCAGTGGTCCACGCCATTATTTTACAAATAACCTTCCAGGACAGTGTACCTCTGTGTTTGTTTTTTACATCAAAATACCCAAATTGACCCATTTTATGTAGTCATGCAGCCCTATTAAATTAGAAGCCTGTAGCAGCCTTGGCACACCCGCAAAGGCTGTGGGCTTGAAAATCGGCTGCGTTACAGAGCTATTAGATTGAACCGTGTAGTTACGGCTGCAGACGCAAGCTCGTAAACCATTCTTGCGTATGTTGCATGTGAGGCCGTGAACACGATCAATTAGTCAAACCCGTAGTTACAGGTTTAGACGGAAAAATGGAGGTTAGATTTCAAACCCTTACGGGTTTCAATTGCGAGTTTTGATCGGACCCGCATTCCAGAAATAATGCAATATTAATAAATTTGTAAATATGATATTCTAGTCCATGCAAGTTTCATTATATGTATTTACACATTGATTGCCGGGATCGATATAGCAGTAAATTAAACCAAAACAAATGTATTTTATATTGCAGATTTGCAAGCTTGAGAATGTTGTGCTATTCATTTTAATACCTAACATCACTTTCCCTTTATGTTGATATTCGCATTTACAGTGCTACAGATAGGACTTTAACCTCTCTTGTATCCGTTGGCTTTTTGGCTCCATTTGCGAGTTACAGGTTTGAACACCAGTGGATTCAGAGCAATTTAATAGTGATTTGCTAACGTAACAGTTACGGGCTTGATAGAACAAAGGATTTGCGGCCGTGAAGTTCAGATTTCGACGTCCCGTAGTTTTTTTTTTCGCCCTTACCCCGCAAGTCGTTTGCGGGTAGCTTTAAGAGGCCAATTTAAGTGCCATAAGTCTTGTGGGCTCCGCTACGGGCTACGGTTTTACACATTGAGAGAATTTGATGGCACAATACCTAAACTTTGTGTAAAAAGTTGACACCTACTGCAAGAGTGGCCAAGAAGATTATTTGATTTTGAAAAGTATAAAGAAATGTTTCCTGCAATGCATCCTCACTTAAGACTTTTATTTGAAATGTTTGCCTTTATTTTTAACTTTGATACCACAAACTCTGTGACATTGGCTATATATATTTATATTAAGCTTAAGATAATGACAGATTTTCAAATTATATGTGCCTTTTTTCTAACTCTTAGGTAAAGCTTGTTAAATACTACTACTACTATGTTGTATAAGCCTTAACCATTCATAATTATTTATAAAAAGTGAGAACATATGGGCCAGATTCACTTAGGACATCAGATGCTGCAGTGCACCAATGCTTATTTACTATGGAGACATAAGATTCCCTGTATTCATTGTGGCCTGTCTGGCCCTAACTTTGATAGAATCAAAAAGACCCATGTACCACGTCCAGTAATGTAATAGTTAATAGGAATTCTTCTTAGATGCATTACAGATGAAAAAAGGAGATCCGCCAATTTCTGATAGATCTAACAAGTCTGGCAGGCATGTGCAATTATACAACCTTTGTGACTGAATATAATGAAGTTACTCCAGAAACTGTTTAACTCTGATTTACACTATGCTTAGAATTACACATACAATTACAAATAATATGCTTTACAGGTTGGACAGAGTCACAAAACAAAACCATCAAGTGTCTAGTTGTGGCTAGAGAGATAATTTCTTCTGGGAATATTATATGTGCCCTTAAGTATGCTACAAGACACCTAGGAGTTGGGTCACTGCTTTATGATTCTGTAATATTTTATAAAATCTTAATCTCCTTTGAAGTAAAAGTGAATCATTAGAAACTATGTATAACTTTCTGCATGTTTATGTTTACATGTTTAGAAATGCACCAATGTGATCCTTCCCATTAACAGAACTTGGGGTTTGTTAAACCATTAACTTCCTGTAAAAGTAAAAGGGTTAAAATGCCTATACAATGCACGTTTATGGAAATATGTAATGTAGCAGAATGCTGACACTATACACTACTTCTATTTGAGACAATACACTACCTGCCACCAGTGATTATCTCATAGCAGTATTGAGACTAGAAAACAAATAACTAAAAATGAAAAATACCAAAAAATAGTAAAAATGGCCTGAATATTTCCATGCAGTAAGGATAATAGAGCAGATTGCCTAAACAGATAATGTGCAGAAACAGCCACATTTTGGTCTACTTAGTGCTTTCATAAGTCAACCACAGCTAGCTTTATTCAGTCATTCATGTGTAAAATAAGGTAAATTAAATGGTGGAATTAGGGAGAGAGGCGGTATAAGAAATAAAAAGAGGGAAAGGGGAAACGGGAGAGGATGATATGGATATGGAGTCAGAGGACAAGGAATATTGGACATGAGTGATGAGATGAAGGAAAGGGCTAATGAAGAAGATGAGATGAAGATGAAGAGAAGTAAAAGGGGAGAGAGAAAAGTAATAGAGGGAAAAGGCATAAAATATAAACTGGGAATGAGGGCTAGATATGAATACGGTGAGACTTTTTGCCTAGTCCCCTAGAATATGGTTATATTTGCCATTTGCAAAAGTTGGCCCTGTGGAACTCTACATATAGTAACATGTTTATGTTTATCTGCAATTTACTAGCTTTTCCTACAATCAATGTCAAGTGCTCATTTATTATCTACAAAACGGTACTAAATGTATTATACTGGCCTGCGTATAACTTAGCATAATTTTTTATGATGATAATAACAGACATGTTAAACTATGCTACATTACTGTATTACTTAGCTATTAAATAATCCCATATAATTTGCACATCTTAAACCTACTAATTTACAGCCATCATAGACTTATTTTTCACAAAAGTACAGGAATGTTGAATTAGTTTTCCTTTTTTTCTTTTAACTTTTCCTTATTTTGACATTAGAGCAAATGATGCTGTTCAATTATCCAATTACATCCTTCCATGCACACTACTGATCTATTGTAAACATCTTTACTTAAGAGGCAGCCTTTTGAGATGGATGTTATTATTTACCGAAGTGCTTCAATGGTACCAGTAGCATGTGCTTTAATAAAGTTTTAATTACACCATCCCATTTAAAATGTAGTGTTATGTTTATACATCTCATGATACCAGGGCTGCAAATGAGATTGCTTGTGACTTATGACCATATTTGTTTCTCATTCCAGAATTTTCATAGTTTTAGTAGTCATTTTTAGATACTCCAGCAAAGTGTTCAAATTTCTCTTTTATGGGGAAAAGGATAATAAAACTTACCACAAAGGATTTACATTTTTTAAATTACATACTTAACCCCAGAATCTTCTACAAAGTGTTGGATAGCAATCAAAACATAACAATTCCTTTATCCTATCTTGTACAAGGCACAATGCTTTTGATGACCACTTGTTAAGCTGGTAAAAATGGATACATTTAATTTATGTCTAATTTTGAATATGGTATTGAGTATACTGCCACTATTTACACTCATAGAATCATATAAAATAACTACTAGCTCAACAGTTTCATGCAGAAACGGTTTAAACATAATTATACTTACAGGTAGAGAGATGGTAATAATAACTGATACAGCACTACAGAGGAATATTATAGATATATTAAAAACTAGTATAACATTCATAAGTAATGAAAAGCACATTACTCTACCAAGCAAAGGGGATTTCATATTTAAAATAATTTGTAGGTTGTGTGTCAACTATCTTCTAATTAAAAATGTAGTATGGTTAGTTTCCTTTCAATAATACAAATAATAAAAATAAGTCTGATGTACTCAGCTAAAGAGAACAAACCATTTAGAATGTACTTGATTCATTAGTTAACCAGGGTTCTGGTGTAGTCATGTTTTTGCTATGTTGTGGATGGCTGTATCAATATCTGCTATTGTAAGGTTAATTCTGGGGATACAGTTTTTGTTAGCAATTACCCAGATGGGTCTTGTGAAATGAGCGATCTGCTGAGCTATTCATTCCTTACATTATAAAATCCTCACTGGTTATTGCAACACACAATTCTTCTTTACGACGGTTTTCATGCCACTTTAGTTCTTACGGATAAAAAATAGTACTTAATCTAATCATTTAGCACAAGAGAGAATTCTTAACCAATTACTTTGCTAATGCGTTTATTTTTTTTCTGACTCAGGGAATAAAGAGTGATATCAGGAAATAGAGGATATGCATTTACAGATATATCTAACGATAGAGGATGAGATTTCACAATATTAAAGGATACACACAGATATAAACATAGTCACTAAGAAGTGAGCTGGTCAGTGCATCCCAAATGTAACTTAATACTATAGTTATTCACCGCTTGGATGGAATCTGTTTGTCACTTATCTTCCTACAAATTAACACTGGACCTTAGAATTAATTACTACTTAACTATTGGCAAATTAACACCTCAGGTCTACGATGTGCTTACATAGGCTGATGTGCCCACTAAAACTTAACTACTCTTTTGTTAGCCTTCCTTAATGAGGTCATATAACATTTGGGACCATATTTACTAAGCAGCGTTCCATTGCATTTTAGTTTTACATTCAAATTAAGATTTCTTCCCGTGCTTTTGTTGGATAAATAGAAAAACATTAATATTTCACAGGCCTAGTATTTATTGTTATATTTACTATTTATCTAAAAAACACCAACAGGTTCTTTAGCGCTAAAATAATATAGTGTATTAGTGAAGAGAAGTGTACCCTACAAAACAGAGTGAAATGCTATTGGCTTTATCACTCCAGAGAACGGGATTTGGTCCCCAATAAAAATCTCTACATGCTGGTAGTGGCCAACAAATAAAGTAGACAGATGTACTTTTCAAATCACATATTAAGGGGCATTGTATGCTGCAAAAATGGTTGACATAAACATATAAAATTAAAATATTTAATATTTCCATTATAAACAGATCAAGGTATAATAATTGAATACAAAAACCATCCATATTACTTTTCAAAGTTAAGTGCATACTTTAGAGGTGTATCTAGCTGCATTTCACAATGGCACATCGACCCTATTCCAATACACAATACTAAGCATTAGTGTCCCATGACCATATAATGTTAATTAGTATATTGAAGGTGTCACATCTTCCTTTTACAGTCACTTTCAAAAAGTTCCTGTGTGATATATTATTTAAATGTGCATAGCACTTCTCACTACAGCATTTTAAAGGCTTGTTTGTATCGAAGCTGTAGAGATGTTTGAAAAATGCTAATTTATTGATCATGGAAATGACGTTCGGTCAATAACCTGAAATAATCTATGATAATGTATTATTTCTTTTTTTATTCTGAAAGCGGTAAAAACAATGGATTTGAACACCATCCAAAGTATTAATTATGTGCTAATTGCAGCCTAAATATAAACCCAAATAAAGTACTAGGAAACACACTATACTTATCATTGTAGCTGTACATAGTAAAGTAGAATTAAGGAAAACCAAGCATAAGTAGAACGGGAACACTTGTCATGCATTTAAAATAACGTTACTCAATCAGCAACATTAAATTCCAGCCCCGTAAATGCAACGTGAAGCTCGCAACGGCTGCAAGCTTGATGAGTTGCAGATTTACGGGGCTATTAAATTAGAACAGGCTGCAAATTACGGGCTTGAGAGGCAAAAATGTAAACCATACTTCGCTCGTCGGATGTGCAGCCATGAACGTAATCAATTAATCTAACTCGTAGTTACGAGTTGGGATGGAGCCAATGGCAAAAGAGATTGTAAGAATTACGTCACTGAAAAATGGAGGTGGGATTTTCAAAGTCCTACAGGGCTTAATTGCGAGTTACGTTGGGACCCACATTCCAGATACGATGCAATATTCATAAAGCTGTAAATATAATATTCTATCACATGAGAGTTACAGTAATGTATTAACACATTGATTGCCGGGATCGATATAACACAAAAATTGAACATGAAATAAAGTTAAAACGATACTAATAAAGTATTTTTGTGGGCCGATTTGCGAGCTTGAGAATGTTGTGCTATTAGTTCTAAGACCTAACATCACTTTCACTTTTAATAAAAGTACAGTAGTGTGGTGATATGTGCAATGAAAGTGCTACGAGTTGGACTTTACCCCCTTGTGGGTCCTCTCTAGCACTCGTTGGCTTCTTGGCTCCATTTGTGAGTTACAAGTTTGAACACAAGTGATTTTGAAGCAATTTAAGAGCTCAATTGGAATGTAGTGGTTACAGACTTAGGATTTGCGTCAGTGAAGTTCCACGATCCACGTCCCGTAGGCATTTTTCGGCCTTGCTGCGTCTTAACACGCAAGTCGTCTGCGGGTTACTTTAGGAGGCAATGTAATATCTTGAAGTCTTGCAAGCTACGTTACAAGCCACGTTTTTAAACGTAGCCCGAATTTAATAGGGCTAAATGTTTCCATTGCATGGAATGCGAATACTGCAAGGGTTACAATTTTATTTTTAGTCCTCCTCTTCTGGTATCGGCATGGGAGGCATACAAGTGCAGTTGGGGGTCAGGAAGATCTGAGGTGTGGGGCTCAGGGGCATGTAAAGAAAAAAAGGAAATAAAAAAACATATTATATATATATATATATATATATATATATATATATATAGATATATATATAGATATATAAAATATATAATTAATATATTTTATATATATAAAGAGTTGTTTTATTGTGACTAGCTTGCTAGCCTAATGAATGTATTTGCATTTTCTATATATCATTAAGAAAGACCTCATAAGGTCAAAACACAGTTGATTTTATCTATGTCTTTGTTTTTTGCCATTTTTAGCCTTGCATTTTATATTATCTGTCATATTGGTAATTACACTCTAGGAAGAGGAATCACAGCTGTATACCTATCTAGGGGGCTGTAGATCTGTGGTATTTCCAGATTATATTAACTGTAATGCTATACTACTGTATATTCCTATCCTTCCAGTAAGGGATCATACTATATATGTGATTAGTGTGTTTTATTCCTATACATCTAGCTTGTCTACAGTATGGTGATCTCCCTAGCTACCACGCTGTTAGGACTTAGAAATCCTCTAAGTATAGGCAAGGAAATGAGAAAGGAGTACACGTAAGATAAGCATTTGGATTACATGCTTATATATCACATTGCATATACATTGCATAGCCTTGTCTTCTATACCATTGGGATACTTTTTGGTGAATCATCCAAATGGAGAAAAGGAAAGAAGAGGTATCTTTCTTTACATACGCACTTCCACATATACGCGATACATCCTTCATCTTGTTTGAGGGTCATAAATGTGAGTGCAATACCTTACTTTCGCTTCCTGTGTATTTTATTAATAAATAATGACTGAGCTGCACTATGAGTATTCTGGTGCTTCTCTTTCCCCCATGCCCTTCTGATTTACATATATAAAAGCACCAGTGAACAGTGCTTTTCCAGAAAGAAGCTACAAAACTACTCTGCTCATACTGATACAATTGCTACCATCAAAGTAAAGGAATACTAGACCAGTAGAGGCTACTGCTTTATTGCAGAATACATATTTGATACACTCACCAATGTGGACTGACCATATACATTGGAGCTCTCCACAGATTGGATATTGGTACATATGAAAGGACTAGATGAGTGTGTATACTTCCGAGACTGTGCTGCCAATGCCCCTACAGATTTTTGCATTGAATTATGGATTGCCTTTGGGACTGGATTATTGGATGGACTATTTTCTACTAGTCCTTGGAAGTGATCCTATATGTATGTTCACATTCGGTAAACACTGTGTGTTACTATATGGTGCTTATATGGTATCTTATTTATTTGACTGTTGACACAAGCGCTACAGCTCTTTCTGCCCCTTCTTTATAAGGAGGGCTGATTAATGTTTGGGGTAATATATAAAATAATATATATTTTCTATTTATTTATTTATATGTTAATAGATGGATAAATTATTGGGAGGGGCTGGAAATGAACCGGCAGTCTTACTACATATTGGTTCCGATGACAAGGTAGTATTTTCTTGCTAGTCCAGGGAGACAGAAAGAGCTTAATGCGTATCGAAAAATGTGGTGCACTAAGCAGGGGTTTGAGATTTTAGAGCACTGGGCTGACTTTTCACTTGGGTACAATCTCTATAGCAGGCATGGATTGCACCTTAATGATGAGGGAGCTTTTGTGCTAGGGGATAGGATGGTAGAAAGGCTGGAGGAGTTTTTAAACTAGTAGGTGGGGTGAGGGACTAATGTAATGGGGTAGAAAGTATAGAGGGCATAAGGGATGAATTAACTACTCATGGGGAAGGAGATGGAGGGAGGGCTAGTATAGTCAATAGGGAGGTATTACTAAGTAACTCAAGTACAGAGGCAGGCACTACCAAACTACAAACTCATAACATAGGGTGTATGCTTGCTAATGCCAGAATTAGAATTATTGGCAATTAATGAAACATGGGATTTAATAAGCATTACTGAAACATGGTGGGATGATTATCATGACTGAACTGTTGATATGGATGGTTATAACCTATTTAGGAAAGACTGGGGAAATGGTAAAAGAAGAGGGGGGATTTGTCTGTATGTTAACCCTGAATTTAAGCCTATAGTCAGAGAAGATATTTATGGTAGAACTAGTGGTAATGTTAAATGTTTGTGGGAAGAGTTAAATAGCAGAGCAGCAAATTCCAAAAGAATATTAGTTGGAGTATGCTATAAACCCCCAAATATAGCTGAAAGTGAGGAAATACAATTATTGTTACAGATTGGAAATGCAGCTAAGCATGGTCAAGTTCTAATAATGCGAGATTTTAACTACCCTGAAAAAAACTGGATGAATGAGACCAGCAGTTCAGCTAAGGGGAAGCAGGTTCTTGAGTACACTCAGGGATCATTATCTGGCCCAGGTTATACAAGAGCCTACTATAAATTAAGCTATCTTATATTTAGTCATCACAAATAATATTGATATGGTATCAAATGTTGAAATAGGGCAACCTTTGGGTAACAGTGATCACAACACAGTCTCATTTGAGATTAAATTAAAAAAAAAAAAAAATTTAAGGGGCCAACAAAAACTTTTAATTTTAAAAGGGCAGATTTTAACTGTCTAAGGGCAAGGCAATACAAAGTATAGACTGGGACAGAGAACTGGCAGGTAAAAATACTGAACATAAACGGACAGCATTTAAATCCTTACTAAATATACATACTTATCACCATTTACCAAGTGGGAATAAAAGTAAAAGGAGTAAATCACATCCAATGTGGCTTAACAATGATATAAAGATCAAGATACGGAGTAAAAACAGGCATTTAAATTATACAAACAAGAGTGGACAGAGACTGCTTTACTGGAGTACAAGGAAATCAACAAGGCTTGCAAAGGGCTATTAGGCTGGCTAAAATAGAAAATGAAATATTAGTTGAAAAAGAGAGTAAGACTAACCCTAAAATATTTTTTAAATATATTAATGGGAAGTAGGACAGAAAGGAAGCTATAGGAACATTACAATGTAAAACAGACTGTCTGATAATTAGTGACCAGGAAAAGGCAGATGAGTGAAATAGGTTATTTTCTTTGGTATACACAAGGGAGGTACCAGTAGTGGGGACACTACAACATAATGGGGCTACACTACCTTCACCAAATAATTGGTTAATGTAGGGAGAAATCTAATAGAGGTTGGAAAAAATAAATGTTAATAAAGCCCCAGGTCCTGATGGAATACATTCATGGGTACTGAGGGAACTGGGTTCTGTAATAGCCAAACCATTATATTTAATTTTTCAAGATTCACTCAACACAGGTTCACTACCAGATTACTGAGGAAAAGCAGAGGTAATATCTATCTTTAAGAAGGAAGCAAAAGCACATTTGGGGAAATATAGACCAATTAGCCTCACTTCTGTAGTGGGCAGCTTCTAGAAGGGTTACTTAGGGACAATATACAACAAGATGTCTATTTGAACAGGATTATAAGTAGGAATCAACATGGATTTATGAGGGATAGGTCATGTCAAACAAATCTAATTAGTTTCTATGAGGAGGTAAGTAGGAACCTGGATCAAGGCAACTCAGTGTATGTAGTCTTTTTGGATTTTGCAAAGGCTTTTGATACAATGCCACATGGGAGACTGTTGTGCAAAGTAAGGGATACAGGGATTGCAGTACATATCTGCTCATAGATTGAGAGCTAGCTAAAAGACAGGAAGCAAAGGGTTGTGGTAAAAGGAACATACTCTGATTGGACTAATGTGGTAAGTGGGGTTCCTCAGGGTTCAGTAATAGGTTTTTAACATATTTTTAATGACTTAGAGGTGGGACTAGAAAGTAGTGTGTCCATTTTTGTTGATGACACAAAGTTGTGCAAGATAATTAAATCAGATAATTTTATACTTTCTCCAATGGGATTTACATAAATTAGAGGAATGGGCATTTAAATGGCAGATGAGATTTAATACTAATACATGTAAAGGTATGCATCTGGGAAGGAAAAATAGCCATGCAATTTATAATCTTAATGGAGCAAATCTAGGTGTATCAGATATTGAAAGGGATTTGGGAGTATTTGTGGACAACCACCTAGGTAATAGTGCTCAATGCCAAGCAGCAGCTGCAAAGACAAATTATATATTAGCATGTATTAATAAGGGTATATAAGCAAGGGAAGCAAATACAATTCTGCACTATACAAATCCCTAGTACACCCTCATTTGGAATACGGAGTACAATTTTGGGCACCAGATCATAAAAACGACATTTTAGAGCTGGAAAAGGTACAGAGAAGGACAATAAAACTAATAAGGGGAATTGAGGGGCTAAGTTATGAAGAAAGATTAACCAAATTAAACTTATTTTCTCTAGAAAAATCTAAGAGGGGATATGATTGCCTCAAATAAATACATCTAGGGTCAGTATAAAGCTTTGTCAAGTGAGCTTTATGTGTCAAGAGGTTTTCAACTGACAAGGAACATCCTTTGAGGTTAGAAGTAAAAAGATTCCACCTTAAAGAAAGTAAAGGGTTTTTCACAGTCAGGGTGGTTAATCTGTGGAATTCTGTACCAAAGGAGGTGGTGACAGCAGATTTAATAGATAACTTTAAAAGGGGACTGAATATCTTTTTAATTAAAAAGGTCATTCACGGTTATCCTGGTCATT
This sequence comes from Discoglossus pictus, assembly GCA_027410445.1. Classification (NCBI taxonomy): domain Eukaryota; kingdom Metazoa; phylum Chordata; class Amphibia; order Anura; family Alytidae; genus Discoglossus; species Discoglossus pictus. Next base: position 335,506,985 of record CM050164.1, on the reverse strand, counting down.
TAGAGAGAGAGTATTGATCCAGGGAGGAATATGATTGCTAGTATCTGGGGTCAGGAAGAAACATTTTATTTTCCATTTTGAGACGTTTGGCAAAGTTTCCCTTTTTTTTTCTTTTCTGATCTTAAAATGTTGAACTTGATGGACTGAAAGTCTTTTTTCAACCTCAATTACTAAGTAACTATGTATATATATATATATATATATATATATATATATATATATATATATATATATACACACATATATATATATATATATATATATATATATATATAATGAGTTGGTACCGGAGGGGGAAGGCAAACTTTTTTTTACTTTTGCACCAGGGTCCTCCATTCATTAGTTCCAGCACTGAGGAGGTGAGAAATTCTAGAGCATAGCAAAGGGGCAAGATGGCTAGATACAAGATTAAAAGGGACACTGTGTTATTTACAGTTCTGTATGTTAATGTAGTCTATAGTCAATATATATATCATTGTTAGGAATTATGGGAACCAGTGCAGCAGATGATGAATGGTGAGTTATGAAATAAATCTGAAAAACAGCATTCATGATGAGTGGAACCAGTCAGTGAAATAAGGAGGGATATACAGTAGTTGATTTGGGATGTCATTAAGTGGATGTTTTTACAATGATTGTAATGTCTTTTGTGATATAGTCCCTTGGTCAACTATTTTTTTCTTCTTAATTTGATATTTTTTTCAAATTATAAGCTAAAAGTCCATTGACAAATATATGGTTACAATGTTTATAAAAATACAATCTGACTGGACCCAATCTTTTTTCAGAAAAAAAAAGAATTAGATAACAAGTGAAGAAAATGTGATTATTTTTCTAGACATATTTTTCCATAGTTACTGACATCCAATTCTTAGGACTTATCTTCATATTTGGCTTTATCGGCTAAATATTCTGAGGTTCACTGGAACTCTGCTTGCTTTAGGATATATCGGCCAGCTGCTTTCTGTGTGTATGAAGAAATTGGAATGTCAGATTTATTCCATCCCAGTTGAAGGCAGGTGTATGTTGGGTACAGACTGCTAAATGCTTGTAATTAATATGCCTTGAGGCAATCACTGTCATTGTACATCTGCAAGTGGAGTGAGGGCACTGTTAGAATCTCTTTATTAATTTCTTTGAAGCACACACCCTACAGACCTATACAAAGCTTCCTCATGGGTCGATGTATAATGATTGTTATATTGTCAAACAAATACAAAAACCTATGATTTTAGATAGTTTGGCTACAAGATCACTTAACGGGGGGTGACCTTACTTTATTTATTTAGTGCATGCCACCCAATATATTTCTAAACATATTCATTGCTTAGTTATCTTAAGTAGAAGCTGCTTTAAACAAGGTAAATGTCTCTGTTTGCATTATCAGAGGTGGGCAAATGAATACTTCAAGTCTCTGAAGACATCTACTGATGGGTCTACTAAAAGTTTACTACTGTTGTGTAATGTTTTCTTAATGAGGTCATATACCATTTGCAAAGCAGTGATACCCAATTAGACATCTTCCAGAGCAGTTGGAAATCTGTTTTCACTGCATGTGGACATTTTGATAAAAAAAAACTTGCAACAATTTAATACAATGAACATTAGTGTGGAGGTACAGCTTACAAATGTATAGTATAGGCAAAGTGAATAATTCCATAAAATCAGTTCAATGATGAGGATATATTAGCAGACATGGTTACTGATAATGATTAACTGACTTCAGAAAGTGTGATTAGAATTATTTAAATAAGTTTATTTTTATTAACTTTCTTATGTTTATATTTACAAGACAAACAGTAATATTATATATTTGCACATCTAGTAATTTGCATGTTATGAAAAAAGAAAATCACATAACACTAACTATCCCCACATGCTCTACTTCTAATATGATTTTTTTTTACTTAACTCCCTTTATTCAATGGGATTGTCAGAGCATTTCATTTATCCCACCATATTTGATGGTAATCAGAAATAGAGCGAGATTCCTCAGAAAGTGTTAACCAATTGGTAGAAGATCTTTTCAGGTCCTAATCAATCTTGTTTTGTGTCTACAATAATGTAGATAAGTAAGGGTTTCCAGATTGTGGAGAACCTTCTTGTGGAGAATCTTCAGCATATATGATATCTCTAATGCTTTTCTTGATATGAGTTTCCAAATATTGGCTTTCACCATTCTAGTAATATCAAGCTGCATCCACTTTTTAGTTGGCACCAAGTAAATTGCTACCAGAATTTCTGCAGAGTTGTTAAGGTAAAAAAACTCTTGATTTTTTTTATCTATATCTTCAAAGAACACTGGATGTTTGTAATTCTCAGTTTCACAAACATAGAGAACACATACACATATTTAAACTTTGCTTAAAGGTATATGAAAGTGAGGTGGGTTATTAATGCATCTGATAGAGGAGAATTTATAGTGTCTGAAAAAAATTGTTTGCATGAAAAAATTCCAAAGTAAACAGTTAAACCGTTAGCCTGAAGATTGCTGAATTTCTTGCTTTTGCAAACTGTTTTCTCTCAATGTTGACAACCCACAGAATATTAGCATACGTTATACATTATATCGTTTTGGCCTGGGGATTGTGCAGGCATAATCAGTTATCACCTGAAGTCTGCCCTACTGTGGGAAGTCACATGATTTCAGACACTTTCCTTTCCTTTAGCCAATCAGCATGCACATGTGCTGCATATTGGATATCTCACTAAAATGTGATATCCGATATGCAAATCTCAGTTGCTGGCGGTGTCTACATCACCCCCTGCAAATTTTTTTCTTTTCTGCAAAAAATGTTTTTGCTAGGTGGGGTATGATGCATTCTACAGGATGCATGCATAACCCACCTCACTTTCATATACCTTTAATTTGAGGTTCAAATTTTCTACAACAAAAAAAAAAACTATTTAATACTTATGTGTAGTGGCAGATATTTTCTCCAAAGACTTTCAAGGTTATTGGCTCTGTCCTGTGGGAGCATGATCACCTGAGGCCTATCCTTGTTTTTAGATCTTTTACTCACCTGAATGACCAATTCACTGGTGCCATCTGACATCATCAGTAATGTCAATGAGTCCAAAACAGTTAAACCTGAATATTCTTGCATTTCGAAGATGCACAATAATTTGGTTTTCTAGTAGACTTTAAACATAAGTCTTTAAACAGCATAATCTTAAAAATCTATACTGCTAACTAAAACTCACACATACAGTCCAATCTATTTTAAATGAGTGTTCTGGGCAGAAAATTAAAGCTGTGATAAGACATAGAGTTATTAAATTATTCTATTAAGCAAGCACGACTTACGATAATCTAATAATCATAATATTTCCATTGATTGTATTAGTATATGACAAACTAATTGCAGAAATTGACAAAAAACATCAGGAATGTTTTTGCTAAATGATCTTTAAACTTTTTAGCTTTTTGATGTTGCTTCTATTAAATTCTTTTTTTTGTCTGATCGCAGTTCTTTCCTTTTAGTTTTGCTTTATACCTCCTAACACCTTGTGCTCAGGGGACATCTTGCACTTTTAGGCTAGTTTACATACTTCATATGGTAAAAAAAAATCAATGAAGCCACAGTGTTTGTAGCCCAAAAGACAAACACTTTGAGGTCCTTTGTAGAAAGTAATTGCCCTGAGACCATTTTGTTCTGCTAAGTTGTAGACATCAAAGCAGGATAATATCATTATTTAAACTCAATGGCCTCTCTCTGTTTCAGTATGATCAGATGTAGTGCATGCAAAGAATCAGACAACAAAAAATATCTTTTATTTTTAGCAGCAGTTTTTGATAGATATAATATGTGTACAGTATATTTGCTTTATTTAAAAAGCGGAAGTGAGGATTCTTAAAATTATTATGCTTTGCTTAATCTTCCAACGTTAATGATGCATTAACTCAAGCAAAAAAAAATCATAATTGTAATTTTGATCTCTTATTGGATGCCATAACATTTTTAGATCTTTATTTTTGGAAGATGTGGCGTACAACTAGTAATGGTATAATGTTGTGTAAATACTTGTATCTGAATGATAAATGTCTGATAAAATGCTAAATTATAGGTGGAGCTCCTCCTATTGCTGACATTTTTAGACTAATAAAAACTCTAAATCATTATTATGCAGTTGTTAAAGCTTTATTTTCTCAACAGAATCATAAAAAGTAGAGATAGTATTAAACAAAATAAAACAAAAATACTTTTAACATTTTAACATTTTGTAAACATATACTAAAGCTGCCCACTAAGTAGTTATCTCTAAATACTTACTTCACCCCCTTTCTGTTCTCTTCTACCCATTTTAACTTCTCAACCAATTTCATGTCATGTCCTTCATGATCCCCCATAACTGGCTGAGAAGTCTCTACCACACCAAAGAGAACTGGTGTGATATGATTATTTGGTATTACATCCTGTTGGAGCAGCTTTAGGGTGACTTAAAAGCATGGTTCTTTAGTATACTGATTCTTCTGCTTCATAGACGTATTTTCCATTACAAATTCAATTTAGTACTCTTGAGACTATATTGTTTCATCTTTGGGCATTTATACAATGTGTTATAGTTTTGTATCCTTCATCTGGCATCTTGATTCATCCTGTCATCAACATGGCAATACTCTAACATCATTATCAGAACAATTACTGTACACACTCTTAAAAAAAATCTTTATTTCCACAAACATATTGACAAATTCAATGGTAATATATACCATGAAATCATATTTAAAAAAAAAAAGCAAACATCCTCCAGATTCACTAAGCTTCATAGGCACTACAATGTTTAGTGCATCTACTCTATTCTATTAGAAACAATCATCAGTATGAAGAAAGGGAGATCAGTTGACAGAAATTCAGTTAAAGGGATGTAAGTTTGCTGAATTATGAATGCATCTGATATAGGAGAATTAGTAGTGTATGCAAACATTTTTTTGCATGAAAAAAATCCCAAAATAAACAATTAAACACTTACATTGAAGTCAGCAAAATGTCTTGTAATTTCTGACAGTTGAAAATCAGGGTTAACACCCTTGAAACCCTGGCTAAATTAGTATCAAATTTACAATGATTGGTTTTGGCCAATCAGCTTAGCTGAAGCATTTGAATTAACTCTGGGGTTTCTGTTTGTGATGCAAAGCAGCCTGGAAAATGTAGTGTATCACTGGTATGTGCTATGTATTGCTGCTGACATACAGACAGGAAGCTGCAAGGAGATTGGCTGATTAAACAACAGCAGGGAAATAGTGGGTTAATATTGCTCCCCTGATGCTGCATGCTGATTGGGGGACTAAAGAATTGTCTGGCACTTAACAAATAAGATATAATAATAATTTAAAAAAAATAATAATAATAATAAACTAACCAGTTACCCAGAAACATGGAAACCCTGCATTCATAAAACACCAATTACTTCAATTTCTTAAATGTAGAACTGCACTGTCAAAAATTACATAAGGTTATATTTTATGGAGATATAAAAGTAAAAAATATAGAAACAAGCTGGCATGAAAATACCGCTAATCAGCACCCTCACTCAGCTTTTGACAATGAGGCCTGGAGCTCTACAGTTTTTGATTTTCCGCCAGCAAAGTTGTTCTTTGACTTATGATAACTCTCCAAGTCTGTTACATCCCATCAAAGAACAATGGCATCAGCACAAAGGAAAACACATCCTAGGGTATGCCATCTGTGAACAAGTATTCAGACTTTCACGGGATTCTCCCAAGACAACACATGCTTCTCATAAAAAAAACGAAAGATTGAGTGTTGTCTCACAGTGCAACCATTTCCCACACACAATATATTTCAAAATACCTTGGGTGAATTTTATTATGCACACAAAGCATGATCAGGAAACTGATGGTTCACTAAAACTGTGATATTGCAAAGCCAAGGTTGTGTGTGACCCCGTGTATATTATCACATTATCAGTTAGAAATATGTTAAGACAATCTCTGTGATCTGACACACAAATGGGATACTCTGTGATTTGTGTCCACATGACCCGATTTTACCCCATAAGAACTTTATTAAATCAGTAAAAAGATCTGGCTCATTATGACTATTACCTAGCTAATAATAATTATGGGGAGAAAATGATGTTATTGATACAATAGGTGCTATTCACGGTGACACTGATTTGTCTTTTGTGTAATTGTGTGTGAACTCTCAGTGACCCAGCATTGCTCACTTGGATGACTGGCTTGGCCATAGCGTCAATGTTAAAGATATATCTGTCAATTTTTATTAATAAAGATTACTAAATAACCAAAGATGTTAACATAAACTAGACAATAAATGAAATTTAGTGTAGCAATGTTTTGGCACTTTAATATAGAATAGTCCTTATTTAAGCATTATGTACCAGCAACCTCAAATGTCAAGACTAGTATAGATATTAGCAGTCGTCATCTTTCCCTCTATTTTTTTAATACATTTAGACATGGAAGTAAAACTATACAGTGGAATCTATAGTAAATATTTTTGTTTAGTCTTATTATGTACCAGAAGAGACACCACAACCTGGATTTATATCAAGTGTCCCTGGAGATAAAGGTCTTAGTCCTTGTTTTCTTACATCACGTAGAAACATTGAAACGTGCTAATCACATATATAGTTGTGAGCAAGGTGCTCCTTGCCAGCAACTACGACCCTCGCAAACTTTACGTTATAACGCAAACAACATACGAGACACGTTACTACACATTACGACCTCGCAAAAATCGGCCGCAACCCGCGGACATGAAAAAATTAAAAACACAATACATACACACAGCACATACATAAAAAGCTTACCTACAGCAAGAGGGAGCACCCAGGACCTCAAAAAATGAAGTTACATCTTAATTTAACTCTAAATAAAAGAGTTTAGACACTAAAAAATTCTCTAAGCGAGAGAAAAAATGGCCGCCGAACAAAACAAATACGAGGCTACAGCAGTCTAAACACGCAAAACACCACAAGAAACACGCAAAACACCACAAAACACCTACGGATATTCCGCTACAGATGCATACCACACATTAGTCGCCATTTTAGAACAATGCGGAAGTACACAGCTACGCTAACGGTTTTGTCTCGTGCACGCACACTATCACACTGCACACATTCAGCACGCTTACACAGCAGCTCCACACCACTAATGCTGCAGCAACATCAAAACAGATTGTCAGCTCTTCAACAGAATGCTTCCTGCATATATTACTTCAAAATAGGTAAAGTATATTAATTTATTAATGAATTATTATACACCAAACAGCATTAGCTCACTTACAATTTCATTGCCGTCATTTTTTGACGGGCAATTTGCTAGTAACATAATAATAACATAGAAACTTTTGTCTCTCATTTTACCAACCAGAAATCATTTTTTGAATCAGGACTTATAGCACTAGACAAGAAAAAAAAGAACTAATATTTGTTTGAAAATCTTGAATCTAATTAAGAGCAATCAGGAAACAAATCATACAGTTGTTTATAATTAGAAACACAAATGGGATGTCTTTGCAGGATCCTGGAGGGATCCATGATGGAGTGAGAGGGGATATATATTTCTGCAGAGCCACAGTTTCACATATTGATGCAATGTCCTGCTTCTACACCAATAAGAGAGAAAGGGTTTGGTGCCAATTTCAGTATTTCCAATGATCCAGTGGACTTTTATCTGTTCTCTCCTCCCCCAGTACTCGTTTCACTTATAACTAAAAACACATGATCATACCTTCCAGAGAACAGTTCGTCTTGATTTCCTGAAGTATGCATTTATTGGATCTTCTTGCAGTCCAGACAGCAGTGTCTTTAAGAAAAAGAGGACTTGGTTTTAAGTAGGAAGTTGATATATTTAACGTTATGTGCAAAAGTACTACATTACAGAGAGTGTAGTAGATAAGTCCACCCTTAGGCCAAACATTTAGGTAGATAGAATAAACAGATCAGATGGGCCTGTTGATACTTACCTGCCATCAAATCAGTGCTCCATAAGTATCTGTTCAGTCTACGAGGGCCCTGGCAAACGAGGCACAGGCACCTGTCAGTAGTGCTGGAAGAGATGATTGTCCTCGCAGTGTTCCTCTATGCAGAGGCAGGATCAGCCTGGCAGCTAGCAAGGGAAATACTTACTGCAGTATGGCACTGCCAGCTGTGACTGTACTACTGTCCCCCTAAATGGGAAAGGATGGAATACTGGCATGTGCATCAACAGTATATAAAAATAATTTATTTCTCTGAGTAAATCGTTCCAATGATTTCTTTCATGTATTAGTAATGAATGTTCAGCACATTTCAGCATACAACTGTAACTAAAACTGTGTAAAATCATTTAGATAACATTTTCCATCCACATTCAAGTCTGCCATTAATATTGTGACTTTTGAGCTCTCAAATATTCTATTCTTGAGCAAGGATGTATATATATATATTTATATATATATATATATATATATATATATATATATATATATACTGTATGTAGTTAAACATTTACATTCATAAGCATGTTCAGTATATTGCATTTTCTGAGAACTAGTCTTCATCTGTTTATGACCCTGTGTTCTCACAAGATTTGTTGCCAATCTATCTCCACACATAATGGTGGCTTTTAAAGGTTATTTTTGCATAACAGTCACTGGTACCAGTTATGGTGGTTGGTCTGTATCTAATGTTATGCTCTATGTGGACACAAAAGTCACCTTAGATTTAAAGTTAAAATATAATTATTGTTATGAATACTCAAGATTAGATGCTGTGACTAAATGTGTTATACTAAAATCAATCTTGAAAGGGCCACTTAGGGGTTTCCATTGGGGTTTTTCATTTTGAAATTGCTGCTTCATTGATGGAGTCATATACATTTATGGTAAGGAAGAGCATGTATCCACTTCTAAATATACTGTATATGTAGTGATTGATCTGTATCGCCAATGGCGCTAATTAGAACCAGCTGTGCGGGCTGAATGAGGAGGTGGCACATTTCCTATATTATTTATACAGTAGTTTTTTACTCATTGTAATCATTTATTCTCCCTAGAGGATCAGCTGCGTGCAAGTTCATGAATTCAGCATAGAACTCGATAAGTAAACTATAAGAGCCCATCATCAGAGGTACCTATCAATCTCTTATGAGATATCCAGTGAGATAGTATTTAAAATGCTATTTTTTTTTGAGAAATAAAAATAAAAAAATGTTTTAGTGCGAAAAAATGCGAAAAGAATCTAAACTTGCAAAAATCAGTTTAAAGATCTGCTAAATAGCTTGTTTCTCGCTACACTAAAGGGAGTGAAACCAAAACCCAGTAGAATAGGACATGTAGCCTTTCTCTACTTATTTAAAAAAGAGAGGTAAGTATGCTTCATTGCAGCCGACTTCAGCACTGCTTTTCCCCTTCAAATCCATGGGACATTTTATAAGCACCACTCTAATTAAACTTATTTTTTTAAATAAATATAATTTTTTATATATTTATGCAGTTTAATTGTGGCCTAAATTATGCTTGCTTTATGTTTCTGCTGATCAACTGAGGTAGAAAGAGGCATTATATACAGAGAGGAAACGTCTCTCTCCACAGTGAGAATGTGGCTGCTACAACTGGCAGTTAGTATACAAGGACACATCCTCCTTAAAAAGTAGCAAACAGAATGAGGCCATAAAAGAAAATGGAACCCATCAGTAAATAAGATTTGCACATAATTGTTAAAAATGTAAAGGTTGTGTTTTTTTTTATTTATAAAAATAGGCACCCATGCTAATCGAGCGGTGGAATTTGGGGTATACCCTAAAATCGGCTTGGGAGATTTTTTTCCCTACGTTATATGTTTATGTTAAAGGTATATTAAAGTGAGCTGGGTTATTAATGCATCTGATAGAGGAGAATGTATAGTGTCTGAAAAAAAATTGTTTGCATGAAAAAATTCCAAATTAAATTGTTAAACCATTAGCATGAAGTTTGCTGAATTTCTTGCTTTTGCAAACAGTTTTCTCTCAATGTTGACACCCCCTGAGATTTCCAGGGCTAATTAGCATAACATATACAATGTTTCTTTTTTGCCTGGGGATTGTGCAGACATGCTCAGTTATCACCTGAAGTCTGTCCTATTGTCAGAAGTCACATGATTTCAGACACTTTCCTTTTAGCCAATCAGCATGCGCATGTGCTGCATATTGGATATTTCATTAAAAATTAGATATCCAATATGCAAATCTCAGTTGCTGTGGGTGTCTACATTACCTCCAGCACATTTTTTTTCTTTTCTGCAAAAAATGTTTGCAGTTTTCATACAAACATTTTTTGCTAGGTGGGTTTTAATGCATTCTAAAGGATGTATTCATAACCCACCTCGCTTTCATATACCTTTTAATCTTTTCACTTGCAATATTACAGCACTCAGTCCACATCCGTAAAGCCTGCCTTGCCTGCAAGAGATTTCAGTGTAGGAAGTATGTCATTCACATAGTACATTACACCAAACCATGAGAACGGACCATGAGAACGGACAAGCTCTAGGAACCAATAGAAAATTAGAGCGTCATGTTTATTATAATGAGTTAGAACAAACACCATAATTGCGGCAAGAAACCATTATATTTATATTTGCATATATTATTTTTTATTTATATTTATTTAAATTAAATAGATGTGACAATTGTATTTATAGATTTAATATACATATATAAATGTGTTTATTTTATATATAAATATATATATATATATATATTATATTATATGTATATAGACAATGCATTAGAGCATTTGTTCCTAGTCAACGTGGTTTATTGATATGTATTAACCCTTTAAAGTACTGGGTTGTGTTTTACCCTTGCTGTATAATGAAATGGACATAATAGTACAATATCAAATTATGATGAGCATTCATCATTTTTGAAAATGTTTTTCTATACTGTCTCTTTAACTACTGCTGCGGCACTCCTCAATGGTTTTAAAACCATTTGTGAGTGGTCTGTGGTACCCGTGATATTTTCTTCATCTTTTTGTAGTTACGGCACTGCCCTATTTTGCGAGTGATCCATAAAGTCTGATTACAATAGGGTTTTGGTGTAAAAGTCTAATCTTTTGACAGTGCAAATATCAATGGAGTTTCCCGTAATTTGCGTCTCTGGTTTGCCGCAGTCACTCGTACCAGTTCTTTCGCAATGTTTCCAGGATGGGTGATTTAACATGGCTAGGGAGATTTACTGTGCTCCTAAACAGTGTAATCTGTGATATACAGGAATAGCATGGAGGCCTTAGTTTGCAATAGTTAAATAATACAATAAATCATCTCCCCCGAGAACTGATTTAGTTTTCACAAAATTCAATAAAATATCAGTCTGTATATAAACATAATGCCATCTTGTTTCAGACTATAATAATATTTAACGGGAAAATGAAAATTTTAAAATAATGTATGTCATTGATCAGTACATTTTATTTAATTCTTCAGTGACGAATAACAGTTAAAAAAATGTTAACAATATTTTTATATTAATTTGATAAATATTATACATTACATTATATATTTTACTTTATATTTGGATCGTGTCAGTTCCTAAACATTTTAAGGACCACTGACCGCAAAACATATACAGATTTCAAAGCTCATTATTAATTTACATGTATCCATAAAATTATGCACACCATAAAAATATAGACATTTCTCTAAATAATCACCTCAATAAGTTGTATTATAATGGCTGACCTTGAACTCTAGCTGTATAGTGTACAACAGCGTAACATCCATTTCAGGCACGTTGCTGAGGCAACTATGTAATGACAAATATGGCTGCTACACCAAAGCTACACACTGCCAGAAACAAATATGGCCACTGCAACCACACACAACAAAGCAATGCATGCCTGATCAAAAGAGAAATATCAAATTACACAAGACTTCAGTATTCAGGACTAGATTTTCTTTAATTCTTGTTAGTGAGAGTGTTAGATTTAAGGGTTAGGGAAGTGAAAGAGCGTGCCACTATTTTACTATGAAAAGCGTATAATCTGCCACTACCCTAACCCTTCACCCTAACCCATAAATCTAACACTAATCCTATAGAAAATTGAACAAAGTTTTGACCGCGCTACCATGTGGGTGCTGGCCGCCACTGCTGGTGGCTTAATAGCAGGAATGGTCAAAAACATGATATTATTGGAAAAAATATGTAAACAAATATGTATTAATATATATTCAGAAAGAAAAACATATTTTGGATCTTTCTTGTTATGTCCTCCGCAAGTGCAGTGGCCAGTAGGTGGAACGACGGTGGCACAACAAGACTTTGTTGAATTTGTTCATAGGGTGAGGGTTTAGGGTTAGGCTGCAACCCTAGCCCTAACCCTAACTCTAAACCTAAGCCCTAACCATAAACAAACTCAATAAAGTCTCAGCACTCCGCTGAACATCACTGTGCTAACGGGGATATAACAGGAAAGGTCCCATATTTTTAAAAAAAAATGGAATTTTTTTTATTAAATAGGAACTGCCAGTTTTCCTTTAAAAACCAATTAACACATTAATGAGTCTCAGGCAAAGCCTTAAATATTAATACACATTTCAATTTTTTTATATTGTATATAATATTGAGCTGAGCCATGATTTTTTTTCCACAAGAATTAGACATTTTCTGAATTAATATTTTCTTACAGACTAAAAGTTCCGGCTAGTTATTAAGAGGTGCTGATGTGGAATGACCCCTTGCTTTCAGTATACACAAACAGCAATCTAATTTGAACCAGTGTACCAATTACAGGCCTCAATGGAGCTGTTGGAAATGAAAAAAAAATCAAGTGACAATAGGATTAGAATATGTGAGGCCACAGGGGAGAGGCAGCATAAGCAAAACTGAGGTTTTATTCCTTTAAATTGTCTTTAAATAGCGCTGGTAGCACCTCACTGCCATTTAAGTATTGTTTCAATAAATCATAAAATCCAGTTAGATAATATCATGGTTACAGATACATTAGTAGTAATGTCTTAGCCTCTTGGCCTTTTCATAGTCTACAATGCATTTTGAAATAAGGCAAACTATTATGAAAATGGAAAATACAATTCAGCTCCCAAGTGTTTTATATTTTATACATATACTATATTTAAAAAAAAATGTTACATATCTCCAATATGTTAGAGGTCATAACATGAATAAAAATTATTACTGTTTTTCTTTAAAAAAAAAAACTGAAGTACGAAAATAATAGTGATATAATTATAATGTTAATAAAAAGAACATGTTATAAGAAGCAAAAAAGAGATGGTCACACCAATTATTTCAGAGCTTATATATATATATATATATATATATATATATATATATATACTACATAAATAATAATAATAATAATAATAATAATAATATTAATAATGATGCATACAGAATGTTCCTTTTTGATCCATTACTAAATTTACATTGTTAGTATACTATGCACTAAGAACTATTGAGAATGGCTCTCTAACATCATTGCAGCAGGAGCCTTCACACCATTCACTAATGTATTCATGGGAGGTCTGTGTTGCGTTCTCTAAATCTTTATTCACCTTTTTACTTTGTATCGATGATAAACATAAATTAACTTTATTTGCTTCATCCTGCTACATATACCAGATTCTCGATTTTTTAAAATTGTTCAATAGGTACTTTTCAAGGATTCAGGTTGCAGTGTTGGCTAGCTGACTCTTTGTGGGTGGAGAGCACAGGGATGCTTCAGTCACTACTGTCATAGTGTGGGTGTTTGTGCCTAGGACCACGAGGCCTAGGCCTAGGGTGGCACATTTTCAGGGAGCAGGAGACTGCATGAAGGTGCAGTGCATTGAAACAGGGTTGCATATGCATACAAATGTCGATAAGCAGTTATATTTCTGTCTGTTAGTATAGTTGATACTTACTGATATACTATATATTTATATATATATATATATATATATATATATATATATATACATAAACACACATAAACGTATGATCTGACATAGAAAGAGGAAAGGAGAAGTTGCCAATGGGGGTTAGGAGTGCACAAATCTGAATAGCCTAGAGCAGCATAAAACCTAAATACGTTCATGCATGGTGACCAAGACTAGTGTTTTACGTGTTGCCCCATAAAATCCCAATTTTGATGTCACAATAGCTAGTTATGGGATGCATGGTTACTAAGAAACAACTTATTGAATACTGTGAAAGGTGTGATGCATTATGAACATGTGACCCATCACTATGTTTACATAGTTACATCGTAATTGAGGTTGAAAAATACTTTTAGTCCATCAAGATCAACCTTTTAAGATCTCCTCTGATCTGCAGTATTCAGTTTAATTATTAAATGTTAATTGATCCAGAGGAAGGCAAACAGAAAAAAAACAAGTGAAACTTTGTCAATTGTCTCAAAAGGGAAAAAAAAGGAATTCCTTCCTGACCCCAGATATTGGTGATCAGATTCCTCCCTGGATCAATACTCTTTAATTAACCAGGATAACTCTGAATGGCCATATTATTTAGAAAAATATCTAATCCCTTTTTAAAGTTATCTATCGACTCTGCTGTCCCCACCTCCTTTGGAATTTCCCAGTTCAACAACCCATACTGTGTAGAACCCTTTTCTTTCTTCAAGGGGAATATTTTTATTTCTAATCTTAAAGGATGTCCTCTTATCAGTTCAAAACCCCTTGTCACAAAACGTTTACTTGACAAAGCCTGTATTGACACTGGATATATTTATATAATATAATCATATCTCCTCTTAGATGCCTTTTTTCTAGAGAAAGTAAGTTTAATTTAGTAAGTCTTTCTTCATAACTTAGCTCCTCCATTCCCCTTATTAGTTTTGTTGGCCTCCTCTGTACCTTTTCCAGCTCTAAAATGTCCTTTTTATAAACTGGTGCCCAAAATTGTACTCCATCCATATTCCAAATTAGGGTGTACTAGGGATGTGTATAGTGGCAGAATTATATTTGCTTCCCTTGCTTCTATACCCTCCTTAATACATGCTAATATTTAATTTGCCTTTGTAGCTGCTGCTTGGCATTGAGCACTGTTACCTAGGTGGTTTTCCACAAGCACTCCCAAATCCCTTTCAATATCCGATACCCAGAGATTTACTCCATTAAGATTATAAATTGCATGGCTATTTTTCCTTCCTAGAAATGGAGACACTACTTTTCAGTCCCACCTCTAAGTTATTAATAAATGTGTTAAAAAGGAGAGGACCTAATACTGAACGGTGAGGAACCCCACTTACCACATGAGTCCAATAGGAGTATGTTCCATTTCCAACAACCCTTTGCTTCCTGTCTTTTAGCCAGCTCTCAATCCATGAGCAGATATTTACTGCAATTCCTTATCTCTTAGTTTGCACAATAGTCTCCCATGTGGCACTGTATTAAAAGCCTTTGCAAAATCCAAAAAGACTGCATCCACTGAGTTGCCTTGATCCAAGTTCCTACTAACATCCTCATAGAAACTAATTAGATTTTTTTGACATGACCTATCCCTCATAAATCCGTGTTGACTCCTACTTACAATCCTGTTCAAATAGACATATTCTTGTATATTATCCCATATTATCCCTTCTAAAAGCTTTCCCACTACAGAAGTGAGGCTCACTAGTCTATAATTTCTTGGATTTGTTCTTTCTCCCTTCTTAAATATAGGTATCACATCTGCTGTTCTCCAATCATCTGGTAGCGACCCTGTGTTGAGTGAATCTTGACAAATTAGATATAATGTTTTGGCTATTACAGATCCCAGTTCCCTCAGTACCCTTGGATGTATTCCATCAGGACCCGGGGCTTTATTAACATTTCTTTTTTCCAACCTCTTTTGAATTTCTTCCTGCGTTAACCAATTATTTGGTGAAGGTAGTGTAGCCCAATTATGGTACCTCCCCTGGTGTATACCGAAAAAAATAACCTATTGAGGTAATCTGCCTTTTCCTGGTCACTAATTATCAGACAGCCTGTTTCACCTTGTAATGTAATGGGGTTCAGTGAATGTACCCCGTAGAAAATACAGCTAGAAGGATGTCAATTTATAAAATTAACAGCAACTGCAATTTCAAGTTATTTTTCCATACCACACACATTTTCTGTGTTTTGGGATACTGCCAGATTAGCATAATACACACAATAATTATTTTTTACTTCTAATGATTTAATCTGTATACACAATCACTGAATCACAGTTGCTCTCTGGCTTTAGTTTACAATTTAATTTCGGTGCCTGAGGCAAATTTAGATGAAATGGCTTGTCTAATGTTATAGAGGACCAATAAAGGAATTACACCAGGAGTCTCCCCTTTACATCATAGTGCATTTACTGACTCAACCACTGCTTCTGCTATGCAGGATATTAAAAACTGAACAGTTCTTATGGCCACGTGAGTGCCAACTACATTGTCATTTAAAAAGAAAAGTCATTCCAGACAATGTTATTATTGTGTGGCATACTATTTTCTTCTATGCCATTATTTCCTAAAAACATTCATTGATAAATGCAGAATAAGATATTTCCTGTGGATATGCAGTTTAGAAAATTATACTCTTATATTGTACAATTTTATAATAGTTTTGTTTTATGCACTTATGACAGGCTGTGCCATTTGCATCCAGCGCAATAAAGTACATTTTTGTACAAACTTGGCAAAATTATCAGCTACTGCATCATCTGGTGCAAATTGGTATACATACTTTTCCATCACCCTTTTTTATGCAAAATTAAGGTTTTTTTATCATCATCTTCAATTGCTTTCAAGATTAAAATTTGTGTGGAAAGTCCCAAAGGATTGTGAAATATGGTAAACATTAGCATATATGAATAGTGTTGATCATGCATTAACTGCTATAATTTAGATATTTAGATTTGCCTTAATATATCACAGGCAATATTTATATATCTATGCTAGGTTTGTGATATATTACTCAAGTGCTTAGCAAAGCAAAGTGGACAATATGCCACATGCAAAGAACAATTAAATGTTTTTTTTGTTTTTTTTTCTATGCTTATACTGGGATTACTACATTAACTGTAATATAAATTTAAACTAGATTGTAAATATCTTGAGTTTTGAGCTTTCAGAAAACATATACATTTTTGTGGTGGGTAGTCACCATAGTGTTACAAATTATTTTATGTCCAGCCATCAATAGAAACCTTTTATGCCAAAATATTATTTTAGGTATTTAAATAGAACACACATATAAATAACCCTATAGAATTTTACAACCAGAGCATTAATATTAAGATTTATTCAGAAGCACTTTGTGGCTTGTATTATTTCTGTTTGCATATCTCAGAAGTCTTTACATTTTGAATTTTTTAGCATTTCAGTACCAGGTGCAGTTTTGTCCCTCCTATATGACATAAACACAGATCTGGTAACTTTATCTATTATTAACATTTTACAATTCAGCTAGCATTTAGTTTATTACTAAATTTGATCTTTGCGGTAATTGGTTTGGCCAACAGATTGTGAGTTTTTCTCAATTGATTGTTTCTGATTTTTAAACAATTTTAAATTGACAAATATTATATTAAAATAAATATATTAGAGAATCCATTTTCCCTTTTTCATGTTAACATATAGATCGTTGAATTTTAAATATCCAAGAGGCTAACGCTCTTCACTAGCAGATGTTCCTGTCTGACTAGACAACCAATGCAACTTGCGCACTCCTTTATTTTTTTTTATTTTTTATATATTATCTATATTTTGCTTGAAAGTTTGTGAAATTCCAGATATACCCAAGCAAAAGAATAGCAGCACTTTAAATGATAATGATTTCATCAAGAATTTCTTCAAGTACTACCCTGTCAACGCATTTCAAAATATACTGTATAATAATGTGCTAAAACTCCATGCACTATAAAACGGGTGCTGTAGTGATAAAACAAGTCATGGTCATTTAAAAAATAAGTTACATCTAGATGAGAGACAGTCAGGTACTGTATGCAGCCCATAAAATAATATACAACACTGAGTAAAAGATAAAAAATCAAGGGCCTACTTATGAGATAGCAGTCCCAGGTGATCCCTCATTAAAAAAACAACATTACCTTAAGCCTCCCAGTCAGACCTATCAGATCTGTGTTATGAAAAGCCAGGTCCATTAAAAATCGACACCCATGATTTTAGACTTGATGAGTCAATACATGGATCATGCACTACAAATGAAAACTCAGCACCCATCTTATAAGCTGCTGAACCATCACAGTACTGAGTTCTTCACTTTCCACAAAAAAACAGGAGACATCTTTGAACTTGGCAACAATCTCTGTAGATACAACTGAGTCTTTTGAGTGCATTGCAGCCTTAAAAAATACAGCTCTTGGGTTTAAAATAATTTTAATTTATTACCCTCCTGAGATGGAAAGAATTTTGTGGAAGAAATGACATATCTTTTTGCAAGTTTGTTTTGGAACTCTGTAGGTAGCTTATCCTGGGGGATTTCAATGTCTAGGTTGATAACAACCTGTCACAATTTGCACAAGATCTCATCTACATAATGGATTAACTGGGTCTAAAGTAGAAAATTCAAGATTCCACTCATAAAAGCGGTCACACACATGACCTTGTTTCCAGACTGGCTTGAAAAACTCATGGATAACAATAAACCCTGTTATCGCGTCTGATCATAAGATTCACTGTCCCTTTGTCTTCTGTAACATATCAGGACAAAGGAGGAGTAAACAAGCACTTTGTCTCAATTTTAATTAATGTATCTATACTATAGAATACAAAATACCGTATTGGCCCGAATATAAGCCACACTTTTTTTCTGATTTCCAAGGTTGGAAATTACAGGTGCGGCTTATATTCGCGACCTTAAAATGTTGTGCCGATTTGGGGGCGTGGCTAGCAGCTGCAGTGTCAAGACGATGGAGCTGGTGCGCCGCAGCTATGCAGAGGGCGTCCACTACCCTCAAATTAATTGCTGGGGATCCCCAAAACAACCCCCAGCACAGTTATAGTGCCCTGGAGGGTTGATCCACCTCCAAACAGGACCTGGGGCCTGGCTGAGCCACTTGTTAGGTGCGGCCGCCATCTTGAATCGGGGCCTCTGTGGTCCTGCAAGCTTCCCAGAGCCAAGCAGAGGTAGGAGAGGAGAGATGGCGACAGGAGCTGCAGCCTCCATCAGGGACCCGGCTGAGAACCACCGGAGACTCAACTGGCAGCCTGAAATACCCGGAGGCCCGGATCCAGGCCCTGGATTCACCTCCAGATCAGCATGCCAGCCTCTGAGTGAGTACAGCACACCACACAAAAAGGTACAACTGGGACAGAGGGCACCCGGTAAGGACATTGCCCCTAAAGGCAAGCATGAGACCCTGGGGGAAAGAGTACAGAAGAGGAGAAATGGCAGACAGCAAAGGGGGCAAAGCACAGAGGACTTATTTTTTATATCTACCCCAAAAAGGGCCCAGGGTCGGGAGTTACTATAGTCAAGTTACGGCTTATATTCGGATATTATGTTTTTTTTGTTTTTTCCCCTTGAATTTCATAGGTGCGGCTTATATGCGGGTGCGGCTTATATTCGGGCCAATACGGTATTTTTTTGTGATGTTTAAAATATGATCTTTTATATTTAAGAATTTGTTAGACTATAGTGACTTTTTAAGTCTCCTTCAGTGTACATGACACAATACTTAAGCTGCTATCCCTTTGCTCTTGTCCACTGTGATTGCTGCAATGGGCAGCATTGCCCCAGTCTGCCTATAACCCCTTAGTTTACACAAATACTCCCCTGGTTTGATGATACCATGTGGGAATGAAAAAGAAAAGTAAATAGTATCAGAGAACTTGAAAACCTGAAGACAAAATTAGCTGAACATCTCAAAAATATCAACTCACCATCACCTACAAGAAAGGATTTTTGCGCAGAGAGATCACAATGGCAATAGACCAGCTTAGTTATTCTGCACAGGCTAGCTAGCCTGTCTAGAGCCTGATATAACATTGTCCCAATTACGCTGCACTGAGTTTGTCCAGTATTTCATAGACAAAGTGTTCATTTTCCAACTAGAATTCCAAGATTAATATCTTGCGAAGAGCAAGGGCATGTGAGTGTGAACTCATTGGACTTTTGGTCTGAATTTGCTCACGCAGTCATGGGACACATGGTGCAGAAAGTTAAGCCGCTGCATGCAACCTGCTTTGACTAGGATCCATGCCCAACTCAAAGGTTGTCTTGATAACCCAGTATTCACAAGAATAGTGAACTGTTTACTGCACAGTAGCATCTTTCCTGATCAACAAAAGGATGCAACTGTCAGACCTCTTCTCAACAAAACATCTTTATATCCAGACTGCATTACAAACTACAGGCCTGTTTCATATATTCCCTTTTTAGGAAATTATTGATAAAGTTGTTGCAGGGTTCAGGAAAATATACACGATAAAAGCCTTGGTTCATGTTTTTAATGATCTTCTCATAGGAGGTGGTAGGAGTGAACTCAATCTTAGTTCTTCTTCACCTCTCACCAGCATTTGACTCCGTTGACCATGGAATATTAATAGAGCAACTGAAAAATGACTGTGAACTATGTGGTTCTCAGCTCAGCTGGTTTAAGTCTTTTCCCACTGGCAGAGGGTTATTCCATGTTCATATTCCTCTACATCATTCCCCTCTGTCATGGCAACAGTACTGTATTTTCTTCTCTTTTCTCTTCCTTCCATCAAAATGTCTGAACTTTATCTGCTGATCAGATCCATCCAGAACCTTACATTGCCTCCTCATTATTACATCTCTTCTAATACCTTCTTCCTCTCCCACTCCCCTTAGAATGTAAGTTTCTGAGCTTTCAATTTTATAAGGTGCTTTGCAGTTTAGATTGTAAGCTCAATGATAATGCCCTCTAACCTTTAAATGTGTCTAAATGTTTTGTTATGTCATAGATAGTATATATACAGTATTTATGTATTGTACGCACTGTACAGCGATGCATAATATGGTGACACATTACAAATAAACTATAATAATGTTGAGTTCCATAGAGCTCTATTGTTATCTGCAATGCTGGTCCTGAAAGCTTGCAATCTAACCATATTCATTTAGCCATTGAAAGTTATATCTTCTCAATCTGTTTTTCCACAGCTAACTCCATAACTAGAATTTTTATTTTGTGTACTAATTTAATCTATCCAATTCTGTAAAGAATATTTGAAAACTTTCTTGTAAAGATTTTGTTTATGGAGGGGTGATTGCGCCTCAACATGTCCACTATGTATGCTCATTTTACACACATAATCATAAAAATGTATTAATAAAAAAAATGCATGGATCATTTGTTTCATGAATTATGAAACAAAGAAATATACAGCAAGAGGATGTTTGTCAAGCAGATGGCAGCTAAATGTGTTATCAAAAGAAGAAGAAAACAACTAATAATTCTAATTCTAATTTCCCTTTGGAAACATTTTAGCCAAGACAAAATACAAGACATAATTCTCATTCCGCAAAGGAACATCAAAAAGTAACAAAATGTGAACTTTTTTCTTCATAAACATTTTTGACACCGAAGAAACAAAAGTGTCACAGTTTTCTTGTTTTATGTTCATGCAGTATTTATATGAGCTGGTAATTTAGTCCATAGACCCTGCAAAGTCCTCTAAAAAAGGTTAGTAAATTCAAATGGATTATTTATGTATTCCAGTGGAAATATTCCATTGGAATTTAATGTACAGAACACTACTCTCTTTATCAGGCATCATGTTCAGTCTGAGAGAAACAAGTGCAGCTATATTCTTGTATGAGCTTCAACAGTCCCTATACCCCTGGAGTACCATTGGAGACAGTGATGAACTGTGGTCTCAATTCCCTTATTAGCTGTAAGACCTAAAAATTATATGTGCAATTAAAAGGCAAAATGCTGATATTACTCATAGAAAGCCCTTTGTACATTAGCAAGGTACAAAAGTCTGCTGACACTTTGTAACAGAGATAGTCAGCAGGGCCGAAGATTAATAGGGCATCATAAATTTGCAGGGTGAATAGGAGTAGAATAAGCATGTTGTGTTGCAGATAAATAAAGGGCATGGTCAGCCTGACAAAGCTCTTAAAGGAGAATACCATTTGCATGGATGTAGAGGCTACATAATGTGGACATGTTAAAACAATATATTTATTATTCTCATTTCTACATCATTTTCATTTACAAATATAAAAATATAATTTTCAGACACTGTTTTATTTGAAATCTGAAACATTGGTTAATACAATATATAATACAATAAAATAGGAAATAATATTTAAATGACCTATGGTTTTTATAGTATGATCTTTTGAAGAGATTTAGAATGTGCAAATGGTTTTACACAGTTTCAAATAAATAAAGGACATACTATAAAAACCATAGGTTTACTTAATTACTATTGTATCTTATATTGCTTTGATGATGACAGACATTTTGTATTTGTTCCTAAATGGGTTACCTGGGAGTAGTAGGAGGAAATGTGGATTTAGGTAAAATCTTAATGCACTTCCATTGAGAGCTGCCTCTCAAATTAGCACACTTAAAAACAATTCTGTGGAAGAGGAGGCCCCCATAAGATACCCTCCACTTCAAGATAAAGACAGACTATGTAAGATTTTCTCTAAATATGGTTTTATGTTCCTCTCTTACATAACTGCTGTTGATGTTCTTTTGCTACATACTTTACCAAATTGCAGTGATCCTCTAAGGGAAGTATAAGCCAGGCTAGTCCTCAGAAAAGTAATTTCCTTACATGCAAGTGGAGCTCATTTATATATATACCGTTTTTACTCAAGTCTACTGCGCACCTTTTTCATAGAAAATCGGGTCCCAAATTTGGGGTGCGCACTAGATTCGATGGCGCACTAGATTCAATGGCAAAAAGAAAAGCACAGGACATACCACGACACCATCATCTCTTGCTTCCCGGCTCTCAAGAGTGGGTGACCACCAAAGAAAGGGGCACCCAGAGAGCCACAGCACAGTGGCACCCAGAGCCTGGCACCCAGAGAGCCCCAGCACAGTGGCACCCAGAGAGCCCCAGCACAGTGACACCCAGAGAGCCCCAGCACAGTGGCACACAGAGAGACCCATCACAGTGGCACACAGAGCCTGGCAGCCAGACAGCCCAAGCACAGTGGCACACAGAGCTTGACACCCAGAGAGCCCCAGCACAGTGGCACACAGAGCCTGGCACCCAGACAGCCCCAGCACAGTGGCACCCAGAGAGCCCCAGCACAGTGACACCCAGAGAGCCCCAGCACAGTGGCACACAGAGAGACCCATCACAGTGGCACACAGAGCCTGGCAGCCAGACAGCCCCAGCACAGTGGCACACAGAGCTTGACACCCAGAGAGCCCCAGCACAGTGGCACACAGAGCCTGGCACCCAGACAGCCCCAGCACAGTGGCACACAGAGCCTGGCACCCAGAGAGCCGCAGCACGGTGGCACACCGAGCCTGGCACCCAGAGAGCCTCAGCACAGTGGCACACAGAGCTTGACACCCAGAGATCCCCAGCACAGTGGCACACAGAGCCTGGCACCCAGAGAGCCCCAGCACAGTGGCACAAAGAGCCTGGCACCCAGAGAGCCCCAGCACAGTGGCACACAGAGCCTGGCACCCAGAGAGCCCCAGCACAGTGGCACACAGAGCCTGGCACCCAGAGAGCCCCAGCACAGTGGCACACAGAGCTTGACACCCAGAGAGCCCAAGCACAGTGGCACACAGAGCCTGGCACCCAGAAAGCCCCGGCACATTGGCACACAGAGCCTGGCACCCAGAGAGCCCCAGCACATTGGCACCAGAGAGCCCCAGCATAGTGGTACACAGAGCCTGGCACCCAGAGAGCCCCAGCACAGTGGCACACAGAGCATGGCACCAGAGAGCCCCAGCATAGTGGCATAAGTTGGTAACATAAACTCACTGTTCGTCAGCAAAAACGTTTTTTTTATCCATGGGTTCCATACGGTATATGTTATTTTTTTTTTTTTTTTTTTGCTGAATGCATTGTGTGATCAGACCACATTTGATTTTTTTGTTTTTAACGAATAATAAAATCTCTCAATGGTGTCTAATTGAACGTGAGTAATAACAACGCTCTGATCTGTGATGTGAATACTTCTCCAGGCTCCCATGGTCTTCCTAAACCCTTCCTCCTTTAGTACTTGTAAGTAGCCAATGGTAGAGCTTTGATGACATCACATGAGCTTCTGATAACTTGAGAGATTGGAGTTTATCAGAACAATGACATCATCACAGACTGGATCAGTATGCACTGTGATAACAACAGACACCAGGGTTAATGTTGTTTGGTAGAAATAAAAATAAATGCAAAATGTGGTCTAATCACTCCAGCATGGAAAACGGAAAAATGAAATGTGACACACACACACATGCACTATAAATCTTTTTTTCCCACACACTTACTCTTACTATATATATATATATATATATATATATATATATATATATACACAAAGATTAGTTGTGCGTGAGTTAAACATTTTATACATTTTTCATAAGAGCACAATATAGCAGTCTTGTGATTTTTTTTTTTTTACTTGTATAAAGGGTTAGGTAGAATTCTAAACATGTTCTAATGAATGCTGCAATGATTTATTTTACTGTGCATTTAGCGTTATTATTATCATGCTGTTTTTATTATTAGAAGCAAGATTATTTGTAACCTGTGATTTCTTTTTAGTATACGGACATATTAATATTATGAGTTATTGCTATGCATCTTTGTTGGTTGTTTTTGAGGATAAATACAGTTCTAAAGACCTCTGAATGGTTTTATAAATCTGTGTATCAGTGATAATTTAATTATGCATTATAAATCAATTAAGATTAATCAAATATATATGTGAAAATCAATTTCTGTGCTTTAGGAGTTAATTGACTGATACATTCCCGGCAACAGTTCAACAGCCCTAGTGTTACAACGTAGCCCGTAACTCCAGATTTACGGGTTACGGGTACTAAATTAGCCCTGTAACGTTGCTCGCAGCGGGTTTGCGTGAGGATGGCCGAGAATAGGCTACATGCTGAGCAACGTTGAACTTCTTTTGATCTGACATGCCTGTAACCGCTACTAGTTCAATCCAATTATTAAATTGCAACGTGGTGACTCGCAAGCAAGCACATAACACGCAAACAGAGCCCAAAGGCCAACGTAAGCGCCAGAGCACCCGCAAGGGGGTTAAAGTCCAATACGTAGCACTTGTAATGCAAATAACAACACTACTTTACATTTATTATAAGGGGAAGTGTGGGAATGTTAGGTCTTAGAATTAATAGCACAACATTCTCAAGCCCGCAAATCGGCCCCGAAAAATACTTTATTTCCTGTTCATATTTTGTGTTATATCGATCTCTGCAATCAATGTGTTACGACATATACTTTAACCTGCATGTAATAGAATATCATATTTACTGCTTTATTAACATTGCATTATCTCTGGCCTGTGGGTCCGATTGCAAACTGTATTTGAAGCAAGTAGTACGAAATCTACCCTCCCCCTTTTTAGTGACGTAATCTCTTTTCCCATTGGCTCCATCTGAACCCGTAACTTTGTGATTGCTTAATTGTTTGCGTTCAAGCATGCAACCTCGAATGGTTTACGAAATTGCCTCTCAAGCTCGTAGCTCGCAGCCCCTTATAATTGTTATATGGCCCCAAGATTTCAGTATCTCTCTGCTTGAACACAGGTGATTCAGTAGCAAATAAGGAGTGAAACCTGAATGCACAAGAGAGAGTAAGAAATCCTAGTCTGTTGGGAGACCTCATAGAACCAACTTACCAAACACTATTCTAGCTGAACACCAAATCCCCCACGCTATTGATTATGTGAATTCATCAGATTATCTCTGTGAGTTTAAATTAGGGTCAGTTTTTATTTATTTCTTCTAGTCTCTACCAATAATATCCTCTGCCTCCTCTAAGAAGCAAATGTCTTGAGGTAATAATATGCAACCTCCTATATGTTTTGAAACATTTCTGAATGTTCAAAGTGTTAATTATGCTGTTTAAGAACATGTCAATTATTTATTAATATTATTTATATTTTATTATAATGATAGCTTTTTTGTGTACTGAAGAAAGTAAATCTGGCATCTGTATGAAGCGCATTTTTACAGAAAGTGAAGTGAATGCAGCTATGCTTTCTAATTTAAATTTTAATGGGAAACTATAGCTAACTAAATAATAGTTAGCTAGGCTTGATAAGAAGAAGTTTGCTGTGTATTTAAACAATTAATACAAACTCCTGATATTTCCAGCAAATTATTGTGGCTGTAGTGGAGCCACCCAGGGGAGAGGGCTAACTAAGAGCCCTATGCTAATCGGAATCGGAATCAGTGTAAATGGCGGTAAAGCCGTAAATTGGCTGGGGTAGCTGTTTCTTCTCAAGTTACGACAGTATTCTAAACTTTAACTCCCCCACATTAGTGCACTCTGTGCATGGCCATGAATCCTACCTTAGACGCAACAGATTTCTGTGCAGGGAGCAGCCAAACCAAGCTTTACGGATGAGACAGGGCTCTAGGAGCCAATAGGAAATGTGAACGTCATAAATCTTATGATGAGTGGGAAGTGCAGGAACAAGCGCCAATTATTTTTTAGAGAGCCCTTTATAAGACAATTGAAGTGGTATTTTAAGATAACATATATATGTTATGACAGGTCTCCATGGGGAATAGGAAAACTTCAGTTGGTCCCGGAAAGAATTATAAAAAAGGAAGAGTGTGTCCCATCCATTTAAATAGCACAACAAAGCATGGAGGAGGAGAGAGTTAAATATTAAGTGTCAAGATACCCCTGACAACCCTTTGAGCTCTGTAATTTTATAGTATGTTCATAGTTATGTAATAGGTTATGTTATTTTGATTACTCTATGTATGTTAATAACTATATGCTAAGTTGCATGTTTGGTTTATGAACAGTTAACAATTTAGAATGTTGTGATGTCAATCCGTAACTGCCAGATAGAATCAGTTAAGTAGAGAGTCATTTGGTATCCTGCTGTGTGGAAGAGTCCACTCTGAATTAAATATGTGTATGCTCCTAAAGAAAAGGGAGGTGACATATCTTGAAGACATATGAAGTATGTGTATGCTCCTAAAGAAAAGGGAGGTAACATATCTTGAAGACATATGAAGTATGTGTATGCTCCTAAAGAAAACTGAGGTAACATATCTTGAGGACATATGTATGTGTCAGCATTTCTAGTAGAATATATATATATATATATATATATATATATATATATAAAGATCCTTAAAGAAGATAAGAGCTATAACTATGTGACTGGATTGGAAGTTATGATGCCTTGCATATGAAACATTGTTAATGCCTGTATTAGCAATTTATACAAAACCCAGACTATTGCAGAATTTTATCAGTTCAAGTATAAGTATTTACCCATTGAGCCTGTTATGACATTTCCATAGCAATTAAAGCAGTTCCTAATTTTTTTATAATGCTGAGCCTGTGTTCATATTACTAAATACTGCATCTGAGTAAGAGCATTTTAGAGACATCAGCTATCTTGGTGAAGGGATCGAAAGAACCTGAAAGTTCTGCTGGGTAGGTTTGGCCACAACAGCCTTATCAAGCCTGACTGAAGAAAACAGATCTTCACAGTAAGAAAGCACTAGACAGAAAAAACAGGAGTACAGAGATTTATTCTGGGTGCCATGATTACAAAGCATTTTGAGGGGAAGGTGAGAAGGAGAGGCAAAGGAGGCCCAACTACATTCATAGATGGAAACATTGCTCATCCCTGATGTAGCAATCAAAAAAAAAATTCAGTTATAATTAACACATTTTTTTAAAATGTCTGACTTGATCTACTTTTAATATTATACTGAAAAATGACTTAATACTACAATCTTGCAAAATGAATGTGAGGTGTTGTTATTGTTGATATTCTATGTGTATAATTTATAATTAAAAGATGTCACCTATTTTAGAAAATGATTCTGTTTGCCTGCAGCAATTGAAACACATGCACTAAGGCAATACATATTTTAATTATCCTCAATATTTTTGGTATCAGCAAAATAAGTAATATAATTTATTTATTTATTCAGGCTTATGGACAAAATGGGATTCACTGATAGTCTGTCTCAGATTTCCAGGGAAAATGTAAGTTTAATTGAAATACTAAATGGCACAAGACAGGGATGCTCTTTGTCTTCACTGCAAATTAAGTAAAGTAATTGAATGGGCTAAAAACAATATATATATATATATATATATATATATATATATATATATATATTTTTTTTTTTTTTTTTTTTTTTTTTTTTTTGATTTGTACTTTTATGTTAAGGAAGTTGATTCATGATGACATAAAGAAAAGAGAGTACTCTACTTACCAAATGTCATCCTTTAGTAACATATTGATGTGATAAAAGGTATTGACTGTCATGCTTCTGCCTTACCTTTGTTGTTCAGATGGGTCTGACTCTTTGTAACCTTTTGCATTTTAGCACACCAGTTCTGTCTTTTCTGAGTTCTTGCAAATTAATATTCATTGCTTCTATAATACTATCTAGTAATATTCTCTTCCTTATCCCTTCCATCTTTCCTAGGATTACAACCTTCTGTAGTGAATCATGTCTTCTCATTATGTGGCCAAAGTATTTGAGTTTTAGCTTTACTACCAGTCCTTCCAGTGAACAGTTTTATTTCCTCAAGTATGGATTGGTTTTACTTCTTGCAGCTCAGGGAACACCACAATTCGAAAGCAACAGATTTCATCTGCTGTGGTGCCTGGGTCCCATCAAGGGAGCAGTAAGATATATGGAATAGGGATTCCTCTTTAGTTGGGCACAGTCTGCCGTCCTTAATTTTAGACTGAGTGTTTACTGAAATCTCCCAGCATGGCTATTGCACATCACCTACAACACACCCTGTCTTTTCATGATATGGCCCAAATATTTGAGCTTCAGTCTCATGATCAAACCTTCCAGCGGACAGTTATAGTAATTACATAGTAATTAAGGTTGAAAAAAAAGACTTTCAGTCCATCAAGTTCAACATTTTAAGATCTCCTATGATCTGCAATATGCAGATTAAATATGAATTAATTAGTTATTAATTAATTATTAATCAATTATTTCATTATTTAATTTGTATTTATTTATTTTTTTAATTATTAATTATTTCAGAGGAAGGCAAACAAAAAAAAAACCAAGTGAGACTTAGCCAATCATCTCAAAGGGAAACAAAAAATGAATTCCTTCCTGACCCCAGATACTGGCGATCGGATTTCTCCCTGGATCAATACTCTCTGTCTAATTATCCAGGATAACCCTGAATTCCCTTTTAAATTAGAAATAAATCCAGTCCCCTTTTAAAGTTATCTATCGAATCCGCTATCACCACCTCCTCTGGTAGAGAATTCCACAGATTAACCACCCTTGCTGTGAATAACCCTTTTCTTTCTTTAAGGTGGACTCTTTTTACTTGTAACCTCAAGGAATGTCCTCTTGTCAGTTGAAAGCCTCTTGACACAAAAATCTCCCTTGACAAATCTTTATACTGACCCTGGATGTATTTATATAAGGTAATCATATCTCCTCTTAGACAGCTTTTTTCTAGAGAAAATAAGTTTAATTTGGTTAGTATTTCTTCATAACGTAGCCCCTCCATTCCACCTATTAGTTTTGTTGCCCTCCTCTGTACCTTTTCCAGCTCTAATATGTCCTTTTTATGAAGTGGTGCCCAAAATTGTACTCCATATTCCAAATGAGGGCATACTAGAGATTTTGTATAGTGGCAGAATTATATTTGCTTCCCTTGCTTCTATACCCTTCTTAATGCATGCAAATATTTGATGTGCCTTTGCAGCTGCTGCTTCGCTTTGAGCACTGTTACCTAAGTGGTTGTCCACATGCACTCCCAAAGCTCTTTCAATATCTGATACACCTAGATTTGCTCCATTAAGAATATAAATTGCATTGCTATTTTTCCCCCCAGATGCATAACTTAAACATTTATTCGTATTAAATCTCATCTGCCATTTAGATGCCCATTCCTCAATTTTATGTAAATCCCTTTGGAGGGAAAGCACATCATTATCTGATTTAATTGCCTTGCACAACTTCGTGTCATCATCAAAAATGGAGACACTCCTTTCCAGTCCCACCTCTATGTCATTCATAGATGTGTTAAAAAGGAGAGGACCTAATACTGAACCCTGAGGAACCCCATTTACCACATGAGTCCAATCAGAATATGTTCCATTTACAACAACCCTTTGCTTCCTGTCTTTTAGCCAGCTCTCAATCCATGAGCAGATATTTACTGCAATTCCTGTATCTCTTAGTTTGCACAATAGTCTCCCATGTGGCACTGAATCAAAAGCCTTTGCAAAATCCAATAAGACTGCATCCACTGAGTTGCCTTGATCCAAGTTCCTACTAACCTTCTCATAGAAACTAATTACATTTGTTTGACATGACCTATCCCCCATAAATCCATGTTGACTCCTACTTATAATCCTGTTCAAATAGACATATTCTTTTATATTATCCCTTATTAACCCTTCTAAAAGCTTCCCCACTACAGAAGTGAGGCTCTCTGGTCTATAATTCCCTGGATTTGCTCTTGCTCCCTTTTTAAATATAGGTATCATATCTGCTTTTCTCCAGTCATCTGGTAGAGACCCTGTGTTAAGTGAATCTTGAAAAATTTAATATAATGGTTTGGCTATTACAGAACCCAGTTCCCTCAGTACCCTTGGATGTATACCATCAGGACCTGGGGCTTTATTAACATGTATTTTTTCCAACCTCTTTTGGATTACTTCCTGCGTTAACCAATTATTTGGCAAAGGTAGTGTAGCCCCATTATTTTGCGGTGTCCCAATCACTGGTACATTTCTTGTGTATACCGAAGAAAATAACCTATTTAGCTCATCTGCCTTTTCCTAGTCACTAATTTTCAGATGGCCTGTGTCACATTGTAATGTTCGTATAGATTCCTTCCTCGCCTTCTTCCCATTAATATACTTAAAAAATATTTTAGGGTTAGTCTTACTCTCTTTTGCAATACATTTTTCATTTTCCATTTTAGCCAGTCTAATAGCGCTTTTGAAAGCCTTGTTGATTTCCTTGTACTCTCGTAAAGCAGTCTCTGTCCCCTCTTGTTTTTATAATCTTGTTTGTATAATTCAAATTGTTTGTATAATTAAAATGCCTGTTTTTTACTCTGTATCTTGATCTTTAAATCATTGTTAAGCCACATTGGATGGGATTTACTCCTTTTACTTTTATTTAGTAAGGATTTAAATGTTGTCCATTTATGTTCAGTATTTTTACCTATCAGTTCTCTGTCCCAGTCTATACTTTGAATTGCTGCCCTTAGACAGTTAAAATCTGCCCTTTTAAAATTAAAAGTTTTTGTTGGCCCCTTAAAATTTAATTTTTTTAATTTTATCTGAAATGACCCCTCCCCCATCTCCTCCCCTATGAGTTGTTAATTCATCCCTTATATCCTCTACACTTTCTTCCCCATTACTTATATCTAGTCCCTCCCCCCATATCTAGTTCCCCCTCTAATTTCCTTTAGTATTAATTAATCTTCTTGCAGTTCAAGGGACTCTAAGCAGTTTTCCCAAACAGTTTTCTCCAACACAATTCAAAAGCATCCTACGTCTCAGCCTTCTTTATGGTCCAGCTCTCACATCCATATGTGACTACTGGTAATACTATTGTTCTGGCTATGCAAACCTTTTTTGGTATTGTAAAATCTTTAATTTTTAATGGCTTGTCAAGGCTCTACATATCTTTCCTCTCAGATGGAAAATTCTTTTAATTTCAGCCACCATTTGAAGCGATTTTGGAGACAATGAAAATAAAATCTGTCACCGCCTTCACTTCTATTTGCCACGTACTGAGATTGCTGTTTGCCATGATCTTCGTCTTTTTAACATGAGCAGTAGACTAGCTTTTACTTTCTCTCTCTCATCAATAGGTCCTTTAATTTCTCCTCACTTTCTGCAATCAGAGTAGTATAATCCCAAAATCTGAGATTGTTGATATTTATCCTAGCAACATTCATTCCTGCTTTGGATTTGTCTAGCCCATGCTTACACATAATGTATTCTGTGTATACTTTGAACAAATAAGGTGACAATATACAACCTTGTCAAACTCCTTTCCTTATCCTGAACCATTCGGTTGTCCCAAGTTCAGTTCTGAGTGTGGATTCTTAGTGCACATAGAGTCCTCAGGAGGCAGATGAGATACTCTGGTACTTCCATCTCTGTTGCAATCCATACAGTCAAATGCTTTAAAGAAGTCGTTGAATCAGAGGTAAAAGTTTCGGAACTCTTTTGCTTTCTATATTATCAAGCGGAACAGTGGAATATGAAATAAATAAACATGTATGTAAAGACAAAATAATGATATTATAGTTCACAGAGCATAGAAACAGAGGGATTTTGACTAATTCAAAAATAATAACAACATTTCCCAAATTATTGGAACATTCAGAAATGTAATTCTGTTTTTTTCACTTGGGATATTGGCCCTAGAATCTATGTAATATCCATTTTTACAAAACAGCAAATAGGAAAAATATGACAATGTTTTTTTCCTATTTCTCTGTAACACAATATAGTATATAACTGGATGGAGATGCATAAAATTTTTATTTTTGCTCATTATTAATTCTAGATTTTCAACAGAGCATACTATCAATATGAGACTTCACTACCATTGAAAACAAGACCATGTATTTTAGTACAACATAGAGTGTATACCAATAGTTGATTATCTATACAATCATTTTTTTTTTGCTGAATGTTGTCATTTATGTTGCAATTTTGCAGATACTGCTGTGTTCACATTGTACAAAATACAACCAAACTATACCGGGCATAGAACTGTAAACACCACAATGCAACAATGCTATTTTAACACCTAAAAACAGAATGTGTACAAATAGAGAATTTTCTCCAAAAGTTTCCTTACAATACTAATCTTTGTGTCAGTTATTGTTTCAAAATGGTCCTGTGGAGATCTTCTCTTTTTATCATTAGATAAATAAAAGACAATCACGCCTTGTCTCTTGTCACTGTATACCTTTGTCTGCAGACTTACTACTTTTGTTTCTGCACATACATTAAGCCCTTTGGGGCAATTATTTATTGGAAAATAAATCTGAGGAGATTACCTGCACTACAGCAACCTCATGTCACTTCAGCAATAACTGCAGAGCATGACAGGGTAACAGTGTGAGTCCTCGGCACGACCAGACAGTGGGGTATATTTATCAAACAGACGATGTTATCACTACATGCTATGTTATACTACGGGACTGATTTATCAAGAAGTGAACCATTTCAGACATTTTGATGAATCACATAAGAGATATCATCTGTTTGATGAATATACCCAAATGGCTTAATTAAATACCATGAAATGGTCCTTTCCTCACCTTGGCAATGGGGAACATTTGCCAGACTTTATTTGTACAGAACTTTGTTACACACTGATTGCATATAATGTATTCTGCCAGTGCATAGCCAAAATATTCATACAAATAAGCCACACATAGTGCACACATTTTTTTATGTTTTTTTCAATCTATTTTTTTTATCTCTTAGCTATGTTATAAGGAAATTGCAATTAAAAGGATACAGACAGACATGTTTTTTAACATCTGCAAACATTTTGTGTGTGAAAAAATTGTGATCTATACATTTATTTATTTATTATTGTTTATTTGTAAAGCTCCAACATATTCCGTAGCGCTATATAAGGGTTAAGTACAAGGCAAAAACTAACACATTGCAAAGAATGGAGGGCCATGGTTGTGACGTTAACATCAAACGTACATAGTTCTTGTTTCCAAAGCATCCACACAAGATTAAAAACGTACAAAGTTACAATCTAAACCGAGGCACTTCATATACCCACATTCTTTCCTTTTTTTACACAGGGAGGATACTTTTGATTGACCAAATATGTTCATAAAAAGGCAATCTGATTTTCAATAGTAATACAGGCACTATTTATTTCTCAAGTTACATATTAGAG
This sequence comes from Discoglossus pictus, assembly GCA_027410445.1. Classification (NCBI taxonomy): domain Eukaryota; kingdom Metazoa; phylum Chordata; class Amphibia; order Anura; family Alytidae; genus Discoglossus; species Discoglossus pictus. Next base: position 335,472,979 of record CM050164.1, on the reverse strand, counting down.
TGTATATGGGTGGAGAGAGCAACTCTCACTTCAGTTCTTAATAAATAATGTTTTAGTATTTTATTTGAAATATTTTTAATTATTATTTAAATCTAAATGACTACAATTCTTCTTTTTTATCTTTTGCCAACATTTTGTGTAGTGTTATAGATTAGCAAATACACAACTGAATAAACAATAACGTCACAGAAAGAACAGGGGAAGAACCAAAAACATTAGACATATAGATGAGGGCAACAAAACATTGAGGGAGGTGTACAATGAACAGTGATTTAGTCAGCGAACTTAACCCACTGGAGGTGTCTTAGTGTTTCAAGTTTAAGTCAGTTGACCATAGCTGATTTGTGGATTATTTGTGGTAAGTGTGTGATGTGAAGTTTCTAGACTACAGAAGACCAACGTAGAACTTGGGGTGCAGAGTCCAAGGGTGGGTGTTTGTTGCAAGTGATATGTGTGTGTAACATGTTCCTAATATTGTAAATTTTGTTTTCCAAGCAGCAGGCTGTGTCTTAGACCGAGGCAGGTGGATGTGTGAAATAACGGCTTGTAGATGAGTGTGTTAAATGTATAGAACAGATATTTGTGTTGAAGGAACAAGTTAATAAAAGTGATGAAAAATAGATGTGCATCAGGTAGAGTCCAAAGAGTACAAAATAAATTAAATGTGAAAGAAGTTTGCTGAAGTGCAACATTTTCTCCAGCAGTGTGGGAGCACCATTGGAGATAGGTTGTCTGTTTAGTATGCCATGCCATAGTTATGGATGACAATGTGGGGACAATGGTGGTGGAACCAACTCTGTGAATTGCTGTTAGCCAATGAAAGTTAGAATCTTGTTGTAATGTAAGGTGCTCATAAAACAAATGAAGGGGGTAAGTGCGCAGAGGAGTGTTTATAGAGATAAAGAGAACTGTTTTGGGTCTGAAGTTTTCTATAAATTCTTTTGAAGACACATGGGGATAGCGGATGTGCAGCTAATGTGTTGAGGTTGCAGTGTGGTGAGTTTGTTCAGAAAAAGGAAATGGGGCGATAACATGATTGAAGATGGAATAGTGAATAGTAAAAATCAGGTTGTGAGAGTGTCCATCAAAGCCATCAAATGAGGTCAAAGGAGATGTTGTGTGAGAGAAATGTTGTGGCAATAGGTGATGTGAGCAGGGGTGTAGGAGCCAGAATACTTCTGGGGGGATACAGCTCATTTTATACACAGGCCATAAAATAGCTTATATATACATGCATACATGGATTTGTGCCCCCATTACCCCAGTTCCTACACACATGGACGTGGGTATGTCTGTGGGTACGGCATAGAAGTTAAAATGATGGAGTCAGGCAGTAAAAGGAATAAGACATTGGGTGAGTGAGAAAAATCTACATACAGGAGAAAAAAAGATACATTGGGAAAAACAAAGAGAATAAAATGAAGGAAAGCAGATTTATGCATTGGAAAGTGTTGCAGCAGGAGATTATGATGCCTACAATAGCTCCCTTCTTGTTCCAAGGTTAAGGGGATGAGGATTGAAACGTAAGGCCAGAGTACAGTAGAGTATACAGTATCTACTGGAGAGAGACAACATGTTTAAGGGAGTTAAGGCAGCTGATTATAAAGAGATCACACACTGAAGAGCACGTGTTGAAGACAGACAAAGTATTCCTCAAAAGAGAATGAAGGAATAACAGCCATGTGGTAATAAGCAGCATGTAAGAAACTTTTTAAACAAGCTTATTTTTAAAGATCTCTGTATCATTTTACACACTTAGTTAAACCTCAGTGACACATGCAATTCAATTTGTTAAAAACTGCACTACAACAGAAATGTTTTTATGAGCCACAACATTTGGATTTGATGTATGAAGGAGGAGGCTTTTTATGTGTTCACAATTCATGTCCTTAAACCTCATTATAATAACTACACAAATGGAACAATTATCAATGATATATTTTTGGCTGCACTGAAAATGCATAAATCATGCTATTAGCTCCATAACTATGCCTCGCCCATATTTAAAGTGGAATTTTAGCCTTCCATTTTTTGGCTGTGCAAAATATCAAATTTAAGTATTGAAAGCATTTTGTCAGTCCAACAGCAGGCAGCTAGTTGAACTTTGACCTTAAGTTGATTTACCTTTCAGTCACATTCCTGGGTATTTTTTTCCCTTCACTGCATATTTTTCATCAATGATCTCCATCGTTTTTCACTGGCTCCTTCATTCATCAAAGCTACAACGTAACTCAATCAAATCTCAAATTAGAGCCTGCACAGAGCTCCAGCCTTTTAATCTTTGAAATTAAATGGATGTATTTAAAAACAATTCATATATGGCAAACCATTCATCCTCAATCTTCAAATCTGATTAATGCCTTTGGCTGTATCTGCAGGAGTTTATACATGCCATAAGTGACAAGCTCTTGTATATATATATTGCAGGCTTTTATTTAATTTAGCATGATGAAGCCCAGCAGCATATCTACCCTGATAATGAGAAAAATAACTAAAAACCAATGCAATATGCACTTTGATTACATTAGAGTGTAAATAGCATGTAGCTTAGTAGTGTGATATAACACATTTAATAGAGAATCAGTATTCAAAACAAAAATAAATATTATATGTATTTATAGAAATCCATTTTTTTTCAAATGTTCCAATTAATTTGAAACATAGTGCTTTCTATTCAGTATCCTATAATGATTCTACCTGCATGTTTCATACATGACCGGTAGGCCAACCCTTTAACATGAGGGGTTGAATTCACTTTTTCTTCCTCAAATGTGAACAATTTTAAGAACTTATATTGGTTGAAAGAAAACTATATATCCATGTTTAATTACTTACTCACTAAAAAAAAGTTTTGTTTTATGTTTGGCACCATTTTCACTTGTACAAGTGCCAGATAGCAAATTAAATGTCTCCTATACTAATGCAGTAGGTTTGCCACCTCACAGTAATAGTCAGATTTTCACTGAATATATTGCAGTATTATAAAGCTTCCGAGGTTATTTGAAAGTGGTTGAAGGAATATGTGGAGGTCTAAGGGAAAGAGAGAGAAAGAGCAAAGAAAAGGGGGCACAACTTTGCACCAGGAACCTCTGCTCCTGTGTTGCAGAAATGTCTCTGGTCCAAAAACATACAGTGCAGTATTCCTTTGGGGTATTAGGGCAATATGATTATAGCTCGAGTGCAGGGTTATCAATTATTTTTGTATCATTCTGTCAAATTATGTGCCACTGTGCTACGTAATAGGTTTGTCTTTAATAAATAAGAAATAATAATAATAATAATAGTAAGCCACATTGATGCCCACGGGCCTTAGGTTGGCCAATCCTTATCTACACGTTACTTTTCTTACAGTTATCTACTTTATCATACACACAATGCAGATAACTACATTATGCAAACATTTCTGTGACTGAAGGAAAATCTTTTGAAATATGAAAATATGGAGAAACCTGCAATGCAAATGTGGGTTAATACAAGGAAATTATGTATGTGCTGTAGGAAGAACAACAGGATATTTTGGTGATCTACAAGTAAAATATAATAATAAAGAACAACTAAATTGTAACATCTGCAGTACAATCGATTAGAAAGACCTGCTTCTCCAGCTTATTTGGGAATGGACAGGATAACTTTAGAAGTATGCAAGTCAATTAAAAATATGCTTATAGGCATAAAAGCTCATGTCTGCACTGAATACCTTTGTGGTAGTCCATTCCAAATAATGTACCTGGTTCCCTTTTGCCCTGGATATACTCTTGGTGAGTTTCTAACTGAGGTCCCAATCTAACTAAAGGCCAGTAAACCATTTTACCCATTACAGAGTGGAGTGAAACACATTATAGTTGTGAATGTAGCATATTATCAAGATTTGTTTAGTATGCAATGCAAAATGCCATAAGGAAGATGTTTGACTCCATTCTACTACATGATTCCATATTTATTATTTTTTCATTGATTATTTTATTTTATGATTTTATGCTCAGGAGTATCTTTAACACTTTTCACAGAACACCATACACTCGCCCCTTTCTCTCCGTCCTCTCCTGCATTGTCTTAGGCATATAAATATCACTCAGAAGTGGAACTGAATCTGTACATACTATTTGTTAAAGTTCACAGGAGCATCCTAAAGTTAACAATATTTGTTCAGAATATATAGCATGCAGTATATGCAAGGTGGTTGTTGTAGTTGATATTTTTTATAAGATCAGTGGATAATTTTGTCATAAGTCAGAGCCCCAAAGTTTTCTTCTTCTAGTGTCTTCTAACAACTTTGTGGAAAGAAAAAAAAGCTTTTACACAACAAAGCACTAAGTATTTATGTTCTTATCTGCACATCCTGTCATTAAGTTAATCATTGTATTGCTTAAAGGTTGCCAGTATGAATCTTATATGTAGAAAACTAGCCGAAACTGGCTTCAAGAATTTTTAAGTCAAATGGGAAAGTGTTTGAAAAATGTGTTGGCCCACAGCAGTATTAGTACCGGTGTCTCATAACTGTTCATATTTGTGCATTTTTTACATTTAATATGATATTCCATATTTCTGACCACATAAGACAGGAGCATGTGTGTATATTGATGGTATGGTTCGTTTTGTGTTTTATCATTTTCTCTAGCAATTTATTACTATTATTATCCTTTCTGTATAACATTTTACACATTTTACATTATATACAGAGAGCATGTTACACATAGAAATACAATAACACATATTAATATAAAAGTAGAGGTGGCCCCTGCTCCTGACTGCTTACATTCTAAATGTGTACATTTCATATTGTCAGTCTATTTTATAGATGCTATCCTTGAAGTATGAAAGTTTCACTCAATAGCTTAAGGAGTATGTGCCTTGTGAGGGTACTCTAGGAGGTACTATTAGCTTGGCTAAACATTTACGTTTGTTGGTATGGAAGATTTATGTTTGTTGAGGTTTCTATAACTATGACTTCACATTTGATTAAAAATTAGAAGACTTCAAACTGCTATTATGTACCGTAATTTCTTAACAATAATATTGCCATATATTTATTAATATGTTGATCCGCATCTACCTTCAACACAAGTGAGTCCAGATGGTCCATTAGCTGTGCATCTTATTAAAACTCTTCATTTTAAGATATTCTCTGGTCTATACATAGAGGCAAGGAATTTTCTAACTTCTTTTTCAAGGCCCATATTTAAAACTCCTTATTTGTCACACTGTGCCGGTTCTTTATTATTATTATTATTAACGTTTATTTGTAATGCGCAAACATTTGCCATAGCGTTATGCATAAGTTGGGATCAAGGCAAAACAATATTAACACATTACAAAGATATCTTTGTGGTTCTCAAATTTTCCTCTGACAACAGTTTTTCTATCACTTTCATTTGGACTCACCTGTGTTACAGGTAGATCATAGATAAATCAGACATGTGAGACTGATGTTTCAGCATTAATTTTGTATTTGTATCACAAGTTATTATACTGAAACCCACTATAAATATATTTAATAATGTATTTTCAAGAGAGACCAACAATGTATTTAGTTATCAAATATTGAGTCTAGTAAAAATGTTTAAATCATAGTTCATAGTCCACAATATGTACAAATATTCACCATTGCAAAAAAATGTACTGACATCAAGGTTTAACTTTAGATATTGTTCTTCAATTTATTTTCCCTATGCACACATAACATAGAAAGATTGCTTTCTAAGAAACCGTAGAGTGATCTCTTTTTTATTTCTCTGTTTCAACAAAGATTTATTTTGATAAAGGTAGAAATAATATCCCAAGTTTTCATTGGGCATTAAGAGAAAAGAAAAGCACAGCACTAGGAAACTTGGCAATTTTCCCTGTTACGAACAGGGTGTCATATGTATTAAAAATATTCTATGGATTTATTTTTTTTAGATTTATTTTTTAATGATATTTAAATGATTTTGATTATGTACTTTAATCATGTGTAACCTTCATTATTATTGCAATTTAATGGACATATACAGCCTTATTAAATTGTGATTCGGCCAATTGAAAAGGGCTCTATATAAGCAACATAGCATTTTATTTTTACTACAGAAGTTTTTAGCTTTTGGATAGAAGTTCACTAACTAAAAACTTCTGTAAATAAAATATGCTCAGTGCTTATATAGAGCCCTATTCAATTGAACAAATTGCAATTTAATAAGGCTGATAATGTCTAAATGAACTAAATCTTGCAATTTCTCACAAGTTTCTTGGCAAATCTTACATGAAATATTTTACTAAATGCATATGCAATCTATTAGTCCAGTATACAAGATAGTTGCTAGCATTTCTGACAGTAAACCAAAATGTTACTAGACATACTAGATTTGGACCACTTTACTTTCATAAACCCACAAAGAATCCAGAATCAGGCCTTATTTGATACAGTTACAGTGTCTAAACTTGCCGTACCATGAAACAACTGAGATACATTAGGAATCCTTCTGATAATATCTTTGATGGGTCAAACAACAGGAATCACATTTATGCAAAATCTTGAAGTTATTTTAGTTTGTGACCTGGCACAAAAAGGACCTCTGTAATGCCCTGACAACTGGAACACCATAGAGAATAGAGGTATCTATATATGTTTGACTTGTTATTTATTATCTTATTATTTTTCAATCTGTCTTGGTTTATTGCAATTACATAAATGTGCATTACCCTTTAATCCGGGAGAAGTACTACACTCAGCTTTCAAATTACTACCCCATCTACCATGTCTATCAGATTCTACACAGTATTTGCTGTATTTCTGTGAAATGTATATCTGGTATCACATATTTGTATATGTTGTATCTATGTGCACACACCTGTAAAGATTTGATTGATAGTGTCCCAGCTAACTGAAGAAGCTCCTAATTCTGTATCTGCAATGAGATTTATAGGTGAAAACATAATTTCTTGATGTTTAGTCATTCAGTCCATGCCCAAGTCTCCATGACCCTATGGACAGCAACATGCCATCAATTCATCTCCACCTCTGCCTTTCCTTTCTTTATGTGCCTTCAGTCTTTCCCAACATCATAGCATCAAATATTTGAGTTTTAGCATAATGATTATACCTTCCAGTGAACAGTTTGGCTTGATTTTCTGTAGTATTGCCTGATTGTATCTTCTTGCAGCCCAAGGAACTCTAAGCAGTTTTCTCCAACAACACAGTTCAAAGGCGTCAATTCTACAGCGTTTAGACTTCTTTATTGTCCAGCTCTCAGAACCATATGTTATTGCTGGGAATACCATAGTTCTAACTATGTGGACCTTTATTGAATGTAATAATGTTACCTTTTATTAGCTTGACCAGATTTGCCATAGCTTTTCTTCGCAGAAGCAAATGCCTTTTAATTTCATTGCTGCAGTCACCAACCTGCAGAGATTTTGGAACACAGAAAAATAGAGTCTGTCACTGCCTCCACTTCTTCCCCATCTGACAGGAACTGAGATTACTGTTTGCCAGGATCTTTGCACTCCTTTCCTGATCTTGAACCATTTGGTTATTCCATTTTCTGTCCTAACTTCCACAGGAAGTGGATGAGATGGTCTGGTACCCCATATCTTTAAGAATTTGGCATATTTTGTTCTGACCCACAGAGTCAAAGGCTTTAGAATAGTCTATGAAGCAGAGGTAAATATTTTTTTTAACGCTTTTGCTTTCTCTATTATCCAGATGACATTGGCAATTTGATCTCTTGTGCCTCTTCCTCAACAGAACAAGGTTTGCACATCTGGTAATTCTCAGTCCATATATTGTTGAAGCTGAGCTTGCTGGCATGTGAAATAAGTGCAATTGTTTGAAAATTGGAGCACTCTTTGGCACTGCCTTTTTGGGATTGGGACCTTTTCCAGTCTACTGGCTACTGTTAATTTTTCCAAATTTGTCAGTATAATGCAATCAACTCCTGTAGTCTTGTTATCACCAAAGCTTCTTAGAGCTCATCTCACTTCACTCTCCATGTTGTCTGGTTCCCGCTCATTGGACAAAACTATTTAGGTTATCAGTGTTATTAGGATCCAATCTGTATAGATCTTCAGTGTATTCCTGCCACCTCTTTATCTGATCTTCTTCCATTAAATCCCTACCATATTTATACTTTATCATACCCACTTTGGAATACCTAATTTTCTTTAAGAGATCTCTTGACTTTCCCATTCTGTTATCTTCTTCAATCTCTTCACATCACTTATTAAAGAATGTCTCCTTGTCTCCACTTGCTATTCTCTGGAATTCTGCATTCATTTGGACAAATTGTTTACTATTTTCACTACCTTTTGCTTTCCTCCTTTCCTGAACTACTTTCAATTCTTCATCAGATAGCCAGTTTGTCTTTTTAGTTTTCTTTTTTTTTTTTTTTTCTTGTTGCTGTTTTCTGGACAATGTCAAACACTTCTGTCCAAAGTTCTTCAGGCACTCTATTTACCATTTATCACTAAAATCTCCTTGTCTATGTTTGGGTCCAATATATCATGTATTTTTTTATGTGTGGGTATAATATTTGTTCAACTCTTTCAATGTACAAGGTACTTTGCAAAGATAAGGTACAAAACAATCACATGACAATATGAGCGTACTTCACATAAAAAAAAAATGTGTTATATAATCCCTGCCTTGATGACCTTACAATCTGCTTCATATATGCAACACAAAATCATGTAAAATAATCAAAATAAAAGTCAACATAGATCCTCTTTGTCATGCCCAGAAGCCCCATCCCCAACTGAACTTTTTGAACTATTGACTATTGTGGGCCCTGAAGGGAACCTGGTACCTGAATCATGGATTATGTTGTTTGTAACCCCAGCCCATGTGATTGCTAAATATTTCAATGGACATGGGACTTGCTAAGGAAGATGACATGATGTTGCTATGTGTAATATAATGTAGGCCACAATAATGAATGTTGGGGTTACTATATGATGTTATTTGCACAGGGTAGTGAGTGTGTGGCCTTGACAGCAGGATGTATTATTGTATAGATTTATTGATGTAAACATGGTACCCAGGCATGTGAAATATCTACATGCAGCATTTTCCCCAGGAAGTGTGCTTGAGATACCGGTGGCTCTGGGGTGAAGGGAGTCCAGTTATGAGGGTTATCTGTTTTGAGGGGCAGAAATTAACCATCAGAGTAGTGGGGATATACAGACACTGTGTCAAATCAATAAATGGTGGTCAGTTGAACATACATAATTTGAGGTTTGTGTTTCATTCTTAGGGAATATAATAATTTTAACCATTGAAATAATGTTTGCGGACTTTGCCTGCATCCCTGATCTTAACCACTGGGGTAGTATTGCTTTCCTGTATCATGTGGACTGGTTGTTCTTGGAACTGACTATGCAGGTTGGGCACTGAGAGTAAACCCCCAAAAATCCACAACCTAGAGGAATTCCTGTGAGCTAATGGCAGGTGGTGTGGGGTGGTACATAGCCCCTCAACTCTGGGTCGTAACACTCTTTGGATATTATTATTATTATTATTATCCTTTATTTATAACGCGCCAACATATTCCGCAGCGCAATAAAGGCATTCCTGCTAACGAAAATTAACAAACCATTACTATTTTGTAATCATCCAGTTACATTTCTTATGTACAGCAAATTGTGTCAATATAGTTGGGCATTGAATCCAATGTTCATGCTTTCTGATTTGTACTAGGCTACTCCACACCGTGTTTTAATAAGCAGATTATTATTATTATTAACCTTTATTTGTAGCTCACCAACATATTCCTCAGACCATAAATGGGTTAAGTAAATGGCAAAAACAGTTTGAACACAATGCAAACTAATAGAGGGCCCTGTTTTGGAGCACAGAATGTAGCATACGAATTGCTTTCCAAAAGCAATTTACAGGATTGAAAACTCGCAAACTTACAGTCAAATAAGATATATGTCTACATGTGCTGCCACATTAAGTTGTTAATATAAAATTATTACCTAGAAAACATTTTGATGCGCAGAAGCACAATAAATGGACACATACAGTACTTGTACCATATGAAAATGATAAATGTCCAAATACAGTGGTCAAAATATGTATTACAAATATAAATATTATGTAGTTATAATAATCATGTAGCAATGTATTTGTAGTATGCTAAAATATTTTTGCCTAACATTCATTTCTTAGTGATGTATAGTTTAAATTTAAATCGCTGTTACCTCAGTGCAATGGTATAATGTCAGGATATATAATTTCTCCATCCACTGTGTCAGTAAAACAGGAAGGAATATTAAGTTACTTTGCAGCCAAAGGGTCAGATCTGTTTACTTCACCAAGTTAATTGATTTGCTGAGATCACTAAGTTGCAGGGTCATGGAGCATCTCTTCAATTGACAGAAATACAGTCCCTGCTAAAGTTCTTAACCCTTCTAGATACAGTAGAATATGGCTTATGTTATAGGAATAAGTCAAGTCAGTATCAAATAAGCAAAATAAAGGTAAGAAATATGTGTTCTTTGTAAATAATGCAGTCTCAGCATACAATTATATTATATTTATTGGGTGTAATGAAACATTCTACAATTAAGAATATAATATTTTAGATTATTTTGTAACATTATTTTCTGTCTCCCACAGAGTTAGTATTATATGGGAGAGAGAAAAATAACAAACAATGATTCAATGAGTAGAACCCCCTGGCTATGCAGCCCTACATATCAAGCTATGAATTTCAAATAATTGGATATGGTGAATGAATTAGGCTGTATATGGGGTAGAACACTTATAAAGTCCCCTATAAGTGTGCAACAGATGAAAACCAACTGATCCATAAATATTGTATTGGTTTTGTCGTTTCTGAGTGAAGCGCCAGAACAATATGTGTGTAGAGAACTTGCAGATGTGTGTAGAGAAGTTTCAGGTACTCCTCACCCACCAGATTTTATTTAGTCTGAATTTATAGAGAAATGGCAATTATTTGCACCTGACCAATCAGCAACATATGCTATCATAATATATCACCAATCCACCCACCATACCCATCCTGAATACATTCCAATACTCTCTCCTGTGCTTTAACAGAGGACATCCACTAGGTGAAAAAAACAAACAGCATACTAGTACCACTTCTTCGCAATATCTTCCTATCTGATTGCTACTCTTATCAATTAAATGAAACATCTTCCCAACTTCACACCTGTTCTACCCAGATAAACGTTACACCTGTCTTACAGAAACCTAATTGTAATCTGTTTTTCTATCACTCTCAACTTTCACTTCATTGCTGGCCCATCAAAATCCCCATCCGTCATTCTTGTCCAGGTTTCTGCCTCCCCACTCCTTTTAGATTGTAAATTTGCAAGCTTTCAATCTTGTAAGGAATTTTTGGAAAAAGCACTGTGTGCCTAATATTTTAAGCTAAATAATAGAGCCATTTGTTTATATAACAGCTGTAGTGTTGGAACATTACAAATAAAGGACAATATCAATATCAATAATAATGATAATGAGGAGCAGACAAGTGTATGAATATTGCTGCAGTTCATTTGCTGCTCACTTACAGTATCTTTTAGTAGGTCATGGGGAATTATACTAATTGTCTTAGTTTGAGTCACTAGTGATGTCACGTGATATGACTTATGGCCACATAAAATACTTTAATGATAGTATTAGGGGCATTATGTTTGTGTTCAAAGCTTTACTTCCACACATTTTTGAGTTTTGAGTTTGACTGTGATTTATAATCATTTTTAACAAGAAATTATTGTAAAGTTCTACAAAACTATAATGGTGTTAGCATCAATTTGTACTATGGAGTACCATGCAGATATACTGTATGTGAAATTAGGGCATGTGTCACAAACATTTCAGCACAATTTACAATATTGTTTAGCCTTTTTTCTCCTTTTTCACCCGAGAGCCAGTAGTGGTAACTGCGTATGCATTTCAAGGAATCCATTCATTTAAATAAGGCAGAAATAGCTGAATATTGATCTTACTTAATTTATTTAATGAAGATTTCAGAAAATTATTATATCTAATTGATATAGAATCTGTATGGTATATCTTCCTTACGTCCAATCTTCCAGTATCATACTCACAATAATATGTCTCCTATACATAGAGCAGTTATGCCAGTACTACAGCTATGAAATACTATGTAATGTTACATTAATGCAATTCTCTTAGTTCTCAGAGCACACTATCTGTTTATAGCTTTATTTTGCCTTTGTTAATTCTTCATTTTAATTTAATAAAGATTGTGGTGGTTAGAGTTTGCTCTAAATTGTCAGTTCCCTCTTTTATAGTCAATAATAATTATTGCCTTGTAGGCTGGTGAACCCAATCAAAATATGACATAATCCATTGCACATTGACCTTCGGCTTAACTGGACCTACACATTGGAAAAAATAACTCTCTTGGGGAAACTTAAAATAGCTGCTTTAGACTACTACAAAGTCTTGGGGGCTTTTTTTCATACATATAAAGTATTATCAAATATGCTTTGCCTCTTTCTTGTATGTCCTTAAAGTTACATTTTGTTAAAATGACACAGAGTGCAGTGAATAAATAGCAATCAGATGTATACAGTGCAGTTGTATATACTTCTGGCATTACAACAGTAAAAGTAAAAACCTATTCTGTAACGTGGTAATGTCCAATAGTAAATACATCATTTTACACAAACTGTTTCACTTTTCAGATGTAAAATGTAACACATAAACACAGATATTTATACATACATACGTAGACTTTTTAAAATAAACTCATCTCTTAACTTTCTGAAATTAAATATGTAATGTGTGTGTATTAAAATTAGTCACATTATGATATACTGTATTAGAATTAATACCTATAAGAACATTTCAAATATGTTTAAAAAAAAAAATTCTGTGACAAATATACTTTTTCCTTTTTTGAAAAACCTTTTGTGAAAAACATAACCATAGTGATGACAAATAGATTATATTGTAAAGACTAAAGTGAACTGTGAAATATTAAATAAAATAAAAGGTTACATATTTTTTTATGTGTATATATGCGTATCAGGTAGCGACTTGCCCGTTAAAAATGGTGGAAAATTTGAAGCCTGGCAATACTGTTTGCCACACAATGCAAGGTTTTCCCCCTCTAACTTGCGGGCCTCGCGATGAGCACCTTTGGCGCTCATTGCTAGCCTCTCCCCCCTCTACTTTATGGGCCTCGCGATGGGTGGCTTCGCCGCTTATTGCAGGCCTAGGCTAACACGCAACTTTCGTGCCCCGCTATGAGCGCCTTGGGCGCTCATTGCGAGCTTCTCCCCCCTCTACTTTACGTGCCTCACTGTATATGACTTACTGTGCTCCTGTTTGCATTTACGGGTGTGAAACCATTTTCAGGCTTAGGCAATTGTTCATTTTCCCCCAAAAAAGTTACGACTTTATGGACGCCATATTTATCCTCGCTTAGCTTTTTTCTGACCTCCCAAAAAAGCCAATAAAATATCAAATGAACGTGCAACATTACTTACAGTCTCCTTCCCTCTCCCCCTGTGCTGTGTATCAGGTAGTACGTAATTTTTTTTATTAATTGGCATCTTTTGGGGGTCTTCCGACGGCTTCCGAGTTACTGGATGGAAAAAAATGGCGGGCATTAAATCTGTAAAGTTTTTGCAGCCTGTAACACATCTGCCGTTTGCCGCTCCTTGCAGCCCCCATCAAACCTGTAACTTTCGGGCCTTGGGATTAGCGTCTTTGGCGCTCATTGCGCATGCACAAGCCTGTAACTTTTAACATTGCGTGTCCAATATTCAGAAGTACAACTATATATGTGATTGCGAAAGTAGTACAGCAGTCTTTCTTCTCTGTCATTTAAAATGTAATAGTAAAGGCAATATTATACTAAATTAATCCCACAATGATTGGTATATTACTAATCCTATAGTAAAACTGCAGTCAGTTTTCATATATTATGACTGCAGGCTTGAGAAGGACTTGCTGAATTTTGACCTATGACCCCAAAGTTCTTTGATGGTAGCATCTCTAATATTGAAAATAAATACCTTGACAATGGGAATACCATTCCATACAAAATTGTTAGCTCTTAAATTTGCACAAAATGCATTTTCCTACATTAATATTTGTTTTATATTTTGTCCCATTTTGCAATGCTTACCAGCTTAATACTAATTAGACTCAATGTTTTCACACCATTTCTATTTTCATTATGTAGTGGCCCTTTAGTTCTCATACTTTTCTGTGTGATATAAATGATCGTGATATGTGTTTGTGTGACATATGAGTGCTACCCTCTGATAGAAAAATAATAATATAGCCCAACATCAAATGCATTTAATAAACAAGTAATAGGTCTGTGTGTATGAGAAGCTATGTTGTTAAAATGACTGTTATGGAGACATAGCAAGAGAGCAATATACATGCACAGAAAAGGGGAAAATAGGTGCGTGCATAGCTTGCACACGCATTCACATATTCGTGGGTCGTGATACTCCCCTTGACTGCCTAGGGGCTCCAAAAGGGTAAATCTGACACTATCTATATACACTAGGACACTGTATAGTAAAGACACTGTGTTGACCTTAGGTAGTGCTTTATGAAGATGTCTTTAACTGCCTTGAAAACATAAAGGTCTAAGCTAAAAGTGAACTCATCAAACATAATCATGAATTTGTGCATGTGAGAATATCTGGTCTCACCAGTATCGACAACAAAGTATATGTAATACATTCAAAATCGAATTCATATGGTATTGAATGGCCTAGATATGGAAATATTTCCATTAGAGGGGAGTATAAAAGAAAAAAAATATTACATGCTTAATGCCTATTGATCACTTTCCCAGAGACGGTAAAATAGAACTTCAGTTTTGTCAATATGTTAAATATGTTTCATGTATTTTTATATGTGTTTTTAAATTTAGAAAAATTAGAAATAGTTCTACACTGATTCCTATTTTTTCAATGTTTCTTTCAAAATGATTTATCAGTATGTATTAAGTAAACCCCTAAACCAGAAAATATATCTATTGGCTTTTTTGTTTGATTCTTTTGGACCAACAAACTGAAATCATGGATCAAAAGAGATGTCATTTTTTTTTAACTTGGTTAACATACTATTATTTCAAACTGAGCTATGCAATCTACATTTCAGTTGTGATAACTATCTACTAAGGTATTTGCATTTTTGGTCTGTAATATAAAGACTGTGGTAAAGACATTTTCAATTTTGTTTTTAGGTTGATTATAATTACTGTGAACTTTATCTGCATCTTAACCTATATTATTTTCATTTAAGAATTATAAGTGTAATTTGTCTTATTCATACTGACGTATCTGTGTTTTTTTCATATTCACATTATCCTCTCATTTAGCATCTGTGATGCCAGCTGTCTTGGTTTAAATCTAACCTTTACATTCTTTTAGTATTCCCTTCTCTCGCACTTTCTCACCCCAATACCTCTTAAGTTTGGTTACCAAAGGAATCAGCCCCAGGCTTCCTGTTTTTTTTCATCTCCATGTCCTCTGTCATCACCCTTATAAACTGTTTCTGATTTCATTATATCCTACATGCTGATACCACCCAAAGCTAACTCTACTAACTAGAGTTATGGGCCTAAGTAGTAAACTGAGCCACTATATTCCTACTAAATATCTCTAAGTGCTTAAAGGGTGACGGTAGTGGGCCACCAATATCCTTAATATCTGTAACCCAAACAATTGGTCCAATCTATATGCACATAACAATCACACATTTAAAATGAAAGAGGCAGACACAGTGAATCAGTTTCAAAAGTTTACTAAAAATTAGCAATTCACCAGAAGCACAGTCCGCAAAGTAACAAGACCATGCCGAAATATAATCAATGTGGTGCACATTGATTCCAAGTGGCCAGGAGGCTGACTAAAAATAAAATAACAAACCTAACCAACCCTATAGAAAAATGCATAACACTTACATATTATTTATACCTGGTAAGTACACCAGAATACATATCAATTTAGAGAAGGGACTTTCCAACAAATTAATTGCTAGAATTGAACTAGCATTAATAGTGCAAAACACTTATAGATTATCTTCAGTTGAATGGCTACCACCTAGACAAAAGGAATCCCAGTCACCTGCACACAGCAAGTTTCATTGAAATGTATAAAAATAGGATGACAGCTCAGCAAGGCTCTGTGTTTTAAAAAAAAAAAAAGAGTGGATGAAAATTTTATATAAAAGATGGATTTGCATAGTTTATTAAATATAAAATAAGTTTATTCTAATGAACAATCTTACTTCTTGATCTACAAGCAGTACTGCCAATGCTGTGCAATTAAACTAAAATAAGGAAAGGGAACTGCCTTCAGCTATAAGGGTTTCCTATCTCTGTCTGAATTTACAGTAGGTCCTTAAGACAAACTCAATATTCATCCTTTCTCAGTAATTACGCCTCTACTTTACTCTGCCCAAATCCAAAACATTAGCCATATCCATAATCCCATAATCTCTCTATATCTCACCATACTCACCTACCAAATGTTCTCTGAAACTAAAATTAACTCACTACCCACCTAACAAACTTTATCATTCTTCCTGAACATGCATAAGTATATTCTATCTATATTTGAATGACCACTGAAATCTTGATTATTTTTTTCATTCAAAATTAATCTCTTGTATACTTTTCATAAACATTTTGGCAAAATACATGAAATATACTTACTTGCTTTATTTTGCCTCTCATATTGCTCAGTATAGGCAGCCATTTTGCCCCTGACATTCTTCCCCACAGATATCCTCCTACATCTTTTTTAGCTGCAAAAATGATGTTACCATTGGGGGTGATATACAATAGGACATGAAAGTCTTGAAAAAAATCGTATAAAAAACTGTATATATATAAAAAAAATCAGAACATAAATTTTAAAGAAAAATAACAATTAAATAAATCTTTATCCTCTGCGTATTTTTCTCAGGGGTGAGTTTTGCTTAGAAATAAAGATAAAATCTATTTAATTAGAAATCTTTCCCTGTCACCTGTGTAAGTACTTCCCAATTAGTCAAATGTCATTTTGTGTTAGCATCAACAGTGACCTGATGTATCTTTTTTTGGGGGATAGAGAAAAGGAAAGGATTTATACCCCACAGCTCTTTAGATCAATCCGCCTTTATGGTTTATATTATCTTACAAAGTCAAAACTATGGTAGGTGTCTTAAAAAAAACTGGTCAGGAATGTATCCAATGAACCTTAAAGGAAAACTTAACAAATTGCTAGGACATTGTGACTTGTCAGGCTGACTGTAGTTTTGCTACTTTTTTAGGGTTTGCAGTGATTGAGCAGGTCTCTGAGGAGTTGAATGTCTGAGTGATCTAAAATCAGGCCAGTCAAGCTGAAGAGGATGTGTACGCTAACCTGTTCACACTGAATCGTCCCCATAAATAATTTACAACCATGACTGCTAGCTATTATTACAAAAATACCGGACTGCATTTTGACACATGCATCTAGCTTGTAAGTCAATAGAAACATTCACCCAGAGTGTGTCAACTACAGTTAAGGCATCCATCCATGGATGTTTTACAACAATATAATTTACCACTCAAAAAATTAAATTGACAAAGTCTTTTTAAGCAATGCTCATTTTTTCCCACTACGTGCATACTATTGATCCCTAATAGCCTTGACTGTATTTGTTTTCTCAGCTTTGTGTTTTAAAGACGTTTGATGTTTTATTAAACACCCTTATTCCACAGCAGCCAAGTGTTATGTACAGTTGTTTGGAGACACAATGAATCTTCTGCAAGATTTTGAGGGTTTAAAAAGAATGTGCTTGACATTTTCCTTCATTTTGTTTTTCCTTTGAGCTTGGCTAGAGTCACCAAGAAAGTACTTCATTACTGCTTGATTCGACCTGAAAGGCTGTCACCTGCTTTCTTTGCAGTTAAGTTTAAAAGTAAGAAATAAAATGCATATTTGCAGTGAAACCAAGATGTACAATTCTTTATGTTACAAGATTAAATAATTTGTTTATAATATTTTTACTTTTTATGATACAAATGTTTTAGATTGCATGTTTTATTATTTATATTTATATGTAATAGTTTCCAATATTTCCAATCTTACAACAGCACACAATTTGACATATTCTGCACATTGTCTTTGCATTGCAGTTTGAATCCTTACAACAATATAATCCTTATTTTTTTCTATCCAATACTATCCAAATATTTACTTTACTGAATATTTACTGAATATTGTTCTCTGTGGTGTAAAAGCCACCCTAATTCTGCTCACCTCTTAGCTTGACCTATGGTGACCATGACCTTGATCGTGACTCTAGCAACAAACCAAATCCTCACTTTTGGCTCTATTATGTTTGTTTAGTAAATGTCCTTTATAATATAAAACAATGATATACCGTTGTATAGCTATGCTCAGTGCATTGGATAAAGGTGTTAAATACAAATATAATTAAATGATAAAAAAAGAAAAACAATCTGGAAGGATTATGAAGGATAGGACTCTGTACTGCAGTAGTGCATTAGTATAGCAGGAGATCCAAGTCTGGTAAATTAGCAAATATAGTTGTAAACCAGGTTAGGGTATATCCCTCTTCTTCTCTGTGATCTCTTGGAGCCAATATGGAGCAAAATTGATGAGTGTCTATGTGTACTGCTTTGTGTTTGTATTGTACTAGGCAGATACATTCTAAGCAGTAGTGGAGCTAGAGAATGAAGGGTCCCAGTAAAAAAACATATTTTGCTCTCAAGGAAGGGTACATGCTCTATCCTAAAGGGAGCTGGTGTGGGCAACTGGGTGGTGGGCCCCTACTCTACAATATATATTGTGACAAGGCAACTTTCTGCATTTGGGTCAGTGCCCTGGTTTCCAGCACTTTTTATGAAGGAACATCAACAAAGAAGGCTTTTAAATGCTTTTCAAAGTTTACTATAATACATATTATGCCATGATATAAAAACAACCAACCCTAAAAAATAATAAATAAACAGGCCTTGCTCTGTCAAAGCACTAACTTAACGACTGAATAGTTTACTCACTATCAGAGCTTTTATCCAGCTACATTGGAAGCAGCAAAACAGACAGTCCAATTTACTTCATATATAGTTTACTGGCCTTATCATCTGAAGTCCATGATTCCCAGTGTTCTCCAGCTTCAGACACCCTGCAGCTCCAATACAGTTCCAGCAACCTCTCTGGGTAAATCTCTGTCAGTTCTCTCAGAGACTGCCCTTTAGGCTTCCTCGCAGAGCCTGTGCATTCACTGCTCATTTAGCAATGCCTAATTGGGGCACACACCCATCTCTCTGGTTGTTAGTTTAATTTTCAGCACAATTCACTTCTGCAAACTGTCCTAAGCCTATGGTTTGCAAGGATAGATAACCTGGCTATTTATGTTCCAGGTGCTCCAATAGGCTGGCTGATCATTTTTACCAAACTGTATCAGCCTCATACGGCCAACCTGCTTCTGTTCTGCTACATTCTCCTTCACATGCTCCACAAGCATGTCCTCTCCCAGTGCTGATCTAGCTGATGGATCTGTCTCATTGTTCACAGAAGGCATCCTTGGTACCACTGTGATTCAATCCTGCAAGGTCTGAGACTCTTTCTTTCTGCTATGAAGGATCTCTCAGAAATTTAGTTTTGCTGGAATGGCTCCAGCTGATTAGCAACTTCAGGCTTAAACACATAGGTTAGCACCCATCTTAGTAGCCATTTGAGTTTTCGGTTTCACCCACTTTTCTTTTTTTTTAACTGCTCATCTTTATATGTTTTCTGTTTTTCTACTTGCTTTGCCTCCAAGGCATCCAGCTTTTACCTTTCTTTGCTTCTCTCAGCCTAATCTTCTCATTAACCTGTTGCAAACCCAGTTCATTCTGCTAGCACTGGATCTCCTGCTGCATATTCAGCTGAAGAATCTCCTCTGTCTTTTCTATTAGATCCTCCCTTAATGCCTTTGGCTGCTCAGCCATAATTTCTTCCTCCTTCTGTCTCCAGTATAAGCTCATTCACTATACTTCACATATGAGCTTTCTGAAAACATCCCTCTGCAGTTAACACAGCATCTTGTGTACACAGGTCCTAGAGGTCAATGCTAGCTTTTTTCTGGACAAGCATCCCTCTGCACCAACTGTGCACCAACAGTGCCCACATAGCAGAGAGATCACTTACCCACTGCGCTTGTGGGCTTTCTCTGACATCAAATATGTCAGGACACTAACTTCTAATTTACTTCTGCATCAGGTTCCTTTCAAAGCCTTCAACAAGAAAATGAAAGTTTAAACGTGTAGATAAGCATGCCCCTTGGGTAGCAATAAGCATATAATTTCTCAGGATCCCATACACCATCACAGTCATATTTTTCCAGAAGACAGGAGGTCACGGTCTTGAATACTGAAGCTTCTTTATTTATAATATATTTTCTTTGCTATAACAATACAGGTATTTCCTGTCCAAATACTTTCATGAGTGCAATCTGTGCACCCTGTTGACTCCAACTCTGTTAAGGATCTTTTCTTTCAGACAATAATAATTTGTTGCATTTTCTTCCAGTGCTTGTAAGTCAAACTTCCCTAGTGGCAATTCTCTCAACGTTCATAAAGTATGTTTCTTCATCATCCTTACTTGTCATTTTCCGTCGGAAGAGATTAGGATTCATACTTCCACTTGATTTTGGAGCCACTGTGTTATTTTCCGACCTCATATGGGCTCTGTCTTCTTTTGCTTGCCTCCACCATTGCTCTGTATTTTCTCTTAGACATGCAGTGGCCGGTCTCATGCAGGCTCTGTACTCCTCTGTTTGTCCCTGCCATTGCTCTGTGGCCTCTCTCACGCATACAGCAGCCTCTCTCATAAAGGCTCCGTACTCTTCTGCAGCTTGAGATTTGTCCTCTGCAATTTGTCTCAGCCATTTCTCTGTTCTCTTGTTGACATGCAGTGGCTTCTACCAAGGGCCTTTAAAAGTTCCTCCATCTTAAAACCGATTTTTAACAGTACCCATGACAGGTCAACTGTCTCCCTCTGGGTCAGTGCTCTGGTTTCCACTTTTGATGAAGGAACTTCAACACAGGAGACTTTTAAATGCTTTTCAAAATGTACTATAATTTATATTTTGTCAGGATACATATATGACCAACCAAAAACAAAACATAAAAGAAACAGGCCTAGCTCCGTCCAAGCATTAACTCAACTGCTGAATAGGTTACCTACTATCAGTGCTTTGATCCAGCTACCCTGGATGCAGCAAAACAATTAGTCCAATTTACTTTATATTTAGTTTATTGGCCTTATCATCTGAAGACCATGATTCCCAGTGTGTGTGGTCGAGCTAAGCAGCTTCCACACTTTAGTCTCTATCTGAGTGTCACTCTGTAGCTTCAGACACCCTCCTGCTCCAATACAGTTCCAGCATCCTCTCTGGGTAAATCTCTGATGGTTCTCATTCAGACCTTTAGGGTTTCTGACAGAGCCTGTGCATTCACTGCCTGTGGTGGGATAAGAGAAGCCTTAGATATGCAGACCAGCAACCCTGTTACTTTTACACAATGCAAGCCAATAATCCCAACACAGTTTATAATTTCCTTTACCTCTAAGATTCACAGCACCAAGGATTAAATGTGCCATAAGGCAAAGTATGCCGCTGCCTAGGGAAGCCTATCCATAGGGCTAGCATATTGTTGCACTGAAAAAATTGTTAATAGTCCTATTTGATTGTACAGCACCCAGAGAACTCTATTCAGGAAATAATTACAGTTTTGGGGTGGTAATTCTAAAATATCTCTCTGATTGGATGATTTGTGCGACTTACTACTCTACATAATATAAAAGGGGTTGTTGTCTTATTTATATCAACTACTATAGCTGATGATTTATATGTATAGAATCATTATTTCCATTACACTCTGTGTGAGGAAATAAGAAAGATTAAGCTATGAAGAAAGACTAATCAAATCAAAGGGGACTGGCTTCTATTTTGAGATTGTTGTTGTGGTTCAGGCCTTCATTTGTGTCCTCTTGGATGCTCTTGTGTCCTCTTTGATGCGCTGGTGTTATGGTTAGCTGTACATTCTAAGGACCACATCAGTAAGCTGTACTTAGTCAACTGTTATTTTGTTACACAAACAGCCTTATTAAATTCCCTCAACGTGTAAAACCGCAGCCGGTAACCTAGCCCTCAAGACTTACGGCTATGAAATTGACCCGTAAAGCAATCCGCTAATGATCTGCATGTTACAGGCAGGAAAAACCCTACGGGACATTGAAATTTGAACTCCGCAACCGCAAATCCTTTGATCTGTCAAGTCCGTAACTGTTACGTTTGAAAATCGCTGTTACATTGCTAGCAATCCACTGGCATTCAAACCCGTAACCCGCAAATGGAGCCAACAAGCCATTGGGTACTAGAGAGGACCCGCAAGGGGGGTTAAAGTCCTATCCGTAGCACTGTAAATGCAAATATACACACACTACTGTATTTTCAATTAAAGGGAAAGTGATGTTAGGTATTAAAATTATTAGCACAATATTCTCAAGCTCGCAAATCTACAACAGAAAATACTTTTATTTCTGTTTAATTTACGTGTTATATTGATCCCGGCAATCAATGTGTTAATAAATATAATGGAACTCGCATGGTCTAGAATATCATATTTACTAATTTATTAATATTGCATTATTTCTAGAATGTGGGTCTGATCGAAAATCGTAATACAAACCCAAAAGACTTTGAAATCTAACCTCCATTTTTCAGTGACGTAATGATGAAGATCTCATTTGCCATTGGCTCAATCTAAACCCGTAACTACGGGTTTGAGTAATTGATCATGTTTACGGGCGCACATCCAACATGCGCAAGAATGGTTTACGGATTTGTGTCTACGGTCCGTAAATCGCGGCTAGGTTCAATTTAATAGCTCTGTAACTCAGCCAAACATCAAGCCCGCAGCCTGTGTGGGTGCCGATGCTGCTACGGGCTTCGAATTTAATGGGGCTGTAACTATGTAGTTTTAATGCTGCATGTGTTTAGTATTTACAAAAGCTGTCTCATTTAAGAATCCCATAGAGCCCACATATATGATATGAAGGGTGTATGACACTTTCATCCAACTAGTCACCCAGATCACCTTCTGTGGAAGCAAGCAGCAATCAGGCTTGTCAAGCATTGTACTGGACATTGTTTTGTTCCCTGTGGGTAACTGCTGCTATCTTTAGTTATCAGGATACAAAACAAATGAGATTTTAAAGAAACACTCATCAAATGCCCTATCTACAGTTTATTCTTCTGAACAACTAAAGTTGATAAAGGGCTAAATATTTTAGCAAGTGCATTACAATAGTTTTCAACTATGCTCATTATCGGTTATAATAGCCTGGGGAGGGTGGATACAGTGCCCAACATGCTGTTTTTTATTCAGTTTTACTTAAAGGGGTTGCATTCTGAAGAACCAGCTTGCATTGGATATAATGGCAAACCTATCAGCATCCTGTGTCTCATCTGAAATGCCAAAGCAGAAAATTAGATATTTCATTGGAGCCTTTAAAGGCATTAAATGTTGTATTTATTTGCTTTTATTTTGCCCATTATCTAGTCTAGTTATTCAAAAAAGCATATTGTAACTAGGTTACAAAAATGCTCCTTTAAAACTGTCAAATTGTTTATTATATGAAGAACACCTGAATAACAGGAATATATTCAAATTCAACAAACATTCAACTTAAAGAAACTAATTAAAAAGGACACCTGAGCTGGTATTAAGATTCAGTAAGATTAAATGAGCAAAATAATCATTACTCAGATGTGTTTTAGGGGATATAGCAAAAAGTGATATACTGCCATAAGTGGTGGACATGTAGATATACTATAGTGCCTTGCAAAAGTATTCACCCCCTTCTCTTTTTATCTATTTTGTTACATTATAGCCTTAAGTTCAATGTTTTGTTAATCTGAATTTTATGTGACGGATGAGAACACAATAGTCTAAGTTGGTGAAGTGAAATTGGAAAAATATATACATAAAACTATTTTTTAGAAATAGAAACCAAATATTGGCATGTGCGTATGTATTCACCCCCTTTGCTATGAATTGGTGTAACCAATTACCTTCAGATGTCACATAATTAGTGAAATGATGTCCACCTGTGTGCAATCTCAGTGTCACATGATCTGTCATTACATATACACACCTTTTTTGAAAGGCCCCAGAGGCTGCAACATCTAAGCAATAGGCACCACTAACTAAACACTGCCATGGAGTCAGGGTTAGGTTATAAAAAAATATCCAAATCTGTGATGATCCCCAGGATCTATCATAACCAAATGGAAAGAACATGGCACAGCAAACCTGCCAAGAGACGGCCCTCCACCAAAAATCACGGACCTGGCAAGGAGGGCATTCATCAAAGAGGCAGCACAGAGTCCTAAGGTAACCCTGGAGGAGCTGCAGAGTTCCACAGCAGAGACTGGAGTATCTGTACATAGGACGACAATACGCTCCATAGAGTTGAACAAAATGGCACGTTTTGAGTTTGCGAAAAGGCATGTGGTAGACTCCCAAAATGAATGGAGGAAGGTGCTCTGGTCTGATGAGACTAAAATTGAACTTTTCGACCATCAAAGAAAATGCTATGTCTGGCACAAACCCAACACATCACCCAAAGGACACCATCCCCACAGTGAAACATGGTGGCATCATGCTGTGGGGATGTTTTGCACAGCGGGACTGGGAAACTGGTGAGAGTTGAGGGAAAGATGGATGGTGCTAAATACAGGGATATTCTTGAGTAAAACCTGTACCTATCTGTGCGTGATTTGAGGCTAGGACGGAGGTTCACCTTCCAGCAGGACAATGACCCCAAACACAATGCTAAAGCAACACTTGAGGGGTTTAAGGGTAAACTTGTGACTATTCTTGTAGAAAAAGGTTCAACCTTATACGTTATTTCAAATAAATATCACACCAGTACCATTTATATCAGTAGATTAAAAAAAAAAAAAAATTATCAAATATAATTTGCAACTAAAATATGCATAGTAACCAATACAGTAAAATGCAAAAAATATATTAAAAATAAAATGGATTATATTTTAAAAAACGCCACTTTTACATGCTGAACTAAAAGACAGTGTAAAAAAATATTCTCTGTGCTTATGTAGTGCCCTATTCAATTGGCCAAATCACAATTGAATGAGGCCCAGTGTTTCCAATTTCATGAATCTTTGGTCCCCATGGAATGAAACTAATTAAAATAGTTTGTTTTTCTTTGTTCACTTCCTTTTATTATATTTCTAAATTGTCCTATATTCTTTAATCATATATTTATTCTATATATGATAATACAAGTTTTATAAGTGCTCATGTATACGTTAACTGTAATTGTATTTTTATTATTGTTTATAAAATAATGAAACTTTTTAAAACGTAAAAAAACTATCCCTAATTGAGCAAAAGTTAGTTGAAGTGTCAAAGCCATAGACTAAAACACACATGCTTTAAAGAGGAACATCCTTCATACAGCCTGTTCCTCAACATATCCTCAAAAAACCTCCACAAAGTCAGTTCCTTCTTAGTAAAACACACTTTAAAAAAAAACATTATACAATCAGACAGATTCCCAAAAGTGGATAATAATCAATATATTCATTAATTCACACACACCCTCTGAGGCTACCTTGTCCTAAAAGCCCTAAAAAATCTCTATAGAAATTAAATGGCATAAACGGCATAAATCAATATTTCTCTTGTCTTCGCCATTGTTCCTGAACTGTATTCTTCTGCTTCCATCACATAAAAGCCTCTAATTCTAGTCTACAAGAATAATGTGGTGGTGATGAAATAGACCTTATTAGAGACACATATTTACTAAGTGTTATGCCAGAAATTGTTTAATTATAAGAAACTATTATAAAAAAAATATAGAAGATAATAAATACAAATTTCACCCCAAATCTTAGAATGTAAAAAGATAATTTAATAGTTCTTATACAATTGTAAATGTCTAGATACATTTGAATGTAATTATAGCACCAAGTATTGTCTATCAATACAGCCTGTAGTACATCAGAAACTTTGCATATTGTTAGGAGCAGGAGGATGTCAGTCTATTGAATGGCTGTCAGAGGGTTCTAATGAGAATAGGATAGACTTTGAGTTTACTGTTGCTCTGTGGAATAGACAATAGAGCTATGATGCTGGCTTCATTCCAGACGTAATTGCTTCAAATATTGGATCATAGAGCCAGCCATGGTCACACGTAGACGTTTGTGATGGATAGTCATTGACGCAGCATGCGTAATCATCAGTGTAATCATCAATCAAAGTGAGAAGAGACATTGATAGCTAGAAGGGACAAGGCTTAGATCAGCAAAGCAGACAGTGGATTAGTACACATTCAATGACTTGGTTTTTAATCCACTGTCTAAGTTCTTTTTTCTTAAGTTGAGTACTTGCAATCATAAAACTATTTTCTTAATTCATTACATTTCTGAAGATTTTAGTTTTTTGTTATAAAATATTTGTTTTAATATATCATTGTTTTTATTCATATTTGCATTATATTTGCATTATATTAAATTTTAAACTCTGGAAAAAAAAAGGACGCAATTATTCTGTATATAATATGTTCAAATTTGTTCACCTGCAGCATATTTATGCTGATAAAGACATACGATTGCGACCACTGATAATGTAATATATTTTATTTATTTCAGTTTGCACTATGTTGTTAGGATAAAGTGAAATAATCTCCAGAGCACTGTAGAAATTGGTGACCACCTGTTGCATAAAGAAATCCAAGCATGCCTGGGATGTTCATCAAGCTATCCCAAGGAATAAATAGGTTCAAAAGTTTTAGGTATGCAGAAGATCATATGGGCCTACTGGTTCTTATGTATTTTGTTGGAATTAAATACTATTACTTAAAACAGGAATTTTCCTGCTGGAAGGTGAACCTCGTCCTAGCCTCAAATCACGCACAGAGTGCTACAGGTTTTGCTCAAGAATATTCCTGTATTTAGCACCATCCATCTTTCCCTCAACTCTGACCAGTTTCCCAGTTCCCGGTTGCTGAAAAACATCCCCACAGCATGATGCTGCCACCACCATGTTTCACTATTGGGATGGTGTTCTTTGGGTAATGTGATGTGTTGGGTATGCATCAGACTTAGCATTTTTTTTGATGTCCGAAAAGTTCAATATTAGTCTCATCAGACCAGAGCACCTTCCTCCATACATGTTGGGAGTCTCCCACATGCCTTTTCGCAAACTCAAAATGTGCCATTTTGTTTTTTTGCTGAAAGTAATGGCTTTCTTCTGGCCACTCTGCCATAAAGCCCAACTCTATGGAGCATACAGCTTATTGTCATCCTATGTACAGATACTCCAGTCTCTGCTGTGGAACTCTGCAGCTCCTCCAGGGTTACCTTAGGTCTCTGTGCTGCCTCTCTGATTAATGCCCTCCTTGCCTGGTCGTCTCTTGGCAGGTTTGCTGTTGTGCCATGTTCTTTCAATTTGTTTATGATAGATTTGATGGTGCTCCTGGGGATCATCAAAGATTTTGATTTTTTTTTTAGAACCTAACCCTGACTTGTACTTTTCAACACCATTGTCCCTTACTTGTTTGGAGAGTTCCTTGGTCTTCATGGCAGTGTTTGGTTAGTGGTGCCTCTTGCTTAGGTGTTGCAGACACTGAGGCCTTTCAAAAAAGATGTGTATATGTAATGACAGATCACGTGACATTTAGATTGCACACAGGTGGACATCATTTCACTAATTATGTGACTTCTGAAGGTAATTGGTTGCACAAGAGCTTTTTATGGGTTGCATAACAAAGGGGATGAATACATACGCACATGCCAATTTTCTGTTTTCTATAAAATAGTTTTATGTATATATTTTTCTCATTTCACTTTACCAACGTAGAATATTGTGTTCTGAACCATCACATAAAATTCAGATTAACAAAACATTGAATTTAAGGCTGTAATGTAACAAAATAGGTAAAAAGTCAAGGCGGGTGAATACTTTTGCAAGGCACTGTATGTGAATTGGTAGTTTAAGCAGACATATTAAATATTGTTAGAATGGGTAATTTCTACTATTGTAAAATGTTGTGCTTTAACAGATAAAACACATGTGGAGGTTAGCGACAGTGGAACAAATGCATTGTCAAGAAATAAAGGGGAACTATACCTTGAACTTTGTAAAATCTGAGACAAATTATGAACTCTTTGTCTTGCATTGGGGATCAGCTAGAAATATATGATTGACCAGCTGATTGCTTGACCACTTGGTCTTTCCAGAAATCTGTCTATTTCACATTCTAATAACTTTAATATGCAAAATATTTTTACATTTTTTATACCTGTTTTATTTTAATGATTATCAATTACTCTTGTATATTCTTTTATAATAATTTATGGATATGCTATGTAATTAGGAATAATAAACATATTAATTGATTAAAGGACTACTGAAGTGTTATAATTATAATGTACTCTCATGAAGAACTTGAAATGCTAATAGGCAAACTTTTCAGTTTCATGACAATAGAGTAAGCCCAAGTAGGATATCTCTCAACCTTGGGCAGGCTAGCTATCTAAGATGGAAGTGCCCCATGACACATTGCTACATTACATATTTTTTTGTAAAAACATTTTTAATCCGGTGGTTTATATAGCTGCTAGCTTGTTACATTCTTCACAAACATGCAATGTTAACCCCTGAAGTGCAGTTTTCTGAGGATTAAATAGAATTTCTCTACGCATTCTGTTTGGCTAAAGAATGATGGACCTAATCAATATGAGCAATCTGACTGGCCCTATTATATTTTAAATTGAAATTGAGCAGGGTGACATCTGAAAACCCATTTTGATTGGCTTAAATATGATGAACATCTATTTCAGCCAATCAGAATGTTTAAAAAAATTCTAATTAAGCCGCAAAAAACGCAGCAACGGCCATTGGTAGCAGGGGAGCTCCTCCTAGGAGGACCAGTGCTCAGTTGATCATCGCTTAATGATCATTTGGGTAGGTATTATTAATTTTATTTTAACTTATAGGTTTAATTTATTTTTTTATTTCATTGTACTATTTTATTATTTTATCTGTAATTTCTTTTTATTTTAATGTGAGTCTTTTTTTTGGTACTTTAGGGCCATATTAAATTTCAGCCTTGTATGTCCAACTTGTAGAATGTAAGGGCTGCGTGCTTCACATTTGGCCATTTTATGTTGCTATTAAATTAGAAAGGGCTTCAAGAAAGTACTTAGCAACGGGTTCAGATGGAGCCAATGGAAAAAGAGATTGTAAGCGTTACGTCACTGAAAAAGGGGAGGGTAGATTTCAAAGTCCTACGTGCTTCAAATCCAGTTTGCGATTGGACCCACAGGCCAGAAATAATGCAATATTAATAAAGCAGTAAATATGATATTCTATTACATCTGAGTTACAGAATATGTGGTAACACATTGATAGCAATCACACAAAAATATAACACAAAAATAATCATGAAATAAAGTTTTTTTTTTCGGGGCTGATTTGCCGGCTTGAGAATGTTGTGCTATTAATTCTAAGACCTAATATCACTTCCCCTTTTCATAAATGTACAGTAGATTGTTGTTATTTGCATTACAAGTGCTACATATTGGACTTTACTCCCCTTGCGGGTGCTCTAGAGCACACATTGGCCTTTGGTTCCATTTGCGTGTTACGTGCTTGCTCGCGAGTGACCACGTTGCAATTTAATAGCTGAATTGAACAAGTAGCGGTTATGGGTTACGTGCGCGCAGTTCAATGTTGCTCACCACATAGCCTATTCTCGGTTACGAGTTACAAGCTATGTTTTAAAATGTAGCTCTCATTTAATAGGGCTTTTAGCTTTTATTTTTGTAAATTATTATTTATTTATTTTTTGATATTATTATTTTTATTATTGTTTTTATTTATTTATTTATTATTTTATTAGTGTTTATTGTTCTGTACTTAGATTGCCATGCCTCAGGGGTTAACTTTAGGTTACCATGGGGGTCTATATGTGGGTGGCAAAAATAGTTAAGTGAAGTATGTAACAAAATAACAACATTGCCAGCACTGCATGATAGGTGCATAAAAGCATTTTTAGAGAAATTCTTATATTTAGATGACTCTGATTATGTCAAGGAAGATTCCACCTTGGACTGCTAGTCTGTCTGTAGCTAGAGTGGAATGGTTATGCAATATGTCCTTACTCCTCAAGAAAATTCTATTGTCAAGGGGCTTTTTGAAGAGACTGTTGCTATCAGAAGTGCGTACAGATCTTATCTGCATCTACTCTTCCTCCTCCAAAAACTGAATTAAAAGTTGTAATTTTTTTTTTTTATTATAAGGTAAGAAAATTTTGCACATCATCAAGTCAAGTTCTTCAAAACAGCAAACTATAAGTGGGACACTTCAGTGATCCTTTAACCCATGGTTAGATTATTAATATGTAGTAGAAAAAAACATCATTTTTTTTCTCTTTCTAGAGCCTTTATAAAAACTTGAGTTAGTGTTTGTGTTTGTCCATATAAACTTATGTAGATATTTATATAAACTACTATTGATACCGGCACATAATATATACACAGTGCACAATTTTCGTATACATAAATTTGATTGTAAGTAAAAACCAGTATGTTCATCTAGTCTGCCCATTCTATCTACATACCAATCTTAGTTTAATATTTCTTCAGGGCAGGCATAAGCAATCCCCAGTCATGCTTACATTTTTTACTGTATTTGTGCATGCCACAATCACAGGAGGGCTATTCTGCTTACATATTATCTTTTCAAACATTACCCCTATATCTTCCCTTTCTTTATATTGAAATTGTTATCTCTAGTTCTTGTATGCTTCTATTAAGAAAGAAAAAAAAATATCTTACACACAGCAAGCCTCCTAAATATTTTAGCACTTGTATTATAATATATGCATATCCTTTCTTTCCCTCCCCAGAGATGTTTTACTGTGTGTAGGACCTCTGTGGGTAGGTTTTTAACCTACCCACAGTGCTCATAATTTTGGATTAAACAAAAAGAGTCAGAGGTGCTCATCTGAGAACTAACAATACCTAAGTAGGATTGTCCTAAAGGTCCGGTTACCTACTCAGAGAGCAGCCTCTTTTTGCTCACTTCTGCACTTCACAGGGATAAATATCCGGTAGTACATAAGTCTGGTCTCAATCAAAAGAGTGATCAAGCCCGAAATACCAGGCAATTCTACACTGAACAGGAGAAACAGCAAATCCCAGACATATGTTTTGGCTTCTGTGGCCTCACCAGTGAGGTACAGCTGTATTCCCTAAGGCACAGTGAGCAAGTAGTCCACATCTTGATGCCCTATCACCCATAAGGTGAGGAAAACTAAACAAAAAGGGTCAGCGAGTCTGACTATTTTTATTTCATTCCACTATTCTCAAAGGGTTCTATGTATATCACTTATATATACCGTAGGTGCCTTGCGAGGGAGTAATATTTCAAACTTTTCACAAATTATTAGAGACAAACAATCCCTTGACTGGGAGCATTCAGATCCAATAATATTATCCTATAATGTTAACTTTTATTAGTATAGTATATAAAAAAAATCTATTACTTTAAGATGTCAATCCTATTGGTGCTTACAACAATTTGATATCATAGATAAATTATTAAATAAAGATTTAAGAAATGTGATTAGGAATGCCAGATTGTTCACTCTGCTCTGGGCAAAAGCACTCTACACTACACTTCACCCACCTATTTCCATTGGCTTCATTAATAGTAGCATGTAACCACCACAGGAAGAGTTTATCACACTTATCTTCCCAGTTTAGTCCTCAAACTCTGCCATTTAGAAGAGCCACAGAAGCAGACACTGAAAAGAGAGCAGCTGGCTTTCTCTCAGTTTCAGCAGCAGGCGGTCAGTGGCAGTATCAGACAGGAGGTGGTAAGCTTAGAAATTTCCATGCAGAGAAATGTGCGTGGTGGAGTAGCAGCACATCACAGGGAAGTCATCTTTTCTGGCCCTTCCAGTAAACACATTGCCTTTGCCCACTGATAGAAACACCCCTCCCTCTCTCCTTGAAGCAAGTGCTCAGATTACCAAGGAACGGGTGCGCCCACAAAAATACATAAAATAGTACAAATAATCATTTTTATAATATGAATGATGTGCCCCTGGTAGAGATGCAGAGTACCCCTAGTTGGCTGCCTAGTGTGCCTATTAAGAAATCTGTCCATGCATATGTAGTAATATTAATGATAAATGAGGCATCAACTGGTCCAATTATAGTATTCATTGTTTAAAGCATCTCCATTATAAACACAAGAGTCTAAATGGAAATAAACCCAAAAATGTCAGTAAGCAAATTTTGCAAGGTCTCAGATCTCAGAAAGCAAAAACATGCATTATACAAACAATAATGTCCCATGTAATATTCTGTCTGATTACCATAGCACTTGGTAAACAACCTGCAAATATAAAATGAATACATCTCAAAGAATTTACAACAAACTTACACAGATCTGCTAAGATTCCATCTTGTTACACTGTGTTTCCCTGGTCTCTCTGTGACTACCAGCTCCATTTCCCTTCCTCCCTGCCCCTCACCCACCCGCCCATGTTTACACTTCATTTATTGAATCACACAAATCTTTTACAGCTGACCAATTAGCAGTACCTGCTAATTACTCCTATCAACCCTTCACACAATGTTTTCTCCTGCCTTCTTCTTCCTCATATCCCCCTGCCACTTCCGCAAGCTCTTCATCTCAACTTTTCCACTTCTTGTCTCCAACATAACCATCTCACCTTTCATGCCCTCCACTCCTCTTTTATTCTCCCATGAGCTAATTTTATTCAAGCTGTGTTTAAACTATGTATCTCCTGACATTCCCATCTGCAGGTTACATTATCTGTCCACTAGGGGCAGATACCATATTACATAATAGTCCCATTCACTTTACATCAGATCCCCTCTCCAACTAATGAACTACCTTCTAACTTTTCACAACTTCCTACCTATGTAAACTCTCACTTTCTTCCTAAACCTTGCTTTTCCATTTCTGCCTCTTCCATTTCATTTAGATTGTAAGTAGCAAGTTTCTGCAGTTGTTAATATTGTTAATGTATATTTCCTCTACCTACACCCTGTACAGCGCTACGGAATATGTTGGCACGTTACAAATAAAAGATAATAATAATAATAATAACAGAATTTTGTGTGATGTTATCATTGATGTTGATCTTAGCACCAGTAATTACCAGGTTGTTGATGCATTCTTGAGGGCTAGCCTCATTCCAGTCACCTTATTCCAGGTAGTCTGGACAACTGCATTGGTAGTAATTTTGGGCTTTATTAGTTATTATTTAGACCCTTGTATACTGGCTGGTAGCTCCGTATTGTTGGTGCAGTTCTTTAACCCCATTTATATTATAGGAAGAAGAGTCTGAGCAAATAATTTCTATTGTGTCTTACATACATGTTTTATTTAATGAGTATTGTGATTTTCTAATTTTTTTATGTATACCAATAAAAGCACTATTTTACTCTTTATTATTTGATTTGCTCTCAGATTTTAGGTGCGCCAGGAATCTAGCCTGGGTTCTAGTTCTCAAATTGTATTTTTATGAAACTTTCTTGCAAGATCTGTCTTTGTAACAACTGATGAAGAATTAATGGTGATTGTGGAGACTGACAAAGCAAACTTAATAAATACATCCAAACACTGTTACATCTCATTTACCAAATTAATAAAAACACTAGCTAGCATAATTTAGTCATGAGTGAAGAAACCCAGAGAATTTTATATGTATATGTTTCATTTATGCTTTTTTCTCCAATAGTGGAAATAAATATCAATAAATACAATCACTAATTACAGTTATATCAAATAATTGTTTTGTTCCTATAACTCTTTGTGCTCTTGCTGGAAATATACTCTTTTCATACCCAGTTTTACAACACATTGTAAGTTAACATTAATATATAGAAACTGGCATTGAGTCTGGCAGCCAAACAGCTAAGGTTCTGTCAATGCCTGCTCAGTGCCTCCTTGTGATATACCCATTTTATTAATAATACATGGACCTCATCTTAAACACAGACCTTGTTTCAGACTGAGTGCCAGCTCCTTATGATGTTGGGAATATCAATATATAGCCCTGTGTTTTTACACCATTGAGGTCAATGATTTTTTCTACATGTAAATTAAATATACTTTGTAGATCCATGTTCATTTATGGCCACTGACAGTTAATCATCTTTCCAATTTATGACAATAAACATAATGGAAACCTTAACATAGTATCTATAATGAATCCCCATACTTTTTAATGAGGGTTCTGCCTCTGGCTTCCTGATCTTGTATCTAACCTTAGGCAGATAGAGCCTGGGGAAAAGTTTCATTTCAAGCAATACAGCTCAAGGCTATGACAAAGTAAAGTTTTTTTATAACATATATATTGGTATATGACTTTTCATGTTCACACAATATTTTTATAGCTTTCCCATACTGATGTCACAGCACTGTTGTCTACTATATTTCAAAACTTCATATGAAAAATTTTCCAAAGATATAAAAGCTTTTAAATAATTAAAAAATCCAACCTATTTGCTTTTGAGAAACCTACACACAGTTAAAGCTAATGCGCTATTTAACTTTTTATTGTCTTACATTTAGTACTAATAAAATAAATAATACATATTTAATGAGCATTTACCCCTCTGCTTCTTAACCCCTTAGAAAACTAATCAGAGAATCACTGTGTGTGCAAGAATTTGGGAGCATAACATGTCATCAAAGAGAATTCAAGAAGATCATGGACTGAAATCTTTGCTGTACTTCCAAATAACTATGGAAAATTAGCTTATTGATAATAATCTTATTTATGTATTAAATCCATCTTTAATTGCTACATAAAAGATCAAGCAAAAGTTATTGCTTTTTTACAAAATGTAAAGCCTTACAAATTAGCAGGTGATATAACTTTTGGTTTTGGGTAGAACACTTTTCTGTGAGTTTAGTTATCAAGTTATAATTTAAAGTAATTCCCCTAATTTGTGAAGCAGTTTGCTGGAAGTAATCAGACAGAGACTCCAATGCAGCCCAGCCAAGCCCTACTTGTTTACTGAATCTACTCCATTGAGTTAATTCATTAGGACCACTTTAGTTCAGAAAAAAACATAATATGCTTGTGAGCAATGTAATAAACTAAAAACTTTAAAGTTATGCAAAATAAAATATTTTTTAGAGAAAATGTTATATTTAGCTGGCTCTAGTTGATCTTGAGGTGGCTTACTGCTCTTGGAAGACATGTTCAGATGCCACGGTGTTCAGTTTGTGGTAATAATGACCATGTGAAAAGCATTGTAGGTCTTTGGCCACAGCTTCGATGTTTATGATCAAAAAACTTTCAGACTTGTAATGTGCTTTGGCCAAAAATCTTATTCAGTTGAGAATAAATGCTCATAAGTAGGGCGTTCTTGTATCACTGTGTCAATTATGTCCTGTACCCCAATATAGTGTAGAGAATATCCAAATGCTTTACAGATACATAATAATAATAGGAATTGCATGTTTTCCACAGTGTAACCTCTTGTGGGACGGGTGCTGGTGCATCCAGTCTTTTGTCTCTTACTCTACAGTGCAATTTTAATAAAAGCATATAAAAAGGGGAAAGAACAATCACTAAAGTTTTACTTTTGTAAACCACATTGTGCATCCAAGAACAACAATAAGAACCAAGGAGACAAACACCACTTTCCACTTTAGTTCCCCATGAATCAGTCTGTTAGTGCGCTACAGTGTCCCAGTAAGTATTATTGTAGCTTAATAAACAACCACTTTTTTTTATAACCAAAATACTGCACATTTTATTAACTCTAAAAACATTTCTTAAATTTGGTAGTATAATTCTGCTTTAAAATATAATTTTAATCATCGATCTGCATTTTATTGTAGCGTAATCCTTAATTGATTGACATTTAATCACAGTCTTTGTATTTTACTGTCCCTTGCCTCATAAGAGGTAATTTTGTCTTTACTGTAGTTTAACAGCTGATGAAAAAGATTTAAGGAAACCTATAAACTTAAGATTGGTTAATAGCCTCTTATAAAAGAATATTATACATTTAGGATCCATTGCACAGATGTGATACTCAATTGTAGAAATGTGCATGGGGTTTATTAAATTACAGCACAAATCTTCAGTCTCCTGAATTATTGTTCATGTTGGTATTGTTAGGCAAATGGGGAGACACATTATTGCTTCCAGTTGTTCACATCGCTGTGCTGTAATACTGTTAGAGACAGCTGGCACATTGCTTTAGGCAAATGTAGAGCAACAGCAGCTGTGGAGTACTGGACCCCAAGAGAAGGCTAGCACCGCTGAGTCAGTACTGAGCTGCTCATCAACTAATGTCCAGAAATTAAAATAAGATGATGTTCCTGCCAACATACAGCAGTTCGTGCAACCAAATTATTTTTTTCACTGAGTTTATGGAAACACTGCCTATATTTCAGTTGCTATTGAACTACAGTGATTATTTGGTGTATCTTATTCTGGTGCAAATACTCTTGTCTGACAAATGTATGTATGAGTTTTAGTGCATGTTGTCTAAATTGACTTACGGTCTATTTATCTGCTGAAAGGGGTAACAGCTAAATTATACTTCTATCTCCTTTTAATCATGAGGCACATGGGAAGCTTTGCTTGCGGTCTAAGACATGTGTCTGTTGATACAAACAATTAATTAAACAATTTGGCCCAGTTTAGAATACGCCATTTATTACAGCAGGCAATACACCAGTCTTTATGATAAACAGTATTTATCAAAGAGCGAATGCGCCTATACGCCATTAATATGATAGAAAACATATCCATCCAATTTGACAGCACAAGGTTTGGCAAACAGCTTAAAAATGCCTATTGATAAACCAGAAGTGATATTCTTGAACACATTTACAATCTTCTTTTCTTAAGCTGCTATAATTAAATAGAGCAATGTGTATTGATTAGATTAATAGGAAAATAATGGGGAAAATATTAATAAAATGTAAAAAATATTTGAATTATAAAAAAATATTAATATAATAATAATTACATTAATAAATATAATACTAATAATAATATAACAGTAATAATAATAATATAATACATAATTAGTAATAAATATTATTAAAGGTTAATATTTGTTACTAAAAATAATTTGGTAATATAACAATAATATATAATATAGTCATAATAAAACAATATAATAACAATTACATATAAATATTAATAATGTATTATCATTATCTTCATTTACTATACATATATATGTAAAATGGCGCACACTTTTACATATATATATGTAAACTAACATACACATACATATATACGTAAAATGACCCTTTACTGTTCTCTAATACACCTCCCATTGGAAACCATTATTAGATAGCCAATGTAGTGCAAACATATCACACATGTCATCTATTACGACAGGATCTGGGTCTTTTTGCAGATATAGAGCCTGATTCAATTGAGCTCTTGCATGTTGCTGTAGCCCGTATGTGAGGTTGCAAGTTCATTTTCTATTCAATTGGCGTTTTTTATTATGCTCAAATGAGTTTCGAGTTACGGCCTTGAAAAAATTGCGATGGTTAAACCAGTAACTTACAGCCTCCCGAAGCCTTTGATCTTTCACTTTCGTAAGAGTT
This sequence comes from Discoglossus pictus, assembly GCA_027410445.1. NCBI lineage: Eukaryota > Metazoa > Chordata > Amphibia > Anura > Alytidae > Discoglossus > Discoglossus pictus. The sequence continues at coordinate 335,435,327 of CM050164.1, read as the reverse complement.
ACGATGGCTAAAATCACAAACCGCTATTCAATTGTTCAATTTCCCCTAGCCCGCAAATGTTTTCACACTTGTAAATGGCAAATGAAGGAGAAAATACTACGAATGCTAGAGAGGACCTGCAAGGGGGTTAAACACCTATTTGAAGCACTATAAATGCAAATAACAAATTAATACTGCACTGTAAATAATGGGGAAAGCGATGATAGACACTAGAATTAATTGCACAACAGTCTCAAGCCCGCAAATCGGCAGTATATAAGATTTATTTTTATTTTTAATTTCAGGGTTAAATTGATCTTGGGTATCAATGAGTTAATACATATCAGGCCACCCATATGGACTAGAACAGTATTGGCATTTATTTTCATAATTCTTTATTTTTAGAGTCTGATCGCATATCGGTCCCCAGAACCTAATTGATTGACATGTAACCTCCATGTTTTACTGACGTAATAATGACAGTCTCATTTTCTATTGGCTGATTAGAAATGGGAGGTTACGGGCTTGCTTAATTGATCATGATGGGACACCGCAACATAATGGGGCTACACCACCTTCACTAAATAATTGGTTAACGCAGGAAGAAATCCAAAAGAGATTGGAGAAAATAAATGTTAATAAAGCCCCGGGTCCTGATGGAATACATCCAAGGGTACTGAGAGAGCTGGGTTCTGTAATAGCCAAACCATTATATCTAATCTTTCAAGACTCACTCACTACAGGGTCTCTACCGGATGACTGGAGAAAAGCAGAGGTGATACCTATATTTAAGAAGGGATCTAGAGCAAATCCGGGGACTTATAGCCCAGTGAGCCTCACATCTGTAGTTGGGAAGCTTTTAGAAGGGTTAATAAGGGACAGAATACAAGAAAATGTCTATTTGAACAAGACCATAGGTAGCAGTCAACACGGATTTGGACCAGGGCAACTCAGTGGATGTAGTCTTTTTAGATTTTTCAAAGGCATTTGATAGAGTGCCACATGGAAGACTAGTGAGCAAACTAAGGGATACAGGAATTGCAGTAAATATCTGCTCATGGATCGAGAGCTGGCTAAAAGACAGGAAGCAAAGGGTTGTTGTAAATGGAACATACTCCGATTGGTCTAATGTGATAAGTGTGGTTCCTCAAGGTTCAGTATTAGGTCCTCTCCTTTTTAACATATGTATTAATGATATAGAAGTAGGACTTGAAAGTAGTGTCTCAATTTTTGCTGATGACACTAAGTTGTGCAAGGTAATAAAATCAGATAATGATGTACTTTCCCTACAAAGGGATTTGCATAAATTAGAGAAATGGGCGGCTAAATGGCAGATGAGATTTAATACAAATAAATGCAAAGTTATGCATTTGGGAAGGAAAAATAGCCATGCAATCTATAATCTTAATGGAGCAAATCTAGGTGTATCAGATATTGAAAGGGATTTGGGAGTGCTTGTAGACAACCACCTAGGTAACAGTGCTCAAAGCCAAGCAGCAGCTGCAAAGGCAAGTAAAATATTAGCATGTATTAAGAAGGGTATAGAAGCAAGGGAAGCAAATATAATTCTGCCACTATACAAATCCCTAGTACGCCCTCATTTGGAATATGGAGTACAATTTTGGGCACCACTTCATAAAAAAGACATTTTAGAGCTGGAAAAAGTACAGAGAAGGGCTACAAAACTAATAACGGGAATGGAGGGGCTAAGTTATGAAGAAAAACTAACCAAATTAAACTTATTTTCGCTAGAAAAAAGGTGTCTACGAGGGGATATGATTACCTTGTTTAAATACATCCAGGGTCAAGTGAACTTTTTGTAGCAAGAGATTTTCAATTGACAAGAGGACATCCTTTGAGGTTAGAGGAAAAAAGATTTCACCTTAAACAAAGAAAAGGGTTCTTCACAGTTAGGGTGGTTAAACTGTGGAATTCTCTACCAAAGGAGGTGGTGACAGCGAATTCGATAGACAACTTCAAAAAGGGGTTAGATATATTTTTGAATAAAGAGGGCATTCAAGGCTATCCTAGATAACTAGCGAAGGAATATTGATCCAGGGAGAAATTTGATCGCCAGATTTTGGGGTCAGGAAGGAATTTAGCTTTTTTCCCCTTATGAGACAATTGGCAAAGTTTCAATGTTTTTTTTTTTCTGTTTGCCTTCCTCTGGATCAATTAACAATTAATAATAAATAGTGCACATTAAAAAGATCAATAGAGATCTAAAAAGGTTGAACTTGAGGGACTAACTCTTTATTCATCCTCCAATACTATCCTATTAATAATTATTAACTATTAAATATTGCAGATCAGCGGAGACCTTAACAGGTTGAACTTAATAGACTGAAAGTCTTTTTTCAACCTTAATTACTATGTAACTATGTAACTATATATGTTCCTGTCCTGAACTGCTACAAACCAGTGTATGGTTTATGGTTTCGGCTTTGGGCCAGTAACTTGCGGGCTTGAGCAATTGAATAGCATCGTAATTGGAGATGATCGGGAGCCCGCAACACACTCGCAGACATATGGCTTACAACGATCAAGTTGCGAGCTTGCAATTGAATCAGGCCCATAGTGTCTGTTTGACTCCTTTCATGTATAGGGACAATCCCCCCCCCCCCCCCAGTGTGCTGACCCCAGCAACTCCTATACTTTACTTTATTAAACTCCCTGGGGAAAATTCAGCATTTAGAGACCAAGCATGACTGGGTACCACCATACATGGCACAGTAACACAAATGAAAATTCAGTATGGTGCCACACACAAACATCTGTAGTAACATTATCCATCTTGGTCCAACATGGCAACCCCAGTCCAGGTATTCAGGGGTATGGGCATTGTTCTTGGTGGGAAAGAAGCTTTTTTTCTGGTACCAGGTTCCCCTCAGGGCACAAAAAAGTCCATAGTCCTCAAAAGTCCAGTGTTCCCTCCTGGGAGTCACAACTGCATCCTATCTGATCGCCCCCTGCTGTCTAGGAGTCCGCTGGGCATGACAGTGTGTTTTTAAATCATATTTTCTGGATTTCATAGCTTTGATTTGATGCTATTTGCAGGTGTATTTTTTATGTTAGTTAATGGTGAACTAAAAAATAGATTTAATAGGAATAGCCTATACACCGGCCCTTTAAGGCTCCTTTCTGAAAGACTCTAATTAGGGTGTCTCATGACACTGCTCCAGCCGAGTTATGGAACTCTATCTAGAATTAATTGCACCTGACTCTCCCAATCAGAATTTGTCATAGGGTGGTTCTGACAGTGCTGCAAACCTGCATTTGTTTTAAGCTGTTTAATCTTTGCAGCATTCTTGTATTCCTGAAAAAAGGTTTAGCAATGTTTATGAGTACCAGACAAGTATGTGAATTTCATGTACCTTTAAAGTAAATAGCTAATGAGTTACATCTATTTGCCCTTATCTGCTCCCTTCTAGTTTTCCCTGTATATTAGATTCCATCTACGTAATGCAATATTCATGATATAGATACTAAAGTAACAGCAAAATATTTAAAAGTTTGTGCATGTGCAGTAATGGGGTTTCGAAAAAGCATTTTTTCTCACATTAATTCTCAAATGAGATACAATTGAGGGAACAGAGAGACTACTCGCTATAAACAAAGTTGCAGGAGTAAATATGAAAACAGAGCAGAATAATTTCTGAAAGTGAACACAGAATAGCTTATTTATTAATTTCTCCCAAATCAAAAAAAATTCAGAATTGTACAGAACATTTATTGCCAAATTTTCTGTGCAAAAATAAAATAAATACTCTGTTTGCCGCAAGATAAAAATCTGCAGCAGCTTAAGGAAGTGGCAGATATAATCAATGAACAACATAATTATAATGTGAATATTTAGTTAGTAAATAATTTAACATTTCACATTTTGGATTTCCATTAATAATTTTATATACTTACATTTTCTTACTAATATTAAATTTCATATCTGCAATCGTTGATTTCAGTATACATTTGTAATTTCACAATGACCAATTTTAATTCACTTTACATTATATTTGCTTATGCCTGTGATTATTACTGGGTTGGGGGCCATACATAATTTCCATTAGAGCTGCTACAATCTGGCACCCTAGATGATAAAATTAAAACACACACCTGTGTGTCCCTGTTTTACACTCCATCTGCATTAATTGTATAGTATAGTCCATATTTCCAAATAAACACAAAGTCATAAATATGCATGTATACAGTGGATATAAAAAGTCTACATACCCCTGTTAAAATGTCAGGTTTCTGTGCTGTAAAAAAATTAGACAAAGATAAATCATTTCAGAACTTTTACCATCTTTGATGTGACCTCTAAACTGTACAACTCAATTGAAAAACAAACTGAAATCTTTTAGGTGGAGGGAAGAAAAAAGAAAAATAATGTGGTTGCATAAGTCTGCACACCCTCTTATAACTGGGGATGTAGCTGTGTTCAGAATTAAGCAATCACATTCCAAATTGTGTTAAATAGGAGTCAGCATACACCTGCCATCATTTAAAGTGCCTCTGATTAACCGCAAATAAAGTTCAGCTGCTCTAGTTGGTCTTTCCTGAAATTTTGTTAGTCGCATCCCACAGCAAAAGCCATGGTCCACAGAGAGCTTCCAAAGGATCAGAGGGATCTCATTGTTAAAAGGTATCAGTCAGGAGAAGGGTACAAAAGAATTTCCAAGGCATTAGATATACCATGGAACACAGTGAAGACAGTCATCATCAAGTGGAGAAAATATGGCACAACAGTGACATTACCAAGAACTGGAGCTCCCTCCAAAATTGATGAAAGGTGAGAAGAACACTGGTCTGGGAGGCTACCAAGAGGCCTGCAGCAACATTAACGGAGCTGCAGGAATATCTGGCAAGTACTGGCTGTGTGGTACATGTGACAACAATCTCCCGTATTCTTCATATGTCTGGGCTATGGGGTAGAGTGGCAAGACGAAAGCCTTTTCTTACGAAGAAAAACATCCAAGCCAGGCTACATTTTACAAAAACACATCTGAAGTCTCCCAAAAGCATGTGGGAAAAGGTGTTATGGTCTGATGAAACCAAGGTTGAACTTTTTGGCCATAATTACCCACAGTGAAGCATGGTGGTGGCAGCATCATGCTTTGGGGCTGTTTTTCTTAAGCTGGAACTGGGGCCTTAGTTAAGATAGAGGGAATTATGAACAGTTCCAAATACCAGTCAATATTGGCACAAAACCTTCAGGCTTCTGCTAGAAAGCTGAACCTGAAGAGGAACTTCATCTTTCAGCATGACAACGACCCAAAGCATACATCCAAATGAACAAAGGAATGGCTTTACCAGAAGAAGATTAAAGTTTTGGAATGGCCCAGCCAGAGCCCAGACCTGAATCCGATTGAAAATCTGTGGGGTGATCTGAAGAGGGCTGTGCTCAGGAGATGCCCTCGCAATCTGACAGATTTGGAGTGTTTTTGCAAAGAAGAGTGGGCAAATCTTGTCAAGTCAAAATGTGCCATGCTGATAGACTTATACCAAAAAAAGACTGAGTGCTGTAATAAAATCAAAAGGTGCTTCAACAAAGTATTAGTTTTAGGGTGTGCATACTTATGCAACCATATTATTTTATTTTTATATTTTCCCTATACCTAAAAGATTTCAGTTTGTTTTTCAATTGAGTTGTACAGTTTATAGGTCACATTACAGGTGAAAAAAGTTCTGAAATGATTTATCTTTGTCTCATTTTTTTACAGCACAGAAACCTGACATTTTAACAGGGGTGTGTAAACTTTTTATATCCACTGTACATACATGTATGTGCAAGTACTTAATTAGTGCTATATATTGACTTGCACGTTTGTTAATTTTTTTTATCTGATAATAAAGTATTATGTCACAATTATAAAAAGTACTATCCTTTATTAGTACATTAGTAATGATTGTTAGATTTATGAAGGATATAAAGGTGCAAGGTATTCCAGGGGCAGGCCTTCAAAAGGAGTTTCCCAAGGTGTGGCCTATGATACAAGATGATTCATTGTGTATCATGTTTCAGTTTAAAGCTGGGACAAATAAGTTATGCTTATGGGCAACTTGTTTATGACCATGAACAAGGTAACCATGTGACCTTGCACTTTGAATGAGAGCTTATATACTGGCATGTAATTTGCATACTACACTATCAACAAAGATCTGCATAATTCGAACTATGGTATTCCCAGAAGTGAGAACTGGACCATAATGAAGTCTGAGCGCTGTAGAAGTGATACCACTGAATTGTGGTGTTGGAGAAAACTGCTTAGAGTTCCTTGGAATGCAAGATGATCCGGTGAATCGATAGTACAGTAAACAAAGCCAAAGTGTTCACTGGACAGTTTGATCATGTGGCTGAAGCTCAAATATTTTGGCCATATCATAAGAAGACATGATTCTCTAGAGAAGACTCTGATGCTGGGAAAGATTGAAGGCACAGGAAGAAAAGTACGAGGCAGAGATTGATAGATGCTTGAGATCATTCAAGCAATGAACATGAGCTTGAAGGAGCGCAGAGGAGCAATGGCTGACAGATGTGCCTAGTGTGCTGCAGTCCATAGGGTCACAGAGAGTCAGACGTGACTGAAGGACTAAACAACTATTGTATACATGCACAAAGGTTCCCAGGGAAGCATCTTGGGCCATCTTGTAAAATCATTTACATTGTATTAGTCCTCAATGTGAATTTCCCAACTGAAAACTGGATATGTTTAGTTTTATCTAACAAGTGGTATATGACTTTGCTGATCGTTAAACCTATGGTGGGAAGGTCATTGTTTTAATTGGATGGAGATTTGATACAAGTAAATGTATAGTATTCTTTGTTGGTCCTTGAGAAAAGTAGGTGATACTTTTAAAACTAAACTGATAGTGATGTGATTATACTGCAAGGGTATGCAGCCTCCAAGTTATTTAAAAAACAAATATAATTTATTGTTAATAATATAACAAAAAATACATTAAAAAAATGTATGTATAAAAAAGTAGTGAACTATTGCAATTAAACCTAATATCCATTAAGTGTGACTGTGATTATGAGATTAATCAATGAATCAATGTGGAAATAGTCAATGAATCTTCCATGTCTGGTACCCCGATATCACTCAAGGCGTGAAGAGAAAATCAGAGAAACACACTCTAAGCATAACCAGTATCCACTGGAAAATAAAAATACACAGCAATATATTCAATTGTTGTCACATAGTAATGTACATAAAAAGGCACCTTCAGTGTATCTGAGGCACATGCTCTCTCCCAGCATTCAACTGGCTCAGTCCTGGTGGGTTGGTGCTCTCCTCTTCTGGATGTCTTTTCAGTAGGATGCAAAATAACCTGGAGAGAAAAAAAGGGAGAGTAAAGGGATCACAATGGTGTAGTACGAACAAATATTTATTGCCTCAAAATAATAAAATGTGCTCACAATATAATAATCTGACACACTTTGAGCCTCATTCAATTGAGCTTTCGGGAGATCCGGGCTTCGAAAATGTAGCCCGCAAGTTATTTTTTTATTCAATTGGTGTCTTATTGCAGTCTCCAATCAGGTTATGGGCTCCAGCCTCCGGATCACATTGTAAGTTAATGCCCCTCCAAACCTTTGATCTAAGCAAGCCGTCAAGCCTGCAAATGGCAAAAGTCGAACCATAAGTTACAGGTGCCAAGGAGGGCTCACAAAGGACTTAAAGATATGTCCGGAGCACTTTATACACACACCACTGTACATTTATCAAAAGTGAAAGTGATGTCAGGTATTAGAATAGCACAACATTCCCAAGCTCACAAATCTGCCCCCAAAAATACTTTATTTCATGTTTTTCGTGTTATATCAATCACAGTAATCAATGTGTTAACACATATAATGAAACTGGCATGTAATAGAATATCATATTTACGATTTTATCAATATTGCAATATTTCAGGAATGTGGGTACGATCGTAACTCGTAATTGAAGCCCGAGGGACTTTTAAATCCAACCTCCATTTTTCATTGAAGTAATGATGATGATCTGTGTTTCCATTGGCTGTTTCTAATCGGGAGTTACGGCCTTGCTTGATTGATCATGTTTAAGCTCACAAATGCTACATACGATGGCATGGTTTACGATGTGCGCTAACGGGCCGGGACTTGTGGGCTCGGCCAATTGAATACTGTCAACTGAAAAGAAGCTTCATATATGAGGTCAGAGCTTCCAAACCACAAAATATAATTCACTAAAGTGGTAAATACCGGTGTGATCCAGTCATTAACAATATTTTTTGTTTCTGCCCATAATCACTTTTTTGAAATTCCACTTTAAATTAACTTATTAACTATTGGTTATTCCAAATGTAAATTAAAGTAACACCTATTGAATAGCCAATGTAGTCTACTTTTGTAGTAATTAAAACATTTTAAAGCAAAATGTAAAAATTATTTAAGCTGACAAGAGAAAACAGGGTCTGGCGAAGATCATGAGTTTTCCACACATGAAATATGACTTTGTTAAAATCCTCTTGCAAATAAGAATTAAAGGGCATATCTGATTTTTTGGTAAAACAAAATTACCCTTTTGGTAAGACAAATATGATACCAGAAAATGTTTATTATCATAAAGATTTAGACGTAACTCCTCAGAAATAATGGTGGCAATTAAAAAAAAAAAAAAAAAGGAGCAACTGAGAAAATTTGTGTAGACAGCATCATTAAATGAGACAACAAAGTAATGATTTCAAACATGACCATAAGTTATATATACTAAACTGAGCTCATTTTCGCCTATTTTTTCAAGTGAACAATCTTCAATTTAAGCTCCACTGATATTGAATTTCAACAAACTAGTGAGAAAGTTTTGTCACACTGTTAGCTGGGTTATAGAATCAGGTCAGCATTGGAAATGCATATAGGCCATTCATCCATTGATCCTCTTTATGACCTACTACACCTATTAACTCGATCTTGTTTCTTCTTTTCCATTTTAGCAACAAATCAAATCTCACTTAATGTCATGTTTTTTGCTAACTGTTCTGCTTTACTGATTTGTGCTATGATTGATATATAAGCTTATGTACTTCGGTAAAGTATTTTGGCGTAAAGCATATGATAAATATAAAAATATAAATAAACATATCTTGTATAGTTTGTGTAGATAAAATTATAATAATAGTAATAATATCAAATATTAATCACTCTGCCTAGCTAGACTACAAGTAAAGCGGAGAAGAGGGAGGGAGAGGACACAGAAGGAGGGAAGGAAAGAGAGAGAAGAGACAGGGGGAAAAGAGACAAGGGGGAAAGAGACACAGGGTAGGGAGAGGGGGGAAGAGACACAGGGGAGGGAGAGGGAAGAAGAGACACAAGGTAGGGAGAGGAAAGGAATTGACACAGGGAAAAGAGATGCAGGGGAAGGAGAGGGGGAAGAGAATCGCAGAGAGGAGAGACAAGTAAAGCGGAGAAGAGGGAGGGAGAGGACACAGAAGGAGGGAAGGAAAGAGTGAGAAGAGACAGACACAGGGGAGGGAGAAGGGGGAGAGACACATGGAAGGCAGAAGGTGAAAAGAGACACAGGGGAGGGAGAGGGGGAAGAGACACAGGAGAGGGAGGGGGAGAAGAGACACAGGGGAGGGAGAGGGGGGAGACACAGGGGAGGGAGAAGGGGAGGAGAGACACAGAGGAGGGAGAGGGTGAAGAGACACAGGGGAGGGAGAGGGAAGAAGAGACACAAGGTAGGGAGAGGAAAGGAATTGACACAGGGAAAAGAGATGCAGGGGAAGGAGAGGGGGAAGAGAATCGCAGAGAGGAGAGACAAGTAAAGCGGAGAAGAGGGAGGGAGAGGACACAGAAGGAGGGAAGGAAAGAGTGAGAAGAGACAGACACAGGGGAGGGAGAAGGGGGAGAGACACATGGAAGGCAGAAGGGGAAAAGAGACACAGGGGAGGGAGAGGGGGAAGAGACACAGGAGAGGGAGGGGGAGAAGAGACACAGGGGAGGGAGAGGGGGGGGAGACACAGGGGAGGGAGAAGGGGAGGAGAGACACAGAGGAGGGAGAGGGTGAAGAGACACAGAAGAGGGAGGGGGAGAAGAGACACAGGGGTAAGAGATACAGGGGAGGGGGAGGAAGATACACAGGTTTAAGATTTTTAATTCCATGTATTCCTTGTCACTTATTTAACACATGACAGTTTCCGATGCGTCCCTATATAACAAAGACATTGTTACTTGTATCAATATGCTCTTAAACATTACATTGATGTATTAATCAATGAAAAGTATTACATAGCATATTCTGACAATGTAGAAACAATTTCTGGAATTAAACCTGACAAAAATAGAAAGGAGGTTGTTGCTATTTTGTTGGATTCTATTGATTTCCTGTTCTCAGTGTTGAGCGGCAGCATGGTGCACTGTGGCAGTCATTTTTCCACTGACCTTCATTAAGTTCACATTCAATGGTAGTAATGATAACATTATATAAAATAAAAAGCAATGTTTTGTACACAAATTATTGTCAAGTAGTGCATTGTTGCATACATAATTAGGATGTAGTAATGACAAGAATTTAAGGCCCTGAAAGCAACAAGACTCCTCAAGGTGCAATAATCAAAGCTCTCTCTGAGTCTCACATTAGATACAATAGGGTGAAATATATATAATTGTGGCTGACTTATCTGGTGCAGAAAGAGAGGGAGTCTTGGTGGAAAGAGTGATACTCTGAATGTCAGTAGCAGTGAAATAACTGTGATTGTCACTGCAGGTAACACCGAGGAGCCCATTGTTTTTCATAACATCCCTTTTCAGACTATACTTGTTCTCTGTTTGCTTTACCCAGTGAAATCAATAAAAGTCTTTAAAAATCAAAAGAGAAAAAGCACCTGTTTGTAAATTGCAGACCTATAGCATTGCAGTTAAAGGGCCACTTAATTCAGCACAAATATGGAGCAGACCACTGTAAAGATCTCCCAAAATCATGTTGAAATCATGTTTGAAATACATGCATTTTTCACTGAGAAACCAATAAATGAAATCTCTTTTTACATGTGTCACTGGCAAGCCCCTAGGCAGACCCACAGTACAGCTCTTAACAAATTCATCTGTGCAGAGAAAGGAATGCTGGAATCAGCTAAAAAGCACATTTTGATTAACATCTCCTGCTGCATTCCTGAGTTCAGGGAAAACTGATATAAGTGTAATTGATAAAAAAAAAGGTCATTTTAACATAATATGTTGTTGCCTTTCACACCATAAAGGGCACCTACAGTGTTCTACCACTGAGCTATCTATCCACATGACTCTGACTGAGTGTAGAAATATATAAATAAATATATCTATAATAGTGTTCCAGTGCCTCAGCTGCCCTTTAATTGATCTGGCATGATCATCATAAAAGTGCACTTCTATGTAAAAGCAAGGTCTTCACTAACTAAAAAATTATGTAAAAGAAATATGCTCTGTGCGTATATAGAGCCCTTTAGATTTGCCGAATTGCAATTTAATAAGGCTGAAAACATTTACACTGGAAATGCGCTATGTAACCCTTTTCCTTTTATTATTCAGGTAACATACTCTATGTCTACATAATGTATCAGCAAGTTACCTTGATCCAGGTCTTCTTTATACAGCTATATGCTTCTTCAGAACTGACATACTCATATTAACAAACATTCATGTGTATATAACTTTAAATGTTTTAGCAGCATATTCCGATATTACCTTTTTAAAATGGTATTCATCAAAAAGCTATAGAAGCATATGTAAAATACTATATAAATTACCCTATAGACTGTGCACATCATTCAATACTTGGTCTATGAGCCTTTTCGTATTTTCTACAAAATGAAAGTAAGTAATGTTTACAATCGTCATCTGATCTAAGTCACATTATTTGTTTCACTGCTTATTCGACATATTTGAGTCTCACAAGTTTGAGCTGTATGAAATCTGATAGAAAAAAAGTTGTTATATTGAGTTTATTCAGAGACATTTAATAGAAATTCAATACCTTCATCAGTAGCAAATGATGTAGAATATGTTGATGACATAATTTTATAGGGTGGACATTCCAGGAGTGGCATGTATAATCAAATTTCAGCCAATCAAAATGGAGTTTTGATTGAAATACTCCCCCCCCCCCCCTATTTCTGATTGTGTGAAATCATTTCATTCTGATTGGTTAGACTTTTAACCAATCAGAAATTGGGGGGAGCAGTTCAAATACTTGATTCCGATTTGCTGAAATATGATTGAGACATATTTCAGCCAATTTGTATCCACTAAAATAGTATATAAGGCAAAGGCACAGTCAAAAAAACGTTAAATTATTATTATTATTTTTTAGGTAGGCAGTGGTAACTCGTCAATAGTGTAGGTTTTGAGCCATCAAGACTTCTCTGCGGCATTTTTGTGCCTTTACAGTAGGTAGAAGGTACCTGGGCATTCTGAGATATTTCCAAGTAAACTTCTGAAAGCCGTATCATAAAGGGAGGTGATTTAGAAAATAGATATAAGACAGTCATTCTGGCTTATGATATTAGGGACTTGTGTGCTGTGATAGCTGGGTAGTGTTTACAAGCATTTATCTCTGTTTTTTATTATGGGAGTCATGGAATAAAGCCATAAGCCACTGTTACATCCTACTTTCTTTTCTTAGTATATATAGCTTAGAATACTACTTTACAATGCCGTATATTAGGAGAATGGTATACATTCAGCAAATTTCTATTTTAGAGACAATCTGTTTTACATAGTGGTATTGCAACAGCTGTTAGTTATATTAGCTGCAGTTTAGGTGATTTTGGAAACATCTAGACATGTCCCAAACATGTCTGATAGATAACTCTTTATAACTATAATCCAAGATAGGCAAGAGTGTGTTTCTGCTTAGGCCCACAAGGCACAGGCCTAGGACTGCACATTTCCGGGGAGCAGCAGGCTGTCTGAAGGTGCAGTGCTCTACATTGGACTATGTTTGTATGTACCCAGAAAGATCTATATGAAGTGATATCTATGTCTGTAATTGTGCTTGACATTTTCTGAAATACCGGATATAAACATACATAAACATAATTTGAGATATAGAAGGGGAAAGGAGGAGCTACAAATCTGAATAGTCTAGGGTAGCATAAAAGCTAACTATGCCTATGGAGATAGAAATACTCTGTACTTTGCCATATTAAACTTTGAATAGAATTAAGAAAGACACTGAATCTCAACAGGCAATTTCATATTAGTGATCTAATAACTGTAAAGCTTCAGAACATAATTTATTGCTGAAATAGTTCTGGTTTGTTTATTTTTCTGAGGCCAAAAATGTATTTGCTTGCCATTATTCCTCTTGGTTCATAGTCTATAAACCATAATATTTTAAGACTTAACCTGAAGAATGTTTGAAGACAGAAAGCATCATGAATATTATTTTGTATTTGTGACCCAGCATTTTTCACATAAAAGAGTATGATTTGAATAAACTGTAGCCTGAGGAAGGAATTGAGCAAGTTAAGGAAGTCACTTACAAAAGAGCACAAGAGGTTATTCATAAAGGGACCAGCAATGGATATTATTGTATTGCAGCGCAGGCGGCACTCAGTTACTGTGTATCTTCCACCTGTCTCCTTGTTGGATGAGAACGTATTGTCTATGAGTAACAGGTTAAAACTCATACACTTAGGTGGAGGACACAGTTTGGTGGCTCAGACACTACAGTATGTGAAGTACATGGGAGTTTCCAGGTGTGCATAGTTGCCATTTGAGCAAATGCTCCTTCTTAAACCAAAGAACTTTGCAAGTATAAAGCTCCTGATTCCTTCTGAAGAGCTTCCTATTCATATCCCACACCTGGACTATTCTAATGCAAGTTGGACTCCAGGAAAACAAATCTGTGCCACCTGCAGCTGGTGTACAGTGTTGCTGCCAGTTGGTAAGTTCCAACATGTTCTGCCACATAAATAGTACTCTGCTTGCTCTCTGCTGCCTGTAAAATCACAAATGTTTTCAGACAATTGTGTATATATTCAAAGCCTACTTACATAATTAGGATTCAGATATGTATTAAACATTATAACATAGGTCCTTCGATAATAGAGATGATTATCTGCTTACCATCCAAGTGGGCTCTTCATTGGATCTTTTAAAAGCATGCTCAACATCTGTTTACTGAGTCACCAATTGAAGAATCACTGAAATCATGAGAGAAAGGACAGCTTGCATTAGAGAAAGTGTTAAATAAAATCTTTAATGATATGGATAATTTACTTTGACACAAAAATGGAGGATTCTTCATATTATTTACTACTCAAACCAAAACCCATATCTCTTCCCTAACCCGGGGACCGTCTGTAGTGATCTTTTAATACACTCTCGCTCTCACCTGCTTCTTTGCAATATATTTACATCCTTTGTATATTGTTTTTGTAATGTATTTTATCATTTTAAATACTACATTGAATTGCATTCAGAGAAGTGATTATCCATTAATTGCCAAGTATTATTAGTGACACTATAAATGGCCTGGCAGGGAAAACATTCATTTTTGCTAATGACAAATGGGTGCCACATCAGGGAGCACAGGCAAATGATTAATGGCTCAGGTATATTAAATTAATTATTAACAGTGTTACAACTACATTTTAATTCCAAAAGTGCAAAATAATGCACTTAAGTCAAGCAAACATACTAAGACAAATTATATGCATTATATTGTCGATTACTAAAGAGCTGCCTTTAAGGGACGAACATGCAGAGAAAAGCAACAGGTATATTGGTCTTATAGGAAATAATATCATACAGCAGTACAAAGAGGTGTTAGTACTGTAACTTTACATATTGTGAATCACTAGTGTTCTTCTTCATCAAAATATAAATGTTAAAACATTGCAATGATCAAATGTGGAGCACCTTCCAAATAAATAAAATATTAGCTAATTAGAGAAATCTAACTCTGTCTCCTTCTCAGTGTAAACTTACTTATCGTGCTGTTTTAAAACCAATAAATTAAAACAGGTCTGTGCATTTCCATATAAAATTTATATTCTGGACCCTGGTTTAACTTTCACAAAGTTATTTGACTTGCAGTGTTTTATAAAATATAATTGGCTACCTTTGGTCTATACTGTTTTACTCATTAGCAAGTGTATAATCTTGTTACACATATAGGCATTGTTGTTACTTAACATTTCCTAGGTTAATACATCTCACAACTTCAATTGACTTGAATTAGATTTTGTTTTCTTAACCCAAAAATGCTGGAGAAAGTCTGATTCACCATATATGATAAGCAGGGCTACATTATGTGCAGGAATAAGAAAAGGCAGACATAAAAAAATGAGCTAATAATTAATATAAAATACAAAAGGAAACATCAAGCACAAAAGGGGAATGGAGATGGTTTTATAAACATGGTTTCAAGGTGGGCTAAAGTGGTAGAGACTTTTATATAGAATAAAGCATTGAGAGGTGAAGATTATTTTTGTTGTTGTTTAGTCATCCAGATGTGTAGGGAATCCGGTCTTTTCATGATATGGCAAAATATTTTAGCCTTAACCCCATGCTTATACCTCCCAGTGAAAATGTTGTCTTGATTTCCTCTAGTATGGATTGCTTGGATCTTCTTGCTGCACAATGACCTCTAAGCAGTTTTTTCCAACACCACAATTCAAAGGCGTCAATTCTATAGTGCTCAGCCTAATTTATGGTCCAGCTCTCACATTCATATGTTACTACTGGGAATACCATAGTTTTAACTTTGCTGATAGTGATATATCTCTACTTTTTAATATATTATCCAGACTTGCCATAGCTTTCCTCCCCAGAAGCATCTTTTAATTTCATGTCTGCAATCACTATCTGCATAGATCTTGTAGCCAAGGAAAATAAAATCTGTCACTGCCTCCACTTCTTCTCCTTTTATTTGCCATGAACTGAGATTGCCGTTTGCCATGATCTTCATCTTCTTACAATTGAGCAGCAGACCAGCTCTTCTTTCACCCTAACCAATAGGTCCTTTAGTTCCTCCTCATTTTCAGCCATCAGAGTAGCATCATCAGCATATCTGAGGTTGCTGACATTTCTCCCAGCAATATTAATTCAGGCTTTACACATGATGTATTCCGCTTACACTATAAGTGAATAAATAAGTTAACAATATACACCCAAGTCACACTCCTTTCCCAATCTTGAACCATTCGGTTATTTCATGTTTGGTTCTGACTCCACAAGAGACAGATGAGTCTGGTACTCCCATCTCTTGCCACATTTTGTTGCGATCCACACATTCCAAGGCTTTAGAATTATCTATGAAGCATAAATAAATATTTGTTATGCTTTTGCTATTTTCCAACAATTTGATCTCTTGTGCGTCTGTCTTTGCGGAACCCGGCTTGCACATCTGGTAGTTCAATTCATAAATTGTTGGAGCTGAGCTTGCAGGATCTGAAGCATTAGCTTGCTCGCATATGAAATTAGTGCAAGTGTTTGATAATTGGAGCACTCTTTGGCACTACCGTTTTTAGTATTGTATGTAAACTGACCTTTTCCAGTCTACTGCCCATTGTTAAGTGGTCCAAATTTGTTGGCATAAAGCTGGAAACATTTTCACAGCGTCATTTTGTAGGTATTTGAATAGTTCAGCTGGGATTCCATCAACTCCTGTATCCTTGTTATTAGCAAGGCTTCCTAGGGCCCATCTCACTCTAAAAGATGTTGAAGTTATCAATGCTGTTAAGATCCTTCTTGTATAGATCTTCAGTGTATTCATGCCACCTCATCTTTATCTGATCTGCTTCTGTTAAGTCCGTACCATTTTTTTCTTGGCATGAAAGGTTCTCTTAAGATCCCCAATTTTCTTGAAGCAATCTTTTCACGGTCTCATTCTTTGATCTTTTTCTATCTCTTTACATTTTTCATTATAGAATGTATCCTTGCTGTTCTTGCTATTCTCTGGAATTCCACATTCAGTTAAACAAATCTCTCTATGTCTCCACTGCCTTTCGATTTCCTGGGCTACTT
Source organism: Discoglossus pictus (assembly GCA_027410445.1). Lineage (NCBI taxonomy): Eukaryota > Metazoa > Chordata > Amphibia > Anura > Alytidae > Discoglossus > Discoglossus pictus. Next base: position 335,418,373 of record CM050164.1, on the reverse strand, counting down.
TCAAAACCTCAACAGCCAGTTTGCCTTCTTAATTGTCTTGCTTTTGGGGATAGTCTTTGTTGCTGTTTTCTGGATAATGTCACAGACTTCTGTCCAAAGTTCTTCAGACAATATATCTACCAGATCTAGTCCATTAAATACATTATTTACCTCCACTGCTTAGTCTGATGATTTTCCTTCTTTTCTTCAGTTTAATTATGAACTTGGAAATAAGAAGCTCATGGTCTGAGCCACAGTCAGCTTCGGGTCTTGTTATTGCTGACTGTATAGAGTCATCTTCTTTAGCTAGAAAGTATATAGTCAATCTGATTTCTATAATGTCCATCTGGGCATGTCCATGTTTAGAGTCATAACGGAGCCTGTTGGAAGTTGGTGTTTGCTATGACCAGAGAATTCTACTAATGTCTGACCGCTTTTATTTTGTACTCCAATGCCAAATGTGTGCACTAATCCATGTAACTTGTGGTTCTTTACCTTAACATTTCAATCTTGCATGATGAGAATAACATATTTTCTTGGTGTTATATCTAGAAGGTGTTGAATATCCTCCTGTAATTGGACAATTTCATCCTATTCAGTACCCATGGTTGGAGCATAGAATATGCCCTCCTCCCTCACACACATCCCCCGGCCCGTATCTCTTGGACCTATCAAGCCCACACCACAGCCTGGCCTTGCCCTCCGCTGCCCCTTTACCTGGCTTCCTGTGTCACATGCCGTGCTGTGTCCAGAACTGTAAGAGGTCAGGAGCTGTTACAGGGGCAGTGACACAGTAAATAGAGCAGGGGTGCAGCCTCCGTCTCCTGCGCTGGAAGTGCAAGTGGTGGGATGTGCAGACCCCCGAGAGGTGTGGGCCCTGTTGCAATGCACCACTTGCACCACCAATATCTCTGCCACTGCACAAGCCCCTTCACCACGACAAGTTAGCGATCCAGACCAACATCTAACCAGTTACAGTTTTCCTGCCAAACCCCCATACAGGTCCACTAAATGCAAGATCTGGTTAATTCATTAAGCCTTTCTAGATGACAGCTACAACAAAAAGCAGACTACTAGGCTCTGTGTCTGTGGACACAATGTACACAAGTCCCCTACGCTCCCTAACTCTAAAGCAACCTTCTCTCATCCAGTCCATCCAAGATTTCAAGCCCACATTAAACCCATCTTATCAACGTGTCACACTGTTGACAACAGAATATCTTGCCAGATTTTTCTATCTCCCCACCATTTTTTATACCTCTAATTATACTTTTTAACTTTAAAAACTGACAAACAATGCAAATTTGTACTGATCCTCATTTTATTGTTGTTAAGTAGCTACTTCTTTGTTCACTGTTTTATCTGTAGTTAATGTGCCTACTATTAAGAATTATTAAAAAAGGAAAACTTGAATACATACCATATTTGATTTAAAACTCATGTGAATGATGTTCATCACTTGCCTGAATTTTTTTAATCAGTAACGCCCAAACTCCGTTCTGTTGAGGTTTGGTTGTTCACTCACTAGTAAGGAGTTAAACAGCCAAACCACCCTAAAAGCAAACTACATGGAACAGGGAAGCGGAAAATAGCAGGAGTTTGCATAGACATGGGAGGGGGTTGTGGGGTATTTTGTGGTATATTTAATTGAAAAATACATACCATTTTAAATAGGTAATAACTATAATAATTAATGTATATAGTGCTTTTCTCACAGAAAGGAATTAAAGCACTTTGCATGGAAAAGAGAAGTTATGTATTACAAAGAAAAATATATTTTTATTCAAAGTTCAGAGCTGGCAAATATTTTAATGTTCCTAAAATAATAATTTAATTATATTGTAGTGTTTTTTACATTTAACTTACAAAGGGAATTCTTTCCTAAAAGATACCCCCAGCCTGTTAGTTATTCTGTTCAAACTGCACCAACTCACTTCCGGTTTCTCCGCGCAGCTTGACCACTCACAAGTGTGAAGGAAAGTGATTGGCTGTCAACCACTTGTGCATAGAAAAAGGAAGTTAGTGGGTGTACGTTAAAGCCAATATATTGCCAAGCTATTTATATCGTCTTAATAGGTTTTAAAGATTACCTTTAAATGTTTAAAAGGTTGGAAATAAAAAATATATATATTAATTAATTTGATAATTTCTAGTGCTTACTAGAAAAAAAATCTTTTTTTTTTTAGTAAAATACTGGTGTTTATGACCATTGATAATGCTTGCTACCTTTTTGCTATTAATAAATGTGTACATTTCAATGCAATTGCTTTTTGGTGCCATATAGCATGATGGAGAGGATGCTGCATTTTGCTTCCAGCTTCTTAACCTCTACAGTTGTTGAAGATACCAACAGTATGTGCTGACCTCCAGCAGTGATGAGGTTCAGTCAGTGTGCCATCATTATATTTCTTTGACAGCTGTGTAGGTTTATATACAGCATAATAGTATTGTTGTGTCTAATGGCGCAGAACAATTAAAATTTTTGCTTGCCATTTTTTATTACTTATTTATATAATTTACATTATAAACATATTTTTGAGAAATATGTTTCATTTCCCATGTCTTATTTTGAATAAAAATGTTTTGGCTATAGGTACATGCTTTTTGTTCATTCTTGCATTTAATAAATAGATTATTGGAACAATATAAGCAAAACTGAAACTGTATGGCAGACACAAACAATTAAATAATTTATTTGTATTTCAAATACCCTATCTTAGATTTGTGAAAAAAATAAGACTTTATTTTTACTTGTTATATGTTGGCTTAGTATTCTTTACATTAGCTTTTGAAAATATGCAAAGGAAAAAAAAGAAAAAGCACTAACAGCACTAGCATTCTTTGACAGAAATTATTAGCAAACCATTTTTCTTTGGTATTTTCGTTTTGACATTTTGAGGGTATTTTGGCATTTAGAGAGCAGACTCTCGTACATTGTAAGAAAACATATATGACCTGCTAGTTAAGTCTAGGTTTCTTTTAGACTTTGATGTTTACCCTTTATACAATAATATCACTGCTTTAACCTTAGCTAAACTGGCTGACTATAATATTGCATCTGAATAGATTATCCTTTCTACATAGTTGTTTGTCTGTAATAAATAGAAATATGTTATTTGTCATTTCAAAATATGTTTTTTTTATTTCTATTTTATCTGGTGGAGGTTTACAATTAGTTGAAGCCTTTAATCTAGTTTTGGTACTTTTTTAAAAAAAATATTACAGCACAATTAATTTAATTATCAGTCTACAACCAAGTAGGGCTTTAAAACGGTAACTCTTTTTAACAGGAAATTTGTTTATGGAAAATATTACATATTAAATATACTTTAAAATTCGTCAATCTTTTTACAGGTTCTAAAAAGTGTTGGCAATACATTAGTATAACATTTTAATATATATATATATATATATATATATATATATATATATATATATATATATAAAGATAGCAACACTTTATTATTTCTGGTTTAGGACTTTGTCATATTCAGTGTGGACTACACTAATGAATTAAACATTCCTGGACATGGGTGTAGAAACTGGAGCGGGGATGGACAAATCCCCCCCCAGATGTTTCTATGTTTGTATTTATGTATATATAAGCTATTTTACGGCCTATGTATACAGTGAGCTGTATCCCCCGTCCCCGCCTGACCAGAATTATTCTGGCTCCTTCGCCCCTCTTCCTGGACATGTTATTTTATTAAATATGTATTATTATTAGATTTAATAGTGATCACTTGCTGGTGTAATAATCTGGTGCCATTAGGAAGTGATATTTGGGAATAAGGTAGAGAAATACAGTACAAAAATTCCTTGATGTGTTAATTACCTGTTGCAGTACATATATATCAGTTTATAATTGTGAGTGAAACCCCCTCAATTAACATAACATTTTATTCAAGCTTTATTATTCAAGTGAGTATGACAGAACTCAATCAATGTAGATAGCATGCCATCTTCTGGCTGATACTTATAAAGCACCGTAGCCCACACACAAACTGATAGCTAAATAGCTTGAAGACAACAGACATCACATTTTTATGTATAAACTGTTTGGAAAGGAAATAACAGACTTGCTACTTGTGCCATGCATTGTTTTCCTGGGGGACTTAGCTGAGATAAGAATTCATTCCTCAAATGCCTTAACAACTACTTGAAATTTCCAGCTTGACATTGAAGCCTCTGATCACGAGTAATAGGGTATTATGGCAAGTTATTTTACTGGAAATGCTGAAGGGTCCAAACTCAGATATTTCCTTTACATTTGTTCTGTGTGTCCAGTGCACCAGACCAGTTAAAAGCGTGCATGGACACAGCACAGTATAGAAATATAGCCAACAATATGATTAAAATAATATAATAGCTCTTGCAGAAGTGCTTTGTTTTAAATTAGAATTAGCTAATTGATGCTAAATTATGATTTGGGCTTTAAATATTTATTATAGATTTTAACCTGCATGTTCTGCCATTATATAATAAAAATCCATAAATTGTACTTTATTTTTTTGTTTCTTATGATAATGTAATAGTCGATATTTCTAAATATCTTTAGATAATACAATTGATATAAATATTACGGTAAGGTAAAAATGAGTATTTATGTGCCGGTTTACAAGGATACAATAGAACGCATACAATAAACATTAATTACAAAGGCAGATCAAGCTATAAGGTATTCAGAAATCTAAAGGCAAAACAACACAATAAGGCAATATACAATTTGTAACAACAGTCACTGCAGAGCATATAACCTAAACATTAGTTATAAATACAGATGGTAAGATAAAACTAAACTATGTATATATCATAAGCACATCTCATTTATAACTCATACACTGAATATATTTTATTTATATATTTTAAAATATTGTCTTGATCTCCTTGAAATGTCGTGCTAGTTTTTCTTAGTGTCTACAAGATAATTATGATCTCTGAATGTTGAATTGGAATTGGTTTATAATTGAGATAAGTTGTGATGGTTTGATTCACTGCACATGTAACCCTATTCACTTAAGTGCAATAGCATTGTGTATTATTAATGACTGTTCATTTTACTGAATAGACCTCAAAAGACTGAAATAAGCATTTTATACATGGTGACTGTCTTGGGATCTTTTTCTGGTGATCAGTACATATGCTAAAAGTTATATTTCAAGCCAGTGCAGACCATTTATTAAGCAGTCTGTTATAACAACATGTTTTACATTACTTATTTAATATTCCCTCCACTTACAAATTCAGAAAATGTAATATACGTTTATTTGTTTTTCAGATTTCATGCAAGTTTCTTATCCAGACAGTATGAAAATATGTCCAGTCTGAAAAATATAATTAATCTTGTATATTGGAAGGAAAATAACACATATTGGGGTGAACATAATGCAGCATGAACGTTGGCCAAATAAATCTAGAAGAGCATTCTTCATTAAGTCCATGCACTTATACAGAGAATTGTGCTATATAGCATCTGCCTGATTGAACTGCCTCCCAACACTTACACTCAGAGCCTAAATATTCAAATATAACTCACAATTGTTTAAATGAAAAAAATATATATTTTTTTAATTTTGATAAACACAGGATTTATCATCAGAAACAAACTGCATGTTTCACTCAGCTGTCCATTTTCTTATATGTTATAAAAAATAAAATTATATTTGAAACTTGGGTATGTTAAATTTACAGATTAGCTACTGTATGGACTACTGTATTCACATATTTACAATACACTATTTTATACCTCTACATTTTATAATTGCAAACTATTTTTAGAAAGTATAAAAATATACAACCATTTAACTATTATATGCAATTGTGCTGCAGTGGGAGCTACATTTCTGTTTCTGCTGATCAAAACTTTCCGCTGCTGGAAATGTAATACAACAATTCAGTATTGGACTGATAATAATAGTGCTTTCAATATTACTAATGCAAATATTACCAGTCTAGAAGGCCCCACGTTCTCAAGAAAGCAACTGAAAAGGCCAGCTCGTTGATGGCAATGTCTGCCCAGTGAATAATTACTCTCCATTCATTGCAATGTGTTAATACTGAATATGTCTTTGCCTGGAAATTAGCTTATGTATAGCTCTACGGAATATGCTGGCGCGTTACAAATAAAGGAAATAATATTAGGTAAGAATTAAAGGCTGTGTTTATTTAGTACTAGTGCACATAAACTTCAACATCTAATCGTGGGAGAAGGCATAAAGAGCCTTTGCAATCTGTTAAAAAAATATTGATTTTCTGTCCCCAACTGTTAGCTTATTTTTTCATATTTATGAAGAAACCAAAATACAATCAAGTGAAATGTATCTAAAGACTACGTCACACTGCTCATGATATATGTTAAATTATATATATAGTTGTATATACTTAGAGAATAGTGCTGTCCTTATTTGAGTGTTTTAATTCCCACCAACATTACATATGCTGTATGAATTAAAAAGGCAAGAACGAAAAAAAATAACGAGCTAGACACAGAAGGAAGCATTTTAAAGAATTAACTACAGGTCTGGCATGTTGCATTCTGCTGGTGTCATGCAGTTTTTAGTAGTTTAAATTGTGATTATTTTCCCCCATCTCGGCTTCTTTGAAAAGTAATTGTGGATTGGAAATTGCAGCATTTAAATAATTCATGGAAAAAAAAAACATAAATCCAAGGGAAAGTAGCAAAGGTACACAATAACCCAATGAAGTACAAAGAAAAGGGTCAAATCTCTTCTAGTTATCACAGAGTTTGCTGCTACTTCTAGGAGTACTTAATTAGGCTTGTCTGACTATTTAGCCCTGGGTTGGTTTTTTACTTTCAAGAGTTGTTGTCCTAGTGGCAAATTAAAACATACTGTGGCATAGCCTCAAAATGCCTTCTGATAACATGTGTAAATTATATTTGGTTACAGAAAATGTTTCAGAATTGTTTTATAAATTCATCAGTTTACAGGGTTTTCTTGCTTATTGAATCTTGTATAAATGTGACATGTAATCCTGGCTTCTTTTGTAAACATTTGCCTGGAGGATCACATTGGCGTCCTTGCTGTGCCCTTCTCTTTCTTTGGACATTACATGTATATCCTTTATATTCCTATTTTAATATCATAAAATATCTTATTATATTTATAGGCTATCCTGGAATCAGCTTCTGCATTGATACAGATCTACAAAATGAAGAAGCACAGCAAGTGGATATATTGGCACAGGAAAGCAATGAAGTCTCGGTAACATCTTATTAATGGCTCTGCATTCAGAATGGAAGAAAACAATGTAGGTGTGTAAAGGGTGACGGCAGACACATTACCCTAATGGCTATTTCCTTTCTTTAAATAAAGTGCTATTGCTTTATTACGCGTAAGACCGGCAAAATAATTAAAAGATAGTTGACAGTAAAAATATGCTTATTTTTGTCTATGCCATAATAATGTTTCAAAATCACCTTATACGTGTATACCAATGACAAATTACATTTTGCCAATATCAAGCTTATATCAATTACTTGTTAGTAGATTTTCTTTGCTGCACTGAAGTGAAATAGGACTACATTTGCTGTAATGCTATGGGTGTAGGAACTGAAGGGGACGGGTGGGGGGCGTATCCCCCCCCCCCCCCCCCCCCCCCCCTGATTTTTCTGTGTTTGTATATATTTATAAATTAGCTATTTTACCGCCTGTGTATACAATGAGCTGTACCCACCCCCAAATTATTCTGGCTCCGACACCGCTGTATGTATCAATTACTAAACATACCAAGCTAAATAAACTTGTATGGTATAAGGTATAAATGCAGATAAGAAAAAAAAAAAACCTGCAGGCAGAAGCAGATTAAGGGTTCCAGGCATTCTGCCAGAGCTCTTAAATGTTTGAATTTGTATTAGATTTATCTGAAATGTAAATATAATGTGAGAGAAAACTGAAACTTCAATATTTTTTTTTTACAAATGACACATATTCAAAAGCAAATGGCTGCTGGAAAATATAACAAGAGCTTGAATTTATCATACACCTTATATTATTGTAATATATTACAGTATAATAAACATTAATATATATATATATATATATATATATATATATATATATATGTGTGTGTGTATATTTATATATATATATATATATATATATATATATATATATACATATATATATATATATATTTATATGTGTGTATATATATATATATATATATATATATATTTATATCTCAGATACACATTTTGCAATATCTAATTTAGTACAGAACTGCTACTGTATAAAAGCAGAAAACATGTTAAAACCATTTATATAATACAAATGTATTCTATTATTTAACTAATTAACAACTTTTTATCATTAAAATATGTTTGCATTTTTACTTCCCTGTGGCAGATACAGACTAGACTCACCATGCTGCAATAGAAATAAATAAATACAATGCAAACATAATCTTGTAACTTTTTTCTAAATCTCATTCCACAGCATCCAGTTATGTCTTCAGCTTGTGCTGAGTAATCTGGGGATCCAGTTTCTCCCTGGATATTAATGTAATTAATGTGTACTCATTTTGTAATGGTATTATTGAAAGAGGCTGTCAAAGTTGACTTTTTAAATTATCCATCTGGCTCCTAAAATCCGCATCATGTCTCTTATGTGATGCCAAGTCTCCATTGAGATGGAGCTTGTCACTTAATTGCTGCTGTGGATCACAGATGATGGTTTATAGGTTTAGGCAAATTGCAGGCAGCGCTTTGTTAACAAATGGAGAACACAAAGGTATTTGATAATTATCCAATGGAGCTCAATTGGCACTTAACAGCACCTGCCTGAACAGCATTAGGGAGTCTTGTTTCAACACAAAAGATCCTTTTTTAATTAACCTGTGTGCACTTGTTACAAATGAAACATATTCTTGAACACTCAATACATTTGCAGCTAGTAAAAAATATTAATTTAATATTAGGCTTGTTAATTTAATAAATGTAAAGTAGAAGAATAATTTAAATAAAGTACACACACAATTTACAAACATCGAGGAAATAAAGAAATATGGATCTTAGTGAGCAGTAGGTTTTAAATACTACAAAAAGTGTTTCTACATGAAAAATGATTGGTGAGATTATGCGTTTTTTTAACTTTTAAACCCAAGTACAGGTTAAAAACAGCACTGATGAAGTTATGGGTCAGTCATTTTTCCCTGATTGTTAGCAGCCAGTGCTCTCAAACATACATTTGGAAGACATTGTTGCAAAGCTGCATTTTCATAACATTAAGAGCATTTTTTTTAAGAACTCATTTTGAGCAAACCAATATGTTTGTTGTGTACATATGAGTTCCCTCTGAGTATAGATAATCAGTGCTTAATTAAATGTATCCATACACCTAATACTAGCATTTGCACCCCGACTTTAGGGTGCAGGGAAAATGTGCGCCGACAATTCAGCGCTGATAGAAGCGAGGCGACAGTAGCGCCCAGTTGGCAAATGCACACAGAGAAAAGAGTGCAAGTTGCTGGACCCTAAGAAGATAGCAGGTCTGGATGTGGCTCTGGGGCTGGCTCCCCACTTGCAGCCCAGGATGTTCAGCTGTATGTCCTGTTTCTGGGTGCTGCTCTCCGCTTGCCTGGTGGCTGTGTGCAGCTTCAGCTTCCTCACTCCTCCTGAAAATCGTGAGGTCCTAACACCCCTAAGTCCACCCAAAGACCCCTAACCCTAAAAGCTAACACCCCTAAGCCCAACCATAAGTCCTTACCTTAACGCCTGCGTGGAAATGTCGGGCTCACTTTTGTCGGTTCGCGTAAGTCGGCGTGCATTTGTCGGCGCGCATTTGTGTAGCACTCAAAAGTCAAGCTACCCATTTTTTTTATCATTTTTATATGTAATTTTTTTATCTGATATGTCTCAGTTTTTATATAATCAATAAAAGTTAAGTTTTATTTAGCGCTTTTTCTTCCTGATTCTGAATATATGACAGTGAATTTTGAGTCTAACTAACCGGCTACATGGATAAAGCTAGTTTTCGAACAGTGTGCTCTTTCTCTCCAATTTGTTTTTATACTCATTAGCTTATAGCTGTGCCAGGAGATATGGATTTGTTATGCGTAAATACTAAGGGGGCAAACTCATGTTCTGATATGGTGAGACATCCTGTTTATTATTGAAACTGCACAATGTGTTCTTTTTTTAAGCTGTAGTTTTATAATCAACATAACTCTTGAAAAGTTGAACAAAATGAAATTGCTAACAGGAAATATCCCAAGAACAATGCTTTAGATGGTTCATTAGCACTAAATAGAATAGATGTGACATATAGGAAATATCACTGCAAAGATGTCAGATCTCTTTCACTGCAGAGAGTGATGGCATGAATAAAGAGAAAGTATCTGACAAATTGAAGCATAATATACGTGCTTGAGATGGTAATAGAGATCTTCATTGTCCAAGATGTTGGATTCACGGACACAGCTAATGCAGTGGAAGATATGTCAAATCCATTCATTACACTTTCTAAATACACAACATTCAATTATTAGTTAAACATCTTGTCAGGCCTTCCATTTGTGCCCATGATATCAGTTACAGGTGACATAGGCCCAGGTCTACCCTCTCCACAAACTACACCTGTTTGGATTGAAGATGAGGGAATTGGCCCAAGATGGATCATAAGTGAAAATATCTAAAGAGGGTAGGGGGAAACAAGAGTTAAGATAAGGAGGACAAGAGAGAGGAACAAAGGCAGTTAGGAGACAAAGCAATATGGGAATTAGATTAGTTTACAGAATTGTTCAATTGTTGATTTATCTAGTTTAATCTACACAAAGCCAGACAAAAAGGCTCAGAGGTGAGTTAAGATAAGTCATTATCTTGTATTATATAATACATAAAAAAAATGATATATATATATATATATATATATATATATATATATATATAGATAGATAGATAGATAGATACTGCAAAGATGAGAGATAGAGCAGGACACATACTGTACCAATTAAATATATGGAAACTGTGGGTATATCACAACAATTTGTGTTTTTAAACTCTAATTATTATTCGCAAAAGTTGTCACTCTTACTTGAAAACACTGTTCACACATTGCACAGTTTCTGTCTCTACTTCTGTAATATGAGACCTTTTACAACTGTTATTCTCTTGGTAGCTGATTCTGGACTCTGAGCAGCAGGGGTGATCAAGAACCTGACTCCTGGGTCCCCATTCAATTGAGGTTTTGGGAGATTCGGAGGCCCGTAAGTGAGGTCACAAGCTAATTTGCTATTTAATTGGCGTCTTTTTTGCGGGCCCAGAATGGCTTCCGAGTTACAGGCTTGAAAAAATGGTAATGGTTAACCTTGCAACCTACAGCCTCCAGAAGCCTTTGATCATTCACTTTCGCAAGGCTAAAAACACAAATCACTATTCAATTGCTCAATTTCCCCAAGCTTGCAAATGTTTTTCACACCCATAAATGGCAAATGAAGGAGGAAATCCGACAAGTGCTAGAGAGGACCCGCAAAGTGGTTAAACACCTATTCACTGTAAATGCAAATAAAAAATCAATACTGCACTGTAAATAAAGGGGAAAGCGATGATAGGCATTAGAATTAATTGCACAACAGTCTCAAACTCGCAAATCGTCAGGAAATAATATTTATTTTTATGTGTAATTTCGGGATTAAATCCATCTCAGGTATCTATGAGTTAATACACCCATATGGACTAGAACAGTATTGGCAGTATTTCATAATTCTCTATTTTGCAGGTTTTGCAAGTCTGATCACATATCATACCCCCGAACCTAACTGATTGACATGTAACCTTCATCTTTTACTGCCGTAATAATTATGTTTTTTAATTTTCTATTGTCTGATTTGAAATGGAAGGTTACAGGCATGCTTGATTAATCATGTCCCCCCCCTGAACAACTCCGAACCAGTGCATGGTGTACGGTTTTGGCTTGGGGCCTGTAACGTGTGGCTGTGAGCAACTGAATAGCATCGCAATCAGAGACCAACGGGAGCCCGCAACTCACTCGCAGACATTCGGCTGTCTGCAATGGAGCTGCGGGCTTCTAATTGTATGCGGCTCCTGGAGTCTAACACAAATATATGGTCCATCACAGCAGAGATCTTGCTTAATATACTGTATTATACAATACAATAATGCTGCTTACATTGCACAGCAAAACAATGATCACTGCTCTTTGACGATAATCAGGAACTCTTAGACAAGTATAAACTGTAGGATTATGCAAACTAACTGAATTTGGAAGTAGATGTTTTCTTTTTAAATCAATATCAATTAATTTTAAATCTTTTAATGGATCACTTACACTATTTTTGCAATACAAAGGTGCTGATACGGCCCAATGCTAGACAAAGAGGCTACATCTAGTCAACCCTTGTGGCCAATCACAGAGTCTTAAAGGGAACCAAGGCGGAAGAACTTGCTAGAATTCTCTTTTACTACATTACTGCACTAATATACAGTATGTAGGACTATCATCTACAATCTAGCAAAAATATAAAGGAAAAAGACTATAGAAATCTAGAATTGATGGCTTACTCCATATAAGATATTCTGTTTGTTTTGCATAATATTGTTCGGCATCTGTTGGGACCATGTTTTTATGAAGCTTAAAAGCTTGAAAAACACCAGTGAAAGAACACACACACATATTGATGTAAGGTACATTAGTGTTCCTGCTGATCAATTACTGTGATTCTTCTGCTTGAAAATTGGTCCTATAATGCATTTTAGAATAGGTCAATACTGTCTCCTGTGCAAAGTAATATGTCTAATTTGTTTTCATTTATCATGCATTTAGGGCCGTGCACTTGGAATATTAACTTGTTACTTAGATATATTCATTTGTGATCACAAGTAACAAAAATGATAACTGCAATAAAATAAAATTATTAATACACTATATACTATGCTAGAGGAGTACTTCCCTTTCTGTAAGTAATATAATTAATGTATTGGTCAGAATTTCAGTTGAAGTCACTTAAATTAATAATGTTTTATTCTTTTTCCTTTACTGAAGACTTTAAAAATAAATAAAGAGACAGCAGTGCATTTTTCTAGTAATATTTTATCTTGTTCTTAATTAAGTAACTATTGGAAATATGCACAACTAGCCTTTTATATTTTTTATAGTTTCTATGTACTTGGATGAAATTCTGGCGAGATGTCATGATGGAATTTATTCAAATGCTTCATAAATTGAGATGCATATTTATAGTGGATAGAATGAAAATGTATAATTTGCATGTCATTACCAACAATCCTTAGTTGCTGGATAAACACAGTAAATGGAGTAATTCAGTGCTGTGAATACTTTTTCACAAAGTTTCAGATATTCTCAAACATTTTGTTTTCTATGGTTTAAATCATATTTAATAAATGTTTCAATCTTATCCCAAGAAATATCCATTGAAGTCTATGATAAAACTGATGATAAACTTATCCAATGTGATGTAGACCTAAGGGTTTGCCATAACAATTATAATTCATAGAACTCTTATTATTTGCAACTACATTCCACTTAAAAACTTAATAGCAAAATTAATCTATTTTGTTAATGTTGAATATACAGGTTTTTAATTTAGCATACCTGAATTAATTAGTCAATGGGCAACTGTACAATGAAAATATACAAATGTTTGGAACCTTTGAGTCTGATTAATAGTATAATTAGTCATTAAAAAAGTCATCAAGCTAGTGATTTATTAGAGAAAAATACCTCTGCTGGCCCTGAAGGAATCCATTATATTTTGGTATATTTTGTGTATGTGAGAGGGGCTTAACGTGTCTGGGGGAGCAAGACTTGCAATTATTGCTGCAAGCTGACTGCTTCCAAGCATGCACAGGAAATGCAAGGGGGCAGGTGTCAATGCTAAAAAGATCCAATTAAATAACAAATCATTTCCCTCTTATCTCCTCTACCATCCTGCCTCCACAGTTCAATATATTTAGAGCACAACCATGATGCACACAATGTAAGGCTGTGGTCATCTGAGCACCTCTGGCACTCATTGCAAGGCCCACGCTCATTGCGAACCTCTCCCCTGGTGTACTTTTGCTTCTCTGAACACCCTCCACACTCATTGTGAGCCCCGCCCTGAGCGCCTTTTGGTGCTCATTGCAATCCTCTCCGCTCGTGTACCTTTGGCGCTCATTGCAAGGGCCGCGCTCATCGCTTTTGGTGCTCATTGCGAGCTTCTCCCCTTGTGTACTTTTGCTCCTCTGAGCACCCTTGGTGCTCATTGTGAGTCTTGCGCTAAAACACATTTGTCGCTCATTGTGATCCTCTCCCCTGGTCCTTTTCTTTATATAGATATATTTTTTAATGATAATTAATTCATAAAACAATAAATTTATATACTTTACCAATTTGTAATTAATATATGCAGCAAGCAATATCCTGAAGAGCTAACAATCTGTTTTGATGTTCCTTTAGCATACAATGTACATTTGCACTCTTGCTGAGCTGAGGTGTAAGTGTCAGCAATGTGTGAAGTGTGCAGTGTAAATAGGCTGAGTGCGCGAGGGCAAACCGTTTGTTTAGCTGTGTAATTCGGCATTTTGGAATGATAATGTTAAAGTTAGTGTTGTAAAATGTGTTACGTGGGTATGGAGCATTTTCCTTTCTCCCTAATAGTGTATTTTATACCTCGTATAAAAGTGTAAAATGTGTTATGTGCCTGGCGGTGTTTTGCGTGTTTAGGGGTCGTGTTTTTTTTTTTTTCGGACACGATTTTTTCTTGTCGCTTAGGTGATTTTCAACCTCACTCTCAGATGTCCTGGCTTTCCCCCCATGCTGTGTGTGATGTTTTTTTTTTCTTCTTTTCTTTGTGTTATTGTTGTTTTGGTATGTGCGCGGTTCGGCCGTTAACTTCGTATTTTTTGGACCTTGTATTTTTTTTTTCCTAAGTGCCGCAGGTTGTATTTTTTTTTTCTAAGTCCCGCTTTTATTTTTTCAAGCGTTTCGGGCCATAATTTTTCCACTCAATATTTTTCAAACTGCAACGGGTCTCGCATTCTGAATTGTGTAATTGAGATTTCTGTTGATGTGTAGCTCCGTGGGTTGTAGGGATGAGCGCCTATGGCGCTCATCTCCACCAGCTCAGTGAGCGCCTTTGGCGCTCACTGCCTAAGTCGTGCGGGGTCATAGGGATGAGCGCCTACGGAGTTCATCTCCACCAGCGCAAGGAGCGCCTTTGGCGCTCCTTGCCAGCAACTGCAGCTACAACGGAAAAAGACATACAAAAAGGCACATTTATGAAAAAAATATCGTGTAAAGTACTACAGTGCATGTCTATTATACCCTTTAATCTGTTTTACTATCATTTATTCTTATATAGTGTTAGGGAGACACTAGTAGTGTGAAGCCCCTCTACCAAGGGCTGGCCTTTGGGCACAGATGTGAAAGATGCCAGAATGCATGACACTGAACAAGAAGAAAGGGGGTCGCTCCAAAGGCTGAACATCTGTTATATAAGACAGCTACAATGAAGAGGATATCATTAATTAAGTAACTTAATTAAAATATTTATATAAAACACAAAAAATACCCTAGATTTAATAAGCATGACTGGGGCTGCAACATGCTTCCTTCAAGGCAGCAATTGCTCCTTTTTTATAGAAAACAAATGTAATCTACAATTCTTCATGACTCTTTCCAGCTCCTAGCTTAGTGAATCTACCCAATATACATCTGAATAGTGTATCATAAGCAGAAAGGTAGATTTGTCAGTGGGGAAAATATTTCGATTTTTCAATAAATTGTTAAGTGCTGCGTACCCAGTGATATAAATAAAAAAATATATATACATATCCATATAATGGAATTCTGAATCTCAGCTAGTTTTACTGCTTTTCTTCTCTAATGTGAAATCTCCTATTGCCCTTGATACTATATTAAGCTTTGGAAGAAATATGAGCAATCATTGAAGACATTAAAAGCTGCTATAAACATATTTTCATGACACACACTCTGATTATTAGTTTTTAGGATGAATAACTGTATGTGTCAAGAGATGTAGATGCTCTCATCAAAAGATAGAATTTGCACTGTGAATTACAGTAGATTTTTTTAAACTGTTTTGCCTGATTTTATGTGTATATATATGTGCACTATTGCATTAACTCTTAATTACATTGTTGCTTTTAATTGATTGTGAGCACATGTTTAGGTATTGCCAGATCATTGAGTTTTATAATGCATCTTGTTTGGCTGTCTTATGCTTGACTTCACTTTTTCTTTCTCTATATAGACTTAACAGCCAAAGACTCATTTTCCTCAGTTTGTTAGTTAGCTAATTACAAAGGTTGACAAAGGGTAAGATGGAATGACATGGTCCCACGAGACTAGTGAAACAACATTTGTTAAACAGTGTAAATGAAACAATAGACATAATAAATGGCTACAAACTGGTGCACAGGCTTAATGGGTTGCTGCAGAGCAGGGACTTGCTGATTTCTCTATTTATTTGACAATAGTACCTTTTCACCTTATGTGACTTTTCAGGGGTGTGAGGAGCGCACTGTACACATTTAGCTGTAGGAGATAATTAAAGGGTTTACTAGAAAATGCTATTTTAAGGTATGTAGCGTAGGATACTTAAATTGTACATTTAAGTTACAGAGAATAAAATAAATGATATTGTCATTGCATCTAAAAGCTTGTGACAGTATGTAAAATAGTTTCCATTCTGTACATTACAAAAGCAAGCCTTGCTAGCCTGGAGGATATGGAAAATGTCCTCCAGCGGATAATAATATTTTTACGAGAAACTGTTCTGTTTCTGTATCATAATCACTGTATTTATTCAGAAGCTGTTATAGTGTAACTAAAGAATCTATTAAATATATGTTAAGCCCAAAATTCACTAAGCCTCACATTGGCTGCAAAATGATTCACTGATGCTGCAACTGACAGATTGCCATCAAGCGATTATCAGCAGTCTGCAAGCCCTGGGCAGTTTGGCGAATGTTGTTTAGTCCTTTAGTCGTGTCCAACTCTCTATGACCCAATGGACCGCAGCACGCCAGGTGCACCTGTGCCTGGTTGTGCTTATCCATAAGGTTTTCAATGTAAAGACACTTAAGTGGATTGACAGTTCCTTCTCCAGTGGACAGCAATTTGTCTGACCTCTCTGTTATGACCTGCCCATCTTGGGTGACCCTGCATGGCATAGCTCACAGCTTTATTGAAGTACACAAGCCCCTTCACCATGACAAGTTAGCGATGTAGAAGGGTTTAGTGAATGTCGCCCTTGATTATTTGATAACTTTAAACCTACCTTTAAAATCTACTTTCTCTGGTCCATGATGCATAGGGCTAGTTTCATCTTTCTTGTAAAATGGCTATGACGCCTCTTTTTGCGGTTTTGTGGACACAGTATTTTTCATGGGGGTGTTTCGACCCAGGCCCATAGGTGAAGGCCTGTGGCAGCATATTCTCAGGGGACAGCAAATATGCCTGAAGATGCAATGCAATAAATTGAAATATGTTTGTATATATATATATATATATATATATATATATATATATATATATATATATATATATATACCTAAACTTTCATAAACTTATGGTTAGAAATATATAAAAGGTAAAAGCTCCAAGTGGGATATCGGGGCAACACAAATCTGAATGGCCTAGGGCAGCATAAAACTTAAATAAGTGCATGGTATTTACTAAGCTATGTTCTATATTATGCAAAACAAACTATCACCACATCCCGTTTCCTATAAATTTTATGTTCAGTGGCACACAAATAGGTAACCCTGGCCGCGGGGGTACTGTAAGTACTACCGATGCACCTAACATTAATCGCCCAATGCTGCAGTGTCCCCATTGGGACCCTATGCAGGGTCCCTACATTAACCCTTGCTGTGGCAAAGGGTTTATGTGGAGACCCTGCAGGGGTCCCGGTGGGGATCCCACAGCAATGTTACCTTTAGTGAGCCTGCAGCAGTTGCCACAGGTTTGATGATCATGATGACGGTTTCATTTACTATTGGCTCTGTCTAAGCATTAGCTACGGGGTTGCATACGCAAGCTCTGCTCTGCTTACATATGGAACCAGGGTTTACGGTTTTGGATCGCGGGCAGCGAGTTGCTGCCGTGTCCAATTGAATAGCACCGGAATTGTAGCATAGTGTGAGCCCGCAGCAAGCCCGGAGACATACAGCCTAATACGAACTACAAACTTTCCCAGCTAGCTGAAATGAATATGTTACAATGGTTTCATATCTGCCAAAGAGATATACAGTGAATGTACCTTTTGATTTTGAAATATGAGCCACATAAACTTATTATGTGGACATTGCAATAAAATGTTTACATGTAGCAAAATATGGTAAATAAGCCACAATCACTTAAGTAGGCAGATAGATTCTTCTTGTCGTTTAAATTTGTGCCTTTTTACTAAATTACTGATTTTATCTGCAGTTCGATAGACAAAACATGCCATGCTCAGCCTGATTGCAGCAACCAAGTGAAAACTGTAACATAAGCATCCTTCTCTATTTATGACATGCCACCATATTGAATTTTATACCTTATGGAAAAAGTGACCCGTGATGACCGTTCATATTATGCTAATACTATAGGCTTAAAAAGCAATATTTATTGAAATAGCATACTATATACTATGAAGTACAAAAAAAACACATTGCGGGAGACTAGCAAAGCTTTACAAAGCCAAATCATGCCTGCTCCCATTGTTATGTTGTTCTCATGTTTTACTCAGAAGCAAATTAGTTAATGTATAAGTGCAGTTTACGTTTCTAATAGCAATAATATTGAATTATTAAAAGTAATTTAATTATAGATTGAACATGTTTGTTTTGTCTTGCTAATAGAAAAAAGGAGCCTGTAGGCTATTGTCCGCCTTGCTTCAAGAAAGGCTAGAAATAAACATTTTAAAGTATTTCGGCTACTAATAAAACTGTGCATTCAGAAACTCTCCAGTAAACATTTGTGATTCTGCATTAGGATTGGTCCAACAAGCTTGCATCAATGGTTCAATCAAAATCAACTATTTAAATATAAAAATCTCAATATAATTTGCTGAATTTTTTAGTACCCCCAACATCCTTCATGCATATTCATTTTTGTACATCAGTCACCCTCCTAATCCTATCCTACACTCAGTTATGGTGCATACCCTCATGCCTGAGATTGGAAGAACTATCATCATGACAGACTCTGTGCACTAGCACAATCTGCTTAAATTTAAATAAAGTTTTTCTCTAAAATGCTACCCCCACCACCCCCTGCAGCCTTTCTGTGCAAGATAAATGTTTGCAAAGACCAATAAAAAAAAAATATGAATATACATGGCTGGCCAGTTCACCCCTAGCATGATCAAACCACCATCCTAAAAAATAATTGTCTACCTAGCCAACTGTCAGAAGCAGAGGGCCCTTACGTGTTGTGAACTCATGTTATATCTCTGCACCTTTTACCAACATTAATTCACAAGGTTCACCATTATAATTTCTCCTTTGTAGGTGCTTTTATGTGCTGTATATTCACTGCAAGGCCATTGACTGCTTCTGATCATGTGTGAAACTGCAGCAGGTGCAAAGCACCAGAGCCCATTACAGGGTAGGTGCATGTGCTAAAGGGGTACTCCTAATTTATTAGGAGAGAGTGAAGAGTAAAAATAAGTTTTATTTGATGTTTGGATTTTTCACTGAATGTTTAGCAGTAGTTTCAAAGCCAATACGTCTCTGCCTCCTGGTTTATAAATACCACCAGAACCCCTCTGGTAATATTGGGCCATAATATTGTGCCATTAACTATTTTTTATATTACATGATTTATTCATTAGTTTAATTTTAAAGAAATGCACTGCATGGTTTAATTTGTTTTCTCAATGAACTAAGCTCTGTGAATTACAAGAAATATTTTAAAGGAAATACTCAATGACTGTAAAAAGTCTTGAGGGCAGAGAAGTTGTGAGGGGTGTCGTATAATTATTTTGCACTGGGGCCCTCCATTCACTTGCTCTGCCACTACTTCTGAGACACATTTACTGCACCTTCATGCTTCAAGTTAGATGAGGCTAATTATCAGTCTGTCTGTGACCATTAGGTAAAATGTCTTATTTTCTCCAGGAGCCGTTGTAGAGATTCCTCCAAGTCAGAAGGAGATACTTTTCTTTTTACAGAAAAGGTTTTAGCTCTTTTAACATTTTCATATCATCTATATTTTACATTTTAGACCTACTTATTTTATATAATAGTTTAATGTTAGCCTCCGTGAGTTCTCTAGATGGGTTTTGAGCTTGTAGCAAATCATTAAATATCCCACAAAGCAACTGGAGAAGTTGCAACTACAACATCTTACAAAACTCAGCTTTTAGTCTTTCAGGACCTGGGGCTTTATTATTATTTAGACTTTTAATAACTGCTGAGATTTCCTCCGTGGAGATCAATGAATTAAAGAATCTCTGAACTCTGGAAAATTGTTTTAAATTGAATCAAAATTAATCTCTTTGATGCCTTTTATAAACATTTTAGTGAAATTACTTGCTTTATTTTGCCTCTCATATTGCTCAGTATAGAGGCTGCCATTATCCACTTACATTCCCCTCACATAGTTCTTCCACCTTTTATATTAGCAGAAGTTTGAAGTAGGATATGCAAATTCCCCTCACATAGTTCTTCCACCTTTTATATTAGCAGAAGTTTGAAGTAGGATATGCAACCACACAACTGGGATGGGTCCACTTACAATATTAAACTAACAGCTGATTGAAGCCTTCCCCTGTCATGAAAGTGGACCCTGTCCAGCTGTGTAGATGGATCCATCCCCGTCATTGACATCATTTCCTCTTGGAAGCTCCTGCAACACAAGATGGAGCGCAATCTATGTGAGGGAGGGAAATGAATGTCCTATGTTTAACAATATGAGTGGCAAAATAAAGCAATTATGTCCAAAATATTTCATATATTTCCTTAAAATGTTTATAAAAAGTATAAAAGAGATTACTTTCCTTTCATTTAATTTGCAAAGGCTGATGCCCCCCTCTTACTATTGTGGATAGATGTTTGCTAATTCTGTTCCCAAACCTATTTCTCCTTTTCGTTTGTAATTCTATATTTTCTATTTCTTGATTATGGGTACCGTGCCCAATTCCAAATGAAAGCGCTGTACTAGAGCGTATTATAATGAATAGAGGGACTTTATATACATTTTCTTGGGTGGCATGTTTATAAATGCTCATACATGATCTTAGAGCTAAATATTATATGTAAGCACAATGCAAAGCCCACAGGATATTGTTTCTTTTTTTCAAGGCACATTTCTCAGTGTTGTGCTACAGTTAAGTGAAGTATTGGTCTGCTTTAAATTGAATAGCTGTTTATCTGAAATGACGCATGCTTCATGTGATGATTATTGAAGTCTGAACACTAAATAAAAAAAAGTTTAAAAAAGATTTATCCAGCACGTAGCATTTTTTCATCTGTAGATTACTTACAAGGAGCAATCAAATGAAAGCTCATGACCAGAATGCATTTTATTTGGGTGCCTGGAAGAGAGGATGTGAGAAGAAGAGGGCGAAGGAGAGACAGGTTGGAAATGGAGATACTTTGGAAGGAGCCTAATAATGACTCAAGATCTGTACCTGAGCAGAAGTAGTTTGTGCATAGTAGGTCTATTCCACCCTTGTAAAAAAAACCTGTTTTTCTGCCTTCTTTTTAGTGCTATTTCTGACAGAAATGTGACAGACAAGGAATAACATAACTATTGTTTTGGTGAAGTAATTACATATGGAGTTTCACATGTTGCTAGGTGCTTGATATTATTCTTAACCTTTATGTGTATCGAGCCAACATATTTTGTAGTGATGTACAGGGGATAGGAACAAGGGAAATTACAATGTTAACAAACTGCAGAAAAATCTTTTGAGCTTAGAATCTTTGTAGAAAGTGTTTTTTCCAAAGCACCCTACAAGATTGGAAACTTGCTATTTACAATTAAAATGGAATGAAAGAGGCAGAAACCTGGGCAAGAATAACAGATAGGGAATAGCAAGGGTCAGGAAGAAAGTGAAAGTTTAGTTAGGTAGGAAGGTATGCAAAGTTTGAAAGGTTTTTCATTTAGTAGGAATGGGAAGGGATCTGATAGATATGCTTTCAGATCCGTTCCCTGATATGCTAGATTATGTGTTATGACCTGACTTGATTGCTTCTGAGGGTCTTCTACTGCATTTTATACTACGATATCCTTCTTCCAATTTTTAAGATTAAATTCAACATATTTATCGCTAGGATGGCTGCTTGGCTACAGGGTGGTATGACCACTTGGAAGTACCTGAGGTTAAAAAAAGAGAAGGAAGAGAAAGAGTTAAAAAAAAGGAAGTAGAGAGGATGAGATGTAACTATAATAGGAGGGAATTGTTCATATGCAAGTGGGGTTAAAGCAACCTAACTACATCTCCAGTTAAGAAGTATTATGTTTGTACGGTTACTGTTGTTTACTCTAAAATGTATATAGATTGTCTTATTAGTGATATTCTTTTTATTGTTTTCCAAATGGAGAATTGTATACATTTGTAACAACTGTTATCACTTTTCAGGGCTTTATTTAGTGAGGATATAACTTCATTTTTCAAGTAATGTTAAAACAATTTTAGATAACTAAAACATAATGCACATTAACACACTGCAGTGTATTTTTCTATAAAGCCATTATCTAATGTACAGATTATCTGCATTGAACACATATTATTATACCTAACTAATCAAAAATGCTGCTGCTTTCATATTAACTTTCTCATCAGGCTGCACCGACATGTTTTATGAACGCCTTCACAGTTTTATTTTCATATATTAAATCGCAAAATGCAGATTAGCCATTGAGTCTTTAGCTGCTCCACTTAGTATAAAGGATGTTTGATTATTAACTGTAAAGAAACCTAAGAACTCGTATTTGCCTTACAGCCTGAGTAGCAAAAAATAATCATTCCTTATTTTGTGGGTTTGACTCCTAGGCCTAATGAAAGTACATGAGAATATTATACACTGCTTTATCTTACACATAATACGTTTGCATATTTCCTGCATCATTACATAAAATATTTGCAAATATATATAATGCGTCTGCCAGCAGGTTCTTTTTTCAATATATTTTTGAAATATGAGTCAACAATGCTGTAGGTCAAAAAATACATCTTGAAAAGCATTATCATAGTAGAAAAAAATCCACTCTCTGTGTTCATTAAAACATTTTTTTTTGGATAAAAGCCAGAAGATGGTGGAGATTTAATTTTAGTACTGGTACATTATGGAGGTGCATGCAGGAGTTGCTGTATTGTCTTAAAAAACAGAATTAACTATTTTATAGAAAATTACACTACACTTTATGAGATTAAAAATGTTATAAAATAATGACTCAAACTTTAAGAACATTTTCAAATTTTGATGAGATCAAAAGTTAATTTAAAAAACAAAATATTGTATTAATCCATTCATTTATTAACACAATGGTTAGTTCCCACCGTCTGTATAATATAAATCTTGCATGCATCTTTTTGATTATAAGCAATGCTCAGTAGTGCAGAAAGAACAGGCAAAATTCTGATCTTGTCACAAACATGTCTAAGGTCAGGTCAAGCAGTGATCCAATAACAAGGTCTGATAAAGCCAAGGTCAAGCACAGGAAACCGGAAAAAGCTCAATAGTGTATTGCAGATTCTTCCCAGGCGGGAGTTTTATTTTTACATAATAAATTCTATTAATATTCTCATATCTGCCTATACTTTAAACTCATGGAGACTGGAATATGAGTGGATAGAAGGAAATAAGAAAGAGGAAAATGATGGATGGACATTTCCTACGTGGAGATACCTCAGAATGAGACCAGGGATAATCCTAGACCTGCTTGTATGTTTCATCAAATTGGCCTCTCAGTTGTTTATCTGTCTAGCATTATTTTATTATTTGACAAAATCTATTTATAATAAGATTTTCCCTATCAAGGTTGCCTATTATCAAATGGAAAGCTTTATAGGTTGCATTATGATTAGTCCTGCCATTTTAAATAAGAAACTTTGTACAGGGACATTAAGGAAAACATTTGATTTTGCATATATGCACATTACTTTCATAATACAATTAATACATATATGTTCACATGAATATAGAGTAATGCAGAAGAATGCAGAAGTATAGTCTCATATAGAGAAAACCAAATTAATTTAAGATTTTAAACTGACGGGACTTAATTTAGCAAAACTAGAACATATCTATGGACACTGCTAAACCAAATGTAGGTTCATGTTGGGTATAAGGTAATTGATTTTATAAATATATGTTATACCCCTTAACCTAATTGTTTTGGAAACTGAGCGTCTATATCTTTTATATGATAATATGGAAATTTGTAAATTAATATGGATAATAAACATAATGACAAACATAATGTATGCAGCATATTCTTGTTTTGTGTTTTCTTGTAGAAAATAAAGACATTATTCTGCTTAAGTATATAATTCATTTTAGCTATAGTAAATCTGCCACCTTGACAAGCATTATATTTTTGCTGTACCCCAATTGGGTGGGAAGCCTCACCGTGTCCATTAATGCTCATTGTTTTGCATGGGTTATTTGTTGTGGTCGTACTAACCTCAGACGAAGAATGGACACCATGCAAAATAAAGAACAGGAAGAGTCTTTATTAAAATATCAGGGCGTCACATCAGTAGTGGGATGCAGCCAAAGAAATTCCTGATACAGCAGGTACTACCAGAGATCTGAAACATTATTCTTCAGGGACTATTTCACAATGAGGCCCCCTCCCCAAGTTTTTATCTTTACATATTTTTTTTTTCTGTATTTTGCTATTTATTAATTCAATACTTATTTTGCGCTCGTTATATATCTTATATTATTTGTTTAAAAAATAGCAGTGAATCCATAGTGATATTAAATGAAAACATTAATATTAACTGCAGTGAATTAAACACTCTTTTCAACTACATAGCTTTTTATATTTTGCAAATGAAGATAAAGACAATAAAAAATAATAGTGACAGGTAGAAGTAAAAATGTTTGTGATAAGGTATGGGCATCAAGGACATTATTGCCAATCAATTATGAAGTTGTAAATCATTTGTCAAGTCATATAGATTCTGCAAGTTTATAATACTATTTGCTCGTAAAAATGTATCATTCAGCACAAATCCTGTAGGTCGTTTAAACATTTTTTTACTGGGGAATGATTAGCTAAATTTACACACATTATTGCTGTATACAATGGATATTTATTAATTTATAAGCTATAAAATTATCAAAAAATATTTCTTCCTAAAATGTGTGCTTATTTGATGTCAGAGTAATGTTTTGGTTGCCAAGTCATAAGATTTTGAAGTTCATTCTCATAATTTTTATAAAGAAATAATCTATAAAATGTTTCCTTGCATAAGCCAAACCATTATTAAAAAATTAAGTTTGCTAGTGTCTACAGCAGCTCGACTACTTTTCATGACAAAGTTGGTAATTAGAGCAGCGATTTAATGGTGAATCAGGCAGAAATATTCAAACAATGACAAACGACTTTAATAATGTGGCTTGCAGTGCTTTAACAGAGATGAATATCACTTCCTAAAACTCTCGGCTTTTCTGCCTGCCTTGAAGATAAAACTGTCCAAGAGGTATTCCATACCCGTTATTCAGTAAAGCTTTCACTAGGTTTTAAGCGGTCCAAATAGCTTGCAAATGCAAAAACATCCGTCAGCATATTAAGATTCTTGTTCCTGAAGGTAGGCAGCCTGGAGAATTCTCTGCAAGGCCAAGATTTACATGCTCGGTCCTTGCATTAGCTTCTGTATCTCAGTTTTAATATGGCAACCCAGACTTGAAGCATTGCAAGGAAGTCACACCGGTTTCAAAATTGAAAGCTAATTTTAGTGTTTGTCATAAGTTTGTTAAGACCACATGCATTCCACAGTTTGAAAAATGTCATTATTCTGTCCATGCTGGGGCTTCGTAATTGGATAGTAAGGATGTTCAAAGACTAATTTAGTGAATTGCACAATATTTTAAATGGTATTATGCAGGCTTATAGGCCCTCCAGGGATTGAGCTAGGAGCCTCTTGAGAAAACCTGTTTATCAGTAAATGATATTAGCAGCTTTCACATAGCTTTTGTCTTCATTAAATTGCTGCTCTCCCAATTGAGGGTCACATCTGAGGCTTGATTTGATAATTTGTCATTATTGTCTTGTTTATTGAAGCATAAAGTTGATACAGCACAGGCTGAAGAGTTTATATGCAATGTGTAAAGAACTTTTTATGAACAGTTCCTGTAAAAACACACAGCGCTGGTGTTGAAGTAATGAAAACATATGTGTGCGTTATTGTAAAATCATTTCACATAAAATTCTGCTATATGTTATTTTATTAAATATGTGTTTTTTTGTAGGATATTTTTAGGTTATTTTATTAAACATAATTTAAACGTACCTGTCTGGATTTAAAATAATATAAATGTTGTGATTAAAGGGAATGCTATACAAAGCAGACAGCCTTATTAAATTGCCATTCGGTCAGTTCAATAGGGCTCTATATAAGCATATTTTTTTTACATAATGAAGACCTTGCTTTTGGATAGAAGTTCACTAACTAAAAACTTCTGTAAAAAGAATATTCTCTGTGCTTATATAGAGCCCTATTCAATTGGCCGAATCGCAATTTAATTAATTTTTTTAATTTAAAATATTGTGCGTCCTGAATGTCAAAAATTATTCTATGCTTAATATCAATTTCCTCTTTTTTACCATTAAAATAAATTGCATGGTAGATTCTACCTAAGTTGAGTCTATTATTTCGATGTGCTAATCAATGATTGGTTGAGAGACTGCCTACAAGGCCATTTACTGACACAAGTTCATTTCCTTTGTATCATGAGTATATTAAAGATATAATATTCTTAGGAAATAAGTAGTATGATCAAGGAACAAGAAATGACATTACATTACTGAAACTGGAGGAAGGAAGACAGAGGAATTAACTGAGACATACAGACATGATGAAAGATGGCTAATGAGACAGGCCATAAAATATAGTATTGTATACAGTTAAATGAACGTACAAATACAATAGATTCTCCCATTGTTGTGCATCTGGTGTATCCGATGTATGGCTACAGCTCATTTGCCACTTGTTTAATTGACTGTACTATTGTTGAGATAGAAGACATATAGTTAACGTTCTTTCTAATAAAGACGTTCCCAGTAGAGATAAAAACTAATTTTAATGGCAGTTTAAAAAGAAAAATGACTGGCACTTCTATATTTTTCATTATGCTCTTGATTTTTAGCTCTTGGGATCCGGGATCTTAACTGCCCGTGTGTCAGTAAGTTTATGTTCTGCATTATTATAAGTCTTACAGTATTTTTGTGTTAACCCCTTGTAAATACAGAAGCACCCTAAAAATAAGTTGTTTTATATATAAATTGTACTATAAATAATTCAGTTTATACAATATTGTGTCCTTATTGTAATCTAGTTTTTTTTTTCTTTTTCTCCGAAGTCAGTATACAAAATATTGGGTCATGTGCACAAAGTGTGAGTAGAATTGCCAAATCTTACTATGTCCCACACAGGATAAAGGAATGAGCATGTTATCCAAGAGTCCTGTTACACTTTGCTGTTTAGTACTTCTGACCCATTATATTAAAAACATCACCTTCACCTTTAAAGATTGTGTTTTTGGCGTCACTTAATAAAAATTGCTGGTCTTAACCCAGCCCTCCAGTACAAAGCACCATCATCATCGCATTTAATCGATTAATTTTATCACCATAGACCTGGCTTTTGTTATACATGCACATATATAGAACATATCAGCAGTATTTACAAAATAAACCAGCAAATCACATTCAGAATTGATGATCACTAACAGTAAAAACTATTATCTTAAAAATGTATACCATTACATTTTCTGGATACACACTTTTTTGTCATCTTGAAGAAAATAAATAACAATGTCTAGTGGTCCCTTATGATTTCCCAACACTGCCTTCTATATTTTTATGTCTTGTAATTATACTGAAAATCCCATGTTTAGATTCACCATTAACTAAGGTAAATAGTGGCAAAAGGAAAATATATATTTTTGGTACAGCTAAAAAACTTTCTGTTCTCTATGCTACATTTTTTAAAGAAATTTTAATTATTTTTTTATGAAAAGCTTTTAGTATTTTAGCTCCAGTTTTTTAAACATAAGCAAAAAAAAAAAAGAAAAACAAGAAAACGTAAAAAAATCTTTAGTAAACACATAAAAAAAAATAAAAAAAATAATCAGGTTCACATTCTCAATGTACATGACAAAAGGTGTCTTTGGCACAGCGGTGTTATCCTCCCCCTTAACCCATCGTGCTTTGCTGTTTCTGCTCTGCCCCTATGATGTCACCATGCTCAATGGTTAGGCTCCACCCTGTTTGACATCTGTACTCTTCCTTCTGTGGTCTCTGTGAACAAATACAGTAATACATAAAGGAAACATTAGAGAGTGAGCTCTTTGGCTCAATAAATGTAACACACCAGGACCCTTCACATGCCAAGTAACACTGGTCAGTGGTATAAATGATGGAATAAACAATTTCTAAAAAAAAGGTATAAACATCAATACTTAAAAGGGAGATCATTCAGAGTGATTCTATTGATCAAATGTGAAATGCATTAAAGAATAAAACAATATATGGCACATTTTGTATTATAAATACTAGTTTCGCTGCAACAGTAATGCAGGCTGCCCTCTTTCATTTCTCAGCTGTGAAAACTGTATGCAAAGTATGAATGGCAGCCTGCATCACAACTTCAAGAAACAACCATAAGTATGTATTTTTTGAAGGTTGAAGATTTCTTAAAAGAAAAGGCTAGAATTTAACACTGTCAAAACAAGTCATTTTTTTGAGGGATCTTTATAATTAATATTCTGATTGTACAACAACTGTTTAATATGTCAAACAAAAAAAAGTATAACTAATGGCTTATAATGGTGTATTAAAAGTCTTGTTGCATTAGTGCACAATAAATTCCTGGAATTTAATCAAACATCAAGATGACAGTTTGCTACATGTTTAGCATCTTGCAATTTGTCCTTTGACATGTGAGGTTTGTATGCACAATACACACTGGTTAACTTCCTATTTTGTTACAATGCAACTCAACCACCCTATTGTAAGCATCAAACTCCAATTAAAATATGCCATATTAATGAACACTTTTATGCTCTATTCTTTTCAGATGTTTTCTCAGAGGTTTCATACTGTGAAATGATTATTTGTTTAATTTTGTTTTGCTCTCAAATTCTTCACGTGAACTACATATAAATAGCATTACGTGGTGTTATCTGAGCAAAACAAACCACATTACAAAGTTAAATATCCTCTCTTAATCAAGGCTGTGATTATTTTAATTTAACATCTCCCAGGGAACAAAATGTTAATAGGTTGCAACTGTTGTTAACAAATGAGTATTCCCTATCTGACGAAAGGATCATCACTAAGACATATATATCTCTGTCTACTTTCCTCTATTCTTGAAAAAATGTGCAGTTATATATTAATGAACAGAGAAAAATGACAAAAATGAGAATATATATTTCATTCTCTATAACAAAGATACTACTTTATTCTTCAGTATAGTTTCTTCTCTCCTGAAAACCTCACTTAGTCAAACGCAGCAATTTATCATAGCGATGCCTGCAGCGCTATACACTATGCGCAAGTGATTATATGTCTTCTCCAACTACTGACTCCTGTACAGATGTTTAAATTGGTAAAAATGAGAAGGTCATAAGAATGGACACCAGTGTATTCAATTACCACTCTATGATCTCTCTGTGCAATGTTATGTATACTAATACAAACTAGATGGATATATAACATTTCTAGTTGATATTTCAAATTTTATGCTACATTTTAAATATTTTGTCTACTGTATGTTAATTTTACAGGGAAATAACTCAACTTTTCTCCATTGTTAGTTATTATAGTAATTATTATCTTCTATGTGTTATGTTTTGGTAACTCTACTCCCTAAATTCAAAATGTAGATCACAGAATGCTGCAATGTCTATTTCCTATGCAGAAAACTGCTCTTCAGTACCCCTTTCTGCTCCTACAAACCTTAGTGTATCTACTCCCACGTTGCTTATCTTTAATGATTTGCAAGTGTCTTTTTTTTAATAATATTTTTGTAGCCAAATGTATTTTTATTGTTATGCCGTATAAAAATAAGAATTCAAAATATCCCAAAATGAAACAGAAAATGCATCTTCAAGAATATAAATATAATTTGCACCCATAACTATTCAATATGAATGAATTGTTCTTAATTGTTAATTTTGTTCTTTTTGATATTTTAAAATTATCTTAACAGAGGATATGCTTATAATATGTTTATATCAATTCTCTATTAAAAATAATGTTGTACTTTACTTAAAATGATTAAAGAAATGTACTTGTAGGATAGAGGAGCATATCCACACCTGGTCACCAATACCCTTTACATGGTCTGTAATTGCATAAAAGGTGCCTCTGGATGCTGATTTCTCACAGCCCAGCTGAATGGGATGATAACTAGTACTTCAACTTGACTTATTTCACTTCTAGTGCAGTTCTCTATCAGAAGAACAGGATAAGAGATTATCAATTAAATTATTTGTAGAAATATATTATTTCATCTTCTAATGACAATGTCCTTGAGAGAATACACTCTAGAAGGATAAAGTATTGGTGGTCTGCGTGCAGTCTAGGGACTTCTGACATTCTCAGAAGCTTAACTTTTGGCCCAAACTTGCAGCCACATTAAATTCCCTCTACGTTGAAAACCGTAGCCCGTAACGTAGCCCGCAAGACTTGAATTGGCCTGTTAAAGCTACCACCGAAAGATTTGCGGGTTAGGTACGATAAAACCCTACGGGACATTTGAGATGCGCGCCCGCAAATCCTTTGATCTGTCAAGCCCGTAACTGCTACGTTCCTAATTTTGCTATTAAATTGCAACGAATCCACTGGCGTAACCCGCAAATGGGGCCAAGAAGCCAACGGGTGCTAGAGAGGACCCACAAGGGGCTAAAAGTCCTATCCGTAGCACTGTAAATGCAAATATAAATAGTCTACTGTTCAAGTCATGAAAGGGAAAGTGATGTCAGGCTCGCAAATATGCAATATAAAATACTTTTATTTGTGTTTAATTTCCATGTTATATGGATCCCGGCAATCAATGTGTTAATACATATAATGGAACTCGCATGGACTTGAATATCATATTTACAGATTTATCAATATTGCATTATTTCTGGAATGCGGGTCCGATTGTAACTCGTAATTGAAACCCTTAAGACTTTGAAATCTCACCTCCATTTTTCAGAGACGTAATTATGACGATCTCCGTTGCCATTGGCTCCATCTAAACCCGTAACTACGGGTTTGACTAATGGAGTCTGATCACGGCCGCGCATTCAACGGTCGACAAATGGTTTACGTGTTTGCATCTCAAGTAACTCACAGCTTGTCCTAATTTAATAGCTCTTTAACTCGGCCAAATTTTGAGCCCGCAGCCGATGCAGGTCTCAGCACTTACAGGCTTGGAGCCTCATTCAATTTTGGAGGCCGTTACTTCTGGGATGTGGGCCCATTGTCTGCAGGCCTCCTGTGGGCCCTCTGCGCACTCGAGTTACGGTGCTATTCAATTCGGCGAGACCGCAAGTAAGGGGTTGATAGCGAAATTCATAAACCATTCCATCGTATGTAGCATTTGCGAGCTTGAACAGGATCAATTAAGCAAGGCTGTAACTCCTGAGTTAGAAATAGCCAATGGAAACACAGATCGACTTCATTACGTCAGTGAAAAATGGAGGTTGGATTTCAAAGTCCTAAGGGCTTAAATTATGAGTTACGATCGGACCTACATTCCTGAAATATTGCAATGTTGATAAAGCCATAAATATGATATTCTGTTACATGCAAGTTCCTTTATATTTATTAACACATTGATTGCTGGGATCAATATAACACCGAAATTAAACATTAAAAAAATATTTTAAATTGCAGGGTTGTGAGCTTGAGAATGTTGTACTATTAATTCTAAGACCTAACATCACTTTCACTTTTAATAAAAGTACAGTAGTGTGTGTATATAAGCCCTTTGTGAGTCCTCCTTGGCACCCGTAACTTGTGGTGGGGAATCGGAGCAACTGAATAGTGATTTGCGATTTTAGCCATCGGAACTCTTGCGGCCGTGAAAGATCAAATGACTTGGAGGGGCATTAACTTGCGATGGTAACCATTGCAATGAATCGGAGGCCGGAGCCGGTAACCCGATAGGAGCCCAGTAAAAAGACGCCAATTGAATAGCAAAATAACTTACGGACTCCAATTCCGAAGCTCGGATCTCCCGATGCCTCAATTGAATGAAGCTCTTGTTCTTTGGAGTAGGAAGGCATTTACATTTGTGTGTATTCTCCATAACTAGCATATCACTCTTCAAATAGCATTTTCCCCCTATCTACCCATTCATTCCCTTTCATTCTCCCCTCTCATCAACAATGAGTTTACCCATTTGCTATATGTACAAAGAAAGTGTGTACCTCGCTTGATCATTCAGTGATCATGTAATTCAACTCTAATTGAAATATGTTGCCTACCAATTGGTTAAGGGTTCTTTTTTTATTAGTGTTCAAAATAGCCATATAATAAACATTTTGATATTCAATAAGAAGTAAAGTTTGCACATAGATGTGGATTTGTCAACAATTACGTTTTTCGATTAACAGCTTCACATACATTTGCCAGTTATTTTCTGAGGGCCTCATTCTATTATCGGCCGCAGCCGTTGCGGGGCCGCAAGGACCGGCCGCAAGCTATTCTGCTATTCTATTCCCTTACGGCCGGAGGCTCCGGCAGGCTTGCGGCCGGTGCCTTGCTATCTCTTGCGGCCGCTCGCGCCGGAGGAAAGCCTTTGATCTTAAACGGCCGCAAGAGATTTGCAATTCAATTGCTCCGGGAAACCTCTCTGCAAGGCTAAAAGCGAGCCGCAGCTTACTTGCAGGAAAGAGGTCTCGCTAGCACCAATTAAGCACATAAAATAGCTCAAATAAAGCCATCCTGCACTTTGAGAAGACTATAAAGGGATTTTAGGTGTTAGAAAAAATAGCACATAATTATCCTGTACTCAAATCCGTAAAATATTTAATTTTTAATATCCGTAAAATATCCATGTAAAAAGTCCAGAGTGCTTGGAGCACCTCAGACCCGCCCACGCCGCAGCCGGAAAATAAACAGATAATTTGAACTCGGGTTTGGGCAGATGTGCAAGCTTGAGAGGGGGTTCCTTTTAATCCTCATGTCCCCCAATATGATCCCTAACATTTACAGAGCTGTACAGTGCAGGCTTGAATTTATTTTTGAGTTTTTATATTTCTGAGATTACGGCCGGTTCCAAGATATGCGGCCGGCCGTAAAAGGAGATCCTTGCGGGGCCGTACAATAGAATCGCGAGTTAACTGAACCCTCGCAAGGAATCGCAGCCTTACGGCCGATTTACGGCCGATAATAGAATGAGGCCCTAAGTATATTACCAGTGGGTCATTTTCTCATGTTCTACTTTGTCCAGAGCTATCAAGGAGAAACATTTTGCTATAAGTACTTTTTATCTAAATTATTGTGCTGACATCAAATTACATTTTATTAATTAAATGTCAAGTGTTAATTGCAATAAAAAAAAGCAAATGTCAATCTTAATTTCCTTTTATTTCCTGGAGTTTGTTTTGCTTGAATTGTAGTCCAGTTTTGCATGATAATCTATTTTGAAACAAACCATTTTTCATGAAGGAAATAGGCAAATTTGTGTAACCGACCATACCATAAATTACATTTAAATGTTATGGTACATGCATGAATTCCAAAAAAAATCTCTATTGCGGTTTGTATTTGACATTGAAAATTTGAGAGTATAAAAGTTTAGTTTTAGATCAAAATCTGCATCATTGAGAATCTGTAAATTAGTATAATGCAAAAACTATTACTCTGGATAATCATGGAAATATGAGTAAACTAAATCCACCTTACCATTTTGGGTCAAACTGAAATAATCAGGTTCTTGTACTAGTTATTTGTGATAATCTTTGAAAGGAAATACTAATGAAGTAAAGGTCAATGTTAATGGTACATTGGGTACCGTAATTAAACCTGGTTTTAGCCAGCCATGTAGACAATTTATCCAGTACCGAAATATAGAAAAAAATAAACATAAACTTATGAAATACAAATATTACTGATAGAAATTCTGGCCTACACATTTTATTTACACTTCGAAATATTGGATTTAAGTACACAAAGGGGTTACGTAGAGCACAGCTGATTACATACTACATGTACTGTTTCCATTCATTAGACAGAGTTTTCCTAAATACTGCCAAATAGAGGTCCAATTAGTGTGACTAGTGTTTGGTTTAATTGTTTTGGACACCTGTTTACTGGGATTTGAGTAGATACCACAAGCCATTTCATGTAAACAATGGGACAGCTGTCAGATAGTAATGACTTGCTATGAACATGAAGACGATGCCAAGTTACAAACATTAAGGGAACAAGTTACTGTACTGTCCATTTTAATACATATTTTAACTTAAATATGTATAGCTTAAGATAATCAAGCAAATGTATATGTATGCAAATATATGTGTGGGTTACTTTATCAGGTCATTAGATTTATAATGCAAAGTTAGAACATCCAAATGTGTATTTGCCAGAATAAATATATGCATGAACTGTACTGTATGAAATAGATAACTGCCACAAATAATTTATCATGATTTAATATGTAACAATGATACTGCTCCTAACACAACACATATTAGTTTCACGCTGGTTTTCATTATTGTAATTATTCAATACAATAGATTTTTCTAACACTTGAGGATAACTTTTTCTATCCAAACAGATATTCCAGATATTCAATAATTTTAATTATTAACCTATGCTATTTATTTGATACTTCCACTGTATGTGTGTGAATGTATTTACATATTGTAGTTTGTCTTATATCTACATTCATTTTGAGTTACTTTATTTTAGTTCAAATATATGTTTTTTTATGGCAATGATGCGTCTAGGCCATCATTATCCAACCTGTGGCAACAGTGAGGATCTTCAAATGTTTTTATTTATCCCTCATTTTTCCAAATCCTACACTGAACTGTACCTTAGCTGTCTCAATTTTAGCACTTTACTCCAAGTTCCTGGTACTAAGCTCTACCCATTGCCAGATTTATAACTAGGTAAACAAGGCAGCTGCTTAGGGGTGCCCCCTTATTAGCGTTACCTCATTTGCATAACAATACATTTACATTACAGTTTGTTTATGTTTCACACATAGCCTTTCACACATAGTCACTGCAATCTCTAGCCAGGTGCCATGAGCAAGTTCTTTCGGGGGGATAGAGAGGAGGTGGGTTTAACGTGGCAGGCTTGTAGTGTGCTGCACTATAGTAAAATAAACAGGGCATGGGAGCTCATGGGCAAGCTCACTGTGTCTGCAACACCCTGCTACTCGGTGCACACTGACATGCATATCAATTAATTTTACTCTGCCTCTCACATCCTGACTGTCATCAAGCTCTCCGCCTCCCCAAGGTCCTGAAAGCAACATAATTAGCTCACTGACTGGCTTTCCTCTAAAACACTGCACATTCCTATTCTTCTTACTTATGGGTCTCCAGAATGGCCAAACATTATTAATATTTCTCAGATTTTGGATAGTAAGTAAAAACCATTGAGTCTTGCCCTTGTCTTTAAGTTATGATTTATATTGTTATTTAAATAAGCAAGTCTGAGTTTATTTATATGTTTTGCTTGTATTTGTTTCTATTGGAAAATACCTATTCTGCCTTTTCCAGTCCACTGTTTTCCTTTCAGTCAAAGAGATGGTACTTTTAGACGTTTCTGGATTCATGAGCTTTCCATATGTACCTATACTAAAGTCTATTAGACAACTTCCATTAATATCAATAAACCACATTTTGTACATATAATTTTAAGGAATTGACAAAGCTCTTAAAAGGAAATAATATAATGCACAAAATAAAATATGCTTGTACCAACAGCATGCTACCTGTTACTCTAGCCAACTCTATGTGGTAATTACATTGAAATATTAATAAATAAATGATAAAGTAAATTATATTATACATATTTACTTGTGTGTGCACAATGTATTTCCAGTGCCTTGCCATATTAACCAATTTGTCCGATCATCTGACAGCAAAGCCACTGAATCCTTTATTGGCCATAGTAACCCTGTGAGAATCTGCAACCAGCCGAGGGCATGATGAGAGGCGCAGGTCTGTTATTAGATAGTTATTTAGCATTTAGGCATTGCATCTATGAGCTATACTTTATCTAAACTTTGCACTAACATTCCATAGTCTTTTAATTTGAAACACATGAGGTTTGTATGTATGTTCGCTTAGATTATGATGTGTACACTTTTCAGTAAACAGTCACTAATCAAAGATATTTAGATTAGACTGGTAGCAAAAATGGAAAAAGGAATGTAAGAGAAGGCACAACTGTCTGCTGCTGCCCCTCTGAGATCCATCAAGCTCATTTTCATTGATATACATAAATAAGGATTTTTTTTCCATAGTGTGATATTTTTTCCCCAGCCCATGCCCCATAGCCCCCCAGGCCAGGCACCCATAGTCTCCTACCTCACCAGCCCCCTCTTACTACTTACATAAATCGGGAAGTTCAATTCTCTTCCTCCGTGCCTCCACTGCCGGTGCATTTTTCCGGCATCCCAAATGAAATTTCCATGCTTTGGAAAGTTGAGACCACATCTCAGCAGCCCATTGTAGAATGTTAAAAGACAAAAAAGGTGGGGTAGGAGAAAGTGCGCCGCTATGTAGCGCAGATCATTCAGCCTTAGTAAACACAGGCAGGCGTATATTGCAATGGACTCTCACCTGGAACGACCTCAAAGAATTATGAGGTATATTTGCACATAGGTTGAATCCCCAACTTCGTCTTCATTCCGGTTCCTTAGTCCTGGTCCAATCTCACGCATTCATATATGTTGTGTGTGAAGTGACTTACTTATTTAGCTTGGTTTCAGTGTTTTCATTCATAGCATCCAGTGCCCAGTTTGCGCTATAATAAGTGTGATATACGTACTGTATGTGTGGATATTTTAACTTCTCAAATGTGGACGTACCCCAGCGAGGTGATGGACCACAAGAATGGATTTGTACAAATGTCAATTGAATAATAAAAAATGCCATTATTTCTTATCTACTTATACAATTATTATAGGGTATCAACATCTTTTTAAAAAACACTAATATGAAGTATGTGTGTTGTTTGCTGTTATTAAGTAAAATAATTCAAAACCTGTATAAAACCACTTGGATAAATATTACACTTTTGCATCACCCCACAAGTACGCATTTTCTAGAACCATAGATAACTACTTTAATACTGGTGTCCATTTAAAGTCTGTTCTGTTAAGAGATATTTGAAGAAAGCAAATGCAAATATTTTTGCTGAATAAAATTATGTATTTAATTCCACATATTTCTCGCTACAGGCATTTTCTAAAATGCTCATTTTAAATATGATATTGGTCAATAATTTCGTTATCCAAATTACCACTCTCCACTTTAAAAAATACACATAAGGTACAATTATGAAGCGCCACGTAACATCTCCATATATAATTAGGATATTTTGTAAATTTTGCTTCTTAAATTGTGGTTTATTTATTTTACTTTATGATCTGACCCAGCATACTTATACTTGTGTAGATAACATATTCCATTACTTGCATTGCATGCCAAAGGATTTATAATCTCAAAAGATAAATATAGATAAAGAAAATGAGGCAAAGTAATGAATTGGTTGCTATTAGAATTGAGACATTATCACATTTTAGAAATAGCACTGCAGATTAAGGCTCATGTAACCCGAAGATACTTATAAAGCTATCAGTCGCAGTATAGATGATGATGTCATTGAGAAAGGACCTGTGCAAAGTTGGATGCGAGCCAGCTTGTGCTGTAGATTTATGTAGTTAATTTTGTCCCTCGACTGCATTCAGATGAGCATTTTCTCTCAATATACGGCAAGAAAATCACAGCATTATAGCTGTGTTAATGGTGATCAGCCTGCTAATGAGGAACACAAGGTTGTTACAGGGAAGAGAGGTTCAACGATATATGACCTCAAGGTACAAAAACATGTAATTCTTTAGAGAATGCAAATATCTCGTTTGTAGGTCATATATTATTTGTTTTGATCATTGTAGAGAAGAAAATTTCATTTGCAAATCAAATAATTGTAGTTATAGACACCAAATGCATGAGCATCAAATTGATAACTAACCAGGACAAAAGCCAGGTCTAGTGTTATTACTCTAGTCTGTTATATTATTTTGAAGAAGACCGTATTGTAACATAGAATTAAAAAAAACATTCACGGAACAAAGAGTAGCAGATTTTCTGGCATACTTATGCTGTTTTTTTTTAATTGATCATGTTATGTTTGACTCAGTGACTGATAATGTTTGCCAGTTTACATCTATTGTGTTCAAGCCACTTAGTACTTGCAGTGTTTTGCAGTTAAAGCCCATATATGATTGAGTCTGTTGAAGAGCTCAATTAAGCAGGAAAAAGGCAGAAAGCTAGTTCTTATTTACCAAAAAAATAAATAAATGCCTTTGCTGGACTCTGAAGACATATATAATAACTTGGTGGAAGGTTAGTGCGTATGGCGGAGCATTTACATTGTATGAGAACATTTTTTTGCATCTATTTATCCAAGGTGCCTGCTTCTGGGTGTGTGATGTCAGTTTCAGTCAGATCCAATTATGTAACAAAACCTCTCTTCCCAACCCCTCCCCCCAATAATAGATAACAAACATGCCCTGTTGATGAAGCGGCATAACAAACACAAAACTCCTGTATTGATAAACAAAGTATTTACAATTTCAGATTTCTGTGTTTATGTCCATGGCTTATGTAGCTGTGAATGCTGTTACTTTATTACACACTTCACAAGCAAGTGAAGAGCATGGGTCCTTTTAATGCTAGTTCCCTTTTTACAGAAACTGATGTAAATTATGAAGTCTGATCATTTTAAACATTTGACAGCAATAACGTCCATAATATCAAATGTTGTGTTAACTGATCTAGATTCACTAATCTTCACCATAGCTCATAGCTGTGTAGACATCTCCATAAACATTATGGCTGCCTTATATTGACGTTTCCAAAGCATTCTCCAACTCTCCAAACACTTTCTTACTTTTCTACGCATTGTATTGGTTATGTTTTTAAACTATAAAACTTTTTAGATAAATACCCTTGTTACGCATAACATTAAAAAGCAGACTCATTTCTAAAAATGTGTACTAATTTGTTTCATTGGTTTTCGACAATTATCTACACTACTATGCTATGTCCTCTCCTATATGATTTAAGTATATGGGACCACAACAAAAAAAACTAAAATGATCAGAGCTTATTTGATACAGATTGTCATTACGCTGAGTGCAAATCAGTCTGACGTCTTTTTTTTACCTGGTATCCTTACACATAACTCACAAATAATATAATAAGGGACTCGTGTTATGATGCTGGAAACTCTTGCTGACAGTTGGGATTAATAAATAGTGTGTTTTTACAATAGGATCATTGCACATTGTTAAAATTCACCATTTCTATTTGTCTATTTCTAAATGTAGGTGGTTCAATTAAAATACCTGCTTATTGCCAGTAATTTCAATAGGACTAAATGAATTTGCAGTAGTCTACCACGCCCTGTTGAGGAAGCAACTAAATTAAGTAGCATATGAAAGGAAGCTGATCAGCAGAAAGCAAAATGATCGATTCCTAAGAAGCATAATTGAGTATGTATCATTATTTTTTTTTACAGTTGAAAAGCATTTTATTTTTAAGTTCAGTTTTTAAAAAAAAGTATCTTCTAAATTTAGGGCTAACGGAGTATTTATTTCCATAAACACACAGACCCTCACCATTTCTAATCTTATCCCTAAGAACACCCTACCTAACCTTTTATTTCTGCTAATGACCTTCTTCTCTCCAACTCCCTTATTAGTTCCTCTCATTTATGCACCATAAGCATTGGGGCCCCGTCCCATTTACTGTTCTTTATAAAACCTTCAACTAGCCAGTATCAACATAACATACCTCCAGTTAACACCACGCTGAGTAACCTTATATCTACCTGCTTTTCTAATGTGGTAATTACTTTCACAGTGTATTTTATGTTTCTCGGAGCAGGGACCTCATTAATTGCTGTTTTATAAGATAATAAACTCTGTGTGTTAGCCCCATGTACCGTGAAGCATTATTTGTTGGCATCCTATAAATAAAGTACTATTTGCCAATTTACTCTCTTTTGGTTCTAATTTTACTCGTAGGCTATAGACCTTATGCACAAACCTGAGACAGCGAGAAGAAATTACTACAGAGATTGGTTAAAATTCAGATGTTTTAGCTTTGCTTGTTAATATGCTTGAAATTTCACCTCAGCTGAACCATTTAGCATAATTTATTTCAACAAAATATTGTTCTAGTCACAAGAATATTCTATAGAAGCAGCATATTGGAAGAATTATTGCTCAAGGTATAATTTTAATTCTGAAATATGTTGCTAAAAGGGGTTATTTAAATAGGATCTCCCTGGAATGAATATTTAGAAAAAAAAAAATCTTACAGGATGATTTATAGCAAAATTATATGAACAGAATGAAGGACAGAGGGATTTTTATTAGAAACTGGTCTCATTTCCACAAATATAAATTATACCTTTTAGAAAATATATTGAATTTTATTAATATTCGGAAGATAGCCTGCAGTGTTAATCTTCATTCATACCTATATGGTTTTCATTACTATGTACAAGGTGTATTTACCCTTTAACCAAATAATGGTTAAGCAATTCAGAGCAGTCCTTGATGCCATTTGCACAGTGTATGCAATTTATTCACTTCACAGTCACAAATTATTAGAATGTTTTAATAAAGAAAGTCTAATTTTAATATGTTTCGTATTTAACTCCACCTTTTCAAATAAACGGAATCTAAACACTAGAAGTAAACGATTATCTGCTGCTGAACTAGAAATAATATGATTTAACCCTTTTGCTGGAGGGCGCTAATACAATTAAGGGGTTCAAATCAAATCAGAACATATATTTTAGCCACTTAGTTACTGTAGGAAAATACCAATTACATTTAATTTCCTTTAACTCCTATTCTTTATCTTATAAATACTCTGTTTATGTATTTATTATACTAGATCTGTTGTAAAATACTGCCACAGTGCAGTTTCAGCATTGGATCCTGCTCCTGTCATTTTGGCTTATGGTACGGTAGAAAAATGTGAAAAAAGTTGAAGTATTTGGGCCATATTCAATTCGGAGCCCGCAACTCGATCGTAGTAGAGCTTATGTCTGTTGGTGAGTTGCGTGCTCCCGTTCGTTTCCGATTGCAATGCTATTCAATTCCTCAAGGCCGCAAGTTACTGTTACAAAGCCGAAACCGTAAACCATGCACTGGTTCGAAGCAGTTCAGGGCGGGAACATGATCAATTAAGCAAGCCTGTAACCTCCCATTTGAAATCAGCCAATAGAAAAAGAGTCATTATTACGGCAGTAAAACATGGAGGTTACATGCCAATCAATTAGGTTTGGGGGTCCGATATGCGATCAGACTTGCAAACCCGAAAAAGAAAGAATTATGAAAATGAATGCCAATAAAGTTCTAGTCCATGTGGGTGGCCTGATATGTATTAACTCATTGATACCCGGGATCGATTTAGCCCCGAAATGAATAATGTCTATCATCGCTTTCTCAGTTATTTACAGTGCAGTATTGATTTTTTATTTTCATTTACAGTGCTACGAATTGGTGTTTAACCCCCTTGCGGGTCCTCTCTAGCACTCGTTGGATTTTCGCCTTCATTTGCCGTTTACAGGTGTGAAAACATTTGCGGGCTTGGGAAAACTGAGCAATTGAATAGCGATTTGCGATTTTTGCCTTGCAGCCGTGAAAAATCAAAGGCTTCTGGAGGCTGTAAGTTATGAGTTTAACCATCGCAGAGTTTTCAAGCCCGTAACGCAGCAGCCATTCGGAGTTAGCAGAAAGACGCCAATTGAATAGCAAAGTAGCTTGCGACCTCACTTACGGACTCCTGGATCTCCCGAAACCTCAATTGAATATGGCCCTTTGTCATTATTACACCCCCAGCCAATCTCTTCTAAAATTAGCATAACAGTCATATTCAGTTTGACCACTCAAAGGCATTTTATCCATTTTGTTTTGGAATGATGCACCTAAGTTCTGCCCTACTGTGGGAAGTCACATATTTTCATACACTTCCTTTTCATCATTTCCTTCCTGTGCATACAGAGTAAGTGTTTAGCAATAATAGTAATTTCTGATTTTAGTAATTTCTGACCGTTGGAAATCAAGGTTAACACCCTCCAAACCCAGGATAAATTAGCCTCAAATGTAAAATTATTTGTTTTAGCCAATTAGGTTAGCTGAAACTCTTGAATTAACTCTGGGTTCCTGTCTGTGGTACAAAGCAGCCTGGGAAATGTAGTGTATCACTGATATGTGGCA
Organism: Discoglossus pictus; assembly: GCA_027410445.1. NCBI lineage: Eukaryota > Metazoa > Chordata > Amphibia > Anura > Alytidae > Discoglossus > Discoglossus pictus. Next base: position 335,375,740 of record CM050164.1, on the reverse strand, counting down.
GGAAGCTGCAAGGAGTAAGATGCAAGGAGATTGGCTGAGCAAACAAGAGGAGGTAAATAGTGGGTTAATATTGTTCCCCAGATGCTGAATGCTGATTGGGGTCAGATGCATGTTTATACATCCCCTGGAGGTGTCAACATAACCATTAGAGGGATGTTTAGATATTAATACAAATAAAATGTTTTATGAGATGTGCCGCACTTGCTTTCACCCCCGTAAATGGCAAATGTAGCCAAATATCCTATGTGTACTAGAGACGACTCGCAAGGGGGTTAAACACCTGTTCGTAGCACTGTAAAAGCAAATATAACCACACTAATGTATTTTATAATACAGGGAAAGTAATGAAAGACATATAATTGCACAATAGTGTCAAGCTTGCAAATCTGCAATAAATACGTTTTTTTTTAATGTGTAATTTCCGTTTTATATCGATCCCGGCAATCAATGGGTTAATACATATCATTAAACTCGCATGGACTAGAAAAGTGGATATATTGATTTTTGTAATATCGCAAGTTTTATGGATTACGAGTTCATTCACAAATTGGACTTCAAAACTGTAACTGATTGTGGTTTAAACTCCATGTTTTACTAAGGTCATGATGACGGTCTCATTTACTATTGGCTGTTTTTACATCGGTAGTTACGGGCTTGCGGATTTAATCATGATCTTGAACTGAAATGCTACATATGGAAGCATGGTTTACGGTTTTGGATTTCTGCCATGTAGTTGCGGACTTTTCTAATTTAATCGCTCTGTAACCACAGCAGATTTCAAACCTGTAGACTTACGGGCTGTATGAAGGTAACTGCGGGCTTGGAAATGAATGAGCCCCTATGTGTTGCACTGATAACAAATATTGCTGCCACTATATTAAGTCCTAGACTTCCAATAGTCAATTTCTAGTGTGTTAATTAATTTTCTGTCCTTCATATTCTTTATTAAACAACTTTGAAATTGTGTGTGCTCCTTTTTTTCGTTTCTGGAATAGGGCCTCATTCAATTGCAATTTGGCCAATTGAATAGGGCTCTATATAAGCACAGAGCATATTTTTTTTACAGAAGTTTTTATTTAGTGAAGACCTTGCTTTTGGATAGAAGTTCACTAACTAAAAACTTCGGTAAAAAATATATGCTCTGTGCTTATATAGAGCCCTATTCAACTGGCCAAATCACATTTGAATGAAGCCCATACTTAGTGACTTGAAAAATTTAAACAATTGCTCTTACTGCATTACCTATTTCAATAGTAGCAAATACTTTTGTATTTATTATGACAAATCCTTTTCCATACCTCCTTGAATTTGCTTCCTTATATTCCTATAAATATAGTACACTAGCGAATTGCCCGTCAAAAAATGACGGCAATGAAATTGTAAGGTAGCTAATGCCGTTTGGTGTGTAATAATGAAATATATAATACATTAATAAATGAATATACTTTACCTTTTTTGAAGCATTGTGTTGAAGAGCTGCAATCTGTTTTGATTGGTTGCTGCAGCATTAGTGTTGTGGAGCTGCTGTGTAAGCGTGATGAATGTGTGCAGTGTAATAGTGTGCGTGCGCGAGACGAAACCCTTAGCGTAGTTGTGTACTTCCGCATTAGCGTAAAATGGCGGGTAATGTGTGGTACGCGTCTTAGCGGAATATCCGTAGGTCGTTTGTGGTGTTTTGCGAGTTTCTTGTGGTGTTTTGCGTGTTTAGAGTGCTGTAGCCTCGTTTTCGTTTTGTTCGGCGGCCATTTTTTCTCTCGCTTAGCGTTTTTTTAGTGTCTAAACTCTTTTATTTTTAGTTAACTGAAGGTGTAAGTTGCATTTTTGAGGTCCTGGGTGCTTCCTCTTGCTGTAGGTAAGCTTTTTATGTATGTGCTGTGTGTATTTATTGTGTTTTTAATTTTGCGAGGTCGTAATGTGCGGTAACGTGTCTCGTATTTTTTTTGTGTTGCGAGGTAAAGTTTGCGAGGGTCGCGGTTACGCTCACAACTATATATGTGATATCATACTTAATTTTAATTCCACATGTGTTACTTGATACTTTTTTGATATGTAAATTGATACCTGAAATTTTCAATTATATTATATTAGTCACTCTAATTGTATTCCTCATGCTTCTATTAAAAGTTGCACTACATTACCTTTGCATTTTTACGGATTTATACTTATAGAAGAGCATTAAATATTTTAACTGGGACTAGACTACTGCTTGATGGTAAATAAAACTACGTTTTAGAAATAACTTTGTTTTAATCACTTTGATATCATGGTAAACATATACCTCATGTATCTAATAAAAATACACTACTTCTACAATAGTAAATTCTCTATGGGTAAGATAATTAACTTAAATAAGTTTGCTGTAATGTCACTTAAAAATTGTACTTTTATAATACATAATTTAATATAATCATAGGTAATGACATGGGGCCTCATTCAATTGGGGGGGGGGGTGTTACTTACAATTTACTTACTGATTTGCTACTTTTTAGCTGGTTTAATAGCATGGTTGAGAATACAGTATTATAATACTTTAGCTTCAGACTCCAGTGCGCCTAATGATACAAAAAAAAACTTTTACATATAATAAAGGATAATGTGTGAAATGACTACTTCTGTAAGAAACGGTATTCCATAAGTAGAACAATCTTCCAGTGTCATGGTACAGACAAAAGCTATAAATGATGCTTGATATATGCATAAGGCCATTCTTTAAATGTCATATTAGGTAAACAGAATGGGCACACTAGTGGGCACAATGTTTATTATACCAAACTATGTTGTGGTAATTATATATTTTACTAAGTATCCATTTTGCTAAGCAATAAACCTAGATATTGAAATCCATAACATTTAATTATCAGTTAATACAAGCCCAAAGATGGTACTGCATGTCACTTGCTAATGGCAATTGGTTATACAAGTAGCAAAATGATTATAGAATGCTAAGCCTCCACTGGTCTTTGTTCTTATTCATGTCTTTAAGAGATTTAGCATTCTTCTGGGCCTTCCAGGGACGTATCTTCTTTTCCCTTTTCACCAGCTTCCCATATTTCATTTTATGTGTCTGCTGAGGCTTAGTGAGATAAGGCTATCTGCTTCTCTTCTACTAAAGTTCAATATGGATCCGTTCACCTGTCTGTCACTCCTCATTAAATTCTTACCTCTTCATTCACGTTCTGATCTTTGCAAATGAACATTTGCTTAATAAATGTTCTCAAGACTAACAGTGCAGTGAAAATCCCACACAGCAGTAAATTATTAACTCAGTCACAGGGGGAGTGCCATATATGACTTTTCAGAATGAGTTATTAGGTGGATCATCATGTAATTATGAATTTTTCAAGCCATGATAGAAGAAAATTGAATATTTAATATTTTATGGACATATTCTACACAGAGGACATCTTTAAAATTTTTATGATAATTTTTGGTGTAAGCAGAGCGAAGAACAAAAGTTACAAAATAATTGCAAGGTAGAATATTTAATGACAATGGACATTGTTGGCTCGGTGCCTACCTCTTGTACATAATATAATTAAAGTCACAAACTCTGTGTAAACAGAGTTAAGTCAGTTTTATATACTTCCAGCTCATGAGTTTAAATGTAAATGTCCATCAATTGAATACAAATTTATATTTTATTTATTGCATTTTTTTTCTGATTAATAAGCAAAATACATTTTGTAACTACTTACATATTACCGCTTTTTTATCATTAATATTTTCTGCTTGGACGATCAATAGAAAATGGAACAAGTCACCTAGTAACTTAGTAGTCAATCAAAATACTGAGACTGCATTATTATATATACACACACACTCAGGATAGGTGAACAAACATAGACATACACAACATTGTTGAAAATAACTAAGAAGGGATATACATATTTGTTGAGTATTATATAAAGGATTCTGCAGGAAGATAAACACTCCTGATAAAGTTTTTTGGCCTGCACTAATTCCAGTTGCTAATGCACTGTGGTTTAGTTTCCCTTAGGGTGAGTTTACAGTGAGTTGGTAGCTGATTTATTATTTCTCTGTATACATGTCTTGTGCTATGGATTATCATTATTGGTGGTGCTTTATTCTAAAGAAATATCATATTATGTGTCCTGCAAAACTGGTTGCCATGAACACTGTCACGGAACCCTTTTTATCAGCCTGGGTGTTGGCTCATTGAGCTCATTAAAGGACAGACAGCTTGGCTCTAGTCACTGGATTATGTATGTAAACACTTCCATTGTATTTAATAACCTGCTCTGTTAGCAAATTAAGTTAATCCCATCTGCCATGAAGCTACTGCCAGACCCCATGTGGGGTCATCTCTTGTAATTGTCTGTCACCCCCTCTTATTGTTACATTGTGTACAGCCCCTCTGTATCTATCCCCTATAAATACTGTTCACTCTGAGGTGTAAAGAAATTGTATGTTCTCTTATTTTGTTCCTGGTGGCTGCAATACTGAAGCTATCTCCACCCTACAAGTAACCTGTCCTGGTCACTACCACAGTAAGGTTACTGGGACTCCTGGAAGAGCTGATAACTGATGGAGAGACTGATACAGAAGCCAGATATCAGGGTGCTGGTGCTGAGATTTCAAAGAACCCAATGGCACTTGTGGGTAGATAACCTGTAGTCTATAGCAGGTGGCCCTGGGTTTGTATAGCCCCCTACTCTCGGATCGTCACAAACACCCATTATGAGGTTGAACAGCCTGGCTACATTTTTTTGCAGTTAAATGTTTACGTAAAATCTCATTTTCAGGTAGTGAGTGTAGAAATAGCTTCATATTTTCATTAAACTTGCTTTATGTTTTAAAAATACAATAATACTGATGCAATTGTAACCTCTATCAGAATAGATACTTTACATTCTTTGTACACCAACAATATAATTTTAAGTTTAGGTAACACTCCATTTATGCCTTACATGTACTAGTACATTTTTTATAAATACCATCAGTGACAATAATCCTATTTCTCTGGTATTTAGTAACCTTAGAACATATTATCTCTTAAAAAACTGGCAACAAAAATTTACCTATTTTCCAGTGTATCATTTTCTGGTAAATTAATACAAGATATAATGCGTCAATTTCTTGCAATAATAGTTGCTTTTATTATTTTAAGTGTACTTTTTTGTTTGTTTGAATAGTTTTTATTCAGCTTTTTTAAACAAAAACATACAAAAACATATATGCATTTCATATAAAAATCGTACTAACATAATGCGAGATCATATTTATGCACATTCTTTCTTTGTTAATCGGTCTTGGATCAATAACCATTGTGTTGGAGTTGTTTATCCAGCAAATCCTCTTATTCTCTATATATTCATCCCATATTTTTTTTACTTACATTTTTTTTAGTAATGTGAATCAATCATATATTTGTTTTTAGTTTAAATTTGCATGTCAGTTTTTGGTCTCATGGGAGATTTCCCAAAATGGCGTTCTTTTTCTTAGACTGAATTCTTTATTCAGCCATTTGTTGTTATAAATTTATTGGCAAAAGTGGGACAAAAAGTGGATGAAGTGAGGAAAAGATAATTTGTTCATAGTCAAAACATGTATTCAGCCTTGGAAGTGGCATTAAATAAATGTAGGGGAAAATATACAAAGCATCTTAAGTGCATCTCCCGTCATCCCTTGAATTACTATTTTGTATGGGGAAAAATACTCCTCACCAAATCTCAGCCCTTTTTAGGAATGTAATGCTTAGTGACCCCCCCCCCCCCCATAATCATTACGGTACCATTAAAAGTAGTATTTTGAGATATTTATTTAGTTTTGTGTTTTTTATTTCCTCTTACTCCACTCCAATCCAAGTTCTTCATGGTTGTTTAGCATTTATGCAGTTTACAATTACATTCTTTCAGCTATCTGTTATGTCAGAATGGCATTTCTGCAATGTGCTAATCACATATATAGTTGTGGATCTTACAAATGTTGGAAATGTTTGCGATGTCGGTCACGCTCTTGTGGCCCTCGCAAAGCAATGAGCGCCTCGCCACGCAAACATTCAGCAGACACACAGAGGAAAAAGACACAGGAAAGGGACAGGGGGAAGATGGTGGAAAGAGACACATGGCATTCCCAAGCATAAAAGTTCCAGGGTAACGAGGCCTGCAGTGACGTACAGTAGACAGGAGGAGAGGCTCGCAATGAGCACCAAAGGTGCTCATTGCGAGCCCTGCGATAAGCGCCAAAGGCAGCATTCCCAGCCTTAAAACTTGATACCCGGAATTATTGACGGGCAAGTAGCTAGTATTGTGATATTCTTTGTACTCACCCCTTGTATAGCACTACGGAACATGTTGGCGCGTTACAAAAAAAGGATAATAATAATAGAATATCTTTACAGATATAAAAAAAAACATTTCCTGATTTACTTTTTCATAAACACACTTATCATCTTAATGATATCAAGTTTACAAATGAAGGTGAAGCAAGCTACAACTCATTGAAACTCAGCAAAAAACTAGCCAGCAAAAATATAAAGTCGAGGCCAAAAGTGTACACCTTTTGATATCTTCTTGTGTTTTACATTGTTCGTGTAACTGGATGGTTAAGAGTCCAAAGAGACCACTGTGGAAGTAACTAGGCCAAAAACAAGCTCCAGACTTTAATTTTACATGACAAGGAATGTTAAGTTTATAAATAAATCACAAATTAAAGTCTCCCATGGCTATTTTCCAATGAGTTTTTATATACTTACTGTAAAACAACAGGATTAGAGCCAGGGTGGAAGACTTACAAGTACATCTTTATGCAAATTAAAGCAAGGTGGATTTAGCTGTTACAAAGTTGTTGATGTACCAAGAAGTTTCATTTAATTAAATGTTGACTTATCATGAATTTCTAGTGGACTTGTGGAAAAGAGAGAATTTTACTGAATTTTTTTTTTTTGTAAACTGGCAATGTTTGTTTCCGATTTAAAGTTTCTGGAAATATCTCATGTACTTACAGAATTGGTCAATAAACAACTAATGCATTTCTTTCTTGTGCACCAAATGCCAGGAAAAAAAAGGAAAAAAAGACATATATTTCAGACAGCTGTATTGACATGATATTGTCAGTACAAAGTGATAATACATTTACAGTACATCTAGCAAATTTAAATTACAGTTTAAGAGGTCCAGTCAAACGGGACTAATAACATCAGCACACTAAAAGGCTCAATATCAAATAAAGCTGGGTTTAGTACGTGACACATTTTAATGGGCAAAAACATTTTCATAGATCAAGTGCGGAGCTTTTTAACTTATTCAGATATTACCGGATACTTAAAGGAACACTGTAGTTTAGGAAAAATGTCATGTGTTTATAAAGTATGTAACAAATTAATAATATTAGCAGCTATCTAAGCCATGAGTTTACATTTTTTATTAAAAGAGGTCTAAAATTGTAAAACTGAGCTCAATCATCCACTATGGCACCCACTCCTTTCTGCATTGTTGAATAGATACAAACATAACAGAACACAGTTCAGGCTGCAATCCAGTAAGAAGTGATGAAGACAAACACCATGGAATCCCTTTGGTCATCATACTAATTTGTTACATACTTTGTTACATGCTCAATAATTATCATATTTTTCCCAATTTAAAGTTGTCACTTATCATTAGACAGAGAGGTGAATCCCAACCCTATCAGGAATATAGGTTATCTATTGCTGGGTGCACTCAGTAGAATGAGTGAGCAATTGAATGGCACAACATGTACTTGCTAATTGTACAATAAGCTAGTTAGTCATACCCCTACACTGCTTCTCCCAGTGTGTTGAAGAGTTTTGAATTATTATGCTTTTTATTACCTATTTTCACTTCACAACAACCAACTTGTTCTTCTCCATGTCCAGTGCTGCCTTCACTAATAAAAAAAAAAAATCTTTATATGAAAAAAGCTGTATTTTTATCCCTTTCTATACACACTCATGATGCTAATTTGTTTATCCTGTCAATCAAATAAAAATAGCTTTAATATTATTATTTAAATGTAATGAATAGCTGCTCGTGATTTTTATCTGATGTGTTCTGGCTCAGCAACATTTTCCCTAATAGAGTTTCCTTTTTCACTCATTTCCAATATCTATGTTCTTCTATAACTTTGCTAGACATAATTTTATTTCAGACAATTATCATATACAGTGGCGTTACAGACTCGACTCATTACTGCATCCTAATTGGTTTGTAATGTAACCAGGAAGCATGCATGACACTAACTCTATATTACCTATTTTCTACAGTATATGCAAATTAGACAGAAACAAATGTTTGACACCAGCTGGCCCAAATGTACCATTTAAAATTCTTTTTCTGTTCTTTGTTCTTTGGTGTTCAGCAAATGAGCTTTACAACTCCACTCTACACACAATTCAATTTTACAGGCCTATTATCTGCGATATAATGTGGAGGTTAAATATATCAGGGCAGCCATTATGTGAAAATAATTAACAGTAATGAATAATGCACTAATTCTACTGATGAGAGATGGTTATATGTGTAATGAAGTGTTGGGGCACCACTGACAAATGAAATTACACATATTTAAACACTGTTTTATGATATTACTTTCCTCTTATAATTTCCTTTACCTACAATGAGCCACTTTGATTATCACCATTATCTTGACAGCTCTAAAGGATGAAATAGTGCAAGTTAATGTGACAGCGATTAGTCAGTAAGAAGATCTATCATATTCTAGAACTGAACGGAGGGGAAAAAAAGGTCCTCTGTACTTTCCCGTTTCAGAGAAGAATGATACCATCAACATCACTTCAATATTAAATGGATGGAATTATCTTGTCATGCAGTTATAGCACCTGAAGAACTACTTATTTGTACCTTCAAGAGAAAGGTCAGCCTTCTGTAATCATCCATAATAGTGAGTTGATAGATTCCTTAAATCAGTAGTAACGGCAAAGAAGCAGCAAGGAGACAAGGAGTAATTAAACCTTTCTAACTTTTTCTGTTGTCCATATTCCAGATTTAGATGTCACAATTGGATGCTAAAACAAGTTTTATCCCTTATAATCACAATGTAACTTATTTTGTTCCATTTCTCATCCACAACTTCTGGATAAAGACAAAACCTAAAGAGTAAAACGTTTTATTGTGGTAATAAACAGACTGGAATCTCCCCCATTCAGTCATTGCTATTGTTGATAGGTATATTACTGCTCCTTGCCATGTTTATAACCAAGCTTGGACTTACTCAGATAGGGAAATTGCCACTCTTGGAACAAAAACATTTGCGCTTCACAGTGATGCCAAATGTTTCTGCATTGTCACTGTCAGTTATTCTTGAAATATGTTATATAAAAAAAAATATGGTCCACGGAGCGCTAGAGATAGGTGTCATTCAAGAACAATTGGGATTAGAAAAAACTTATATAACAAAATTAATAAAAATACTAAAATACACAAAATAGTTGTACAGGTATGGCTGGGCATTCATGTGCTATATACTATAGTATAACATTACCATAGTGAATTGCAATTGTTAAACAACAAGTATAAAAATCATCTTGTTATCTGCGTAAAAGCCTTTTTTCTAATTTCTAAAAAGTCTGCCTTGTCCTTCAGCATTTTAGGTATTCATAAAGCAAAAAACAATGCTGGGAACTACTGCCTTATAGGATTCAGGTTGAAAATGTACTACAAACTTCTTTTCAGTTGCCACTTGGATCATACATTTTGTGTGATTCAAAGCCTATTCTTTTTCCCAGCTACATTTTGCATTAGAGTGGGTAGAGGGGATTGCGATATGTAGTTGAGTGCGTACATTGAATGGTCTTCCATGGGAAAGCAAAGGATGCAAAATGGATCAGAGGGGCAAAAAGGAGGAGTAGAGGTAACTACAGACATGCATTGTTTGCACTGATGTTAACACTAGCAGTTTTTTATTATTACTCTTTATTTATAAAAAAGCTATAATTTTTCCGTAGCGCTATTTACAAAGTAGTATAAAGTACAGTAGATACAATTAGCAAATTACAAAGGTGAAAACAAATTTTAAGGTAAGTAGAAAAAAAATTACAGGTACATTCAATACAAATGGGTCCCTACTTATTGAGGTCCCTACTCTGGGACTGTGGCTAAGAAAAATATTACAACAATTGGAAGGGCCCAGCAACAAGACCATACAGAGGAATCTTCAGGGCTGTACCTTCAAGCTCCCATGGACTACTGACTAAGAGCCCCATTCCAATCTTTTGCGCAGGCAGTTATGGTGCAAGTTGCACCGTAACTTAGTAACCTGCCTATCTCAATCACTCAATTTTTCCGGACTGCTCGAACCACCACAAAATAGACAGAAATTACTTGTGTTATCAAGTTACTGTCTGTGGTTTCATTGATTTGGATTCAAAGCACATTCCAAACTAATTTTACAGTCCTCTTACAAGTTACTGATGCTGCTGCTAGCAGTTTGGCGGTTGCTGGGGAGGTGGGAGTGTCGATGGAAATGTTGAAGTCGCCAAGTATTGTGGGAACGTTGGAGGAAAGAAAGTGAGGGAGCCAGGTGGACAAGCGATGGAGAAATTGAGAGAGGATACCTGGGGGGCGATAGATCACAGCTGCACGTAGAGAGATAGGAGAGAAGAGGCGGAGAGTATGAGCTTCAAAAGATGAAAATTGGAGGGATGCGACAGGCGGTATGAGGTGATATGTAAAACGAGAGGAGAGTAATGCACCCTGAGGTGAAAGCCATGCGAGAGTGCTGCAGGGGAGGTAGTGTCTGAGGATGAGAGCCAGGTTTCAGTGAGAGCCAGTAGATTGACCATATGTAAGTTTCGTCCTCCTCCTCATATCCGGGGCCTCCTCTGGTTGCTGGTGCCGCTGCTCATACTCCTCATACCAGTATATTTTCTAGGAACATTGGATGATCACATGATCACTGCGTGTTACAATATATCTGACTTCATGATTTGTTGATCCTGGATGGTTCAATTAATTGCCATTGTGTGGAGTTTGTATTGCCTATGATTTTTCATTGATGTCTACTTTGTTTCTCTGAGTACCTGAAAAGGATGGTGAAGGAGATCTAAATGAATGACAACATTGGGGGTCTTTGTTTTGGCCATCACAGAGTTAGGACAGCAGAGTGGGATTCTAATTAGCATATCATTTCATCTAATTAGTATTCAGGAATTTAGGATTTGTTTACAAATGCAGAACACACAACACTATAACCATTTTGATGTTCTTTAAGAATAACCTAAAACAACCTAATTTGGGGTTTACAGTCCCTTTAAGAGAAATAGTAAGAAATCACAAATCAAAATCAAGCAGAAAAACTTAGAAATCCATTCAACAGAAAAATAACATGTTTGTCAGGTTAAACGAGGCTGAGCCTGTTTGTTATTTTGCTAGTTTTTATAAGTGTTATATATATGCTTATTTTTTAAATGTTAGCTCACCAAATCTGACCAAGGTTTTGGTCATACTCTGTTTTGTGATTTAAGCACACTACAATTATTTACATTTGTTATGCTACATATACATTTCTGTTTGCATCTACTGTGTTATCTGGCATCACAAAAGTGTTCATAGAAAGCTACATATGGAACATGAACAATCACATATGTAGTTGTCGTATTGCGAGTTTGTTGGTTACGCTATGTTAAAAGATAGAGGGTTACGTATGCGCCGTAAGCGCTCATCGTGAGGCCCCCACGACTTTGCTGCAATGAGCGCCGAAGGCTCGCCATTGTACCCTATCAGGGTCCCTCTAAGGGTCCTCTGTCCCGTCAGAGATGTAATTTGGCCGAGGATGCTCCACTGATGGAGGATGGAAAGAGATTGAAGGCGCTCATGGCGATGCCCGCTATCAGCGACGAAGGCTGTAGGACTTTAGAGCTGATCACAAGGCACGCAAGACTTGGAAAGAATTGCAAATTTAACGTCCAAGATTTTTTCAAGCACGTAACTCAGAAGACCCACAAAACTGCCAAATCATTAAAAATTAACTTAAAAAACTCACACACAGCTCAGGGGAGAGCCAGGGAGCCTGTGAGTGAGGTCGAAATTCAACTAAGCGAGCGGAAAAATGGTGGCAGTAAAAACGTAAATGCTTCCAAAAAGGATCAAAATGAGACCGAAACTCATAACACTTAGCTGAATAATGCCAGGCATGCGGTACTTTGAAAATACAAGCAACATTGCTCATGAGACCCACAAGACTTTGAAAATAAAAGCAACGGCGCTCAGCGCAAAGCCCGCAAGACTAAAAAAGGATAGATAGGAGCTCAACAGGAGCCACACAAAACTTCATCAGGGACAGAGAGGAGAAAGTCACAGGGGAGGGAGGGGGGAGGAGTGCAAAGAGACACAGGGGTGAGTAAGGTAGGAAAAGAGACACAGGGGAGGTAGAGGGGGGAAACAGACACAGGGGGCAGAGAGTGGGGAGAGGCTCTCAATGAGCGCGAACGCATACCTCGCGATGGGCTTTGAAGGTGCTCAACACTGGGTTTGCGATGTCTGCAATGAGGACCATAAAGTAGAGGGGAGGAAAGGCTCGCAATGAGCGCCAAAGGCGCACATTGCAGGGCTCGCGATGAGCGCCGAAGTGCTCATTGCAAGGCATGAAAGTGGCAAAGCCGTTCATCGTGAGGCCCGCAAGTTAGAGGGGGGAGAGCCATGCATTGTGTGGGAAACAGCATTGACAGCCTTTAAATTTTATTGCCGTCATTTTTGACGGGCAAGTCGCTTGTGAGTATATAATATTTTGTAAACAAATATAAATGCTTCTTTAGTTAGATAATATTTTTAAACTCTAATCGAAATAAAGATTAGGGTTACTCATCATGGAAACCTATTTTACAAATCAATAGACTAGACTGGCAAAGTTAATTATCTTTAAGTTCTCTAATACACTTTTTAAACACATACAACTTATATATTTTATCTTAATAATAAGTGTAATGGCCAACTGGCCAAAGGATGACATCTATAAATTACCTCTTAACTGTAAAGGTCACATGTCATAATTTAACTTCACTTAACTTTATTAATAATCATAATATAATTGATGGTGCTGCAAAAATGTGTACTAAAAGATGATTTATTCATTTAAGTTAATGTCTTGCCATATCTATAATGTCCTTTCAACATCATCTTTAGTATTCATTTACACAAGCATGCATATATTTACTGTTATTTCTCTAGAGTAACACTGGTGTTTAATTCACCAAAGTTTATCAAGAAATAGCATGAGCTGATTTTTTCTACAGACTTAATTTAAATCAGATATTGCCACCTACTGCTATTAGAAATCTCAGTGAGAACAAAACCCAGCGTACAGAAATTAAATTGAAAAGCTTCTATGAATGTGGAAACTGCTTAGGGTGCAAAAAACAGCAATAATTTGAATGAAGGAGCCATCAAGAATTTTAAATGCAACATTACTGGGAAAAATCATTTATTTCCAGTAACAGTAAAAAAGTCTGATCTATTTAGTAGAATGTGAATGTGGAAAACAATATTTGTGAGTAAGTAAGAGGAAAAGTACAAAAGATATTAGAAGTTTAGAAATAATAGGCTTGGCTTTATTACATAGTGAAGTGGCATTCTCAAAGCAATCTATCCTTCTGTCCTTCCCAAATGTCTTTTGAATGGACAGTCCCACAAATAAGGACAACTCCCTATATATGGCCAGTTAGGAAACTCTTTATTTTTTTGAATCCTCCCTTGAGGTTTTTCCCAAGAGTTCTCGAGAAAACTAGGAGTGTGTCTGCTTTGCAGTGTATATTAAACAGTGGGCATATATTAAGTGTATACAAATATCCATTTTACTGAAAAAAAACACTCTACTCAAGCTGCTGCTACCATTAGTGAATTAAAGGAGACTTATATTCTGGGAAAACATCAACAAGTTTGTTAAGTATGTAACAAACTAAAAACATGAGCATAAAAACATTTTTGGTGATGTAATCGGCCTTTCCATCTGCCTGTACATTGAGAGGGGTTTATCTCTGATTATAAGGAGCATCGTATGAAAGTTATTTTTTTTAAAAGGCATACTGTCTGATTTCTGAGAATTGAGCAGCAATTAAAAACTTTAACTTAGATACATTGTATTATTTTCAGCTCTAAACAATCATACAGCCTGGGTCACTCTAAGAGGATTCTATGTAAATTAGGGGGGGGGGGGGGGGGCTGGGGGTTAGTCCACACTATTCCTCCAAGCTCTGGGAGACAGTCCAGAGGCAAATCCATCTACAACTATGCATGCACACTTATAGACATTGACATCAACATAAAATCCTCCTAAAAGTGACTCAGCAGCAAATGAGAAAGGTAGTGCTTGATCAGATCTGCAAATGGAGTCACAGGGGAATAAAATAAAACATTATAAACATAAGTAAGATTAAGTTGTTTTTTTTTTTTAAATAATATTCTCTGACATGCTGCCTACAGGGCAGTATGCCTTTAAAATAACAACCTTTCATACAATTCTGTAATCAAGTGTGCTATTTGGAGAGGCAGTTTTCATTTTAATTTATTTTAAACATAGTAAATCATTATCCAAATGTTCAAATTGTCATTTATCATAAGAGTATACTATACTATCAGCTCTATTTAATTCCCACAACGTTGGAATCCGTAGCCTTGCGGCTATTAAATTGTCCCTGTAAAGCAACCCGTCAATGACTTGCAGGGTAAGGGCGAGAAAAAGTTACATGAGGTGAAAATTTTAACTGCGCGCCCGCAAATCCTTTGATCTGTCAAGCCCGTAACTGTTACGTTTCCAATCACGCTATTAAATTGCAACAAAATCACTGGCGTTCAAGCCCGTAACCCACAAATGGAGCCCAAAAGCCATCAGGTACTAGAGAGGATCCGCAAGCAGGTTAAAGTCCAATCCGTAGCACTGTAAATGCAAATATACACACACTAATGCACTTATTTGTAATAAAAGGGAAAGTAATGTTAGGTATTAAAATTAATAGCTCAACATTCTCAAGCTCGCAAATCTGCAATATAAAATACTTTATTTTAATTTTAATTTCCGTGTTATATCGTTCCTGGCAATCAATGTGTTAATACATATAATGGAACTCGCATGGACTACAATATAATATTTACTGATTATTATTAATATTGCATTATTTCTGGAATGTGGGTCTGATGGTAACTCGTAATTGAAGCCCGTGAGACTTTGAAATCCAACCTCCATTTTTCAGTGACGTAATGATGACAATCTCTGTTGCCATTGGCTCCATCAAAACCCGTAATTATGGGTTTGCCTAATTGATCATGTTCACGGCCTCGCATCCAACGTTCTAAAAATGGTTTACGGGTTTGTGTCTCAAGCCCGTAACACGTGGCTTGTTCTAATTTAATATCTCTGTAACGCAGCCGAGTTTCAAGCCCGCAACACTTGCCGGCATGCCAATGCCGCTACAGGCTTCAAACTTAATAGGGCTGTATATATGCAATTTCAGTGGTGCTTTAATTGAACTCTGGAGTTATACAAAGGTATTGGTAAAAATATCTCCGGTATCTATAAATCCTGGCCTGCCATGGATCCTCAAAGAAGGATCCTCAAAGAAGACTGCAACAACGCTCATGGCTAGTGTTGATAGTTTGTTACCCGGTTCACTTGTAATTTCGAAAATATAATTCAGACATAACATGGATTATAAAGTAAATTCTGCTGATTATTACTGATTAGTCTTTGATAAGGCTCTATTTGGCGTAACAAACTACTATTTTTTTCCACAATACAAATATTTCCTAGCCTATTGTGCTTAGAGTCTAATTGAATAGTAAACATATAGTGCAGATTATCTGTTTTGGGGAAATATGTGAAATAGATACAGTCTCAGACTTCACAGTTGATTGAAATATTTTGACGATACCATTTCTTTCACAACAGCACTGCAAACAAGGTCACAATAAAATGTGTCTGGCATAACGTGGGCCTTTATTTTCAGTGTACAGATGGTGTTTGTGAAGAGAGTGCTGCCAGTGTACTGCAATTCATGTATCATGAACAAACGGCTTCATTGTGGGACTGCTAGGGATCTGAAGTATTTGGCAATTAAGTATATAGCGGCATGAGGCATGATCCTGCCAAATGGACTATGATTGGTGAACTCCATTACTGAGCATGATACAGTGTAATTATGATAAATTGCAACTAAACCATTGCTACATGTATTTATTTTATGTAATATTTGTGAATTTAAATCATTTGGTAGGAAATTCTGAAGACATATTTGCTAAAAACAAATATATTTGCACATGAGTTTATGTATCTTTTAGTTTAAATGTTTATTTTTAACACTATAAAACTGATTATAATACAACACACAAGCATTATGTGCCACTTTTACAAAGTTAAAGTGATGTATGTATATCTAGTATATCAATCTATACTAAGTGCTAGCTCACAGCTTAACCTTAACGGGATATAGAAGGTTCCTAGATTTTACTAGATATATGATATATTTTTGTATCCATTTACTTTTATGTATTTTACTTTATAAATAAGTGCTTATAAGCTCTGTTTTAATGCCTAAAGTAAAACAAATAGTCCCTGAATGGATCTGCTCACTGTTGCATATGCATACACTGAATCTGTAAGGCTAGTTGTGTAGTGTAGTGTCCTAGCCTATCAGGAACTATGTCTCAGCAGCACAATGCAGAATGTTACTGAGAGATGGTAACTGATTGGTTAGTATGAGACATGATGCATCAAGTACAGTAAAGTATGTATCTTCGTAAACTGTAGAGGCAGACCAAAGCAGGTAATATTTGTTTGATTGTAGGAAATAAAAACAAAGCCTATAAGTAAGTCTTAATAAAATAAAAATTACATAAAAGTAAATTGATACACTAGTAAAATCCAGAAACCTTCCATATCCCTTTAAGTGCACACAAACTCTTTTCCAACAAGAGGTGCCTGGGCCTGACAGACAAGGAGATAAGTCAAAAAGTATTTCTTCTGTGAGTAAAAGAAGGAGTACCCTGAGCAAGAGCTGGCTGTGACGGTGCTTGGGTTCTTGGGTGCTGACTGGTGCTGCTGGGAGTGGATTTCTGAGGCTTTGGGCTCAGGCCCAGCAGTTCGTTATTTACCAACCATTCAAAGTCAGGCCGTACAGTAACGGCCTGTAATATGAAGTGTTATGGGCAATGTAGAAACATGCCACAGAAGAGTCATGTCTGCCATCAGTCAATGTATCAAAGTATTATAGTTGGTGCACAATTAACTCTTTATATATATAGCCTGTCTGTACTAATACATAGCATCTCATGAATTCTGAGAGTTGGAGGAATAAGGGAATAAGTCTTATATTTTATATTTACTTCCAAAGTAATAATGCAGAAATTATTCTAATGTCT
Organism: Discoglossus pictus; assembly: GCA_027410445.1. NCBI lineage: Eukaryota > Metazoa > Chordata > Amphibia > Anura > Alytidae > Discoglossus > Discoglossus pictus. Next base: position 335,358,392 of record CM050164.1, on the reverse strand, counting down.
GAGACTGTGATACAATTATAAGATCATTTATCTGCCTGTGAGAAGACAGGAAACATACCAAAATTAAGTGCACATTTTTCTACTACAGTTAAAAAGGTTTTTAGTTGTCCGTTCATCTCAGTAGGGTGAACTGGTAGTGATGAAGATTTTTCGAAACCTGGGGCCCTACGTTAATCAGGCAGTGGAAACTGCGGTATAGTCGTAAATTGGTTACACCTTGATGGTAATCTTTTCACTTGCAATATTACAGCACTTTGCCCACATCTGTAAATCCTTCCTTTGCCACAAGAGATTTTGATGTAGGGCATACCCAAACCAAGTGTTACGGATGAGAAACAGCTCTAGCAGCCAATAGTAAATTAGTAAATGAGAATGTCAGGATTATAATAATGAGTAAAAATAAGTGCCGTCACTGCGGCAAGGAAACCGGAAGACATTTAAATATAAACATATTATCTTTTGCTTATTTTTATTTTATGACATTATATATATAAGTAACAATTGTACTTATAGCTTAAACATATGAACATGAGTTCATTTTGTGTTTTTGTGTTAATAATATATATATGAGTATAGAATATAATATAGTGAGGCATTTGTGGCCATGTTTGTGTGTCCCAGCTCAACTTCCCAGAATGCAGTGTAATAACTGTTTTTCTTGGAACTCTTAGCTGGAAGCAGGTTTTTTAACTTGCTTTAGACATTCAGATGTGAACACAGATGTACTTTTTATTTACTGTACTACTGTACGGTGGAGGGCTTCTATCACTCTTTTGCCCACCATATTATAAATGATTGTTGTGGTGAACTACCTACTCATAATTTCCACAACACAGGCTGAGATCCCGCTCCATGCTGATGATAGCCAGTAAGCTTGAAACAGCTGTACATGGATTGGATACTCAGCCTGTGTTTATTCCAACCTTGGCTTTGCATTAAAGCTGTGTAATACAGCATGCATAAGCTTAAAGGAAGCCATGATTGATAATGGCTAAGGAATGAAGAGTGAGGCATTTGTGGCCATGTTTGTGTGTCCCAGCTCAACTTCCCAGAATGCAGTGTAATAACTGTTTTTCTTGGAACTCTGAGCTGGAAGCAGGTTTTTTAACTTGCTTTAGACATTCAGATGTGAACACAGATGTACTTTTTATTTACTATATATATATATATATATATATATATATACAGTATATATACACACAATGCACTAGAGGAGGGAGACGCTGCTCTGCGAAGCGATGGTCTGCGCTAGCTAAACCCTGCATCCCATTGGCACTGTCAGAAGACCAGAGGCACCCCAGAGGGGAACAAAGAAAAGCCAGCCAAAGGAAGTTGGGAATGCTCTGGAGGCAAGCGTTGGGGCAGCTCGTGCAGCCCTGTCTGAGGCATTATGGAATGTGGCATTCCTCCCCTAACACAGGCGATCAGATGTGGAGCCCCTCTCACAATTTCAGATTGACATGGCAAAGTCTTCACAGCTAGTACAGAATGGCAGAGCCTGCTTGAGCCTATTACAGGTATGGAGAAAGTTATAAGACCTGTTTGGTTTCTTTGGAACTTGGTTTGAGCTGTGAAATTAAATGAAAATAATCTTGTGAGACCTACAGTATATAACTCTTTAAAATCTGCACAAAGAAGGGGCTGTTAGCTCTATAATTGTGGACATATATATCAAAATATTTGTATTATTAATTTAAAAAGATCTGAAAAGAAGGGTCCAATTATATGGTCCCGAAAATAAGGAAATTATTTTGGAGACACCCTGCTCAATGTTAAAATTTCCTGGTGAACCTATTAAACATTTGCTTGGCTGGTGAGAGCAGCATTGATTTGCAAGGAACATGAAGACTCTAAGAAAAGAGAGAAGGAATATATCCCCACTTTTTTTTCTGTTGGGGGAGAGGTTGGAGGAAGGAATAGATGGAGAAATTATTATAGAAAAGATTTGAAACAAAAATGCAGAAAATGCATTAAAATAACATCTTGGAATGTAGGGGGTATAAATTCTCCCATAAAAAAGGAAGGCCATCTTAAAACATCTAAAAAATATAGGAGCAGATATTGCTCCTTTACTATGGTGAAAAGGAGAGATTCTGGAAGGAAGCAGAAACACAATCAATAACTAAGACGTAATTGGAAAATTTAAATAAACCGATTATAATTACTGAGATACAGGATATCATTAGATCATAAAAACAAGGGAAAACACCTGGTCCGGACGGGTAAACTGATGAATTCTATTTAATTTTGTCAGATCAGATATCCCCTATCTTGTTAATATTGATGAATGAATATTTTGTTGGTAATAACGAAATCTCAAAAAGATTTACTGAAGCCAATATTTCTATTTTTTTGAAAAAGGGTAAGAATAAAGAGGAAATAAACAACTGTAGACCAATCTCATTATTAAAATCATATTATAAATTTTGTATAAAAATACTCGCAAATCGATTGCAGCTTCTCCTTAAAGATCTTATAGGAGAGGACCAAACGGGATTTATGCAAGTTAGATCAGTAACCACAAACATTAGGAAGGTAATAAGAATAAATCAAGAATATCAATTAAAAAAATCCATCAGCATAGACACTGAAAAAGCGTTTGATCATGTTGAATGACTTCATTAACCAAAATGGGTTTTAAAGGCAATTTTTGACAAACAATTAAAGCAATATATTCCTTCTCCATTGCCTCACTACTGAATAATGGTTCTAAGTCCATAGAATTTAAATTGCAAAGGGGGACGCAACAGGGTTGTCCCCTGTCTCCTCTGCTCTTCAATATTGTAATTGAACCTTTGGCAAATAAATAAAAAAATACCTTAAAAGGTTTCAGTATTGGTAATAAACAGTTGAGGATTACATTATATGCAGATGACCTGTTGCTGTTCATCGATACACCTAAAGACAATATACACAAAATTATGAAATTTCTGAAAGAATATTCCTCTTTTTCAGGATATAGTATTAATTCTGCAAAATCTTAAATACTTTGGCTTCATCGGGAACACAACATCTCAGAATTTTTATTTAAAATTCAAAAACACTCAATGAGATATCTTGGTATACAAGTAGCACCAACTATCCAGAAAATATACTTATATAATTATAAAAATTGTTTGCACGGGATAGAGAGAGATCTGACATTGTGGAAGAATCTACCTTTATCTATTTTAGGAAGCATTGCTGTTATAAATATGGTAATTTATCCAAGAATTTAGTTTTTTTCTCCAAAATCTCCCCTTTTTTATTAAAAAGGAAGAAATAAAAAAAAAATGCACAGCCTATTCAAATTTTTTTATTTGGAATCATAAAAGGGCTTGAATTAGTCTTGAAAAATTATGGCAAAAAAAAAGTAGCAGAGGCAGCAACTTACCGAATATAAAATTGGCTAATTGTTCAATTCTATATAAGATGACTATAGAGTGGTTAATTAAAGAAAAAAAGTTTAGAAATTTTGACTGGGAATGCGCTTTGAAAGCCATGAAGAAGTCTCATATCTCTTACATAATTTGAAAACAGAAATAGGAGATTAGGGAAGACATACTAACTTATCCCATGTTACAGAGTTGGAGAACTTCCTCTAAAAGTATTGGGGCATCATTCTATTAGCGGCCGTAGCCGTTGCGGGGCCGCAAGGACCGGCCGCAAGCTATTCTGCTATTCTATTCCCTTACGGCCGGAGGCTCCGGCAGGCTTGCGGCCGGTGCCTTGCTATCTCTTGCGGCCGCTCGCGCCAGAGGAAAGCCTTTGATCTAAAACGGCCGCAAGAGTTTTGCAATTCAATTGCTCCGGGAAACCTCTCTGCAAGGCTAAAAACGAGCCGCTGCTTACTTGCAGGAAAGAGGTCCCGCTAGCACCAATTAAGCACATAAAATAGCTCAAATAAAGCCATCCTGCACTTTGAGAAGACTATAAAGGGATTTTAGGTGTTATAAAAAATAGCACATAATTATCCTATACTCAAATCCGTAAAATATTTTATTTTTAATATCCGTAAAATATCCATGTAAAAAGTCCAGAGTGCTTGGAGCACCTCAGACCCGCCCACGCCGCAGCCGGAAAATAAACAGTTAATTTGAACTCGGGTTTGGGCTGATGTGCAAGCTTGAGAGTGGGTTACTTTTAATCCTCATGTCCCCCAATCTGATCCCTAGCATTTACAGAGCTGTACAGTGCAGGCTTGAATTTATTTTTGAGTTTTTATATTTCACAGCTTACGGCCGGTTCCAAGATATGCGGCCGGCCGTAAAAGGAGATCCTTGCGGGGCCGTATAATAGAATCGCGAGTTAACTGAGCCCCCGCAAGGAATCGCAGCCTTACGGCCGATTTACGGCCGCTAATAGAATGAGGCCCTTGGTATGGTACCAAATGCCACTTAAAAATAATCCTGAATTTTTACAGGAATTGAATATAATTCCTTATAAAAAGGATGAAAGGGAAATGGATAATATAGAATACTTTCTGGAAAGGGATTCTAAAGCCATTAAAAGCTTTGAAAAAAATCTGTGGTGAAGCTAATATACAAAAATAACAGTGGTACTTCTTTACACAAGTGAAAAGCTATATAAACAAACTTGAAAGGAAAAATTCAAATTTTTGGGAAGGAGATAAAACAACTAAATTGATTCAGGATTATTGTAAAGGAAAATGTGCTATGAAATACATACTGTATATAAAATTATTCAAGATCAATTTTGGCCAAAAAATGAGAATAAATAGTTTGCAAATGGGATAAATTGTTTCCAGATTTTGAAGAAGATGAAGAAATATTTAAAAGTATAGATAGAGTTAGGAAATATATTCCATTCGCTGACTTTCATTAACAACAATTTAAGATTATACATCAAAGTTATTATCTTCCTAAAATTTTGTGGAGAATAGGCAAAATTAGAACAAATGTATAAAATGTAAAATGCGAGATCCAAATTACAAGCATTTATTTTGGCAATGTAATAAAATATATAGATTTTGGAGAAAGGTTCAATACTGGCAAAAAAACAAGCTAAGTATAGATATCATATAAAAATGCACAAATAGTCCTTTTTGGAGATATTAATAATAAAATATATAAACAATGGAGATTTTTGGAAATTATTGTTTTTCTGGCTAAAAAAACTTATTATGATAAAATGGATAAATATGAGAGCCCCCCCTCAATATTAGAATTAATACAAATTATTTTTGAAGCAGATGATCGATCGTTGATCAATATGACAGAATGGGTAACTTAGAAAAAAGGAACAAAGAATTTCAATTAAAGTGGTATAATTATTATGAAAAAATAATTTTACTTGAAAATGACAACCATTCAAGCTTATGTCTAAGCAAGCACTGGAATGAACAAAATAATTTTAGTTCCCATCAAAAGAATCACTGATTTCTAGATTATGATAATGTTTGTTTGTTCCTTCCTCCTCCCCCTCCTTCCCCTTCTCCCTTTTTTTTTTTTTTTTTTGCAGATGGTTTAAGATTTTTTGGGATAATGACTGTCAATTAGTACACATAAGCTAGAAATTAATCTTTCAGTAATTGATATTTGAATATTCTAAATGTTTTAATTGAATTTGAATTAATTATTTAAAAAAAATATATATAAATATATATATATATTATATATATATTTGTCTGTATGATAAGAATGTGTTAATTTGATATGATTGTAAACTATTCAAAGAAAATAAAGAATATATACTTAAAAAACACGTAATATTTTCTTCATTTCTTGCTGTTAGGCACTACACTGGATTGCGAGTGATCTGTAAAAACGTATTAGCATAGGATTTTGGTGTAAAAGTCTTAAGAAGTAACTCATATTTTGTCGGTGCAAAAAACAATGGAGATTTGTGCTTTGTCATGCCGCAGTCACCCACAGCAGTTCTCTCGTAAAGTTTTTGGGATGGTGTATTAGCATAATAGCTATAATTACAAATAAAAATAATAAATTAACTACTAATTTTTTTTACAATCTAAAATATTTTTGCTTATTTTCAAGTTTAGTTCTTTAGTTTTTGACCACAATGGACCTTTAATTATTGGATTACAGTTCACTGCCACCCATACTGCATTATCCAACTACTGCTGAAACATTGCACAGAACATCCATATAATCAGTTTGGCAGTATAATGATTACATGGGTTTTGAGTTCCTATGGATATGTACCACATTTAAATATTAATCAACATTTTTCAAGAGAATGTTTGTAAAAAAAATGGCTACTATTAAAATGGAGCAAAGAAATTTCATTACACATAGTGATATATTAGTCGCTTTTATGTGTTAGAAGCAGCAAGATTTCTTATTACATATGAAATACTTTCAAGTTCAGATAGTGATTCTATGAATTACCCTGGAACTGCATAAAAAAAGAAAACATCTTTTAAATCACATAATGAACAATAACTGTGCTTATAGTATTTTGTTGCATTGCTAGATGTTTTTCCTAAATGATTGACGTAATGTTAAATAACATCCGTTTTCTGTAGCTTTTTCATTTTGCTTGTTAAAAATACAATTTGGTTCAATTATCTGACAATGAAGTCCCTTAGTAATAAATCTAACATTCAAAAAAAATCATTTCCAGCAAATTACTCCAATAAAATCAATCTCGGCTTTACCCAACAGTAGAAACAAATAAATTACATACTATTGATAAGCTCTGTGGGTTCAATTGTTATTTAAAAAAAGGCTAGGAGCTATATGCCATTGGGTGTTTTATGCAATTGAGCTCTGATGTCTACAAAAAAAAGTGCTTACACAAGTGTAAATGTTTCCATGAATTACAATTAAACATGGGATATGTAGAGACCTGTTTTATCAAGTGTATGTAATGCTCACAAACCAACTTTTTATTTCAAATGATATATGTAAAAGGATTGTGACTGTCATCTTTCTTATATTTACAGAGATCCAGTAGGCTGACCCTTCTTTATTTGGGTAAATGCATTATAATATCAGATCTGTATAAAGCAATAATTAAAATGTATATTTGCAGTTGACAACATGTAGGAAAATATCAATAATTTAGAAATATATGTACAAATTTTAGATAAAATTAAACTTTTTGGGAACTACTTCCCCTGGCCTATACATAGCAAAGGACAGTGTAAACGGCACTGGCATTTTGCTGAGTACGTCTTGAGCTGCCACAAACAATAGGTCCATCTACCCTGACTATATTATCTAGATAAAAATGCAAATCATTGCAAGACATTGCATCAAGCTACACTTTATCTAAACTTTGCCATAACATTTATTTGCACTAACATTCCATAGTTTTTTCATTGGAAACAAACACGAGATTTGTATGTATGTACTCTTATACTTTAATGTTTAAACTTTTCAGTAAACAGTCACTAATCAAAGATATTGAGATAAGACTTTAAGCGAAAATGGAAAAAGCAATGGAAAAGCTTATAGATTTCAGTAAATGGCTATTAAAAGTATGCATCCTATATCTTAATTTAATGTACAGATTATAAATGGTGATGTTTAATTAAAAAATCAACTTATAGGACCACTGTGTTCATATATTCAAAATATAATGTTTTCTAGAACTACACTTAATGATAAAGATGTTTTTAAAATGGAAAAAATAGATTCTCTAATGAATTACTTTTTATGCAAATTATGCGGCTGTAAAATCTCTGTGGTGGGAGGAGACTTTAAATTCACAGGAAGCTTTTATCTATACAATAGGAATGTGGATGCCACTAGTGCCAGAACTTTAAACAGGAAAGCTCATTAGTTTACAAGGACACAGCCTCTTGATAAAACAGCAGAAACATCCAAGAACCCAGCAGTAAAGAATATTTGCATATACAGGTATATCTCGCTTAACGCTACTCCTTTGAGCTGTGATTCTTTATAGCACTATTTTCATCAGTAATTCCCCACTTAGTACCAAGCCTTGCAATAGTGTGGTTTTGAGCACCAAATCCCTTTAAATCCCTGCTTAGCGCTCTCCGATTCGCCATAGCTCTGTCTGAGCGATATGTCGATAAAATGCTCCATTTCATCTTAAGGAGCATATAAACTGGCTATACATTGTAACAGCCAGTAATAGTTTTTCTCTAAAGTTAATAATTCCTGAGTTATGCAGCATTGTATGCTAATTTGAATTTCAATATGCTAATTTATATCATAGAATGCTTAATAAGGGTGAGTGAAGAGATCTAACACTAGAGGATGTTGTTTTGACCACCACAGAAACAAAAAGGTTAATTATCTCAGGGATTGTTCACGTTAGGAAAAAAATTGCTGATACAATATATAGACATTTTATCATGCTCTTTAATAATAATAACTTAAAAAATCCAAAGCATTTCATATCAACCTCAGAGGTTCAAGTCTCTTCTAGGGAGCTCACACTATTTGTATAATGCCACATTTAGCATGCTATAACTGATTGGCAGGAATTGTGAACACAACCATATTTATTCTCAAAAAAATTATTATAAGGTAAATATTGTAAATCCTTGTGCTAGGCTCATATACTGTATCTCTTCTGTTGTTCCCCTCACTGTCTAACCACATCTGCAAGAATTAAAGGACCACTGCAGTTCAAGAAAAAAAGACACTTGGTTGACAAGTATATACTAAACTAATAATAACAGCGGTGTATGCCATGTATATAAAAAATGTTGGGGGTGAAATCTAAATTTTTAAAGATTCTGTTAAAAGGGCCATTTAACTCAATGTAAGTTCTCTTCGTAGTGTGAAAGAGCACACGATTGTATGTTAAAATGATCCTTTTTTTAAATTACACTGATAACAGCTAAACTCTCTAAAGTCTGTTTACAAACCCTGGGCCTCATTCAAATGCAATTAGGCCAATTGAATAGGGCTCTATATGAGCACATAGCATATATTTTTACAGACGTTTATAGGGTCTCATTCAATTGCAATTTGAACAATTGAATAGGGCTCTAAATAAGCATATTTTATTAAAGAAGTTTTTAGTTAGTAAACATATATCCAAAAGCAAGGTTTTCACTAACTAGAAAACTTCTTTAAAAATATATGCTATGTGCTTATTTAGAGCCCTACTCAATTGGCCAAATTTCAATTGAATGAGGTCCTTAGTTAGTGAAGAACTTGCTTTTGGATAGGTGTTTACTAACTAAAAACCTCTGTGCTTATATAGAGCCCTATTCAATTGGCCAGATCGCAATTGAATGAGGCCCACAGTCTGTCCTGCCATTTGGCAGTTTCATGAATAACAACAGACAGTCATGTGCACGTTGTGAGCACACTGATTTATAACAGTTTTTACATGAACTCAGGAATGGACTCAAAAGTTAATCAACAGTTGTCCTGTTTAGGTTCTTCCAGCATCCCATGCTCTGCACAGATATATGTGGGGAGGGTTTACCTGAATTTTTTCTTTTGTGTACTACACAGAGCTGCAGTGTGTGTCTGGAAGGGGGAAGTCAGTGACTAATGTGAACACAAACTTTTATTTATTGAATTCTCAGTGAAAAATGCACATATTTCCAAAATTATTTCAGCATGTTTTTAGGAGATCTTTACTGGGAGACACAAAAATGCCTCTGAGAAGCCTGCATTCATATATCAAATCCAACACTATTAACAACCCAACACCTTAATTGTGTCGGGTTTGAGGCTTAATTGCTGCAATCCGACACAATTAAGGGTTTATAGGGCCACTTAACTCTGCACCATTTTTAGCACTGTAAAGATCTTCTAAATGCATGTTGAAATATTTTTCGAATTTTTGAAATTCATGCATTTTTCACAGAAAATTCATAAATTAAATCTCTGTTTTCACGTGTCACTGGCAAGCCCCAAGACAAACCCACAGCAACAACTCCCATGCAGTGAGCATAAGCAAAAAGAAAGTTAGCCCTTCCCAAATTCATCTGTGCAGATAAAGGAATGTTGGAATCAGCTAAATAAGACAATTGTGGATTAACATCTCATGCTGCATTCCTGAGTTCAGGGAAAACTATAAATCTTTGTCGTTACCGTGCCTTTGGTGTCAGCATATGTTATTATTCATGGGACAGTCGGTAGGCAAGCTACAGTGTGTTTGTAAACACACCTATTACTAGGTGTTATTAGTGTAATTAAAAAGTGAGGTAAATGGCCTTATAATACTGCAAGCTAGGGGATAACCCTCCAATATCTACTAGCTACTATGAGCCCGGGGAAGCCTCAGGATTCTCCCTTCCTACGCTACTACTATGGGCCAAGGGATCCCCTGTGATTTGCCCCTGCCTACCATCTATGAGCCCGGGAATCCATTGAGATTCCCCCTTCCTATGTGCTATTAGCAGGGGATCCCCTGGGATTCTCTCTTTCTATGTGCTATGAGCTAGGGATCCCCTGGGATTCCCCCTTCCAACATGCTAGCCCCTATGACTCCAGGTATCCCATATCTAAATTATAACCATGGGGCAATTAGAGACTCTCACCCCATGTTACCTATCATTAACCTAATATATTGCTTTTTATATGCAATACAATGAAAGTCTCTAAAGACCCCATGGTATATGTAACTATAACCCTTTGGCCCCCATGTTACCTACAATTAACCTCCATACATCAGTGGACCTTAACAGACACCAGTGGCAACTAAAATGAACTCCCATATCACAGAGGTCCTTAATAGACCACAGAGTTGCTTAACAGACCCTGTTGCAACTAAACTTAACCCCCAATACTACAGAGGTCCTTAACAGACCCCTGTGGCACCTAAATGTAACCCCATACCATGGATGTCCTTAACTGACACCTGTGGCACCTACCTCCTTTATTGACCACAATGGTAAAATGAACTATAACCATGGAAGTTCTCATGGAACCCATAGCATCTATCATTAACCCCTGTGCATTGGGGTTAATGTTAGAATCCACTAGGGTCTATGAGGATGCCAATTGTTATAGTTAGTGATACCACTGGGGTCTGTTAAATCTTTCCATACAGTGAGGAAGGGTTTATATAGATATATAGGGAAAAATAAGGATGTTTGGGCTAGTGTATTCTATTCAAGGTAGTGGGTACCATTCTGTAGCATTGCTATTAAGACTACTGATATTCAGACTCAGGGTTTTGTGAGAGAGCTATAAATCCCAGTGGGTGCAAGTCAGTACGTTTTACAGATTTTACCATAGAATAGCTCCAGAAATTTACTTTTCAAAACTCCTGTTGCTGCGAGTCAGGCTTCCGAGAGTTCTTACGGGAGCCAGCGATATTTTGTGTTACATGGCATCCTGAGACCTGGCTGATGGGGTGGGTGTTTTCAGTTATCAGTGCAGGGAGGGGTGGGGAGGAGCAAAGAGGCAGAACTCCAGAGCCTTTGTTTGATAATTGGATACAATTGAACTTGACAACACACCCCTCCTCCCAAACTGTCCCAGAAGCAAAACATTGCATCAAAGGATGCAATCATAACTCTACAGAAATGTAAACACCCCTCTCACACACAACTGTGTGTAGTGGTCCTTTAATCCTAACACTCACCTATGAAATCCTCAACAACATTGCACCTGATCTCTATGTTAGTCTCCTCCCTGCCCTTGACGTGCTAATTTCTTCATCCATTATCACCTCCTCACTCTCTTATATCCAAGACTTTTCTTATGCTCCCCCACTTTGGGGAGGTCTCTGCCTCGCTCTGACTGTCTCTTCCATACTCTTTACAGTTTCAAACACTCTCTGGATCCTGCTGTCACACCAACAAGAAATCCCCTCCCTTTTGTCTCTATACCCTTAATCCACTTGGATCGTAAGCTCTTACGAGAGCAGGGCCCTCTACACTTTCCCACTTTCTCTACCAGCATGTAAACATTTGTCATGTTGTATCATGTTTGTCTTATGTATCCACAGTATTTCCTGTACTTAGCTCTATGGCTTGCTTGCGGGCTCGCGTAGCGAGGGCAGCTAGTGAGGGCCTCAGTTGCTGGCATGGAGCGCCGGAAGCGCTCTATGCCAGCAACTGCGACCCTCGCAAACTTTACGTTGCAACGCAAACAACACGACACACCAATTACGACCCTCGCAAAATTTACCTCGCAACGCAAACAACATACGACACACGTTAACACACATTACGACCTCACAACACTCGGACGCAGCTCGCGGACATTACAAAATTCAAAACACAATACATACACACAGCACATACATAAAAAGCTTAGCTGCAGCAAGAGGAAGCATCCAGGACCTCAAAAAAGCAACTTACACCTTGATTTCACTCAAAATAAAAGAGTTTACACACTAAACAATTTGCTAAGCGACAGAAAAAATGACCGCCGAACAAAACGAAAACAAGGCTACACACGCAAACACCATACGAGACACGTTACCACACATTACGCCCTTGAAAAAAATCGGACGCAACACGCAAACATAAAAACATTTAAAACACAATAAATACACACAACACACATATAAAAAGGTTACCTACAGCAAGAGGAACCATCCAGCACCTCAAAAAACCAAGTTACACCTTCATTTAACTCAAAATAAAAGAGTTTAGACACTAATAAAATCCCTAAGCGAGAGAAAAAATGGCCGCCGAACAAAACGAAAACGAGGCTACAGCACTCTAAACACGGAAAACACCACAACACACTCGCAAAACACCACAAGAAACTCGCAAAACACCACAAAATACCTACGGATAATCCGCTAAGACGCATACCACACATTACCCGCCATTTTACGGCAATGCGGAAGTACACCACTACGCTAACGGTTTCGTATAGCGCACGCACACTATTACACTGCACACATTCACCACGCTTACACAGCAGCTCCACACCACTAATGCTGCAGCAACATCAAAACACATTTCCAGCTCTTCAACACAAATCTTCAAAATAGGTAAGGTATATTAATTTATTAATGTATTATATATTTCAGTATTACACACCAAACAGCATTAGCTCACTTACAATTTCATTGCCGTCATTTTTTGATGGGCAAGTCGCTAGTCACATATATAGTTGTGAGCAAGCAGGTTGTTGCTAACGCTGCAGGCTCGCGTAGCGAGCCCGCAGTTGCTGGCAAGGAGCACGAAAGTGCTCCTTGCGCTGGTGAGGAGAGCTGTAGGTGCTTATCCATACGACCCCCTACGACTTTGCGGAGGTGGAGGCTCCCACATTGCCTGCAAATTTATGGACTTAGCATGCACAAATACGAGCCGCGGGACTTACAAAAAAAAACATTACGACCTCGGAAAAATACAAGCTTAGCGCCCGAACCCCGCGCACATGAAAATATTAAAAACACAATAAATACACACAACAAACACATAAAAAGCTTACTCACAGCAAGGGGAAGCACCCAGGACCTCTGCAAGTGAAGTTACACCTCAAATTAACTACAAATTAAAGAGTTTATACACACGAAAATCCCCTAAGCGAGAGAAAAAATGGCCGCCGAAAAAAAACGAAAACAAGGCTACAGGCAAAACACCACGAAACACATACGGATTTTCTGAAAAAACCACATACATAACCGCCATTTTACAACACTAACTTACACAATGCGGAAGTACACAGCTACCTTAACGGATTTTCCTCGCGCACGCACACTATTTACACTACACCATGCACACATGGCTGACACTTACACATCAGCTCCACAACAGTGCAAACCTACATTGTATGCTGCAGCAACATCAAAACAGATTGCCAGCTCTTCTGCACAATGCTTCCTGCATATATTACTTCAAAATAGGTAAAGTATATTCATTTATTAATTTATTCATTATTTCATTAGCATGAGGCTTGCAATGAGCGCAAAAGGATCTCGGATCACCAACAAAATTAATGTCTCAACCAAACACTATTACCTGCCTTACAATCTTATTGCCGTCATTTTTTGACGGGCAAGTCGCTAGTATTAGTAATAATAATAAAAACTCTACAAACATTAAAACTTTAAGTAGCTTTTTTCTTGTTAGTTAGCTGAACCGGTATTTCAAATTATCAATAATGGGTTAGAGGACTAATCAATTCAGTATGTTTGGCAGAGCTAGTATTTGAGTTGGGCAAGTTAATCCCATGCAGATGGCACATAGGACTAAGGTCTCCAGACGAGTTGCATTCCTACTCTGTGTGTTATTTAAAGCATATTTCAATAAATTACACATAAAACAAAATTCTCTTTAATAGGAAAATCTTAGATAGAGGGACCGCTTTACGGTGTGATAGAGTAATACACCTTCTCACAATGTATTATGCATTTATTATTTAATGAGTTAAATATTGCAATATTTTATACTAACGTTTTATGAGATTTAGTCGAACCTTTAGAGAGATGAGATTAGCCATACTTGGTAGAATATGTGTTACTATCTTTTTTTATTCTCAGAGGGACAGTACAATGTACCTATTTCAGGCTGTAGGATTCATGATATAACATATTTAATCATTTATGGAGTTTTATACATTGTATCTTCTTAGTTTACTTGTAGAAAAGTTATGCTATTGCCCCATATACTTCTGAAACTGTTCTTTATGAGTTTTATAAGACACATTGCAGTATTTAAAAGACAATGTAAATTGCAAATATTCTAAATATCATTAAACTAAATTACCCTAAATCAATTAAATAGTAAGTACGTATAGGCACAAGGTAAAGGGCATAAAATGTTTGAAAAAAGTTTCAGTATGTTGAAATGTGCTGTCCAAATCAGCGGTGGGCACAGAGTGATCCAGGGGTTTATGTGGTTTTCAGGCATTTTCCATGATGCCACCCACTCTGGAGTGGGAGAGCATACCCCTTTTCAACAATACACAGCTAATTATATCTCTCTAAAATTAGCATATAATACCCCATTGTACTATTAAACACTTATCCTCTATTACCAAGCACACATACAAGGTAAACGCGTAAAGAGTGATGTGAAATGTCCACTTGGTTCAGGACCTGACATCTTAGTTGATAATTAATGTGCCACTTGTGTTAATATTACTTATCCCAGGCATGCTTAAATTCCTGTTTGATCCTCCCACTTCCACTGGAAGACTTCCACTTATTAGCTTCTCGTTCTGTAAAGTAGTACTTTCTCACATTATCTCTAAATCTTGCACTCTACAGCTTAAAATTATGACCTCTTCTATTTGCATTCCACTTTTTCTTGAAAAAACTTATCATCGAACTTTATTGAATCCTTTGATATATTTGAAAGTTTCTATTATATCACCGCTCTCCGTTATATCCTTTAAGCTATACATATTCGGAGACATGAAGTCTATCTCTCATTGTATATCTTAAGCAGTGCTGTTCAATTTATTTCGTTTTAGGTTCAAGATTGTATTGGCAAATGAGCCAACAAAAAAGAAAATTGTATATCTAAATATAGAAATGTATATGCTTATATATATATTTAGGAATAAAGAATTGTGATTGAATGTATACGGTAATATGTTTTATTTTAATGTGAGGTTTGTGGGCCACAGAATGAAGACTGCTGGTAGACTGCATCCATTCCATGCACCAGTTGTTGGACATCACTGAACTAAGCCGAATGATATAGAGGGATATAGAATGGAAATATTCACCATCACATATTATAATTGTCTAACTACGTGACGTCATCACGCTCCGTTGCGCAGTGCGTACGACTTTGCGATGAGCACCGCAGGTGCTCATCGCATGGCGAGCCTCGCACAGCGAGGCGAGTTGTTAAATCATTGCACTTTGGCAATGAGCGCCGCAGGCGCTCATTGCAGGCGAGCCTCGCGTAGCGAGGTGAGCCGTTACATCGAAGCACTTTGGCAATGAGCACCGCAGGCGCTCATTGCAGGCGAGCCTCGCGTAGCAAGGCGAGCCGTTACATCGTAGCAATTAGAAAAAAAATACGAGGTGAAAAAAATTACGAGATAAGTGGCGGAACCAAAAAACAAACAAGAATGAAGACTGCTGGTAGACTGCATCCATTCCATGCACCAGTTGTTGGACATCACTGAACTAAGCCGAATGATATAGAGGGATATAGAATGGAAATATTCACCATCACATATTATAATTGTCTAACTACGAGACGTCGTCACGCTCCGTTGCGCAGTGCGTACGACTTTGCGATGAGCACCGCAGGTGCTCATCGCATGGCGAGCCTCGCACAGCGAGGCGAGTTGTTAAATCATTGCACTTTGGCAATGAGTGCCGCAGGCGCTCATTGCAGGCGAGCCTCGCGTAGCGAGGTGAGCCGTTACATCGAAGCACTTTGGCAATGAGCACCGCAGGCGCTCATTGCAGGCGAGCCTCGCGTAGCAAGGCGAGCCGTTACATCGTAGCAATTAGAAAAAAAATACGAGGTGAAAAAAATTACGAGATAAGTGGCGGAACCAAAAAACAAACAAGAATGAAGACTGCTGGTAGACTGCATCCATTCCATGCACCAGTTGTTGGACATCACTGAACTAAGCCGAATGATATAGAGGGATATAGAATGGAAATATTCACCATCACATATTATAATTGTCTAACTACGAGACGTCGTCACGCTCCGTTGCGCAGT
The DNA here is from genome assembly GCA_027410445.1 of Discoglossus pictus. Taxonomy (NCBI): domain Eukaryota; kingdom Metazoa; phylum Chordata; class Amphibia; order Anura; family Alytidae; genus Discoglossus; species Discoglossus pictus. The sequence goes on along the minus strand of CM050164.1, from coordinate 335,341,897 downwards.
GCGTACAAGGCGAGCCGTTACATCGTAGCAATTAGAAAAAAAATACGAGGTGAAAAAAATTACGAGATAAGTGGCGGAACCAAAAAACAAACAAAAAAATTAATACACACTAAAAAATAAAATAAAGGTCACTTACAGCATGGGGAACCAGGCAGGACGTCTGGAAGTGAGTTGGAACTGCAATTTAGATCGATCGCGAGGCTCGTCGTTACATCGTAGCAATTAGAAAAAAAAGAGGTGAAAAAAAGCCGTTACATCACAGCACTTGAGCCGTTACATCGTAGCAATTAGAAAAAAAATACGAGGGGAAAAAAATTACGAGATAAGCGGCGAAACAAAAACAGTAAAAAAAACACTAAATACACACTAAAAAATAAAAAAAGGTCACTTACAGCATGGGGAACCAGGCAGGACGTCTGGAAGTGAGTTGGAACTGCAATTTAGATCGATTTAGCCGAGTTACAAAGATCGAAAATCGGCTAAGCGAGAAAAAAATGGCCGCCGAAAAAAATGAAAACGAGGCTATACTACTACGAACTGCGTAAAACACAGCCACAGACGTATGTGTTTGAAAAACAACGAGATAAGAACGTATGTCTTTGAAAAACAACGAGATAAAGGATGCAGGTTAACCGCTCAATGAGTAAAAAGACAGTAGCGAGTACATTTTACGAAACACAATTACAGATTTACGCATTAACACAGATTTAACGACTTTGTCTCGCACAAGATCGGATTTCCCGCCTAAACCAACGCATTTGATGTGAAATATGTTGCAAGTTACAAAGGGACAAATGTAGCGTCATGTTGTGTGACAAACAAATTTCACTACATTTAATTTTTATTGACCGTCATTTGACCGTTTGACCATATTTACTGTTAAACCGTAGTACTTTAGCGGGCTGAGCGATGAGCGCCGCAGAAAAAATACTGCATGAACAAAACGAAAACCAGGCGACAGCACTATAACCACGGAAAACACGTACCGATAATCCTCTAAAACGCATACCACACATTATCCGCCATTTTAGGATAATGCGGAAGTACACAGCTACATTAACGGTTTCGGCTCGCGCACGCACACTATTACACTGCACACGTTCATCACGCTTACACAGCACCTCCACACCACTAATGCTGCTGCAACATCAACACAGATTGCCAACTTTTCAACACAATGCATAAAAATACGTAAATTCATTTATTAATTTGATTTCTATATTTCAGTAGTACACACAAAACAACATTAGCTACCTTACAATTCCATATGTATATTAATAACTAAACAACTTTTAAAACAAACACATCTGATTGCCCTCATTTTTTGACGGGCAATACGCGAGTTTCTTATAATAGTCCAGCACTAGATTTGTAGCTCATACCTAAATTACATTTTACTGGAACAACTCTCTGCTCCCATATGTTCAAATTTACACACAGCATCACTTTCCAAGAAGTTCTCACAAGTAAAATGCTAACAGCCTTATTAAATTGTGATTCAGTCAATTGAATAGGGCTTTATATAAGCACACAGCATATTTTTTTACAGAAGTTTTTAGTTAGTGAAGACCTTGCTTTTGGATAGAAGTTCACTAACTAAAAATGTCTGTAAAGAAAAATATGCTATGTGCTTATATAGAGCCCTATTATGGCCTAATTGCAATTAAATAAGGCTGTATATTATTAGAGGGCTCAAGCATTGCATAACATTTTTAACAACACTTTAAACTTTTATGGTTAATAAACCATGGCCCAACATCAACGCATACTTACAAGAAAACAAAGTGCAAAAAGTATACTGATGGGGATGCCTCCACCCAAATACCTTGTCTTGCTTCAGTATCACTTTATTGCGGAAGGGTTACACACTAACCTGGTGCCTACAGCCAATCAGCCAATGCATATCAGCGGATCTCAATGACTATGGAAGATGATATTTTCTAAAGATCCATTTTGGTTTTGCTTCATTTCCAATTTATTTCAAACTGTTACATGAATTTAATGAACTATCTATTTTAAATAAAAAAAATAAAAAAAATTGTATTGAGCTATTCTTGTATTGTGTAGTATTGTTATCAGTACTATTTAAAGATACATTTTATACTTTAAATATAATTGAATTTATGTTAATAGTTATTTAAAATTAGCTCACAGAGTGACTATGAAAATATCATGAAAATCAGCATTTGGTAGGGTCAGGCAGACTGATCTTTAGTTTGCCATTTTTCTAAATGGAGCTAATATAACAGTAGTATAAAATCATTGTGTATGATACAACACTCTTATCACAATTTATGTTGCTGTAACAGGGTGTGTTCATTTTCATTCTGCTTTGTGCACTATACAGATGGGGTCTATTTATTTCTCCTTTGAGCTACATTGCTAGAAAAACAATTTGTACAGCCCTTTTAAATATTTAAAAGATTTTACCTTCATCCATCTGATGACCATTTCCAGTCAACACTGTCCGCTAGGTAGGAACTTGTAATATGTCCTTTATATAGAAGATGAAAGCAATGAATGAAACCACTTTTGGTTTGGCAAGATTGAAGATAAACATATAAGGCAGTCCTAATATAAAATGAATTTTAGAAACACAGATTTGTTTGTTGCTATTTCCATTTTTTATACATTAATTACTATATTCACCCATCAGTGTTTTAAACACAATGTAAATTTAAGATATTGAAAAAATGATGTACTGTGACATGTCTGAGTAACATAAGCATATGCTACAGAGCAGTAATACTTTTAAAGGGCAACATATGTTAGAAAATGTATGTTTTACGATGTGTAGTAATATTTCTTATACACTTTTTATCAGTGCTCTTATACAGTATTTGCAGAATATCTACTACCAACCTTTCAGAAATGACATGCAGATTTCATTTATTTACTCTAATTTATGGAAGGAAGCAAGTGCTAGTAATATATTAGCAGCCTTATTAAATTGCAATTCGGCCAATTGAATAGGGCTCTATGTAAGCACAGAGCATACTTTTTTTTTACAGAAGTTTTTAGTTAGTGAAGACCTTGCTTTTGGATAGAAGTTCACTAACTAAAAACTTCTGTAAAAAAATATGCTCTGTGCTTATATAGAACCCTATTCAATTTGCCAAATCGCAATTTAATAAGGCTGATAAAGTTTAGTAGATCTGTTTAATTTACTCACTTTTATTTCCAATGCACACATTTGGGTACTTTAAAGGACTACTGCAGTTTGGTAACTTACACAGAAGTATCATGCATGCTGGCTAATTATACTCTGACTTAAAGATTTACTATTTATATATATTTTTTAATGTTTAGTAGTGCTTTGGATATTTAAATTGTATCAAAATAAACCTACATATGAATAATACGTATATAATAAACCTATATGTTTTATTTAGTTCCAGTGTTAACCTATAGGGTTTATTATTTTAAGACTCAATCACATTCATACTAAAAGATTTTCAAATAAAAAAAAGATGTATCTCTCATTGGTGTTAACATTTGTTCAGTGAGTGCCTAATGGGTGTTCTACTGCCAGATATCCTCATAGGAAATGATCACCTTAATGGATATGGACATTTCTTACTCAAGAAATGATTGGATTCAGATAACTTGGTAACCAGCTTGCTGTTACTTGGTCTTCTTTTTCTTATTGTGTGTGCCATCTGTTAACTTTATTAACCTTATTGGCTGTTTTTAGCTGATAATCATAACATTCGGAACGTCCTAGTCAGCTTTTTGTTTATTTTTTTTTAATGTGAACAAGAGATGAAAAAGCGTCTGTTAGGTTAATGGGTCTAATTGGATGAATGTCCTAGGGCCTCATTCAATTGCGATTTGGCAAATTGAGTAGGGCTCTATATAAGCACACAGCATATTTATTTTACAGAAGTTTTTATTTAGTGAAGACCTTGCTTTTGGATAGAAGTTCACTAACTAAAAACTTCTGCTTATATAGAGCCCTTTCCAATTGGGAAAATCGCAATTGAATGACGCCCCTAGATGGGACCTCTCCAAGATTTATCAACTTAGTGAAGCTGTCCACGAAATGTTTTATTGAATGCTGGTATTAATTAAACAATTATAAATTGCGGTTAAAACCACCTGCATACTATGGCCGCTATTTAATTCCAAGCCGTAATTACCTTCACACTGGCCGTATTTCTGCACTTTAGAAATTTGTTACAGTTACAGATGTAGTGTCGTGGCTAGAGCTTCTGCCTTCCAGGGCAACCCCTGATTGACCCCCATCCCACCACCCCCCTGCCCTTCCCCACCGTCAAACTCAGGGGGAGTACGGGGCGGCAAAAACACACACAGGCTTACGCATACACTCACAAACACACACAGAGGCACACATCCACACAGACACTCACAGACACACAGACACAGACAGACTTACACAGAGACAGACACACAGACACACTCACACATACAGACACACTCACAGACACACACACACTCACAGACACACTCATGGACACACACACTCACACAGACTTACATACACAGAATTACATAGCCCGTAAGTTACAATTTAGACAGAGCCAATAGTAAATGAGTCCGTTATCATGATGTCAGTAAAACATGGAGTTTAAACTACATTCAATTAGTGTGTAGAAGTCTGATTTGCAATCGGACTTGCAATCCAGAAATGTATATATCAATAAAAATCAATAAATCAACTGTTCTAGTCCATGCGGGTTCCATGATATGTATTAACTCCTTGATTCCCGTGATCAATATAACACGTAAATAAAGCGTAAAAGAAATAATTTTTTATAGCAGATTTGCAAGCTTGAGATTATTGTGCAATTAATTCTATTACCTATCATTGCTTTCCCAGTGGGCATTTTTAAGTACAGTATTAGGTGTTTATTTACTTTTGTAGTGTTATGAACAGGTGTTTAACCCACTTGCGAGTCCTATTTAGTACACATAGAATTGTTTGTAGCCAATTAAATATCAGTAACATTTACAGGCTCCTTTACAGGCTCAAGTAGTTGAGATTTGGACAATTAAAAAGCGGCCTATGTTTTTGATAAATTATTATTATACCAAACATGCAAAGATATTCCTTAAGGTAATGCATTTTTGGAAAATATTAATCACATAGCAGTTTAAGATATCATTTATGTGAATAGCACAATACAATCAAGTAATTATCCATATGAAAACAGTACTTTTCATTTAAATAAGTATATCTAAATATTAATTAGAAAATTCCAACAGAGATTTCAACAATTAAGTAACAGCTAACAAAATCATAACCTTAATTTATCTGTATATAAAATTAAGATAAAAAAACACTAAACAATTGGTTCCAAAATATTATATAAAAAATGGAATTGTTTCACAACCTGAGGAAATAATTTATATAGCTACAATTAACAATCTACTGTGTAAAGATGTTGGAATACCAAATATACTTGAACAAGTAATTCCAGAACTATATTCCACTGAAATCACTGGTTCCATTATTATATTCAGGAGTTTCACAAGACAATAACTTAAAATAGTTCCACTCAGTGAACACCATTGTGGTAACATGGAAAGGTAAGAGATTATGGTTCTGTATATGGATTTTGAGGTTGTAGGGTCTTTTTTTAATTAATGGAAAATTGATTTTACTAGGAATATCATATACCTATGTATCACTTTACTTTTGTGTACTTTAGTTTATTAAGAAGTGCTTAAATATTCTGTGTTGTGCTGCCTAAAATCTTACAAATATTTCCTAATTGCTTTCTCCATCTGCAGCTCATGAAGAGTGTACTATTAGGCACAGGAGGCGCAGTGTCTCATAGTAAGCAGTCAATTTCAACATTCTACAACATGCCGCTTGAGAGATGTCACTGGCAGGATAATTTGAAACACTGCACCTCACTTTCATGAACTGCATGAGCTACAGAGGGCAGTCCCAAATGGTATGCTTTTAAGCAGAAAAGGCACAGCTTATAAGTACTTCTTAATAAAATAAAGTATATAAAATTAAATATATACATTATATTCCTGGTGAAATCCAGAAACATTCCATGTCTCTTGTTTGCAAGCAGTCTTTACTCCACTGCTAGAAAGAGCACAGACCCCGGGGTCGACACCTGTTATCCACCTTCCTCACTCTGTCTCTCCCTTCTCTTGGCACAGGACCTGGGAGACACAAATGATAGCACACAGACACAAGGTAGGCTTAATCATGTATGTCTCATTTATTGCTTTTACTGAAGAGTTTATATAGGAATAAGCCAGCAGTTCAATACAATGCTAAATGTAGTTACAATTGCGAAACGTCCGGTGTGACACAGTTAGGCAAAACGGAACCTGCAAAGTTCTTGAACAGACATAAAATAAGGAAGTAAGAGCAATTACTGGAAAAAACATTGCATAGACCATCCTTAAAACTTATTGTAAACATCTTCAGTTTTACATACTTCGTAAGGCAAAAAGGTGAAGCTGTGAGTTTAACTGTTTCTGCATTAAAGACCCCTAAATACCCTAACATCCCTATAAGTAGCTGATTACTAAATTTGGTCAAAGATTCCATTTTTGAAAAATTATGATATTTTTTGAGAAGGTGGCATTAAATAAAATTTCACAGCGTTTCCCATTTTTAAACTTAAATAAATAATTAAATTTAGAAATAGATTTACACTAAAGGCAAAACTAACCCACCAGCCTGCAATAAAATATGGATTTTAGGGAAATCATCTCAATGTATTAGTTCAATAATAAATGTCACCTCAAATCTTTCTTCAGCTTTATATTAAAAGGTTAATTACCTGACAAACATTTGAATATGAGTATTTTGCATGTGTTTCATGTTCATTGCTTCCAGTAATACTCTTTAGCCACATATATAGCACAAATAAATATAACAATTATTCCATTGTTTCTCTCAGTTATATATGTTCTCATTCATTGTTATAATTACTGCATTCATGTACCAAGTGACAAATCAGGTTAATAGAAAAATAATGACTGCAGTGATTCTTTAAAATTACATATAACAATGAATACATTAAACGCTATAGTTTGCATCCTAAAATCATTTTCACTAGTATTACATTATAGAGCATATCTTAAACATCATACTTCAGTGGTTCTCTTTTGCTTCTTTGCAGAAGGTTTTATTTTCAAGTATATAGTGAATAAAAAGTATAGAAAATTCAAAGCAATTATTATACTGAAAAGCATTTTATTGCTATGATTTATCTACTGGAAGCACCAATAAATCCAAATAAATAAAAATGATAATAAAAAAGATACCATTTTACTTCTTTATTATTTAGCTTCTACATACCTGTGTGATTCTCTATAAAAAGGTTTAAACATACTAGTAGCAAAAAGCTGCTCATAACATTAACTTGATTAAGGCTCAAAATGTTAAGAGCGAATTACAATGAAAGTATGAAACAATTTGCACTTAATGTTTCAGTCATATCTGTGAAAAATATGGCTTAAATATAGTTTTATTAATAATACATATTTTAATTAAACGGGTAGAGGTGCATCTAGCAGGAAAAATTGAATCTTCACTCGAATTCACATACTAGTATGATTCATGGGCAGTAAATATGCAAAGCTTTATGCCCATAAGGCAATCAAACTGCAAAGCTGATATGCATGTTTTTATCTAAAAGTAAGGAGCCTAGCAAAGCAAGTAATAATAAAAAGCTGCCAGGATTAAAAAAAAATCAAACTAATGAATCTTCTTCAGTGAATACAGATCTGTATCACAGGAAATCATTAGTATAAATACAATGGACTCATAATTATTCCAGCAATTTCTATAAATGCAATTTTATCAGCTACATACGAATATGGGTGAGTACAATCCGATTGTTGCTAATATTAGAGAAAACTGCTGGATAAAAAAAAGAGAAAACTATTTCAAATAATTATTTCTATCACTTGGTGCCAGTGTGTTACAAAAATAAGCCAATTTCTACCTTTTGTTTTATGCTAATATGTTTGCAAGAACAAATTTGAGGTTGCTATTTTATCCCGATATTGAGTTGTGATCACACAGTGATAATATCATAAGTTCAACTTTTTTAAGTATTTGTATATATTGTGTTTGACCATATTAATTTCACTTAAAAAAAAATACAAGTTATGAAATCACTGACAGAATAAAATATTTTGATTACTTTTAGATATATAAAGAGATAGAAATAGTAAGTTAGTAACTTTTATTTGAGATACTCTACATATTTATTTATATTTTATCATAAAAATGCAAATTTATAAGCATAATTTAACATCTTAACATGGTGTTACTCTTCCCTAGAACATAATAGAATTTGTGGGTGTATAAAATCCTTAAAAAGCCAATTGTTTTTTTTGTTTCAAAGATTTTTATTCAACAGCTTTTATGTTACATTACAAACAATTACATTGCAAACATCTGTTAACTGAAATTATTGAGATAATTGTGTCTATTGTTATTAAAATATAGTATTCATATCAATAAACAATCATTCAGCCAGATATCTCAAATTGTTTTCCTTTTTTGGTGATGGTTTTAAGTAAATACACAATTAAAGTTCCACTCCTAAGTGTTCTTCACTACATCCATTCCTATGATCTCCCTTGCCACCCTCAGTACCTTTTGTCGTCTAGATGAGTTGCCTCTCCGCTTCCCAGCTCCACCCGTTCCAGTCCGCTCCACACTCCGCTCCCCGGACAAGCCACTGCTGTTAGCCAAAATTTAATGTTATTTCCTGTCCAGATCTTACAATGTGCTATCTGGAGACTGAATCCAAGGTCCCCAAATTTCTAGGTATATGTGGTGAGTGTCCAACAAAGTGTGAGTCATTCTTTCGTTAATGGAAAGATAATTTATTTTGTTTATGACTTCCTGAAATTGGATATGACTGCTTTTCCATCTTCTAGCAATTATATTTTTGGCGGCTAAAAAAATCATTTGGACCAATTTGTTCCCCTTATTACCCAGCCCCTGGTAATGAATTCCCAACAGACAAGTAGAGATTGATGGTTCTAGGGGAGATTTGAGAATTCGTGAAGCTAATTTGGTAGCTTCAATCCAAATATTAGCCACTTTAGGGCATTTCCACCACGTATGAATAAAGTCTCCCCTTCCCTGGCATCCTCTAAAGCACCGATCTGAAGTTGTTTGAGATAGCTTATTGAGCCTGGCAGGAGTCATGTATGCCCGGTGTAAGATTTTCAATGAGGTTTCTAGCAAGCTATAGTTATATGAGCCCTTAGATTGGCTCAGAAAGGATTCCGCCCATTTGTCCCCCTCCCAGTTTTGTTGCATATCTATCTCCCATTTCAGTGTGTAAGCAGGCTTCCACAAAGCCTTTGGGGCATTAAACATAGTGTACAGTGAACCTAAGGTTCCTCTAGTTAAGTTTGTGTTTTTACATATTATTGACATCCACGATTCTTTGGGCGGGCCATGAATCCTATGTATCTCCTCAACCCAGTGTCTAATTTTGATGTAGTTAAACATTTCTTGGTGAGTTATCCCTATTTTCCTGTTCATTTCTGCCCAAGAAATAATTCTGTCGCCCTCAAACCATGCCTCAAGTTTGTCTAAGTTGTGTGAGGTCCAAAATGCTTTGGAGTCAGCTGTGAGGGTGGTCGCTAGAGAGGTTGATGTAAAAATTGAAGTAAGAGGTGCTACGGGGTGAATCAGTTTATGTTCCTTCCTAGCCCATTTCCATATTTTCAGCGTAAATTTGGTTATAGGGTTATGGATTTGTGAGTCAAACGTGTGCGAACTCGGAGCCCATAAAATGATTTCCCATTTTAATGGGGCCATTTGTAGCTCTTCAATAAAAACCCAATTGGGTTGTAGGGTGGTAGAATGTATTAACGGAATAGAGGCAATTTGAGCTGCCTTAAAGTAGGTATTGAAATTATGGCAGGATAATCCTCCTCTAGACTTATGTTTATACCTAGTATGTCTGGCGATCCTAGGAGGTCTATTCCTCCAAACAAATCTAAAGACCTGGGCTTGAAACTGTGCCAATTCCCTATTATTAATTTGGATCGGCAGAGTCCTGGCCAGGTAAAGCAGCCTCTGCAAGATGTTCATCTTGACCGTGGCTATTCGTCCCGTCCACAAAATCTGCCTTTTTGTCCAGTTTTCTAAGTCCCTTCGAAGAGTCTTAAATAGGGGTGGGTAATTGGTTTTATATATATCCGCTAGTGAATTAGTCAACTTTATCCCTAAATAGTTAATGTAAGAGGCAGGCCAAAGAAAGTTGTGTACCTTTTTCAGTTGGTCCAAGATGTCCCCAGGAATGCCCACGCTTAAGGCTTCTGTCTTGCTATGATTCAATCTCAGTCCAGAGAGAGTGCTATATTCATTGATTGTGCCCAGTAGGGCGTCTATGGAGGAGCCAGGATTCGAGAGAGTGTACAGTAGGTCATCAGCAAACAAAGAACATTTTAGGTGCTGATGTCCCACCCGCACCCCCTCTATAGAGGAGTTTGCTCTTATCGCCTGGGCCAAGGGCTCTATGGCCAAAGCAAAGAGCAGCGGGGACAAAGGGCACCCCTGTCTTGTGTCTCTATCTTTATTAATGCTAGCCGTCTGGGAGCCTGGTAATTTTAAAGTGGCCTTGGGTAGCGTGTAGTAAGTGTGTAACAAGTTTAAGAAGTTGCCTTCAAACTCAAACTTTGCTAACGTGGCAAATAGAAAGGGCCACTCTAAGGTGTCAAACGCTTTCTCTATGTCCAATGCAAGCAGACAGACCGGGGACCCCCTAGACCTAGCCAAGTGGATGACATTTAGAGTTCTCCTGATGTTGTCGCCAGTTTGTCTGTGCGGGATAAACCCTGACTGGTCTTTCTGAATTAAGGAGGGAAGGAATATTGAGATCCTTTGAGAGAAGATTTTGGCAAGCAACTTGACATCCCCATTAAGCAGTGAGATAGGTCTATAGTTTTTGGCATCTCTCTGATCTTTACCCTCTTTAGGGAATATTGTTAAGTCAGCATGGTTTAGTTCTGGGGGGGTAATCTCCCCTCTCAGTATCGAGTTAAAGAGATTACATAGATGGGGAGCCAGAAGTGTTGAGAACTTCTTATAGTATATATTGGTGAACCCATCCGGGCCCGGGGATTTTCCTAGTTTTAGTTCCCTAATCGCTTCTAGAACTTCCTTGATAGTAACTTCCTTATTTAGGGATTGTAAGTCAGCGGGCGAAATCTGAGGAAGGTCTAGTGAGTTTAAGTAAGAGGCAATGTTATTTTCCGTGGCCACCTGTTTGGTGGAGTATATATTTTGGTAATATTCCCTAAAAACTTTTTGTATTTCGTTTTGGCTATATACGAGGTCGCCCTCTTTATTCCTGATTTGGGAGATCCTGGATTGGGCGTACTTTGCTCTCAGGCTTCTGGCTAACAATTTATCCGGTTTGTTTGCTTTATTGTAAAATAAATTCTGCGTCCTTCTTAGTGCCTTGTCCGTTTTTATGGACAATACGCTATCTAGCTCCAGCCTCGTCTTGTCTATCTCTGTTCTCAGGGAGGGGGAGGGGGAGAGCTGATTTCGATGCTCTAGTCGTGCCAATTTGCTCGCAAGATCTCTCTCCCTTTGTAGATTTTGTTTTTTGAATTGAGAAGCCAATTTAATGCACACTCCTCTTATAAAGGCTTTATGGGCCATCCAAACCCATCCCGCTCCCGTCTCCCTGCCCGCATTGGACCCAAAGAAGTCTAGCAACTCTCTCTCTATCTGCTCCTGGGTTGAAGGCAGTGAGATTTGGTATTCATTCAGCCTCCAGGTGTAAGGCATGCTGAATTGACTTCCCAAGTCCACTTACAATAAAACTGCTGAATGGTCGGACCAAGTGCAAGGCACTATGGTCGCTCTGTGTGAGCTGTCAAGAAGTGAGCTGCTTATGTAAATAGTGTCAATGCGCGAGTAGGAGCCATGTGTGGGTGAATAAAAAGTAAACTCTTTCCCTCTAGGGTGAAGTCCCCTCCAGGCATCTACCAGGCTAACAGAGTGCAGGAGTTTCTTAATTTGTCTAATTTTGTTGGAGAATCAGTCACTCACTGGAACCCTAGATTTGTCCGCCTTTGGGTCTAAGACTAAATTGAAATTTCCTCCTACCACTAAGTTCCCCCAGTCCCCCCCTTCTAGTGCCCTTAAAAATCTTATTAGGGCCTTATGTGGTGCCGTTGTGGGGGCATAAAAGGAAGCCAGAGAAATCGTGTTTCCCAAGATTGTACCTTTTATAATGATAAAGTACCCTTCACGATCTACCAGTTTGGATGTTAACTGGAATTGGAGGTTCATATGTAGCAATATTGCTACTCCCTCTTTTTTTGAAGTGTGGGTGGAATGGAAGAATTGAGGGTAATCTTTGTTAAGATATGTAGGTTTCTTATGCCTAGCGAAGTGGGTCTCCTGTAGGAATATTATTAGATGGTTTGTAAGTCTTGTAGTATAAAAAGGCCTTCCTCCGCTTGAAAGGAGAGTTAAAGCCCTTCACGTTGTGAGTGAGTACTGTTATGGGCATGGGTAGATTAATAAAGTGTCTGTCAGATATGCTGAATTAGCCTTACCTTTCCGGCGAGCTGTCGAGGAGGGAGTGAGGAGCGACTTCTCCTTCTGGAGGTTTGGAAGTGGTCGAGCCCTGGGTGAGCGAGTTCTAGCAGGCTTGATTCTAGTTAGAATATAAAAGCAAGAGTGTGTAAGTTTTGATGCCACCCCCTGGTGCCCTATCATAAAAAATAGTTGGCTTAATTTTCGCTTGGATAATGTAATTGTGAATGAGAATAGATTGTGCCCGTTGACCTGCAAACAGGCAACCACTAAAGCCTCCACCAAATAAGGGTCATTTCGCTTATATGCTGGGACCCCGGGAATGCTAAAGGGGCAGAGGGGGCGAGGAGGCAGAGGATGTGGGTAGTTTAAATTATTTGGGTGGTGATTGGCATTAGGAGGACGGGTAAGCAGCGTAAGCAGCTGATCCCAGCTTAGATATGCTCTAAAAATGTATGCTTTGGCAGGGATACAGTTCCAAACCCAGTAGAGGGTGGGTGAGCAAAGGTTGGTAAGTAAATGGTAGGTGAGCACAAATACAGAAAGTTGAGAGAAGAGCAAATAGAGTGGTTGCTGAAAAATCAAGCATTCTTAGGACCTCTAGCCCTATCCTATTCTTTTCAATCCGTTAAAGTACTAGCGGGTTCCGCTTCAGTTCCTGCCGGCAAGGACAATTGTAAATAAGATAAAAGGAGTGTTACCGTAAAAGAGTAGCCAGATCTATAAATAATTTGTGCAAACATTAATAATAAAACTCTTTACATTAATTATAAACAGTAGAAACAGCTAAACCTAGACCAGCAAGAGTGGGTCTCGCCAGGCTATTATTCCCTCAATTAGCAACAGTAGGTGTATCTTTAACAGTCTACTACAACCTGCTAGGTAGGAAGGAAAAGCAAAACATGGGTTAATAACAGTTCAAAAGTATTTTGTCAACTGGGTACAACTCGTAGCAAAAGTCCTGAGTTCCTCCGGGGAGCCAGCGCAAAAGGCAAGAAGTAGGGGGGAAAGGTAGTATAGAACAGTTAGTTCAGTTCTGAGCAACCTTCCTGAGAGTCTCCCCTAGGAAGCAAAAAAAAAAAAAAAAAAGGAAAAAGGACTTTCTGATAGCTTGGTGCCTCTTTAGTCGAACCCTCCTTTTGAACAATCATGAGGATAAAGACAATTGTGCTAGTGTGTTAGTGTGTCCATGTTTTGGCTGGGGCGTCTGTTGGCAGTTTTTGAGACGTGATCAGCAGGCCTCTTTTGTCTGGTCACTTCAGACCATTGTCTCTTTGGAAGAGGCAAAGTAGCTGAAGCAGATGCCATAGGGGCTGGGTCCCCCTTATTCAGTTCTAGACGCTTAAGAAGCTCTTGGCAGTCATCTAGGGAGCGTGTTGTATATTGGATACCTCCCACAGAAAAGATCAGGGCAAAGGGAAATCCCCAGCGATATCTGATGCCATGGCGTAGTAGCACTTCGAGGGCCGGCTTCATCAGCCTCCGTCTTTGTAGCGTAGTTGGAGAAAGATCCGCAAAAAACTGGAGCTTAGCCCCGTCAGGACCAGTGATCGAGGTCTTGTTGCGGGTAACTGCGAGGATCAGGTCTCTGGATTGTTGGTAGAAAAGCTAATTGTTTTAATATTTCTTGATTGTAACTTTATTTTAAATTAGATATGTAGGCTTGACCGTATATAAGAATCTGTTAAAAGATATTTGTGAAAATAAAGAATCTTATTAAAATGCTATTACTAGTGCTAAATGATTAAAGGTTATCTTGGCTTAGTCAAAGTAATTTGCTAATACCCTCAAAACCTTCATGGATTTTATAAAATGTTGCCACCAGATGTTCTGCTTTGAGACAAGACTTATGGTCTATACCAGGGGTCGTCAACCTTTAAATACTTACCACCCACTTTTGATGGTAAAATTCCCTTACCACCCACCAGTGCAGCACTGACTCAATTTACCCTCTCTCATTTCTGGTTACATAAATCATATGACCCTAGCTATGTATCGCCCTGTGCTTACTAGATAGTGATCCAGTCCTGACTGTTGTCCCTAGGCTCTCTCACCAGCTATCTGATCAGCCAAGCGTGGTGCTGGGGGTCTCCAACATGTGACGTCACTTATGAGAGACGACACCTAGCCATTACCCAGCCGCCCACCATGAAAGCCTGAATCACCCACGAGTGGGCAGTAGGGACCAGGATGACTACCACTGGTCTAGAAGAAGTAAGAAAGCATTTGAATAGAAGAAAAAAAAACTTAATTTATAAGGAAGAGCTTACCAAGAAAATTGTATTGTATGTATTATTGTAGACTGCAGCACAGTGTGTAGTGATAGGGCATTACAGGTGTCCTTTAAACAATGCTGACAGGAGAAATACTAAGTACTAAGAATACTTCCAAAAATATGCCAGTATTGGAATAAAAAAAAAAAAAAAAACAATACTGAGAGCTATATGCATCTTAGTTCAGATGTGTGTGATGAAAAATAAAACTAATAGTTTAACTTTCTAGAATACACATTTGCAGTATGATAATTCAAATCCATATATCCGGTATAGCTATTCTGTAGGGAAGTGAAACAATGGGAGTGCAAAATTCATGATGTGCTTAGAATTCTGTAAACTTAGTTCATTCACACAAAGGTTCTATAAAGCAGAATAATAATGCTTACATTTTACTGGATATTAAAATAGTTATCCTCTATGGCAATAGATGCAATGAAGTAAGTGCAGTAACACTTAATCATGTAACATTATAATGCTGCAATGACTTTGTAAAAGATAACCATATATTGTTTGATGAAATTCTTATTTATCAAGAGCTAACTCCAATTTGCTATATATTACGATATCAAATACACAGGGGGTGAGTGTGTTCTAGTAAAACATATATACACAATTTAGAAAGGGCATTTAAACTGAAAATTTAACAAATTTAGGCCCTTTTTCCATAGTGCAATAATTGTATTAATTTGCATTGGAATAATAAGTTTAAATACTCTAGTTATTTTTTTTATTTTTTTCTGCTGTTCATTAAAAAGTGCTCCTTGTATTTTACAAATATACTAACTTTAAAGGTACACATTTCTGTTAACAAATATGGGTCCTATTCTAATTCCTGAAAAAGCACTTCTGAGTGCCCTAACTGCAGAGTAAAACATAACTAGCAATGTTAATCACTCATTCCTAAAACATTGCGAGAGAACTCCTACGGGTCACTGTTCTGAGTGAACTTAACGACACCGACGAAAAACAAGGCATAAATCTCCATTGAGTTTTGCACTGAAAATAAATTAAGAGTTACTCCGTTAGACTTGGATACCCAAACCCTATGCTAATAAGATTTTTAATCAGGGCACTGCCAGCAATGCAAAAAGCAGAAGAAATATTTATGAGTAAGAAAGACCACTCACAACTGGTTTTCAAACCTTTGAGTCCCCCAGAAGCATTTAAAGTGACAGTATAGCACAAAAAGCACTACAAAATGACAACATTCCAACATTATTTGACACTTAAGAATTCGATATTAACTTAAGTGTAATTAAAAAATATGATATGTTAGTATTAATCCTGTTTTATAATAAAAAATCCAGGGAAACAAACAACCCAGTACTCAAGGGGTTAATACATGTCACAAAACCACACTGCCTAGGAACAAATGCTCTAATACATTGTCTATAACTATATTATTTTTTAACACAAACTAAACCCATTTTTACTAATTGAAGCTATAAATACAATTGTCACAACTATTTAATATAAAATTCTATTAATAAATAAAAAACTTTATATATATATCTCGGTTTCATTGTCGTAGTTAGTTATGGCAGTTACTACTGCACTTCCCACTCATTATAAGATTTATGATGTTCGCATTTCCTATTGGCTCCTACAGCTCTGTCTCATCTGTAAAGCTTGGTTTGCCTACAACCTGCACAGAAATTTGTTGCATCTAAGGCAGGATTTACAGCTGTGGGATGAGTGCACTATCCATAGTGTAGAAGTTAGGGGGAAAAAGCTCCCACATCTAATTTACAGCAGTGCCCAAACTTAGAGCATCGCATTTACATAGGGATCTATATCAACATTCCTAAAATGGAAAGAAATGCAGAGGACCAAATAAACATCTGACAATTATGAAAACAAAGTCCACTCTAGATGAGTAGATTTCTAGGGGTAGCAGATTATACAAAGATAAAGTTTTACATACCGCCCTACTGTATATATGGAGGGCTGGTGCCTCTTTTTTTTTATAATTTTTTTTATTTTCAACAATTCATATACAAAAAAACAACAAATAATACAAAATACGACACAAATACATATGTCACCATAAATTACAAAACCACATGCATTCAAAACATACATTCATCCGTTGCAAACCTTATCTTATTCAGTTTAATATCTGTCACGGAAGTGAGAAAGGAGAAGAGCGAACAGCACTCCAGATACTAACCATGGGAAAGAAAAAGGAGAGAAAAAAAAAGATGCTGCTGCTTCTTTTACAGGAAAAAAAAACCTCAGTCCATCTTTTGCAGAAAGTCTCAAATTTAAAGACAGATTTCTTCTTTTCAACCCCAACTATATCATATTTTTCTACTGTTTTTTGTAAAGGGCCACTTAAGTGTTCTTATAAAGGGCTCTGTAAAGAATAGTCAGGTATGGCCTGGTGAGAAAATACATATAAGAATAATCATATAATTACTATTTTTAATTATGCCCTCAGATACTACGAGCTTCTTATCTCTCCACCCCCTGAATTATGTATTGTCTCTGGAATGGGAGACACCCAGAGGAGACGCTCTCCAAACAGGCATACTGTACTTGCAGTTTGATAGTGGGAGGTGACTAGAAAGTGTATTTGTGTAAGTCGCTAGCAGCTTATGTTAAACTCCTGCTGTGTGTTTTACAAAAGTGTGAAACAGTTTTCAGCTTGTTATTTCTCTCTGGACACCTACCCCTCCAGAGAGAATACATCATTCAGATGATGGAGCGATCTGGAGCTTATACAGTCTAGGCATGTTTTTTAAAAAGTGATTGGTTTTGATGCGCCATAAAAGTTGAACAAAGTTTTTTTTCTTCTTATGCCCTGCCTAAGTATTTTTTAGAGAGCCCTTCATAAGACCACTAAAGTGGTCCTTTAAATCCAGGACATTGATGTAACATTGGAGTGTGTCTGAACATACGTACTGTATATATAAAGCACACATTAATTACATGTATCACTAAAACGTACACAGTTTACTAATTGTACAGAATGGTGTAACTTTTTCAGTTATGTAAGTGTCCCACTTTGGCAACATGTTAAGACTTATGGGGCTCACATATAATAGTGTGTTCATATACTTAAAAAAATATCCCCATGATGGCACTGTTCCCTAATGTCAAAGAAAATCTATTTTCTTATTATAACATTGGGTATAAATTATACAGACAAATGTCAACATTCGAAGCATAAACTCCAACCAATTTCTAATGCCGTTTTGTGGATTTCATTTCCTGTTTGTATCCATTCTAGCTAAACTTATTGAAGCACTTGTGCTTTTTACTGTACAGAAATTTCTCTAATGGAGGGTAGTAAAGTGTCCCATGGAAAAATAATGCAAGTGGATTTTCCTTTGCAAGTAAAGTCTGATAAATTGCTGAGTGCACTAATTGTGCAGAGGTGAGAGGGGTGTGGCTTGACTGTTAAACTAGTATAAAAGGTTTGTGAGCTGTTTTGGGGCTGTTTGCAAGTGGATTTACCTTTGCAAGTAAAGGCTTATAAATTACAGAGTGCACTAATTGTGCCCAGGTGAGAAGGCAGAAGTTAATATAAACAGGAGAAGGGGCGAACTTGTGAGCTTGCGAACATTTCTAGTATCAAGTGCAATTCTAGTAAAAGTGTAGGAGTTTAAATAAAAGGAGGGAGTTAAAAAAAAAAAAGGAGGGCAGATTTATAGTGCAAAGGAAGAAGAATAAAAATATATATATATATTTTTTTTTATTTATTTCTTTTTACAAAACTTTATATAAATCAAAAATGTTATATTCTTTATTTTTCACACTGAATTTTGTAGACAATAATAATAATTAAGAGCCAGTCCAGTGGCAACCTCACTCAGTGTATATCCTGTCATATGTATGCAATACTGGAACAGATGATCCAGGGTCCATACCTCTGTGACAGGTGTGAGCATGTTGCCTCTCTGGAAGCTCAAATTGGAGATCTGGAGCGGAGAATTGCAGCACTTAATGATATTGCTCCACTGGAAAGGCGGTTTGGTGCTCACTGGGTTACAGTTACAAGGGGAAGCAGGGGGGGAACAGGAGGAGGCAGGCCAGTTCTGAGTTGGCAAACACCAACAGATTTGCCAGATTGAGTGAAACTGTTGGGGATGTCCATTCAGGAATGGCAATGCCAGATAGAGCTGTTCCCTCTAACAGCCTGGAGAACAGTTCTACTGAAGGAGTGGGAGGGCAGCATAGGCAGAGCAACAGACAGTTTTTGGTTGTAGGGGACTCTATTATTAGGAAGGTAGACAGGGTGATTTGTCACCCAGATCCCAGCAATCGAACAGTTAGCTGTCTCCCGGGTGCTCGGTTCGTCATGTTGTGGATCGGGTAGACAAATTATTGGGAGGGGCTGGAAATGAACCGGCGGTCTTGGTACATATTGGTACCAATGACAAAGTTAGTGGAAGATGGAAGATGTGTCCTAAAGAATTATTTTAGAGTACTAGGTAATAAGCTGAAGACAAGGACCTCCAAGGTAGTATTTTCTGAGATACTACCAGTGCCATGTGCTAGCCCAGGGAGGCAGAAGGAGCTTAGGGAGGTTAATGCGTGGCTAAAGATGTGGTGCACTAAGGAAGGGTTTGGGTTTTTAGAGCACTGGGCTGACTTCTCACTTCGGTACAATCTCTACAGTAGGGATGGATTGCACCTTAATGATGAGGGAGCTTTTGTACTAGGGGATAGGATGGTTGAAAGGCTGGAGGAGTTTTTAAACTAGTAGGTGGGGGGAGGGACTAGATATAAGTAATGGGGTAGAAAGTGTAGAGGGTATAAGGGATGAATTAACAACTCATAGGGGGGGAGATGTGGGGAGGGGTAATATAGTCAATAGGGAGGCACTTCAGAACTACAGACTCATAACATAAGGTGTATGCTTGCTAATGCCAGAAGCTTGCCAGGAAAAATGGGAGAGTTAGAATTATTAGCAATTAATGAAAAATGGGATTTAATAGGCATTACTGAAAAGTGGTTGATGAATCTCATGACTGGACTGTTAATCTGCATGGTTATAACCTATTTAGGAAAGATAGAGGCAATGGTAAACGAGGAGGAGGGATTTGTCTGTATGTTAAGCCTGATTTTTAGCCTATAGTCAGAGAAGATAATTATGGTGGACCTAGTGATAAAGCTGAATGTTTGTGGGTAGAGTTAAAAAGCGGAGCAGCAAATTCCAAAAGAATATTAGTAGGAGTATGCTATAAACCCCCAAATATAGCTGAAAGTGAGGAAATACAATTATTGATACAGATTAAAATGCAGCTAAGTATGGTCAAGTTCTAATAATGGGAGATTTTAATTACCCTGAAATAAACTGGATAAATGAGACCAGCAGTTCATCTAAGGGGAGCAGGTTCTTGAGTACACTCAGAGATCATTAGCCTACTAGAAATGAAGCTATCTTAGATTTACTAATCGCAAATAATATTGATATAGTATCTAATGTTGGAATAGGGCAACCTTTGGGAAACAGTGATCACAACACACTCTCGTTTGAGATTGAATTAAAAAAACAAAATTTTAAGGGGCCAACAAAAACTCTAACTTTTAAAAGGGCAGATTTTAACGGTCTAAGGGCAGCAATACAAAGTATAGACTGGGACAGAGAACTGGCAGGTAAAAACACTGACTACAAGTGGACAACATTTAAATCCTTACTAAATATACATACGAAAAGGAGATTAGACTGGCTAAAATAGAAAATGAAAAATTGATTGCAAAAGAGAGTAAAACTAACCCTAAAATATTTTTTAAGTATATTAATGGGAAGAAGGCCAGGAAGGAAGCTATAGGAACATTACAATGTAACACAGGCCGTCTGATAATTAGTGACCAAGAAAAGGCAGATGAGCTAAATAGGTTCTTTTCTTCGGTATACACAAGGGAGGTACCAGCGGTTGGGACACGGTAACATAATGGGGCTACACTACCTTTGCCAAATAATTGGTTAACACAGGAGGTAATCCAAAAGAGGTTGGAAAAAATAAATGTTAATTAAGCCCCGGGTCCTGATGGAATACATCCAAGGGTACTAAGGGAACTGGGTTGTGTAAGAGCCAAACATTTATATTTAATTTTTCAAGATAAACTCAACACAGGGTATCTACCAGATGACTGGAGAAAAGCTGATGTGATACCTATATTTAAAAAGGGAGCAAGAGCAAATCCGGGGAATTATAGACCAGTGAGCCTCACTTCTGTAGTGGGGAAGGTTTTAGAAGGGTTAATAAGGGATACTATACAATAATATGTCTATTTGAACAGGATTATAAGTAGGAGTCAACATGGATTTATGAAGAATAGGTCATGTCAAACAAATCTAATTAGTTTCTATGAGGAGGTTAGTAGGAACCTGGATCAAGGCAACTCACTGGATGTAGTCTTTTTGGATTTTGCAAAGGCTTTTGATACAGTACCACATGGGAGACTATTGTGCAAACTAAGAGATACAGGAATTGCAGTAAATATCTGCTCATGGATTGAAAGCTGGCTAAAAGACAGGAAGCAAAGGGTTGTTGTAAATGGAACATACTCCGATTGGACTAATGTGGTAAGTGGGGTTCCTCAGGGTTCAGTATTAGGTCCTATCCTTTTTAACATATTTATTAATGACTTAGAGGTGGGACTGGAAAGTAGTGTCTCCATTTTCTGATGACACGAAGTTGTGCAAGGTAATTAAATCAGATAATGATGTGCTTTCCCTCCAAAGGGATTTACATAAAATTGGGGAATTTAAATGGAATATAAATGGCAGATGAGATTTAATATGAATAAATGTAAAGTTATGCATCTGGGAAGGAAAAATAGCCATGCAATTTATAATCTTAATGGAGCAAATCTAGGTGTCTCAGATATTGAAAAGGATTTAGGAGTGCTTGTGGACAACCACCTAGGTTACAGTGCTCAATGCCAAGCAGCAGCTGCAAAGGCAAATCCAATATTAGCATGTATTAAGAAGGGTATAGAAGCAAGGGAAGCAAATATAATTCTGCCACTATTCAAATCTCTAGTACGCCCTCATTTGGAATATGGAGTACAATTTTGGTCACCACTTCATAAAAGGACGTTTTAGAGCTGCAAAATGTACAGAGGAGGGCAACAAAACTAATAAGTTATAAATACAAGCTATAAATACATCCAGGGTCAGTATAAAGATTTGTCAAGGAAGCTTTTTGTGCCAAGGGGTTTTCAACTGACAAGAGGACATCCCTTGAGGTTAGAAGTAAAATGATTCCACCTTAAAGAAAGAAAAGGGTTATTCATAGTAAGAGTGGTTAATCTGTGGAATTCTCTACCAGAGGAGGTGGTGACAGCAGATTCGATAGATAATTTTAAAGGAGACTGTATTTATTTCTAATTAGAAAATGAAATTCAGGGTTATCATGGATAGTTAGAGAGAGAATATTGATCCAGGGAGAAATCCGATCGCCAGTATCTGTGGTCAGGAAGGAATTCTTTTTTTTCCCTTTGAGACGATTGGCTAAGTCTCACTTGTTTTTTTTTTTCTGTTTGCCTTCCTCTGGATTAATTAATAATAAAAAAAAAATAAAAAAAATAATTGATTCATAATTAATTAACAACTAATTTAATTAATATTTAATCCGCATATTGCAGATCAGAGGAGATCTTAAAAGGTTGAACTTGATGGACTGGAAGTCTTTTTTCAACCTTAATTACTATGGCCCTCATTCAATTGCGATTTGGCCAATTGAATAAAGCCCGAAATAATCACATAGCATATTTTTTTTAAAGAAGTTTTTAGTTAGTGAAAATCTTGCTTTTGGATAGATATTTACTAACTAAAAACTTATTTTAAAAAAATATGTTATGTGCTTATTTAGGGCCCTATTCAATTGGCCAAATCGCAATTGAATGAGGGCCTATGTAACTATGTAACTATGTAAATGATGTTAACTAGATACATGAAAGCGTTTCTTAAAACTTACAGAATAAGTCATTTAGCAATATGATAAACTAAGCAACTAGCTCTGAAATGTGTTATTTTCCTCATTATCAGGGCCAGCTCATACACTAGACATGTAGAATAATATATTAAAAGGCACTGTTGTTTGTATCATTCTTAAAACTTCTAAGATAATATAAAAAAAATGTGTATATATATATATATATATATATATATATATATATATATATATATATATATATATTATGTGCAAAGTTGACATAGGCAGTTGCCTCTGGTGACGAATTAAATGTGAGCGATTTTTTTATGTACTATAAAAAATCTCAATTTTAAACATATTTTTAAATGAAAGCAACATTTCATCATTACCATATACATAATATCAAATTATAGTAGACAGCAGCTGTGTCTGTAAATAGATAAAATGCATCAGTCGTGGTTGACTTAAGTTTTGCCAAGTTATATTGGTCAGTGACCAGGAATAATTGGGGAAGGGGTTTCACTTATGGAATCAGGAACCATTGGTTTCACGCATTACTGATTGTGATGAAAATGCTAAAACAGGCTTTTATTTAAATGGACATGGTAATATTGTTTTCTTTGTTGATCAAAAAGAGGACATTTTAAATGTGTGACAGTGAGTTTTCTTTAATCAAATAAACATCTCAGAGCCCAAAAATGTATTCAGAAGTTTAACTGCTCTTGGTGCTTATACATAGCCAATGAGATCTACTCATTAAAGTAAGCTCTTTGCATTTCCTGTTAGTTTCAATGAAGTTTAAACAGGTTATACTCTGTATTTTTTCATGCATATAGCAACATTTTTATTTTTTTTAAGTTGTATTTAAGTTTTCCTGTTTTTACATTTTTCTAATCTAACACATGCTGCTTATATCAGAAAAACACATTACATTGAGTCATTCTATACACATACAGATGTATTTTATTTATTTTTTAAAACTTGTTTCCCACACCCTAGAGCTGCTTACACAGGTCACCTAATACCTACCAATAGAAACACTGCATTTGGGTACAGATTGTAACCCTTTACTAACCTTTAAGTCAGCAGCAGCTCAATGCAGAGATCTACAGATCAGATCTGTAGATCTGATTTCCTACTTCTTTCTAAAAGAGGACTACACATCCCACGAATTCTTCCTGCACAAACAGCCATCATTGATTGTTATGTTGTATTAAAAGGTATTAGCTGCCTGTGATTGGCCAAAACAAATTATGAATTGTATGCTAATTTTAGAAGGGATATTCAGGGATGTCAACTCACAAGAGCTACAGCTTGCAAACTCAAGAGATTTCACAAACATCAGGGTGAGTTTGTAAATGCTTATTTTGATATTTTTCTTGCAAAACATTTTTTTCATACACTACTGATTCTTCTCTGTCAGTTGCATTCATAATCCAGGAAACTTAGATATGCATTTAAAACATCCCCTTTTAAATGCTTGAAAGAAAAACAGTTGTGTTCCATGTCCCTTTAATTGGTTGTATTAACATTAGAATTTGAAGGCTTCAGATTTTTTCAGTCTAAGGATATAAAGGCATGAGATAAAAAGTTTCATTTATTCCACCAGTTGAAAGAAGAAATAATTGATAATGTATGTTGGCTTAAGGTTGACTGAGTTAAATGACACATTATTTATTATTATTTATTTCAGATGAATTACAATACGGGACTGAGACAAAAGTCACAAGCCACAGAATATTCCAACAAAGACCAGGTATTGCAGTGTACACATAAAACATGTTTTGTAACAGGGCAATGTATATAAATTAAATAGTTTTTATATAACAAATCATTTGAAAAATATTATTCTGATTATTCTTAAAAGTACACTGAAAATGTTTTAATGAAAACATATTTTAATCATCTATGTCATGACAAACAATTTTTAAAAGGTTTTCCTGGGAACCATTTGAGTGTCCCCTTGAGAAGAAAATATTGTACAGCAATAGTATGTATTAAAGTTTTACATGAGCTATTGCAAATGCAGTTTTAGCTGAGTTACAAGATTTCAGGATGTGATGAATGATTCCAAATGTCCACTCTGATTTTTTTCTGTTATTTGTAAATTTAGCAATATATCATAAATAGAAATGCAAGTACTGTCTTTCCAGAACAGTGCTAGTTTAAACTAAAATAAATAATGTCTTCAGTTGTTATTTTTTTACTCCAGTGTAGAAATATGTAATGAATTTTGTTTTAAAACAGTGTAACATATTTATTATATTTTCAGTATTGTTTTTAAGTTTAAATGTTGTACTGAATATACTTCTGGCAGTTCCCTTTATTCTAGTGATTCATCAGAGGATTTGCTTCAGGGGTGGAGTTACTGCTTCTTTGGTGGGGCCCTCTAGTCCCCTCACCTACACCAGCCCCACCCTCTCATGTTGGTTTCTTTTAGGGGCAATCTGATGCAATTTCATTGGTGGTTCAGGCAGACTTGTCTTGCCAGGGCAGGGAATCCTAAATGATGTCACATGAGCCGGCAGGGACAGGGGTTGCATTTTAGCACTGAACCACCAATGAACTCCCAACAGATCACCCCAAAGTAGCCCAAATGAGGGTGTTACCTGAGATTGTGGGAGGGGCCCTCTTCTTGGCTTTATAAGCTCTTCCACCTCTTCCTTGCACACCTCAGTTCATTTTTTAATCTGTGCCTCAAGGGTGTTTCTCTTCACTCTTGTCTTTGGCTTCACCAAGCCTTATGTTTGCAGATTTCTAGCCCTTTTTGCAGATTTAAAGCCCCTTTTGCATCTAATATCCGAAAGGGCTTTTATACCCTGGAGGGCTATGGTTTCAAGGGCTTTCCAAAAGTCCTAAACAGCTTACTCTAAACACTACATCTTGACTTTTGACATGACCAAGAACTTTTTGGCCTTTTTTGCCACCCGTGAGAGCATTTACATTTCTGGAGAGCTGCGATCGCTAAGGCTATAAGTCCTAAATCAGCTTTCGCTAAGCATGATTTTGTTGACTTTGGCCCAATCAGGGTCCTTGCCCATGCCCCAAGACATTCATTTTTCATTGTCACATGGCTTTCAACAAGTCCTCATTTTGGATTTGGCCCATATCTACAAAAAAGTGTCCTTGCCCATGTTTCCAGGTAATGTGTTCAGCTTTCGCTAAGCACTATTGCTGATTTTGACCCCCTCTCAGCGACCTTTCCCATGCTCAAGGACTCATCTTTGACCACAAATATATGTATGTGTGTGTGTATATAGAGTAAAGTAGCCATGAGAGTCCAGTAATCTACATGAATAATTATTCAGAGTATTGCAGCATTTTTTATTTTTTACAAACATATTCATTGAAATCACAAGCTGTCGAGCGTTGACACTCTCTTTATCGAGTCAGAAGCAATACTGAATAGAACATGTAACAAAGAGCATAGTGACAGAGATTCAGAGTGGCACACAGACAGGCATCGTAAATGATGTCCTAATAGGTCAAGTATGTCTGGTCAATAGACTCATATACTTGAACTATCAGGGCACAATTTATGATGCCTGTCTGTGTGCCACTCTGAATTTCTGCTCTGTTACTATGCCAGATATGTGAGACTGACAATTTTTTTATGGGTTGGTGGGAGCAGTCCCACATCTTGGGAGATATTACTTCATTTAAATTTTGTATTTTCTCATATCACCATTTTATAGATGATCTGTTTCTTGTATGGAGGGCTAGCGGAAAGCACAATGCTTCATTTTTGCAATATCTTATTAATAACCAACTTATTTTAAAATGTACTTATGGCGCAAGTAAGCATAAAGCATTCTTTTTTGGTTGTTTCTCTAAGTGTCGATGTCCATACATTGAAAGTTTCCCAGTGTTTTTTGTAAAGATCATGCCGGTAACATGCTTTTGCATGCATCTAGTTGCCATTCTCGCCATCTTAACTATGGCATTCTCAATGGACAGTTTGTGTAGCATTAGAGCAACTGTTCCACGTTTCATGTTTTTGATGAGCAATCTACTTAATTAAAAAAAAGATTAGTTCCCTTACAACCCATCAAAAGAGCATATCAGCCAGTCAGAACTATATCATACCTTGATCTTTTATTTAGTAATAAAAATATTGAGACAGTTAATAATGGATGATGGAACATTGCATTTTCTTACCCATTATAGTTCAGACTACACAGTGTAATGAAAAATTATATGTAATTGTCTCCCCATTCTTTTAGGTGACCACCTTTTATGAAAATATCTTCATAAACCAGTTCAATTTGTTGCCCAAAGTAACATTCTTTCTCCATCTATGATCTCCAAAGGATCATTATTAAAATCCTCTTGGTTAACTGCAAATAGTAATTTTAAATGTATTCATAAGCGCTGTATCACCTCCCCCTTTTATAGCACCACTAATACATTTTATAGATGTACAAATAGAAGTATAATTAAGGTTAAAACACAAATCAAAAGTGACACCAGCTTTTGTGGTTTAGCTTATTCGTGTACCTGTTATATGAAGCAATATTCCAGATTTTTATAATCATGTATCAGGGAATCGTATTATTATGGGTAACACTTACTCCAGTTACAAGGTGTTTTATCGATGATTTATCAGGTTCAATTAAATCAAATATAAGAAGTGGAGAAGTTGAAAGTCCTCCTACGGAGGGAGGTTTATTGTATTTTTACGTTGAATAACAGAAAATCTTATGGGTTCAACTTCCAATATCATGTTTCACACTATTTTGAGTATATAAATTGTACATTTGTGTTCACATTGCAATGTCTAAAACAAGTTAAAACAACTTATTTCCCAGAATTCCGAGAAATACAGTTATTAAACTCCATTCTTGTAACCTGAGCAGGGACATGTAAATGTGCCCACAAAGTCTTCACCCTTGCAATCCATAACCATTTTAAAAATGGTTCCTACGCATATGCCCGCTGTATTAAAAATGTTTTTGTAAAGCTCAGGATGAATTACACATAAGCCAGGAATCCTACCAAAGTACAGCTGTTTCAAGGTTACTGCCTCTCATCAATGTGGGGCCAGTTCCTAGCTTGTGTAGTAGATTTTGTGGGGAGGTTGTTTACCACAACAATCATTTAATTTATAGTGGGCAAAAGAGCAATAGAAGCTCTCCACCGTATAGTAGTACAGTAAATAAATAGTACATTTGAGTTCACATTTCAATGTCTAGAACAAGTTAAAAAACATTATTTTGAGAAATAGATAATAGAGTCAGACCCTGTTATATCAATATTTATTTATTGTATGCTATAATACATTTTGTTATCTTTCCATTTTCCAGCAATTGTGAGTTTTAAACAATACACAGTATTAAGTATTAATGGTATGCACACTTTTGATCAGGGCCATTTGGGTGATTTCCATTATCATTATGATGTAAAAGGAGTCAAACAACTATGTGATAATAAATGGCTTCATATGTTCACTATCATTCAATAAAATACATTGTTTTTGCATGATCAGACATATTTTCAAAATAAATGCACAAATTTCACAATTTCTGCTAGGGTATGCAAACTTTTGAGTACAACTGTATATTCAAAAAAATAAAAATAAGATGTCTGGGAATGAACAAAATACTAGACACAGAAAGACACAGTAAACTGGTATGAGTTTACATTAATCAATGGCAGTATAATTAACAGGTGTTACATACGTGTATGTAAGTTTGTTTTGGTGTATATCTTCTGGTTGGAATCTTAGGAAATTGTACGTCAAGAATTGGCTCCCAAAAGAACGCCTGTAAAGCTAACTCCCAGTTATTTTTGAAAAGCAAATTTGAGGAGCTGTTCTATGGCAAAT
Organism: Discoglossus pictus; assembly: GCA_027410445.1. Taxonomy (NCBI): domain Eukaryota; kingdom Metazoa; phylum Chordata; class Amphibia; order Anura; family Alytidae; genus Discoglossus; species Discoglossus pictus. Next base: position 335,313,382 of record CM050164.1, on the reverse strand, counting down.
TTGCAAAGCCATTGTCCTTTCTCCCGCAACAAAGAATCACTTATAATGTACAGAATCACACCCAGGGCCGTTTGTCCAGCTAGCTCTAACACGTGATCACAGCCTGCTCACAAGGAAACTCAGGAGTCTGAATGTCAGAAGTAGCAATGATATTGAATGGTACCCACTAACTTGAACATACATTCCTATCTACCTATATAAACCCTTTCCCATGGCAGGGAAGTATTTAAATAATAATAAAAAAAACAATGCAGGGAGTCTATAACCCTCTACCACTTATGAGCTGGGTTTTCCCAGGAATTCTTCCTTAATACCCACTAATCACTATTTACTGGGTATCTCCTGGAATTCCCCCTTAATACCTACTACCGCCTATGAGCCCAGGTATCCCTCCAGTTTCCCCTAACTAACCTTCCTGGCGGTATGATTATTTCAGTATTTAGAATGTTAAAGCGGTACATTCTAAAATACTGACATAATCATACCGCCTTTAGACACCATTAACCCTTCCCCCTCTCCTCCTCCCTTTCACCTTATTCTCCTCCTCCTCCATTTCCCCCCTCTCCCCCCTTATCCCCCTTCCATATTCCCCCTTATCAACCCCCCTTTCCCCCTTATCCTCCTCATTCCCCCCTTATCCTCCTTATCCTCTCCCTTGTCCTCCTCATCTTCCCCACTCATCCTCCTCTCCCCTCATCCTCCTCCCCCCTCATCCTCCTTTCCCCCCTCATCCTCCTCTTCCCCCCTTCCCCCCTCATCCTTCTGTCCCCCACCCCATCCCCCCTAATCCTCCTCTTCCCCCTCACCCTGTTCTTCTCGCCTCACCCTCCTTCCCTCCCTCATCCTCCTCTTCCCCCTCATCCTCCTCTTCCCCCCCTCATCCTCCTCTTCCCCCCTCATCCTCATCCTCCCTCTTCTTCCCTCCTTATCCTCCCTCCTTCCCCCCTCTCTTCTCTCTTCTTATTAGCCTCCGATCAGCAGCAGGATCTTATGACTCAGGCTTACCGATTTAGGAAGAGAAAATTAACCCGTAGTCAGGATTACTGCTAGGAAGGCTAAAGTATAACCATTGATTTCTTATGGACCCCTTTGGCACCAAAAGTTGACTAATTACCATGGGAGTTCCTAAGCTATTCTACAATAGAGTCCTGATGGGTCAGGTTCTATAACTAACTGACTTGGAGCACCGTATGTCATACCTACTTGGCACAGTAACCGAATAGCACATTTGTAGGCTCAGTATTTGCACTGCACTCTGGGAAACTGGAGTCCAAACACTCTATTTCTTGGGATTCTGAGCAGGAAATATGTTTATGAACTTATTTTTAGACATGCCAATAAACTCACAAATGTACTATTTGTTTCCTGTACTTAGTACAGTGGAGGGTTTCTATTACTAGTTTGCTCACCATAAGCTAAATGAATTGTGAATTTATAAACAGTCATCCACAGTCCTAAAGGGGTGAAATTTATAGTCATATATCCACAGTCCTAAAGGGTTGAAATTTATAGTCATATATGTAAAATATAATGTTTTGTTAGAACTATTTTTGAAAATAGGCAATTGTTTTTAGAACTAAAAAATATACCATCTCATTTATTATTTTTTATATGTAATTATGCAACTGTAGAACATATCATTTTGGTTTTAATTGATCAACGTCCTGAGGTGGAAAGGCACTTTGAATCCACAGGAAGCTTCTATCTGTAAATTGAGAGTGTGGCATCTAAAACAGACAGTGCTTTCATTCAGCTCAAAAATCTATAAGAACACACCATTCTAAGTAAGAAAGTAAGCACGAAAACAGAACCCTTCAGTAAAGAATAATTAAATATAAAAGCTGAACTGTGACGTTTATCTTTTTTCTACTTGTATTTAATTTATCAAGTTTTTTATAAAGACCATATACAACAAAAATTAACTACAACATTCGTTTAAATAAAGAATGAAGAATGGTTCTCATACAATTTACTGTATTGATACTTGTATAAATACAATACTTCTGATGCTAATTAATTGCAAGATGGACTAAAAGTAGAGAAAATGAATAACAAGTTTATATTCAGGAGAGTATGTGGTTCATCACCTTTAAATAATTGCTATGACAAAACCAACTGGACTATAGCAGATCATTACATTGATTTTGTCAGAACAGAAAACTGCATAATAATCCTTAAATGTTATTTCTGACAATAGTAATTTCCATGTAGATTTCACTAATTTAGTATCTAATAATATCTCTTAATAATACTATTAACATGTGCTCATGAAATGAACTGCATCTGGGTAAGTTTTTCATTAACTGCTTCCTAAGATTATTAAAGGGCTTGACCTTCTATAAACCTAATATTTGACGTTTATTGTCCCATTCCTCAATAAAATACAGGTCCTTAGAAGAGCTATAGAATATTTCAGTGGAGATGTGTGAGAACCTTTGACCTCATCAATAATAGCATCTTTATCTATTATGGGGATTGAGCCATTTCTATAGATAAATCAGCATGTTTGTATACAGAGGAATAAGACTGTTAGTTTAAACTCATAAATAATGCAGTATTTATACTAACGTGTCTTTGAAGTCATTGTCATACTGCTAATATTAAATTACATTTACCCATTCTCAAACCAAACGTCCTATATATGAATCTGGTTACCCTAGTTGAGCCAAGTTAGGTGATATGGATAGAAAAGGTTAATGTGCTTCCAAGCCTGTATAAGAGCTTTGTATGTTTTGTAGGCTTGCTCATTCCTGTACCTTCTTGTGTGGAACATTGGTACTTATATGGACATATAAGTGTCTCAAACATGATTTATATTGCTATTCTGATGTTATTTATGCTTAATGTACATATAATATGATCTCAAAATCTAGACAGTGTTGACATCTGAAATTAATTATTTTTATTTCATTTTAGTATCAATGTGTTGTGGTGTCTGTAATACTTTCCCCCTTCCATTTTATCATAAAAGTCATCTAAAAAAAGAGGAATCAGTACAGAAAAGCAAAAACTAAAGCTTTTAATATAACATTGTATCATGCTATTGAGATAGGGTGGGATTTTAAATGTATTGAAATCTGCATCCCCTTATCTGCTTATTTCCTCTATCCACTGACTTCTCGTGCAAGTTTGACTACCCTATCCAGTTAAAGAAAAGCTAACATCCAATGTAAACTTTAATTCTTTTTTATCACATTATAGCACATCTGACCTGCCACTATCTCCCAATGAGTAATGTATCATCTTCCCTAACGTGGTTACTGGTGACCCCAACACAACACTGTGTTCATCTTTAAGACCATTAAAATATGCATATACATTGTACTAGTCTTTTTCTCTTTAGTAAATCATTCCTGAGAGGCTTAGCATTTTTTTTTTATTCTTTGTGTTAATGTGCTGCTCAGAGTACTTGATAAGCATGGGGAGAGGATCTAACTGAATACTGTGCCTCTTCCTCTGCGGAACCCGGCTTGCACATCTGGTAGTTCCTGGTCCGTATATTGTTGGAGTCGAGCTGGTAGAATCTTAAGCATTACCTTGCTGGCACGTGAAATGAGTGCAATTGTTCGATAATTGGAGCACTCTTTGGCACTGCCTTTTTGGAGGATTGGGATGTAGACTGACCTTTTCCAGTCTATTGGCCATTGTGGAGTTTTCCAAATGTGTTGGCATAAAGCAAGTAACACTTTCACAGCATCATCCTGTAGAATTTTGAATTGTTCAATTGGGATTCCATCACCTCCTGCAGCCTTATTATCAGAAAGATATCCTAGGTCCCATCTCACTTCACTCTCCAAGATGTCTGTCTCCAGCTCATTGGACATATTATTGAGGTCAACACTGCTGTTAAGATCCTTCCTGTATAGATCTTCAGTGTATTCCTGCCACCTCTTCTTTATCTGATCTTCTTCTTTTAAGTCCCTACCATTTTTGTCTTTTATCACTTCCACTTTAGCATGAAAGGTGCCTTTTAGGTGCCCAATTTTCTTGAAGAGATCTCTTGATTTACCCATATGGTTATCTTTTTCAATCTCTTTACATTGCTTATCGTAGAATGTCTCCTGGTCTCTTCTTGCTATCCTCTGGAATTCTGCATTCAGTTTGACAAATCTTGTCTTATCTCCACTATCTTTTGCTTTCCTTCTTTCTTGGACTACTTTCAAAGCCTCATCAGACAGCCAGTTTGCCTTCTTAGTTTTCTTTCTTTTAGGGATATTCTTTGTTGCTGTTTCCTGGATTATGTTGAAAACAAAGGTCTTCAGGCATTCTATCTTCCATGTCTAGTTCCTTAAATCTATTCTTTACTTCCACTGCATATTCACAAGGGATATCATTTATTTCATATCTACTTTGCAATAAGAAGCTGGTGATCTGAGCCGCAGTCAGCTCCAGGTCTTGTTTTTGCTGACTGTATAGAGCTCCTCCATTTTTGGCTGCAAAGTATATAGTCAGTCTGATTTCTATGTTGTCCATCTGGTGATGTCTATGTGTAGAGTCATCTCGGAGGCTGTTGGAAGAGGGTGTTTGCTACGACCAGAGAATTATCTTGACAAAATTCTGCTAATCTTTTACCCACTTCATTTTGTACTCCAAGGTCAAATTTGCCAGTTATTCCAGGTGTCTTTTGGTTCCCTACTTTAGCATTCCAATCTCCTATGGTGTTATATCTATGACGTGTTGAATGTCTTCGTAGATCTTGACAACTTCAGCCTCTTCAGCATCCTTGGATCACTGTGATATTAAATGGCTTGCCTTGAATTCGAATTTAAATCATTCTGTCATTTATTGGGTTGTAACCGAGCACATCTTTGGCTACTCTTTGATTGACTAGGATGGCTACTCCATTTCTTCTGCAGGAATCTTGACCTATTCTATTAGAAGCTCGCAAATGTCTCAAACATTTAGATATATGTTAAATATTATTTTTATGATTATTATTATTCTTAATTTGTAAAGCACCAACATATTCCTTAGCATTATACAGGGGTTAAGTACAAGTCAAGAACAATTTCAAACAGTGCAAATAAGGGAGGGCCCTGTTATGGAGCTTCAAATTAGACATACACAGTGCTTTACCTAAAGCACCTATCGAGATTGAGAACCTGCAAACTTACATTCTAAAGGGTGTGGGTGGTGTACAGGAGAGTGATAGATTAATAGAGCATATTTACTCCAGTTCGTAATTTAGCTCCTTAAGCCTAAACTCGTACACCCTGCCTTTTTAAGTAGGATTTCCGGGGCTGATCATATGATCTGACAATATTTAAGCAAACATGTAATATACTTCTTAGACACAGCCAATAGTAAATGAGACCATCATCATGACATCGGAAAAACATGGAAGTTAGCCATAATTAGCAATCGGAAGCTAGGAATTAACTAGTGCCAATAAGTAATATTTGCTGATTGGGCTTGCAAACAAGCAATCTAGCACTCTATAAAAATGCATTCGAGCATCTGTTTTAGTCCATGTGGGTTTCATTATATGTATTAACCCCTTTGAGGCCCGGGATCGCTAATACTCAGAAATAACAATTAAAACCATTATTTTTTAATTTGCATATTCATGGAATCAATTCTAATGTCTCTCCATTATGAATAGCAAAACAGCCCACATTAAAGGTATAACTACTAAATATTATTAACATTAATAGTCACTTGCCCACCACAAATGACGGGATAATATTTTATATTCATGTTCCACCCCTTCGTCTCTTTCCCCCTTCCTTATCCTGTGTCTCTTCCCCGTCTCCTTTGTGTCTTGCACACGTTCTCCCTCCCCTGTGTCTCTCCCCCCCTTCAACTCCCCTTTGTCTCTTACCCCCCTCTCCCACCCCTGTGTTTCTTTTCCCCCTCTCCCACCCTTGTGTCTCCTTCCCTCCTCTCTCCCTCCCCTGTGTCTCCTTCCCCACTTCTCCCTCCCCTGTGACTCCTCCCCCCTCTTTCACCGCATATTGCGCATGCGCGGCATTGGGTGCACATTTCGCATGCTCTGCTCTTGGTGCGCAATGCGCATCGCGCAGTTAGTATAGCGAGTTTGTGTTTAATGGTTACAACTTGCGAGAATTACATACAAACTCAAAATTACAACAACTATATATGTAATATATTCTCACCACATTCTAATCAATAGTTCCTCAGATAAATATGTTATTGCTTACGCGCTTGGCCTCTACATAATAGAATACAGATTGTGCAGCACTGATAGTTTATTAAATGATGAATGAATGAAATGAATGAAAATGATAACAATAATTTTATAGATATTTGTATATGATGTTTAACTGTATAGAAATAAAAGACTTATATTACTGTAAATATCATAGGTGCACACAAGTGCTGTATGTGCAGTCCCTTGCCTTGTAAGTACTTTCTTCTAAGTAAAATTATCTTTATTTTTATTTTTTTATTAAAGTTTAAATATATATAAACTGAAACAATCATATTAAGCGAACACTCTATGTAGGGTCTACATTAAGTGCAACAATGTATGTTTTATGATGGTCATACTTTATTAATATTAAAATGCAATCTGAGACTATATATGAACATATATTGCATGCACCTAACAAATGATCCTATGCAGAATCCTATATTATATTTGCAAGTTCAATACAGATTTCCTATGAAAATAATTGCTCGGTTTTTGCTGTTCCTGCTACTTGGCTCTTTATACCAGGACAGATTGAGTTGCCTTTGAATGTTTTAATATTGTTAGAGCAGAGAGATAAACACTTTAGTACATATTGGAGAGTAATAAATTGTGTTGAACATTGATAAACTAATGCAATTACCAGCAAGGTCACAGAGTCAGCTAATTTAGAAATATCAGTACGAGGATTTTGAGTTGTCCCCTGGAGGACTGTAGCCACTTTATTACAGCAGCAGGGTGAGGAGAAAATGGTACATTAGGATTGATCTTTTGATCTAATTGTAGAACTCTGCCATTCCTTGTTTGTCCAGAAGTGCTTAGCTAGCAGGAGGAATCACTGTACAACTAATTGAGGAACATACCCGAAACATGATGAAATATAGGAAATAAAGACAGCACCCCTCAATTAAACAATGCACAAAGCATTAAGAGAACAAGTCAATGCTACAAAGTATTAAGTGTTCCTGGAGTGTGTTCTAGTTTATTTTCCAAATTTAACATTATTTATTGAGTTAATTATTTATAATATTTATTATATAAGGTTGTTTCATTCTGAGAGGTATTTGATTAAAATTCAAAACAATATACTGTGGCCCTCATTCAAATGTGATTTGGCCAATTGAATAGGGCTCTATATAAGCACAGAGAATTTTTTTTACAGAAGTTTTTAGTTAGTGAAGACCTTGCTTTTGGATAGAAGTTCCCTAACTAAAAACTTATAGAGTCCTATTCAATTGGCCAAATCGGAATTGAATGAGGCCCTATATATTTAAAAAAAGAATATTAACAGCTTGGTTCTTGCACCTCAACTGCAATAAATACGCTATTGTATAGTCCAACAAAGTAATGCATATTAGATTAGATAATGTCATTTATAGACAAACAGCTTTTCCCTTAAAGTTTTCAAATATATATATTTTGTGCAGTGATCCTATAAAGCAGTGGTTCTCAACAGCTGATCCTTAGGACAGGTGTCGGTCCCTGAGACCGTATATTCTGGTCCTTAGAAGCAAAGAGGGATTAGGAGAATATACATTTATAAATATATACCTGCCATTAGTCACAGTCATTGACATATTATTGATTAACTTATTAAAATGTTCTCTATTTAAATTAGTGCTACAAACTTCACAAACACATGAAGTTGTTCCCAAACATTAGCAGTTTGGAATTCATATATTATTACCATCACATATTATTATTGTCAACCTGTGATTTGTCGTCAGGCTTGTGAGCCTTGCGAAGCGAGGCAAGCCTTTGAGGCATTGAAGCCTTCCGAGCTCGCAGGACTTGGGCACTGAGCGCCAAAGGTGCTCATTGACCTGCACGCCTCGCAAAGTGAGGTGAGCAGTTGAGGCATTGAAGCACGTGGGATGGCACCATCACACAGGCGCGCTCAGGAAAAAAAATCAGACCTTGGAAAAATATGAATTTAACGGCCAACCCACAGAAATCGAAAAACACAAGAAACAAGAAAAACAATGAAAATAAAAACACATTCACACACAGCACAGGGGGAGAGCCAGGAAGCCTGGGAGTGAGGTTGCTCCTTTTTTGACGTGTTTCGTAAGCAAAAAAAAAAATGGCGGACAAAAATGTAAATAAATCTGAAACTGGATAAAAACGAGACTGAGCAAATCCCGGCACACAACGGCAAAGACAGTAACACGAACACGAACAACGACAGGGACGCGGGACTTATAAAATACACAACGGCAAAGACACTAACACTTACACCAACAAAATACAACCTCAGAAAAATATGAATTTAACGGACAAACCGCGGAAAACGAAAACCACGAGAAACAAGAAAAAATTATAAAAAATACATAAAAACACACTCACACAAAGCACGGGGGGGAGCCAGGAAGCATGGGAGTAAGGTTGCAAGTGATTTTGAGCCTTATTTGATGTGTTTCAACAAAAATTGGCTAAGCGAGAAATAAAATGGAGGACAAAAAACTTAAATAATTCTGAAACTGGATGAAAACGAGGCTGAGCAAAGCCAGGCACACGGACTTAGAAAATACATACGGCAAAGACAGTAACACTTACACGAACAACGCCAGGCACGCGGGTCTTTGAAAATAAAACAAACGGCAGTCAGCGCGCGCCACGCAAACAGTCTGCAGACACACAGGGAAGGCACAGGAAGGGATGGTGGAAAGAGGCACTTGGCATTCCCAAGCACAAACATTGCAGGTTAATGAACCCTGCAATGAGCGGCCCGTACAGTAGGCAGGAGGAAAGGTTCACAATGAGCGCTGAAGGTTCTCAGAGAAGCAAAAGCCTCACATTGTGTGGCAAACATTGCCTGGCTTACAATTTTATTGCCGTCAATTTTTTGACGGGCACTTTGCTAGTTACTATTATAATAATTGTGTTGTTTTTGAAGTATATAACATTCATGCAAGTTGAAATGTGCCTTACAACTTATTTTCATATTTCACAACTCGGAAATGTCCCTTTAATGTCCAAAATATTTAATTTATCATATTGTACAAATAATATTTGATTAATAAAACATTGCTTTACCACATCCTTATAGGCAAGATGACCCTGACAACAATCACATAACTATATATATATGTACAGTATATGAGACTGATGGTATTGCGTCTAATAGAAATCGCATCTTCTACGCTTCACCTATCAAAGTGACAAATTTAGCCAGATAATGTACGACAAATGCTATTAGCTTAATCTAAAATGGACAAATTGTAGCAAAATAACATGAGTTTACGTAAGAAAAAACACCATGAGCCTCATTCACTTTGAAGCCCGCATCTCCTGGAATACAAACCCTATGTCTGCGGGCCTGCTGGGGGCTCAATTCTGGTGCTATTTAATTGAACAAGCCCGCAAGTTACGGGCTGAAAGCCAATACCATAAAACATACAATCATAAGTAGTAGTTCAGGGTGGGAACATGATCAAGCAAGGCCTTAACAACCCATTTAGAAACAGACCAATATGTGATCAGACTAGCAAAACCGCAAATCACAAAATAATAAAAATGAATGCCGATACTGTTCTAGTCCATGTGGGTGACCTGATATGTATTAACTAATTGATTAGCGAAATCGATATAACCCCGAAATGAAACATAAAATAAAATTATTATTTTTATTGCAGATTTGCGAGCTTAAGACTGTTGTGCAATTAATTCTAATGTCTCTAATCGCTTTTCCCATCATTTACAGTGCAGTATTGATTTTTTATTTGCATTTACAGTGCTATGAATATGACTTTAACTGCTTTGTGGGTCCTTTCTAGCGCTCGTAGGATTTCCTTCTACATTTGCCGTTTACCGGTGTGAAAACATTTGCAGGCTTGAGGAATTGTAGCAATTGTAACTCTTGTGGACATGAAAGATCAAAGGCTTAGATGGGCTGTAAGTTCCGGTTTTAACAACTGCAAGGATTTAAAGCCCATAACATATAAGTCGGCTAGCAAATAACTTAAGGCCTCCCTTACAGGCTAATGTAACTTACAATTGCTCAGTTGAATGAGGCTCTATTTATTTGAAATACAATGGGATTTTCACTCTAAATGAACTTGGCCAGAGGTTTAGAAATAATTTGGACCTGGCTTATTTAGGAGCAGCTTTATGGTTGGATTACAATTTATTAGGTTTTTAGTATCCTGGCTACTCTATTTTTAGCTGCTTTTGCAGAACATGAGGATGTAAAGAATTTACAAATTGTTTTTCAATGACACAATGACACGTGTTGGTGGCCTCTAAATTGAGAAACATACAGCATGATCATAGTTTAAAAATAATCATACTTTTACTTAGATAGTTTGAAATTGGCCCGTAATTGACTGGCTTGACGGGGCTGCAATGATCGCCAAAGGCGAATTATGAATTTCCCAAGCCCGCAAATGGTTTCACACACATAAATGGAAACTGGAGCACAGAGGAGGTAGATGGGGGAGAAAGACACAGGGGAGGGAGAGGGGAAGAGGGTGGAAATAGACACAGGGGACAGAGTGGGGGGAAAGAGACAGAGGGGGGGAAGAGATACAGGGGAGGAAGATAAGGGAAAAGAAACCCCAGGGGTGGGAGAGGGGACAAAGAGACATGGGAGGGAGAGGGGGTAAGAAATACAGGTGTGAGAGAGTGTGGAGAGGCTCGCAATGAATTGCAGGGCATGAAAGTTGCGGGTCGGTCAAGGCCTGCAGGGAGCAGCAAAGCCGCTGATTGCGGGGCTTGCGTTGAGCGCCGAGGCCGCTTAGCGCGAGGTCGCTCATTGCAAGGCCTGTAAAGTAGAGTGGAGGAGAGGCCCACGATGAGTGCCAAAGGAGCTCATCGTAAGGCCTGCAGGTTAGAGGGGGAGAGCCTTGCATTGTGTGGAAAACAGCATTGCCAGGCTCCAAATTTTATTGCCGTCATTTTTGATGGGAAAACCGCTAGTAAATAGATATTATACATACACAACACCTGGTCAAAGCAGCAACTTAAAAGCCCACAGTGTGCAAAAAGCCTGCAAAACAATAGACTGACTAGGACCTCAATGGATTCCTCCTTCCTGGAAGGTTGCCCTAGTGGCTAACCCCAAATCTTACCAGGCCCCCTAAAAATAAACTAAACTCCAATCTAATTAAATGAAAGTACACACTTACCCCTTAAAACAATGGAGAAGAGCAACAGATCACCGCTTTAATCCCGGAAGGATGAACGCAAAATAATTTGTTGTCCCATTGGTGATTCTTCTAGTCTTTGATATCTCACCCACCTCCTTCACACTTAAGAAGCAGTCAGTCACACTTTAAATCCTGCTTTACCTGCTCTGTACATGGACTTGAAGAATTACTGACATATCAGCCTATTTGAAGAAGAGTCTTCTAATATGATTTTGTCTAGAACATTATTTCACTCTCTTGGTTTAAACAACTGCTAATGCTGTTAGCCGGTTACATACTTTCAAATAGGATGAATACCAGGGGGGTTAATAGGCCGTGATTTACAGCAGCACATCTCACAGTAGGTCTACATGTGATTTACTAAAATTCAAGTTGTATAATTAGATTTGCAATGAGGCATGGTAATGTGCAATGTAGCATTATGAATTCACACCCTATCCACCAATTTACATGTCCCGGTAGGTCTTCAATTTGACTGAGTTTGTTGAGAATGCCAGTAACTACCAGTGTTTGTAACTAGTTGCTGAAGGATGTTATAACCAAGGTTAGATATCTGTTCAGTCATCGTATCCATACCTTATATGTAGGCCTCAGTGTTCATAATAACAACTGCACAACCTTTGTCTGCTGGTTTGATGGTGATGTTAGGGGTTCTTTTTTAAACCTTTTATGGTAACTCTTTTAATCAGAGAGAGATTATATAAGCCTCTACAATAAGAACTAAATAAAAAAAGGAAACAAACAACTGACAGACATTACCTACTAAAAGGACTCAACCAGGACTCAACAGAGAAATATATCATTCAGCTTAGGAAACTTTTCCCATCCCATCCTACAACTGGCACTTTCTACATGCTATATCTAATGAAAGTAGGTAACCCCTACTACTAGTATCATATATACCACCAGTTTTTGAATTTTAGATATGATTATCAAATATATGTGCAGCAATAATTTGAATATTTAAATATTCCTAGGATCTGTAATGCTGTCCCGTTATAGAGTGGATAAATTACAATGGGAGTAATTGCTTAGTAAGGGGGAACTTAGAAGCCCTCATCTAAGTGTAGAGAGAAAATTCCTCCAAAAAATTATCTTCACTTTTTAAATTTGAATCATTTTTATTATGATGTTTTAATAAAAATGTTCATTAAAGATGTTTTTAAAATTATTTACATTGAATCCTTACACACTATATTATTGACTTGGTGTTGAACTCTTCTCATATAGATTTTCTGCAGTATCTTGTTAGAGTTCCATAAAGTTATGAGTTGCCTTTCTTCTCTCTCTGTTTCTATATGCTGCCAAGGAACCACAAACCAGACAACCCAGGGAGACCAATTGTTACAGGTATGGACACACTGACTGAACAGATACCGTGTATACTCGAGTATAAGCCAAGTTTTTCAGCCCTTTTTTTAAGGCTAAAAAGGGCCCCCTCTGCTTATACTCGAGTCACTCCCCCCACCCGTGTGTCTCTATCCCCCCCCCTTGTGTCTCTCTAACCCCCCTTGTGTCTCTCTACCCCCCGTTGTCTCTTTACCCCCCGTGTGTCTCTATACCCCCCACCCTCCGCGTGTGTCTCTCTACCCCCACCCATGTGTCTCTACCCCCCCGTGTCTCTCTAACCCCCCCGTGTCTCTCTAACCCCCCGTGTCTCTTCCCCCCCCCCCCCCCTCTCCCCTCACTTACCTGCTCCAGCCTCCGCTCCTTCCTGGTCTTGATGTGGTGCCACGTCAAGACGAAGAAGGAGCGGAGGCCGGAGCAGGTAAATGAGGGGGGGTTAGAATGAGGAGGGGGGAGTTTAGAATGAGGAGGGGGGTTAGAATGAGGGGGGTTGAGGTTGAGGAGGGAGGTTGAGAAGGGAGGTTTAGGAGGGGGTTGAGGATGGGGGGGTTGAGGATGGGGGGGTTGAGGTTGAGGAGGGGGGCCTGAGGATGAAGAGGGGGGCTGAGGATGAGGAAAGAGGTTGAGGATGAGGAGGGGGATTGAGGAGGGAGGTTGAGGAGGGAGGTTGAGGTTGAGGAGGGAGGATGAGGTTGAGGAGGGAGGATGAGGTGGGGGGTTGAGGATGGGGGGGTTGAGGTTGAGGATTAGGGGGTTGAGGAGGGAGGTTGAGGATGGGGGGTTGAGGTTGAGGAGGGAGGTTGTGGATGGGGAGGTTGAGGATGAGGAGGGGGTTGAGGATGAGGAGGGAGGTTGAGGATGAGGAGGGAGGTTGAGGAGGGGGTTGAGGATGAGGAGGGAGGTTGAGGATGAGGAGGTGGGTTGAGGTTGAGGAGGGAGGTTGAGGAGGGGGTTGAGGATGAGGAGGAGATTGAGGATGGGGGTTGAGGATGGGGGGTTGAGGATGGGGGTTGAGGAGGAGGGGGTTGAGGATGAGGGGGTTGAGGAGGGAGGTCGAGGATGAGGAGGGATGATGAGGAGGGAGGTTGAGGATGAGGAGTGGGGTTGAGGAGGGAGGTTGAGAATGAGGAGGGGGGAAGAGACACAGGGAAGGGAGAGGGGGGAAGAGACACAGGGAAGGGAGAGGGGGGAAGAGACACATGGAAGGGAGAGGGTGGAAGAGACATGGGAGATAGAGGGGGACACAGAAGGCACAAAAGGGACACAGGGGGCAGCACATTTTACACCCTCGGCTTAAACTCGAGTCACTCATTTTTCCCAGTATTTTGTGGTAAAATAGGTGCCTCGGCTTATGCTCGGGTCGGCATGTACTCGAGTATATACGGTATCTGGCATTGTTGAAAACATCCTTAAGCCACTAGTTACAAACACCAATAGCTATATACAAGGTACTACTGACTTTCTCCACAAACTCAGTCAGATTAAAGACCTACCTTCTAACATACTACTTTTCACAATGGATGTTAAATCTATTTACAGCAAATATCCCACACAAAGAGGACACTGAGACATGTCTTAAGTTTCTAACCAAAAACGAACAGTACCTTAATAGGTTTGTTCTATAGGTCTGTTTATCTTCACATGGAGAAATATCCTGTAGTATATCAGTCTGGTCTCACTCAAAAGAGTGGTCTAGTCCAGGAATACCAGGCAATTCTACCCTGAACAGGAGAAACAGCAAACCCCAGATTTACATGTCAGGCCTCTGTTGGGCTTCATCAGTGCGGTGCAGCTTTATTCCCTAAGGCACAGTGAGAAAGAAGTCTACTTCTGGAGACCCATATAACCCTAAAGCTCTTTTGAGTGGGGCCAGACTGATATATTATAGGATATTTCTACCCATGAAGGGTGCAAGTGAGCTAAAAGAGGTTGTTCTCTGAGTGGGTAACCAGACCTATAGGACAAACCTACTTAGGTGTTGCTTGTTCTCATTTTGAGTGCCCTCTGTCTTCTTTTGCCTTACGTTTCTCTCAGCACACACTCCGAAGCAAAAATATTACCGTAATATTATTTCCAAACTACTGCAATATATCCTGACCCACAACTACTTCACCTTCAACATATTTAGCTATAAAGTGTGTGTCCGCAGTAGGTACCAAAATGGTACCACAATGTGCCAGTTGACATACATACAACCCTACATAGTCGATCTGTTCATTATATTGACAAAAGGGGAAATAAACCTCAGAGACTTCCACAATTCTTTTAATGCTTTCCATCCATCTATTAAACTTGAAATGGAATACTATCTGCAGCTATCTTCACACCTCTAGTTTCCATCCCTCCCACACTAAGCAAGCCATCTTTCATATCCAAGCCAGAGATAGCGCTACATATGCTCAAACACTGGGGACCTCGACAAACATTTAATAACACTGTCTAAATCTGTAACACATCTGTAAAGAGGACACAGCCACACATTACAACAAGACCTATAACATCAGATAGTCATATTCATACACATCCTTCAATGTGGTTTACATAATATAATGTACTGAATGTGAAAGGGGATTTTACATTGGGGAAACTAGCCAAAAATTACATCTAAGGATGAATATACACATACATTCCATCAAAAAGAACAATGAAAATAGTTATTGTCCTCCAGTTGGACACCAAAAACTGTACTCCAGTTGGACACCAAAAACTGAAAATCAAATATATTCTTCAACACTAAAGATAAAGGACTTAAGATTGACTAGGGATTCTCTCATATTATCAAAATGTCTTGTGTACTATACACATTTAATGTTACTTATATTTTAAAGTTGTTTTTCTACTCCTTAATATGTGATGTTTTCATGCTAAACTTTATTAATCTTGTTTTCTCTTATCTCAAACCTTGTGTAGAGACTTGCACACTTGACCGATCAGTAGATTATTTATGATGTCTGTCAATTGGAATGTCTGTTCTTTTTCCCACTCCTTAGCTTATTCAGTATTGCTTCTGACTTGATTTGACTCTTGAAAGGTTGTCCCTCCAACTATAATATTTTTCCAATGAAAAAAAGGTATCACTATATATTGCAATACTCTGATTATTCATTCAAAGAAATATCATTCTGATTTCTAAGGCATGCAATATTTATAAAAATCCAACTTATATTAGTTACAATTATTTGTAGGTGATACAATAAACACAAGTGTGATATGTTTACCAAAATTCACATTACATTTCACCTTCAAATATACAGTTTGTATACCACACAATCCCACACTAAGGCAATGTAACAACAGTAGGTGACCAAATACAAGTAACAAGTCAATGTACACCAGACATCCTTTTTACTGAAATCCCTTCTGACTTGCTAAGACCCAGTAACTTTTGCAAACCAGTTTTAAGTGCTTTACAAGTGTCTCAGGCTTGAGTCTTAGTGAACATTTGTTTTTTGTTTTTATTTTGTGATAAACCCACTAGTTATTATTTCCTTTTGGGGGAGTTGCCTAGTTAGAGGTAACTAATGGATCTAAACTCAAGGGATGCAATAAAGTGCAATGTGAAGACAGGTTGGGAGATAAGTGTGAAGATTAAGAGGGGGATATTTACACTATCCACATAAAACCGCCAAACTGATCAGCTATAACATGATGATTTTAGTATATCATTAAAAGTTATGTTTTATTATTAGTTTCCAGGTGACAGTCATAAAAAAAATGCTTTTAGTTGTAAGTCTTTTATTTTTATTTTCAATTCTAGGAGATAGAATGTGTATACAGAATGTTTTCCCTCGGCTAAACTAAACGAGCATCTAATATACGGTAATCAAGTATTTTTTTTTCAAGTGTACACAACTGATTACCAAATAAAAGTTGATTTAAATATATTATGTTGTATAATATTTGTTTTACATGTCATGCTCATATTTCCTTTTATGCTTTTAGATCTTAATTAAAAAAATAAAACTATTATTAGTAAGACTCTTAAGATATGTTAAATAACAGTAGGTTTATCAGCTTATACTGACAAACAGTGTGGAGTTGTAACAATAAACAAATGTCCAGAGAACCACATGTAAAGTGTTAGTTTGGAATTGGAACTAAATTTTTGCTTTAGATTGCAGTCATTGCATAAACATTGTTATAAGTCAATTGAAAGTGGAAGAAATACTGTTATCAGCTTGTCCTTAAATTAATAAAGAATATTCTGGGTCACGTCAAAGTCTTATTCTAAATATTTTAAACTTAAAATACATGAAGCAGGGTCAGGTGAGAAGTGCCATGGTCTTAAGACTAGTCACTATAGTGAATCTCAAGGTATTCACTAAGTTTTCCTCATTATAAAGAGATCTGTGAGAGGCAGTGAGTCTCACTTGCACTTTCCTAGGTTATTCCCGTAATAGTAAATAACATTAGATCAGTATAAAAGCCTGACCCAATGAGATCCTATTGGTGCTCACATGACTAATACCCCTTATTAACTACACCCTTACCCTAGTAAATGAAGACACTGGACACCAGGGTGGGAGTAAAGCTGGCCACAGCAAATTTATTATTTTATTTTAACAAATTAACTAATTAACTCTTAGGAGGAGGAGCCTGGCCAGCGGTAGTGACCTAAAGGACAGTGTACAATTCCTGTCCTTTACCATGTCCCTGGGACAAGGCGGGGAAAGGACCCCCTTCTTAACTTCCTGGCCCAGGTGCCTTCCCCACCCGCCACAGAGCGGCCGAGGGATGCCTCACGTGGCCGAGGGATGCCTCATGGCTGAACAGGCCCGCTGTACTCCCTCTCTGAGCTCGAGCATAATTAGCTCTCGACCTATATCAGTTAAATGATCAAAAAAACAAACTTGCCTCTTTCTCCTCAAGGTCCTTGTGCTGGAGTGCCATAAACCCCTGTTTTCTGACAAAACTGGACATCAATTTATTAATCTTCTGGCATACCTTATCCAGGTTAGCGGTATTCCTGGCACTCCTCCACACCCTTCTCTCTATCATTTCTGACCAGATGATAAAAACACATTCTTTTTCATTGGGACAGTACCCAGGTTATTGCCCCCGGCATGTTTCAGGATAACACTAGGGTGACCGCAATGGGGGGCATGTGAATCCAATAGCCCACTCACCTGTGACCACCATAAGTTTTGGACTCCAATCCACCGCACCTGCATGACCTCATCTGGGAAGCCCAGCTGTGGATCATTTCGAGTACCTGCAGCCAACCAGTGAGACCAGTGCACATACGGGTATCCGATAATCCACAGCTGTATTCTCTGGCCTGCAATGACAATTACAAAAGTACCATCTGCTAGCCGCAGTCAGAGACCCCCAGCCTAAGTTAAGAATCGTCTGGATTCCAATCTCCCAATTCTCTTGATCACCTCCTCTGGTAAGCCCAGGCTTGCAGCCTCAGTGGCTGCCCCTATGCTAAATTACTGGGTCCCGAATTCCAACTGTGTAAAACCCAAATGCTGTAGGGCAAACAGCCTCAGCACTCTCGAAAACTGGAAATGTGAGAGTGCTGTGCCATTCTAGTGGACCAAGACCGGCCTGGGAACCATTGGGTGATGCTGTAAATAGAGCCTCACACAATCAAATGGACAACTGTCTGTTCCCACCTTCTGCAGACCACCTTCCCTTTTCCTTCCTGATCCATCTTGGAGCTCCTTAACCCCACCTTTACGATGTCACCTTGAAGACATCCACCAGCTGTATGCCCCTTGATCCTTGCCTTCTCACCGCTACTAGTTACCCGATCCGAACTGGTCCCAAGAAGGCCAGTGAGAAGACTGTGTAGAAGAGCAAAGATTCATTGTCCATGTACAGACTTCACCAAGCGCTGATACTATTCTCAATAATAGAAAGAATGTAATGGGGCGCCTACTGTCGTGAATGTGTTCTCCCCTGACCATACCTCGCATGACATGCCTTTGTCAGGTCCCTTAGCCCGGCTAGCCTGAACATGAAAGCTAGGGCCACTACCTGACGCCTAACCGATGCCTCTGACTCACCGGCTTCCTTGCATCTGATTTGGTACCACAACAGGATAACATCCTTCCTTCCTTTCCTCCGTGTCAGTCCTTCCTGACAACCTTACCAACTCGTTCCACTTGTCCCATACCTTCTTGTTACCATTCCATGCGGCTGGTGCTAGCAATCTCCTAACCAGTGAAGCTATCTCAAAGCTCCCACAGGTGTTGAGGAATATCGTCTCTGTATTAATGTGCCTTCGGCACCAATAACCTGAGCCGATCCCACTGTGGACAAGAAAGGCCATCAGCAATTCCTTTGAGTATCTGGGGACATGTTTTGCCCTACACCAGATGTTGAGGCTCAGGCAGCCCAAAACTAAGTGTCGGATCAGGTGTATCACTGGTATTGGGGAACGCCGTGGTATAATTAATACCACCATGTTATCTGTGAAGAAAATTATCTGCCTGTCAGCTAAGAAGGCTCCCCAGATGTGAAGTGCAACTACTATGGGGAATAGCTCCCGAATTATCCTTGTCACTATCACTATTTAGTGGTGGGGTCCGTTCCCGCCTCCACCTGGAATGTGGCTTTTGCTCAGAACCAGAGCATGTGCAGCTGCACTTGCAGGATCTGCAACTTCGTGAGCATGAGCTACCCTGAGTCCTCCTGGAAAAGCAAGAAGAGCTGTTACTGACTCTCCTATTCCTGAGTATAGGTGTCAGACGTTCCAGCTCCTCGAGGGATGATTCACTATCTGCTGCCACCCAATCTCCTGGGAGGGCTAAGTCCAGCAAGCCTGAACTGCTACAGCCCAGATTATGCTCATTGGTAGCACCAGGCATGTGCCGCAATTCCTGGACCAGGGGCCCACTCTTCTCTAAAGTGTCGGCCTCATACCCTGAGGTGTCGCCCACACCACCCACTAGTCCGCCTATGGTGGTGCGGACGTCATTTTTTTCTGTCTGGTAGTCGGTCTAGAGGACCTGGTCATTGTAGCAACACCCATTTGGTCCGTGGTCAGAGCCCTGTCCGCTTGCTGATTATTTTCCCTCTCCACTGGCATCCTCGACTGTGATCTCTTGGCGGCCAGCTCTGTGATGTTTGCACGCCATCCATTTATGAGAATAGAGTTAGTATGTTTTCTTACTTCCTGTGTAGCCCTCCTGTGGACTGCAGTAAAGGCTGTTGGAGCCGTGTCAGGACTCCTAGTTTTTCTCTTACCCTTGGCACTCTATGGCCGAGGGTGTGGGGTATCTGCTATTATCAGCTGGCTCAGAGATGTAGTACAAGGTGTGGGCTGGCCATCCATGCCCTCACCTGTTGCACCTCCCAGCCCAGCTCCTGGGTTCAGCTGAAGTCCTGACTGTGGGATCTTCAAGACAGGACTTGCTCCTTTTGCCCTGTCTCCATCCCTCTCAAAGCTGTAAGCACCTGGGTGGTGCTGTGTGGTAGACCTGTCAAATGAGCTTGATGCCCCAAGGTCTCCCTGGCCAGCAGCCACTTCAGGCTGTGCCCAGGTTGCCCCTTGGATAACATCCATGCCCCCTGCTAGCTGTGGTTGACCCAAGCTGTCCACTGGCCATGTTACCATGTGGCATAACACCTTGGCCCTGACCATCTGCATCAGGTGCTCCAGATCTGCTGCCTCATAGTGATGGTGACCCCTGCTATCTGTCTGATTCATGCAATGAATTCACCCCACTCCAAACCACCTCAAACCAGACCCACACACGCACTCTCACCCTTTACAGACACAGATACTCAGGCATTATATGCCGATCCTCCGATTTCACTGCTTCCATGCCCTACATTGCAATGTGATATAAAGCACAGGTCAAATTCATGTTTCACATGGCATTATATTCTATATTTTTAATATAATGGAACATATGAGTTAACACAGAATAATATTTTGTCTACGCAAACAGCTCAATAAAATAATTATAAGTTAACTTGTTTCTTGAATAATAATACAAATATTAAACCACTAATATATGGACTAAGAAAATATGCATTAGCCCAGCGGTTTGCATGATAATGCAGAGCCTATATACAGATCAAATATTATTAATCATTAAGCAAATAGACCAGCTACAAAAACTTGAAAAGGGTTCGCTGTCACTTCACTGTTTAGTGAATTTGCTCCCATGCATTGCAGGTTTGCTGGAAAAATGATTACTAGAGACTTACCACAGATTTGATATTTAGAGAATCTTACCCCTCATGAGCATTCCATCAGGGTCATAAAACATGTAAAAGTCAGCTACTGAAAGCTGATCATGTATAAAATTAATGTCAATTACAGTATATTATATATTTTAATAATGAACTAACAGTGTATTTAAATAGTTTAAGCGGTGTTTCCAGTCTCTATCAAGTTCTAACACAGCTGATTGAAATTTAGGAATTTATTCAGTTGTCACAGGTGTCAGTATTGCTTAGGACTTGATAACAGGAGGGTAGATCTCTCAAAAAAAATGTTTTATATATATATATATATATATATATATATATATATATATATAATAACAAATAGTACATTTGTGTTCACATTTGAATGTCTAAAGCAAGTTCAAAAACCTGCTTCCAGCTCAGAATTCAGAGGAAAACAGTTATTACACTGCATTCTGGGAAGCTGAGCTGCGACATGCAAATGTGCCCACAAATGCCTTGCTCTTCAATCCATAGCCAATTTCAAACATGGCTTCCTTTAAGCTTATGCCTGCTGTATTACACAGCTTTAATGCAAAGCCAAGGCTGGATTTTACACAAGCTGAGAATCCCACCCATGGAGAGCCATCAGCATGGAGGGGGAGCTCAGCTTGTGTTGTGGATCTTATGAGTATGTAGTTCACCACAACAATCATTTAATATATGGTGGGCAAAAGAGCGATAGAAGCCCTCCACCATACAGTAGTACAGTAAATAAATAGTACATCTATATTCACATTTGAATGTCTTAAGCAAGTTGAAAAACCTATATATACTGTATATATATACAGTAGTGAAATCTATTATTTTTATTTTGGTTTCTTTAATCTATTTTCTGGAGTGGAAGGAAACAAAAGGAGAAAAATAAAATTGGGATCATGTATTGGCAAATAATTAAACATGGCAGTTGGATGTTTTATTTTGCTTTCTAAAATGTTTTGTCAGTTATCAAGTTGGGTTATTCAAGACCATATAGGAAAGTGTGGCTACAGTGTGTTGTTTTTAAATGAAAATTTCCTGCTACTGAAATAAAAATGTTCGATAAACAGCAATTATCAAAAAATGTTATTCAATACTTCATTTGAAATTAATTACAAATACTATTTTAGTAAGTCTATCGGTATCAATAATGTCATTTGTGGAACTATTTTCTATAACTATCAAATTGGTCAATTATATAGATAAATTAGAAAATGTAGCATTTCCCTTAAATGGGTTTATTTTTAAAACAATAGTGTTCAGCATTTAGTTTGTGCCAAACTCTTCAAGAGAAATCAATCCAAAAA
The DNA here is from genome assembly GCA_027410445.1 of Discoglossus pictus. Classification (NCBI taxonomy): domain Eukaryota; kingdom Metazoa; phylum Chordata; class Amphibia; order Anura; family Alytidae; genus Discoglossus; species Discoglossus pictus. The sequence goes on along the minus strand of CM050164.1, from coordinate 335,291,267 downwards.
TATTTATCACTGTATAAATCTGAACATGGGAACTGCTTGCATTTTTATCAAATGGTGTCAATAATAAAAAGATTTACACCCTCTTCCTTTATTATTAAATCACATCCTTGCCTGTAAATTAAGCCACTACTAGTTAATCAATTGGTTTTCTACATGTTTATTTCAGCTGTATGGCACACAACTCAACCTGCATCACCTTTAGGTCCATGGGAAATACACTTAATCTATATCACATTTGCTAAATTTATTCTCCAAATTCAAGAAAAAGTAAGACACAAAAAAATCGTCAGATACAAAAATACCATTTATGTGTTCTGGATTTTATATTCCAATTGATGAAGAATAAAGTAATTTAGAACTGTGTGTAGGGTTTTTAACATTTAGATTAATTCAAATATGCCATATAATACTGAAGGATTGTGCTTCAAAATTCTACAAAATCATGCATAATACCAAGATAAATACAGAAAAAATATTCCAATATTCAATTACACTTACATAATGCTGTGCTGTGGCTGTGTTCAAAACTGTACATAATTTATAAACACATTGTTATTATTATCGTTTATTTGTAACGCGCCAACATATTCCGTAGCGCTATACATAAGTTATGTTACAGGCAATGACAAGTTCAAGATTCACATTATATGTACTTAATCATACATATGCACATACATTTTCAAGTATGATTCATTTATGTTCCTGTACAATAAATAATATGTATTATACTTTATTTGTTATAAAAACTGATCGGTTCCTATTAGAGGGATGAATCTCAGCTGCTTTTATAGGGTTCCTTTGTCATTTTGTAATTGAAGCCTGCCCAGCTTCACTCCCACCAGTGACATCATCAGTGCATATTATGTTGCAAAACAAGATGGAAGAATATAACAGTAAGTTAGGATGTGAGAGGCAAAATGGTAACTTTTATACTGAGCAAGATAGGAGGTAAAATTAAGCAAGTAAGCCCAAAATATCTCATATGTTTCACTAAAATGTTTATAGAAGATATTCATTTTGGTTCAGTATTAAAAAGTTCCAGAGTTTGGTGGTCCTTTAAGTTCTTTTGTGAGGCATCAGGTTTTTAAATAACGATTGAGAATTATTTTTAGAAAGTACAATAAATAAATACACTATTTTATTTACTTGGTATAATATTCAATTATGCTATAGTTCGGGCAGCCTTCTTGTAATGGAAAGTGTCTATATCTAAGTATGCAGGCAAACAAAATCTGCAATGTCTGTCTTCACTACAGCATAATTACATATTGGTTAATAAATTAAATGCTGTATTTATGCTTTCTAATATACATTTTGCCTATCATGTCTAGTTCTCTGAAAAGAGTGTCAAATATGTACTACTTTTTATTATTTGCACACTTTTTTTCTGTTATTTAGCGTACCTGTGGCGTTCCTACGCTGTATTTTATACAAATATATTAAGAGGCTCTTAGAAACTGATTAGGGTAAAAAAAGATTATATGTACTGCATTTTTCATTATATTTTATAGGCAGTATAAATACATATTTAATTCATACACACCAGCGGCACTATGCATATGCTTTAAACTGTATTACAATAAATAGAAAATCAAATTGTGTACTACAGCAATAAACCAAATATTTACAACATTAGGAAAAAAACAACATATCTTTATTCAAATAGAAGCAGAAACTGCAAGAATTGTATGTCTGTCTACTTGTTAAAAACCGTGATATATGTGACAGAAATAGAAGTTGTAGATGGTTTAGTATTAACAATGAAGCATTCTCTCACCAGTATCTAGACTTGTAAAATACACACTTATAAATTAGACTAGGCAGACATTATTGGTGTGTTAATGTGTCTTACAAGACAGAAATGGGCTTTGAAGAGACACTTGAGTGCATCTACTGACACACCTCCTCCTTTTGTGTCTAATTTGAAGGCTATGGACATAATTTATCTTTGTACTTAAGAAGCTACTATAGATCATAGTCTACTAGCTGATCTCTAAAAGGGAAGGTTCACCTACATTAATGAACACGTATATTTATATATACTTGTAGCACTTGCCTTTTATTGCTATACATTCTCTGTATTTTAGTTGATGTTAGCTGCTGATGAACACAAAGGTAACTGTCACAATATTCAATTGCAGTTGTAGTTGGATTGGCTCTTGAACTTTTGACCCAATTAGCTCAGCATTCTAAGTGTCAGTGAAATAATGGAACTTCTAATGGTGGCTCCTGCTCTCCCCGGTCATGAAGAAGTAACTGGCAAACTTGGCAAGTTTCATAAGATTTTTCTCTAGGAATGTTTTTTTTATATAAAAGAAACTCACATTTATGGGGAACTTTCCCTTTAAGTAGTATTTGGTAGATCTTAAAGCTGTCTAACATGAATGAATATGACATTTACATTTTACTTATCAGGTAGAAGACGATGGACCTTATTCAATTGCAAGTCTGCAGGCTTAAAATTTGCTAAAGTTACAGAGAGATTCAATTAAAGAAGGACGCAACTACCTGGCCGAAAGCCGAAACCGTAAACCATGCAATTGTATGTAGCATTTTAGAGCGTGATCATGATCAATTAAGCAAGGCTGTTACTACCAATTTAGAAACAGCCAATAGTAAATTAGGCCGTCATCATTACGTCAGTAAAACATGGAGGTTAAATGTCAATCAATTAGAGTTTAGAGGTCCTATATGCGATCAGACTCGCTATCCAGCAATGTACAAGATAATAAAAATTAATAAAGGAAATGTTCTAGTCCATGTGGGTGGCCCGATATGTCTTAACTCCTTGATTCCCGAGATTCATGGATCACAGAAAAGAAACGTAAAAAATAATAATTTTTGATTGCGGATTTGCGAGCTTGAGACTGTGAAATTAATTATAATGTCTGTCATCACTTTCCCTGTCTTTTAAAGTGCAGTATTGATATTTTATTAGCATTTACAGTGCTATGATCAGGTATTTAACCCCCTTGCGAGTCATATCTGGTACTTGTAGGATTTTCTTCTACATTTGCAAATTTACGGGTGTGAAAACAATTGCGGGCTTGAGGAATTGTAGCAATTTAATAGCGATTTGCGATTGTAACATTTACAGTCTTGAAAGATCAAAGGCTTAGCTGTATTGGAGTTACGATTTTGACAACCACAGGGATTTTCAGCCTGTAACATGCAAATCGGTTGCGGTTAGCTAAAAGATACCAATCGAATAGCAAATTATTTTACGGGCTACATTATGGGCTCCAATAGTCAACAATAGCTCAATTAAATAGGGGCCCATGTTAGGATGTTTACAGAAAATCTGATGGCTATTACAACATGTTTCAGTTATTATAACTTCCAGATCTTGGAGACTGAAATCATGTGACTTCCCACAGTAGGGCAGACTTCAGGTGATAACTGAGCATGCCTGCCCAATCCCCAGGCCAAAACGATATGATGTATAATGTATGCTAATATTCCCTGGGAATTTCAGGGGGTGTCAATGTTGAGAGAAAACTCTTTGCAAACTCAAGAAATTCAGCAAACTTCATGCTAATGCTTTAACTTTTTACTTTGGATTTTTTTCATGCAAACAATTTTATTAAGACACAATAAATTCCCCTCTATCAGATGCATTAATAACCCAGTTCACTTGCATATACCTGTAACAATTAAAAACATTTATTATTATTATTATTATTATTATCTTTTATTTGTATTGCGCCAACATATTCCGTAGCGCTGTACAGGGGATAAGAACAAGGGAAATACACGTTTAACAAAATTAAAAAAAAAGTTGAAGAGCCCTGTTTTGAGCTTAGAATCTTAGCAGAAAGTGCTTTATCCCAAAGCACCCTACAAGACTGGAAACTCGCTGCTTACAATCTAAAGGGAATTAAAGGGCAGAGAACTGGGGAAGAGTAACAAATAAGGAATAGCAAGGGCAAGGAAGTAAGTGAAAGATAGAAAGAGTTTTATTTTAGAGGGAGAGGGGATGGATCTGAGGTGAAAGAGTAGTATGTTGGCTGACCCCTAGTGTTGAGATGATATATCTGCAAGTAGGAAGTCAGGTGTTTTCTATGGCTCTATAAATTTAATCTGAGTTGGGGTGGGTGGGTGAGGGGAAGGGAGGGAGGGCAGTTCTGAGTGTGTCACAGATGAAGTAGGCCTTAAAACCAGAGTAACTTTGCACTGAAAGAAAGAGAGAGAGAGAATGGATTGGGGTCAGACAGTACAGGAAGATAGGAGAGTTAGGAAGGAATGAGAGAGAGACCATAGAATAAAGATATTTGAGGAGGGGGGAGGAGATTTGAGGTAATTATGCCAGCCATAAATGGGGGAGGATGGGGGGGGAAGGTGGGGACAGCAGAGCAGGGTATAGGAAACAGTTAAAAATTGAAAACAAAATGTCAGAATATTTCTATCTGCCAAGATATAATAACATGCATACAGTAGTGATATTAATAAACATATTGGCTCCAGGGATGGCGCAGTTTCCATAGTCTTCTCCATACCTGCTGAGGTGTTCTGAATGCAGTTCTGAGTGTGTCACAGATGAAGTAGGCCTTAAAACCAGAGTAACTTTGCACTGCTGAGGTGTTCTGAATGCATTTTTGTTTTAATGTTTGTTTGTTTTTAATCACAAAGTTAATTGACAAGTTTTCAAATTTTACATGTGAATCTGTCTTTCTGTTTAATTCAATTCAAGCATCATCTGTTATCTTATTCGTATGCATGATTATTATCAATAATTGCTATTTTCAGTCTAAAGTTTTCAGTCTATTGTTAAATTACTTTTACTTACTTTCCCATACCTAGGACCTGGACACATCTCTCCACCTCTTACCTTACAAACACTTCTTCTGACCTGCAACTATACCCCTCTGCTAAGGTGACCATGTCTTCTCCTGCTACAATGGCTTCAATTCTACACTTATAGCCACATTAAATTCCCTGAACGAGTAAAAACGTTGCTCGCAACGTAGCCTGCAAGACTTGTGGCTATTAAATTGGCCCCGTAAAGCAAGTCGCCAATCCTTTGTTCTCTCAAGCCCGTAACTGTTATGTTCAAATTTCACTATTCAATTGCAACGAATCCACTGGCGTTCAACCCCATAACCCGCAAATGGAGCCAAAAAGCCAACGGATACTAGAGAGGACCCGCAAGGGGGTTAAAGTCCCGTCAGTTGCACTGTAAATGCCAATATACACCCTCTACTGCAGTAATAATGAAAGGGAAAGTGATGTTAGGTATTAAAATTAATAGCACAACATTCTCAAGCTTGCAAATCTACAATATAAAATACATTATTTTCTGTTTAATTTCTGTGTTATATTGATCCCGGCAATCAATGTGTTGCATTATTTCTGGAATGCGGGTCCCATCGAAACCCGTAATTCAAACCCATAAGGCTTTGAAATCTAACCTCCATTTTTCAATGACGTAATGATGACAATCTCATTTGACATTGGCTCCTTCTAAACCTGTTACTACGGGTTTGACTAATTGATCATGTTTACGGCCGCACATCCAACAAGTGCAAGAATGGTTTACAGGTTTGCGTCTATGGGCCGTAATTCGCGGCATGGTGGAATTTAATAGCTCTGTAACGCAGCCGAAAATTCAAGCCCGCAACCTTTGCTGCTACTGGCTTCAAATTTAATGTGGATGGGAGACTGTTACATTACTTCATTCTCTATAATTGTGATTTGTTTGCTCAACTTACTAGACTTCCTTTTACTTTCATACCTAGGACCTGAAAAATATCTCTCCACCTCTTACCTTACAAACACTGCTTCTGACCTAGAACCTTTAATTTTGCCATACTAAATTCTTCATGAATCAAAATACTACTACTACTTCAGGGTAATTAAAATCTCCCATTATTAGAACTGTATCCATAAGGTTATCTTTGCAAAGATGCTGGAGTGGGTAGCCTGTTCCTTCTCCAGTGGACTACAATTTGTCTGACCTCTCTGCTATGACCTGCCATCCTTGGGTAACCCTACATGGTATAGCTCACAGATTCAAGTACACAAGCCCCTTCACCATGGCAAGGTAGCGATCCAAAAGAGGATATGTTATGTTACTGAATAAAAAGATTGTGAGAATATTTACAACAGATATGGTCAGTTTGCTTTGCACATTTCCCGTGCTTACATTTTCTCTTTAGGAATATATTCTTGTATATATATATATATATATATATATATATGTATATATATATTTTCATATTTAAGATGATCCTTGCAACGTTTGAGATGCAGTTACTTGTTTATGCCGTCATATGAATGATTGCTCTTTGTACACATACATATTCATTTTACTTTAACTATGTTAAGTTGATTAAAATCAATTGTGATTTTCCAAATTCTTTGTGAATCAATAAGCAAAATATTGGACTTTTCCCAATCCAAGGGTTCCACTGGAGAATTCATAAGTAATTTTCTTGACTTTTGTGTGCTCCATTGATTTTTATTCACATTTAAAATTACATGTCAAAGAAATATTTTGATTCATTTCACACTGACAAAGCTTGGCTTACTTTCCCTAGATAAACCATGATATTCAGTTATACTTGATCGTGCATATATTAAAACATGTCCAAGTTGCTTTTGAAATCTATTTTTATTTTCCTTGTCTGTAAGTCAGTAGCCTTTAGGTAATTGTTCATAATAATTCAATTATTGCACTACAAAGTCTTGTCACCTGCAATAATTACTAATTAACAATGTTTTGATTATGGCTTTTACATATTCACTACAAAAACTATAACCTTACTTTAGATACAATTTATAGGATTTAAATATTTTCATACAACACACCATTACGGTAGGAAATTAAAATGTATAAAAACAACACACAGAGGTTTCAACATTTTCCATATAGTGAATCGGTTGAAACAAATGCAATACTAGTCTAAGTAGGTTGGAGCACTTTTACAATATAATATTAAAGGGTAATATTCACTGGTGTTTCATTCCATGAAAAAAGAAAAAAGTAATTAAATTAGTGTACTAGGGAAGGAGACTAGTGTATTCAAACAGAAGCGCTTTTAAGATGTAAACTTAACCTAAGGCTGCCAAATATAAAAAAAAGTCAAGGCTCAATGTTTATCCTTTTCAGTAATAGAGACTTCTCAGCCAATCACAAGGGACCAGAGAGAATAAACATACCAAGGTGTGACCTCTGAATGGCTAGAAACCTGCATGGGATTGTCACTGAAAGAGAGAACTGGAAGGAGGTATAGCACAGTTTGGGTTAGACTTCCATTCTGGGGAACTTTAAAGGTGACTTTACAACATTGTAAAATTATTAGTTTTTGTTTTAGCCCAATTGTTTAATTACTTTAAAAATGTTTTATTGATTCTATGACGAGATAAAGTTTCATGTTGTCAGATTATTGTTTTACTCCATTGAAAACTCAGCAATGAAGAATCTTATAAAGCATACATGGAGACTGATCATGCAGATAAAGGTTGATACAACATACTTCTACTACTACTAATAATAATGCATTTATATTGGGCTTTTCTCCCAGAAGGGGCTCAACGGGCTTGGAAGAGGGGAAAAAAAGTATATTTTAGCTTTAAAATTAACTTTATTTTATAATCAGTTGCTGCAATCACAAAGCACTTCTTTTGAAGGTAGGTACTGAAATACTGTTGTGAAAGCGAATCTGTGCAGTGTAAGATGACAGCACCCCACTGCTCCTTGGATTTGATTTTCAGTCAAAACATCCAATAAGTAAGATTTTAAGTATCAAGATCGGTTATTAGCTTATCTTTAGGCCATATAGAAGTTGTCAATGGGTTTCTGTGAAGGTCAGCTGAAAGTATATTTATTCAACTTAATAATAAACACTTATACGCAGGAGGTAAATTGTAGAAATATCTCCTTTTAAAAATTAAATACATATATATATATATTTTTTCTTTTGCTTTTTTTCTTTTGTTTTTTAAAGATAAATAGCAGGTTTGAGAAGCTTCTCACAACTCATATAGCAGTGGGAGGGAAAACTCAGATGGTACCTACTAACAGATGTGTTAACTTAATTATCAATTTCATATTTCATCTTCCATAATAATAATAATTCATGAAGAAGAGCTCTACTAGTCTCAAAAACTTGCACAAGTTTTACTGTCATTATCATTGTATCATGAGTAAATAAAGTTAATCTTCCTTTATTATTTGTTGCGTCTGGAAGTAGGTATATAAAAATGTTACATGGTGCGGGTTCCTTTCTTAACACACAGGTCCCAATCAAAAATTAACAACTTTGAATATTTAATTGCACAGAGGTAGGTTGTCCCTCTCAGTCAATGTAATACCTGTACATTGTTTATGAATGCTTTATTTTACCTATTTTTCAAAGTATAACATTTACTCAATGTTATTTTTATTAATAAATAAACTACCAATATAATCTACTTCAAAAGTTTTACTTTTTGATTAACACCCTTGACCAGTTCTAGTAATGTCTGCAAAATTATAATTTAGTCTAAAATATATATACATATATACATATGTTTGTAACATTATTAAACATTTGAAGCTATGTACAGTATTTAAGTGAAACAATGATTGCGAAAGCCAAGAGGGAGAGTGTAAGTATGCAAGTTTTCAATCTCACTAGGTGCTTTAGGGAAACCACTGTGTATATCTGATTGAAAGCTCAATAACAGGGCCCTCCATCCTTTGCATGGTTTGAAAATGTTCTTGACTTGTACTTAACCCCTGTATAGCGCTACATAATATGTTGGGACGTTATAAATAAAGCATAATAATAAAATAATAATAATAATAATAATACGTGTGAGAGATGGACAACAGCTTGAAGGAAAAAAAGAGGAGAGAGCAGAAAAAGGGAAACGAGAGAGAGAAGGAAAGTGATCTATATATCGGTAGCTTGGTGTGACCTGCTACGCAAATGTGCAGCAAAGCATGTCCTTCATGCAGACACATACATTATTCCATATGGGAAGTGAGAAGTTATAAAAACACATTAGATGGTGGTAGCCTGTATGACCCTGTATTATTGGGTATCCAAAAAGATCTCAGTCTATTTTGAAAGTAATTGTTTTGACCAGCTCATCCTAATATCTCTCACATTGCACAAACTACACCATCCATGTATCATGTACCCGGTGACATATACTAATCAAAAGTTATTATACAGCTTACAAGATATATCTTATGTTATTATATAGAACTAAACCTTATAATTAATATTTCAGATGCTTGGTTGAATAAGCATTGTGGAATAACAGGAAGATGTCCTATTTTTCTCTAGTACGAAAAGTAAGATCCTTTGATTAATATACCCCTATGCGTCCTAAAGACCTGCATATCTTAAAGGTGATTTACTATGTAATTACAATGGGCCTCCACTTTATCATGGAACCCTTGCTGTGTCTCGTATATTGCTAATCACTTTGACTGTGGTTTTCTTTTGTCATTTCAGCAATATCCCCTCTCAGCCACCCGGACCCTGAGTTCAAGAACACTTTAAGAGATTTGGGAAGACAAATGGCGCCTGCATTATGCTATAAATCCTCTTTATATACACACAAACACGGTTGTGTCATCCTATACATTTCACTTCACATATCATGACATAAAGCTCTTGTACCAGAATACAAATTGTGTATTATTATAATAAATGTTTTTCCTGTAATTTATACATTGTATAACATGTTTAAAGTGAGATGTAAATTTTGATGACAAAGCTTTCACACATCTTCACATCTTGACAACGTATCTGTAGTTCCTCTCGACACACAGATGAAACATTCCACATTTACACGTGTTTTTTTTCCCATTGATTCATTTTGCATAAATGAAATCACATTTTACAGTATACGGTAGTGCTGATGTAGACACAACACTTGCACAAAGAATAATGTGTGGGTCACATAGAGTGATTTATTGAACTGGGTGGTGTGTAAGGAGAAAAAGCAAAAGGATAATCTGATTTATGGTTCTAATTTTGTTTGGTCACATTGCAACTTGCCATTTGTAGTTGTATAGAATTACCATGTACAATAAATGTCAAAGATTAATTACCGATTGTATTAGTGCTTTTAAACTGCATACTTAACTATTTGGCTCAGTATATGATTTCTACATATTTCACTGAGAGAGAGATTGCTAAATAAATCTTTAAATATTTGCATACAACAAAGAAGTAAATTAGATATTCACACACATAAAACAAAGAAACAGTAAAACCGTTTAGAGTTTTTTTTTCTCTAAACCTGAGTATTGTAATTTTGTTATTGTCTGCACCACCTAAATCTTTGCACAGTTATTGATGAATATATTTTGCTGTGAGTTAAGATGTTTTATATTGTATAAAACAAAGTATTTTTAAATGTATGATAGAAAGCTTTTGACTGCAGTGACTCTTTATGTTGAAAGCATCAAATACATTATTATTTCTATTATTACTAGTGACTTGCCCGTCAAAAATGACTGCAATAAAAAGTGAAGCCTGGCAATGCTGTTTGCCACACAATGGGAGCCTCTCCCCCTCTACTTTACTGGCCTCGCGATGAGCACCTTTGGTGCTCATCACGGGCCCGCAATGAGCGACTTCGGTGCTCATTGAGAGGCTCCCCCCCACCTCTCCCACCGTCTTCTTTACTGTCCTCGCGATGAGCGCCTTTGGAGCTCATTGCGAGTCTCTTCCCCTGTCTACTTCCTCCCTTGTGTCTCATTTCCCCCCTCCTCTCCCTCCCTTTGTTCTCCTCTACCCCTCCCCTCCCTCCCTTGTATCTCCTTCCCCCCTGTGTTTTTACCTCCCTCTCCATCCAGTGTCTCTAACCCCCTCCCCTGTGTCTCTTTCCCTCCTGTATCTTTTTCCCCTCTCTCCCTCCCATTCGTCTCTTTCCCCCTCCCCTGTGTCTCTTTCCCCCCTCTCCCTCCCCTGTGTCTGTTCCCCCCTGACCTGTTTCTCTTTGCCCTCTGCCCACCCTGTGTCTGTTCCCCCCTACCTCGTGTCCCCCCCCCCCCCCCCATTTTCCTCCCCTGTGTATTTCCCCCCCTCCTCTCCCTCCCCTTTGTCTCTTTCCCCATCCTCTCCCTCCCCTGTGTCTCTTCCCCACCTCTCCTTCCTGTGTCTCTTTGCACCTCCCCTGTGTCTTTTTCCATACTGTGTCTCTTTTCCCCCCTGTGTCTCTTTCCCCCTCTTCCCCTTGTCTCCTTCCCCATCTCCCCCTGTGTCTCTTTCCCCCTGTGTCTCTTTCCCCCCTGTGTCTCCCCCCCCCCTAGTAAGGACATTTGTCAAAAGAGTTCAAAATCTTTAGAGCACTTGGCATAGGGGATGGTTCGGTAAAGGAGATTGCAGTTAAGAAGTTTGGAAGGAAAACAAAATAGATAGGCATTTTCAATGGGTGGGTTTTAGTTTTTTTTTAGAAGCATTGTAGAGAATCTGATGCATTTTGTAAGTGGGTCCCGGGTTTTAGCAGGAGCACTAGAAAGAGATTTTGAGTGTGAGAGTAAACGTAGCTGATGAGAGGTGAGGATAGACATACTTCAGTCCAGGAACAAACCGGGTGTAGTTTGAAATGAGGTCAGAGATTTAGAGGAGTAGTTATGGATGTCTTTATAGGTAAGTAGGATGAGTAGAACGTAATTGTTGAGAATGAAAGCTAATGCAGGGCATTGTAGAAATGGGCAGCTGATGAGCAAGAAAGGTAATGGGCCTTATGAGTTAAAGGGACATGAATGCAAATGTTTTTTATTGTGCATTTAAAAGAGTATGTTTTACAAATTATAAAAACTTCTTTTGTCATTAATTTTTTTTAGTAACAATTGCCACAGGAAATACCTCTATATACACACAACTCTACTCACACAACTAGATCTCATTGGTAGACACGTATGACTTATACAGCTATATTGCTGCACATTGGAGGACTGGGATGAACCCCCAAAGACAGTTGTACATATAAATCAGTATATTCTGCTCCAGGAGATGCAGAAAAGAAACACACTGTTCAACATTATCAAATTCTCACTTTTAACGATCTGTGAACTATATTTACAAAGTTGGGAGCTTTCTTTTCAAGCTGAAATGTGTATCTTATTGTACGGATTTAATCAATCTGAGATCTCTACGCTAGGAATATAAGAAGTGACCTAAGTGAATGTGCTGTATTACTCTGTTTCTGTTTTATTGCTGACTATAACCCTGTTTAAATATTTGTAAGGCATCATATACAGGAAGAGACAATGTCTTAATATAATAACACAACAATAAAATACTGCCTCAAGTCTTTAAATTACAAATTGTAGAGCATGCACTATTGGCTTTCCAGGCAAAAAATAACCAACAGTCAACACAAATTCTCTCTAAACAATAAAGCTCAAAGGCACACCTAGACATCCCATCTGGAAGGATATTTTGCATTGCATATTAATTATACTAATTTTAAAAGAGGGGAACTGGAATAAAACATTTCATTTCTGCTTTAGAGACTATAACTATTGCAACTACTACTGGTCCAGCAGGTGCAAAGCACAAGGGTCCACAAAAGGGTGGAGGTCCTCTGGTACTGACAGTACATTTATTAGATGGCCCTCCATTCAATAGATCCGCCACTGGCAAAAAAGAGAATTAAACATCTTTAATATAAAAGGAGCATAAATGTTTCTTATTACATACCATGTATTAAATTAAATAATATTTTAGTCTTATTCATTAAATACGTCTCTTTTTAAAACTGTCCAAAAAGGATAGTTTTTAGGTTTTTAAGTTTTTAAGATAAGTATCAATACTTGACAGCTAAGGGTATTGAAAAGGGCCACTTAATTCAGCACAGTTTGGAGCACATCATACATCATACTGAATACAGTATACTGTAAATATCTCCTAAAAGCATGTTGAAATACCTTTTTTTTCACTCAGAAATTGATAAATTAAATCTCTGTTTACATGAGTAACTGGCTGCCCCCAGACAAACCCACAGTATAAGCAAAAAAATAGTGAACCCTTCATAAATGCATCTGTGCAGAGAAGGGAATGCTGAAATCCCCTACATAGGTCAGTTGGGGGTTAACTGCTTTCTGCATTCCTGAGTTCAGCGGAAAACCTGCCATAAATCTTTGTCTTCACCGCAGGTTCAGCATTTGTTATTAATCATGGAACAGTCATTACCCAGGATACAGTGTGTTTTAAACAGACTTAAAACTTTAGATTTCTTAGGTGTTATTAGTGTAATAAAAAAATAGATAATTTTAACATACAATCTTGTGCTCTTTTATACCATGAAGAACATTTACAGTGAGGTAAATGGCCCTTTAAGGAGTATCTGAGGCCTGTTACCAAATAATATCTTATGAATGTGAATGAGCCATATGGAATGCGGTAAGAGAGGATCTTCTTCAGGTAGATTGACACTGCTACTAACAAACAAATATCTCCTCTGTGCAAGTTCCCTTAGATATACAAGTTCTGTTAGATATACTGGGTCTTTTGTAACAAAAGCAAAATAAAGATAAAACTGTGTGCTGTCTGTATATTTGTTATAGTAAAGGCCATGACTTCTGAAGTCCGTCACTCCTCTCAACATTGCGCAAAATCTATAATGTGGGCCTATCAATGTGATATACACGCAGCTGACGCAACCGTGACTTTCTTAGCCACTCTACAAATATTCTGTGGTCCAATGCACTGAATGCTGCAGCGCGGTCAAGCAGTACTGAGATGAACATTCACCAATACAATCTTGCCATCACAATCACTTGCCATACAATTTGAACAAACAGACCATTTCTCTGCTTTAGCTTTTCCTGAAATCGTACTGCATTTGTTCATAGATTTCCTGTCACATACATTTCCAGTTACATTGCAGTAGCTTTTTCAGTAATCTTTTAAAAATTTAAAAATAGGCCACAGGACTGAAGTGTAAGCTGCATGCAATAATGGCTAGATAACTTTTTATTTAGTGCTTCCAAAAAACTGTTGTCTATTTTTGTAAAAGATATGCCAGTTAGAGAACCTCAGCATTTCATAGTATGTGCCACTGGTGCACTACCCAGACTGCTTTGCATTAAAAGCAGCCATGATTTAAGGGACAACAGATTATTATTATTATTATCCTTTATTTGTAGCGCGCCAACATATTCAGTAGTGCTATATACAGGGGTTAGGTACAAGTATAAACATTTTCCCCACAATGGAAATAATGGAAGACCCTGTTATTGAGCTTTCAATCAGATATACACAGTGCTTTCCTAGAGCACCTCACAAGATTGAAACCCGCAAACTTACATTCTAAAGGGTATGGATAAGGTACAGGAGAGTGAGAGATGCATAGTGAATGAAGAGGCTAAAGATGATAGCCTTTTTTGAATAGATGTGTTTTTAAAGAGATTTTGAAGGATTTGAGAACAAAGTCTGGTAAGGAGTTACAAAGAATAGGGGCAGCACGAGAAAAGTCTTGAAGGTGGGAGTGAGAGGAGGTGGTAAGAGAGGAGGAGAGAAGAAGGTCATTAGCAGAGCAAAGAGGGTGGGTGGAAGTGTATTTTGGGATGAGAGCAGAGATGTAGGAGGGTGCACTATTGTGGAGGGCTTTATATGTTAGGGTCATGATTTTTAATTTTATTTTAGAGGCTATGGGAAGCCAGTGAAGTGCCTGATAGGGGCTGCAGACACTGATCGTTTAGTATGGTAGATGAGTCTAGCGGATGCATTCAAAATGGATTGGAGTGGAGACAGACGGGTGATAGAAAGGCCAGCAAGGAGAGAGTTGCAGTAATCGAGGCGAGATATGATGAGAGAGTGAATAAGAATTTTAGTTGTGTCTTGTGTAAGGTAGTGATGTATTTTAAATATTTTTTTAGGTGAAAGTGACAAGATTTTGTGAGTGATTGAATGTGAGGAATGAAAGAGAGGGAAGGGTCCAGTAGGACCCCAAGACAGCGGGACTGAGATGTGGGAGTGATGATGGCATTGTCAACAGTGAGATATAAGTGAGGGGTGGGAGCTGAGGAAGAGGGTGGAAAGATAAGGAGCTCTGTCTTAGACATGTTGAGTTTGAGTTGACGGGCAGACATCCATGAGGATATGCTTGAGAGGCAATTGGCAACACAAGCTAGCAGAGAGGGGCATAGTTTGGGTGCAGAGATGTAGATTTGGGTGTCATCAGCATATAAATAATACTGAAATCCAAAACAATTTAATTAGGGCACCAAGGGAGGATGTGTAGATGGAGAAAAGGAGGGGGCCTAGGACTGAGCCTTGGGGTACACCCACATTTAGAGGACGAGGAGATGAAGAGGCGCCAGAGAAGAAGACACTAAATGTTTGATGTTCTAGATAAGATGTGCTCCAAGAGAGAGCAGTGTTATGGATGCCAAGAGAGTGGAGAATTTGGATAATAAGAGGATGATCAACTGTGTGAAAGGCAGCAGAGAGATCCAGGAGAATTAGGATAGAGAAATTACCCTTTGATTAGGCGTTGAGCAGGTCATTAGTAACTTTTGTGAGAGCTATCTCTGCGGAGTGTTGGTGTCGGAAGCCAGACTGGAACGGATCAAGAATGGAGTTGGAGGAAAAAAATTGTGTAAGGCACGCTCAAGTAGTTTAGAATCCAAGGGAGGTAGCGAGATAGGGCAGTACTTAAATGGAGAAGCTGGATCCGATAAAGGGTTTCTTAAGAATGGGTGTAATTATGTCTTGTTTCAAAGGTGATGGAAACTTGCCAGTGTCTAGGGAAAGGTTGAATAGATGTGTGAGAATTGGGATAAGCGTGAAAGAGACAGGAGGGGGTCAGCTGTGATGGAATATGATTTTATGGACAAGTTGTGAGACGAAAGGTTGATAGAAGACTAGAGACTTCATCCTCAGTTACAGGGTAAAGGGAGTTCATAATGGATAAAGGTTTGGGAAAGGGTGAAGGCAGGGTGCTGTTTGTTAGTTGTGGAGAAGGTGTGATATGGCCACGTTAAAGAAGAGTTCATTATGAATATTTTCAATTTTACTATAGTGTCTAGCAAAATCTTCACATGTAAGAGAGGAAGGGGCAGGAGGAGGGGGAGGGCAGAGGAGAGTGTTGAACGTGGAGCACAATTGTTTGGGGTTGGAGGCCAAATTTGATATTAATGATGAGAAGTAGCTCTGTTTGGCAAGATTGGGGGCATAGTGATAGGAGCCTAGGATAAACTTGTAATGGAGGAAGTCCGCTGAGGAGCAAGATTTCCTCCATAATCGTTCACCTCTGGATATAGCATGTTCGTGTAGTGTGCCATGGTTTTAGATGAGAGCAAGTGCGTCTGCCTGTGGTTATGGGGGCTGAGAGGGTGGAATTTAGAGTCAAATTGTATTGTGTGGTAGCAATATCAGGGCAAGTGAGGGCAGTGAGGGGACTGAGAAGGGGTTGTAGTAAATTGGAAAGGTGTTGTGAGTTAAGTGTCTGCAGGTTTCTGTGGGTTCTGGTAGTTGGGAGTAATAAAGGGCAGAGATTGCAAGGGGTTGTGAGGCTGTAGGTTAGGAGATGGTGGTCAGAAATGGTGAGTGGGCCGAAGGATAAGATTTGAGATAGAGCAGTGATTGGAGAAAATGAGGTCAAGAGAGTGTCCATCCTGGTGGGTAGGGGATTCTATCCATTGTGAGAGGCCAAGGGAAGAGGTAAGTGCAAGTAATTTTGTGGGAGTGTCAGTGGCAATGTTGAAATCACCAAGAAGAAGTAAAGGTATGTTAGAGGAGAGAAAGTGAGGGAGCCAGGCAGCAAAATTATCCAGAAATTGAGAGGCTGGTCCAGGCGGGCGATAGATGACAGCCACTCACAGAGAGATGGGTGAAAAGAGACGGATAGTGTGAGAGGGAACTGGGGGAATGCAATTGAATGAGCAGCGGGTGGAAAGTAATATGCCCACGCCTCCACCTTGCTTATTCCCAGGTCTAGGTCTGTGACTGAAATGTAAGCCACCATATGATAATGCAGCAGGGGAAGCAGTGTCAGATGGAGAGAGCCAGGTTTCAGTGATAACTAAAAGGTTGAGGGAGTTGGAAATAAATAGGTCATGAGTGTAAGTGAGTTTGTTGCAAACAGACCTAGCATTTCAAAGGGCACATGAGAAGGGCAAAGTGGAGGATTTGTGATAGATGATGGGTATTAAGTTATGAGAGTTTTGAGTGTTTGTTGCCCTGTGGGCTGAGCGTCACCGATAAAAGGTAGAAATCGATGAGGGGCCTTGGTTAAGAGATATATCTCCAGCAGGCAATAAAATAAGCAATGATAGAGAGAGGAGGTGAACAAAAACAAGGATGATTTGAGCTCAAGTGAAAATAATCCATACATTAAGGAAGAGGAGTGAAATGTCACGGTCCATTGAATAAGATGGATATCACAAGAAAAACCTCTAAGGGTTGCTTGCAGGAACTCCTGCTATTGAACCAGATTATTATTACCACATATATAGTTGTCAGCGTGGGTAAAGTTTGCAATGTTGGTCACACCTTGCGAGCCTGTTTGAAGTAAAGCGAGCAATTAATCAGTTGAGGCACGTGGGACTTGCTGCTGGGCTCGCGATCCATATCTATCATCGCCAGTGGCACAAGCCAAACTTACAACCCATAGGACTTACTGCCGAAACCCATACATGCACTGTGCGGCTCGCAAAATTCCCACTTTCATGTTTGAACCACGGAACTGGAAAGACCGGAAAAAAACAACAAATATGCCTCAAATTAACTTTAAAACTAACACAGCACAGTGGGAGAGTCAGGAACCATGTGAGTGAGGTTGCAAGTTATTTTGAGGCATATTTGTTATTTTTTTCCGGTCTTTGTGTGGCAAACAACATTGACAGCCTTACTATTTTAATCCCGTCATTTTTGACGGGCAATTTCCTAGTTATTATTATAAATGAAGCTTATCTGGATTTCGGTAAAGCATTTGTCACTGTCCCACACAGTAAACTAATTTGTAAACTTCATATTCTGGTGCTAGTTTCTAACATAGTTCAGTGAATAGGCTACTGGTTAAAGGATAGGAGGCAGAGAGTCATAGTTAAGTGGGTACACTCACAGGAAGGGATGGATACCAATAGAGTACAACAGGGCTCAGTGATGGGGACTGTTTAGTATGATATATATATTTGATATTACTAGTGAGCTTAATGGGAAAGTCTGCCTCTGCAGATAGCACACAAATATGTAACAAGGTAGACATTCTAGGGGCAATGATTTAATAAAAATAGAGTAATGGTTAAATATATGGGATCTAAAATTCAACACAGAAAAAAAAATTGCAAAATTATGCATTTAGGTCACAAAACAAAAAAATCCTTGGATGAATTAGTAAAAGCATTAATATTAGGAAAAAAGGTGCTAATGCCACTCTATAACTTTCTAGTTAGATCTCACATAGAATGCTGTGTCCAAATCTGTTGACAATATTTTAAAGGGTAAATTAACAAATTATAAACAATTCAAAGAAGTGCAACTAAAATGGTGCATGATATGAATATGTATAGCTTGGAGGACAGAAGAGAGAAGGGTGATATGATAGAAGTCTTCAAATGCATCAAATGATTTAATAAAGTTCAAAAGGTAGGAGTTTCCTAGAAAAACTGGAATGCAAGAGCAAGAGGTCATGATTTAAAGTTGGAAGGTGGGAAATTTGGGGTAATGTAAAGTAATAGTTTACCGAAAGAGTAGTAAATTCCTGGAACATGTTTCCTGTGGAAGTCAAACGTAGTTAAGGAATTTAAGAATGCCAAGAGATACCAGTGTTCAGGGTTTCACAGAGAGAGAGAATTTAAATTTAGGGAAAGAGTCTTTATTTCCAAAGTCTTTTTTGATGTTTATAGATGAAAATTTAAATTATCTCACATAATGCTAAAGGGTTAAATATTCCATTTAAAAAGAGAATTGCAACAGATAATTATAGAAAGGAGAAAGCAAACATCCTATGTATACAGGAGACACATTGGAGGAAAAAATACAACACCTCATTGCGAAATGGAACTTTTACAACGTGTATTAGCGTCCCCTATGTCAGTAAGTCTAGAGGGGTAGCAAAATTGTTTAATAAGAATCTGCCATAGCGGGAAGAATATAAAATTACTAGCGACTTGCCCGTCAAAAATGACGGCAATAAAATTGTAAGCCATGTAATGTTGTTTGCCACACTATGTGAGGCTTTTGCTTCTCTGAGCACCTTTGGCGCTCATTGCAAACCTTTCCTCCCGTATACTGTACGGGCTGCTCATTGCAGGGTTAATTAACCTGCAAGTTCTGTGCTTGGGAATGCCATGTGTCTCTTTCCACTATCTCCCCCCTGTGCCTTCCCTGTATGTTTCTCTTCTTTGTGTCTGCTGAATGTTTGTGTGGCGCGCACTGACTGCCGTTTCTTTTAATTTCCAAAGTCCCGTGTGCCTGGCGTTGTTGGTGTAAGTGTTAGTGTCTTTGCCGTTGTGTATTTTCTAAGTCCTGGGTGCCTGGCAATGTTTTTGTGTAAGTGTTACTGTCTTTGCCGTTGTGAATTTTTTAAGTCCCTAGTGCCTGGCTTTGTTCAGCCTCGTTTTCATCCAGTTTCAGATTTTTTTTACGTTTTTTGCCATTTTTTTTCTTGCTTAGCCGATTTTCGAGTGACGAAACACGTCAAATAAGGCTCAAAATTGTTTGCCACCTTACTCCTAGGCTTCCTGGCTCTCCCCCTGTGCTGTGTGTGAATGTGTTTTTTTTGTTGTTGTTGTTGTTTTCAGTGTTTTTCTATTTCCTCGGGTCGGCCGTTAAATTTATATTTTTCTGAGGTCGTATTTTTTCCCCCGAGCTCGCATGTGTGACGGTGCCGCTGGCTGCAATGAGCGCCTTTGGCGCTTATTGCAGCCTAAGTGCTGCGTAACTGCTTAAGTGCTCATTTCAGCCTAAGTCCCACATGCTTCAATGCCTGCGAGCTCGGAAGGCTTCAATGCCTCAACAGCTTGTCTAGCTTTGCGAGGCTCGCAAGCGTGACGACAAATCACAGTTTGACAGTTATAATATGTGATTGATGAAGAAGGTCATTATATTATCTATTTGGGGAATATTAATACTAGTTTTTATACAATAGCAAATTTGTATTCGCCTAATCAGAACCAAAGAAAGTTTTGAAACTAATTCATAAAATTTAAAAAGGGTTTATCATGCTGTGATTTAATATGATTCCGGATTTCGTATTAGATCAGCTTTCCTCAAATACTTTATTCTCAAGTGAATCTAGTAAAAGAACAGCTAGACACTTTTCACAGTTGATCCTGATGAATGATTTCTTTGATGGATGGAGGACTTTAAACCCTGAAGTGAGAGAAGTGAGAGAATATACTTTTCACTCGTTAAGATATAATACATATACCAGACTCGACCATTTTTTAATTGATAAAAAAATTTAAACAGACATACTACGGTCAGAGCATGCAATAATTAGTATGCTGATAAAAGAACCATGCTCCACTAAAAATACAAATTTTTGGAAGCTTGATCCTTTACTTTTGAAATCGCAAGTCACTGTAAATAAGTTAAAATCAGAGATTAGGGATTTTTTTTTTAATTTAATGGGAATACGATTCCTCTGTATTCTACTTTATGGTGTACGCATAAAGCGTTTATGAGAGGAATCTTTATTGCCCAGAAGTCATCTGAGAAAAATTCTAGAGGGAAGCCATTAATAGAATTATATTTAGATTTATATAAAATACTAAATATGAATACATTTTCCCCAGATAATACATTTTGCCTACAGATTAAGGAAATAAAGGCTCAAATTAATAAAATTATTAAATTTCAAATAGATAACTCGATATTGAAAACAAGCATTTTATGCTATGGGAAATGAGCCTAATAAATTTGTGTTAAGCAAAATCAGAAAACAAAGATCTTTGCATAGAATAATCTCCCCTTGAGATGGAAAGTCCGGAAAGTATCGATAAGGTCTTTGAGTCTTATTATAAGTCTCTATATAATCTAGAAAAATCAAAGGGGTTTGTTAAACCGTCAAAATTTGAAATAGTCGCATTTCTCCAAAACTTGACCCGGAAGAGGTAGAGGAACTTAATAGTAATATCACCATAAAAGAAATTGAAAATGTTATTCTTCCATTAAAGTTAAATAAATCCCATGGCATAGATGGTTTTACAAATTTGTATTATAAGACCTTTAGTTTGACTTTAAGCCCTCATTTATTCCCCTCAGTATTTAATGAAATTAAAAATACTGGGACAATATTATCAGAAATGTTAGAGGCCTGGATTATTAATGTTCCAAAACCTGATAAAGATCCAGAGCATCACGCAAACTATAGACCTATCTCTTTAATAAATGTGGATGCTAAAATGTATGCTAAAGTACTCGCGATTAGATTGAGTAGATATATACCCAAGCTAATTAACCAAGAACAGGTAGGTTTTGGTAATAATATGCAAGGCTCTGATAATACACAACGACTCATAGATCTGATTGATTACTCTGTAAAAAAGATATGTCTTTCTTGGCTCTTTCTTTGGATGCCGAGAAGGCCTTTGATTGAGTAAATTAGGCCTTTATTGAAGCAGTATTAATTAAGTTTGGCCTAAAGGAGTTTGGTGAAAAAGCCATGATGTCCTTATATCATAATGCCAGAGCACGGATCTCAGGGTACAGTTATGAGTGGGGTGGATTT
This sequence comes from Discoglossus pictus, assembly GCA_027410445.1. Taxonomy (NCBI): domain Eukaryota; kingdom Metazoa; phylum Chordata; class Amphibia; order Anura; family Alytidae; genus Discoglossus; species Discoglossus pictus. The sequence continues at coordinate 335,269,637 of CM050164.1, read as the reverse complement.
AAGATCACAAATGGGACCCGTCAGGGTTGTCCCCTGTCCCCTTTAATTTTTATCCTGTCCATGGAACCACTTGCATGAATTAAAAGAGATAATAAGAAGATTGGATGAGGTAATGTCAGTAAAGATCAGTACAAAATTATGATGTATGCAGACGATATAGTACTCACTCTGACAGATCCGGTAGACTCTTTAAAACATCTATTTGAGGTTTTAAACACCTTTGCTAAGCTATCATATTTCAAAACTAACGAAGCTAAATCTGGCTTACAAGTGGAAGTTTTAGCAAAAATTGGTTCTGAATTTGGATTTAATTGGGAAAATATTCAGATTAAACATCTTGGAATTGTTTTCTCCCTGATAAATAAGATGATATTGAAATAAAATGTTTCTTTCGCATATGATCATATTAAGAAAACTCTTATGATTGGAAACTGACTCTCTTTTCCTGGTCCTGGAGAATAGCTGGTTAAAACAGTGATAGTACCAACATTTTTTTATATTTTAGATGTATACCCCAATGTTTACCTAGATAATTATTGATTACACTTTAAAGCCTGCTGAATAGATTTCTTAACAACTATAAGAGACAAAAAATTGCTTCGAGTATAATTAAAAGGAAAAGTCAAAAAGGTGGATTAGAGTTCCCCTCTGTTTTTGAATTACATTACTCTATAATTCTTAGCCATGTTTGAGTTGGGCATTCTCTCCTAATTTAACTTAATGTTATTCCATAGAACAGGAAATTTGTAAATCAATTCCTTTGGAATTGATTGTTTGGTTTCCATATTTAAATATTAAACAATTATCAGAAATACCCTTTGGAAAATTGTCCTTATTAAATTTGTGGCATTCTAAGCAAAATAAATTGAATTGGTATGCTTGCCCATCCCTTCTAACCCCAATAGAAATCCTTCTCTACTCTAGCCCTAAGTGGGTAATTACTAAATGGAAAGTGAATGGCTATAATATAATAGCAGATTTTTATCTAGACTATGGGCTGATTTCAGTTCAGACTATTTTAGATAAAACACGACAGTCTAATATTACATGGCTGGATTTTCTTTCAGTTAAGTCTAATTTAGTAAAACTGGGTTTCCCTTTGGAGAATTTTAGAGAATTCCTCCCTGTGGAATTGTGGAATTACTTATTATAGAAAATAAAAATAAACAGATTAGCTCTCAATGTAATTATATCTTGAAAACATCCAATGAAGAGTATAAGACCAGCAGAATGGAGATGTGGGAAAAAGATATTGGTAAAACATGGTCTACTGGAGACTGGTTTAGAACGTTTGGCATTGTTAAGAAAACCTCTTTATGTGTATCATATAGGGAGTTATATTTTAAAGTAGCTCAATGTTAGCATTTAGCACCAGTAAATTGAATAAAATTTGATCCACTAAAATGTGAAGATTGCTGGCGAGGTTGTATAGAGAGAGGTACTCTCTTTCATATATGGTAGCAACGTAAATATACAGAAGTTCTGGCACGACTGTACTGGTAAGATTTTTATTACCAAAACAAAAATGTAATGCTCTCCAGAAATTATTTTACTTCATATTTCAATGGATCTTTTACCGATAAAGTCTAGACTTCTGATTTCACATATTTTGTTGGTAGCTAAATGGCACGTTGTGAAAGTTTGGAAATTAAAGACACTTCTATGTTGGTCTGAAGTTGAAAAAACTATCCATAGAGACTGCTTGTTTGAAAAGGATATAAAGAACAAGGAATTTAAAAAGAAATTTTGTTAACAAATGGTCATTATGGGATAATTATTTTCCCTATCTTAGGTCTAAAGGAAAGATAATTCTCTCATTCTCAAAAATGTTATATCTATATAATTGTTATAACATACAGTATGTATTATTTATGTCGAATTTCTCTCCTTGTACCTTTCTGTATGAATGTTGTGTATTTGTTTGTTTTGTACATGTATTAAATTTTATATGTTAAAACTTTAATAAAAAGAATAATAACAAGGAATTTAATAATGCCTGGAAGAAGCATAAGTATATCCTGAGGCACAATTAAACCAAATGTTTAGGTGGATAGAATAGGCAGATGGGCCTTTGGCTCTGATGTCAAATCTGTGTTTCTACGTTATGCAACTAAAGACATTAACATACATTAGAAGACAGACAAGACAAGACTGCACATTTGTACATATGCATGAGCTAAGGGGACTTCTGGATGGATAAATGTTGATGAGGGAAAGATGTGCAGATAACAGAACGAATAACCATATATAAATCTGAGTGCGTTTTCAGAGAATAATTCAAGAGAGTGAGTCTTATAGAGGGAGATAGAAAATTTCAAAGAATAGGAACCTATCTTGAGAAGTTCTGCAGGCGAGCATGTGAGGAGATTAATGAGGGTGAGAGATTCAAATTTAGCGCAGAGCATGGGTGGCTATTGTAGAGCTTCAGGTGATGATCATTGGTTGAGGACTGGAGTGGGAATTGGTAGTTTAGTGGAAATTTAGATATGTCATGTCTACTTTAGTTTGAAGTGGTTGGTAATGTCCTCTGCTGGGAAATGGAGTGGATGAGGGGCTGAGAAATAAGCTAAAAGTTGGGAAAAGGTGTTTAGGGTTAAATGACACTGTTGCAATGAGGGATGAAAAGTAGGTTTACTAGGACAAATTAAGGATGGAGGTGTAAGAACACAGCAGGAATTGATGGGGCGCGTGATGGTTGGTGGTGGGGACAGACTTGTCTTAGAGAACATTTGTGGCTTTAGGGTGCAGTAGCAAGGTCTGGGCAGGAGAATGTGGTGAAGTTATGGAGGAGGGATTGCAGTGAGAGCACAAATGCCTTTGGGTCACTGTTGTGGAGATTTCTGTAGGTCCATGGAATAGGCAGAGGAGGGAGAGGTGTGTAGGTTGGGTAATTCTGCAGGTTAAGAGATGGTGGTCGGAAAGAGAGAAAGGTATGTTAGTGAGCCAATATCTTTATTAATATTACTACTCTATGCATGCTATTATATCTGGGGTGATATAATTATTTCTAGCATTTTTCAACCCCCAACATATGTCTGCCTGACCCTCCCTATTCTGAGAACAATGCCCTCCATCCCTTCCCCTCACCCACCTGCCCCTATTCAGATTCAATTTATAGAGCCATTGAAATCACCTGACTTAATATTTTCAGATTATATCATCTCACCACTAGGGGTCAGACAGCATATTACAAAATAGAATCTGTCACATCAGATCCCTCCCCTCCCATTAAATAATAATCTTTCAAACTTTCACTTTCTTCCTGACCCTTGTTATTCCCTATCTGTTACTTTTCCCCAGGTCTCTGCCCCTTTTTTTCCCTTTAAATTGTATGTAGCTAGTTTCCAGTCTTGTAGAGTGCTTTGGAAAAAAACACTTTCTACTAATATTCTAAGCTCAATACAGGGCCCTTCATTTTCTAAAATTGTATTTGTTTGTTCTTATCCCCTGTACAGCGCTACAGAATATGTTGGCGCAATACAAATAAAAGTTGTTAATAATAATAATGCTAATAAAACTAGTTAAATTAAGGAGTCCTCAGAGTGTGTTGCAAAAGTAGTCAACTGTGAGATGCCAAATGAGGAGGTTAGTAAGAGAAGCTTGGTAGAATCAGGAGCATCTGGATTGTCACCAAGATATATTAAAGACACCCACAATGAGATTGGGAATGCTAGAAATGGAAGTAGGGGATTAAGTTTTCAGGAATTTTTATAACTTGGTAGGGGCGGTAGGTCACAGCAATATGTAAAGAGAAAGGTGAATAGAACATAATGGAGTAAACTTCAAAGTAGGGGAAGGACAGGTGAAAGATAAGTGGTCTGGAGAGTACAGTTTGGGGAGAGAATAATTCCAACACCACTGCCCAGTCTGTAGAATCTTGTGGTGTGGCTAAAGTGCAGACCACCATAGGACAGAGCAGCAGGAGAGGTAGTGAGAGGACGAGAACAAGGTTTCAGTGATGGCTAGTAGGCTAAAAGACTTGGGAATCAAAAGGTCATGTATGGCAGTAGATTGGGTAATGGTTACAAAGTTATGGGTATAAGATACCTGTGGTTCCAGTATCTGATAGGATTGTGCAATAGACAGGGTCTGAAATATAGCAATTGGGCCAGGGGGTGGGAAGTGGGGGTGTGAAGCAACTAGTAAAAGAAGGAGTGAGAGTGATATGAGATGGGAATGAGATATGCGAGAGCTTTCCTGTTTTAGCTTGGAGTGCATATGGGCCTTAAGGAAGGTGAGGAAAGTAGCGAGTGTGAGATTATTTTGCAAAATTTGTTGTTGTGAGGTTGGTGAGAGTTTGTAGTTTTAAGGAGGAAAGAGGAGGCAGTGAGCAGGAGAACATGGTGGAAAGCATAATTGAAGTACTAGCTAAATTGGTCCAAAATTGCAAGATTTAGTTCCTAGTAGGTCAGGATTTCCTCAGTCTGTCTCTGGTGCCACACTTAAACAATTGACTTAATACAATAAACCTACTAGCCAGGCATAGGCAAGCATGAATCTTCACATTGATACAAATTAGCTACACTGGGAGGGTCACTGATTAATTAAATTAATTAATTAATTTAGGTGCAGCAGGTCTAATTGAACAGAGTATAAACAATATCAACAGTGTTTCCTAAAAATGTCATCAAGCTGCAAAAATATTCAGAGAACCACTGCACCCAATTCCGTATGCCAGAAAATTGCTCCCCATGGTCCGAACCCTATTACGAGGCAAGGTAACTAGCCCTAGGGTATTGATATCCATGTCCAGAATTTTGGGAAGTGAAAACTGTTTGTGATATATAATTTATTGCAATATTTTAGCTTTAGTAGTTCATTTATAAGATATATCTTTAATGGAGAATCTGGCCTTAAAGATATATAGAAGTTTCCTGGGTTTCAAATGTTTCCTAAAAAACAGCAACTGATTAGTAGAAAAATATGTATTATATTGAAAAGTTTAATGTACTTACATATTTATATGCTGTGTACTGCTATCTGGATTTGCACACCCCTATAAAGCGCCCATTACAGTGGGTACAGGTTACACAGCATCTGGGTACAGTTTATGACTTCCAGAGGAAGTGCTGCCAGTCACATGGATACTGGGGTCACAGCTTATTTCTCTCTGCCTGTCTCCTTGTGGGAAATGTAAACACCAGCAGCAGTGATGCAGGGGAACAGACAACTACAGGTGTAATCTACTGTGAATGTGCTGCACAGATTGGCGCATGTTAGAAAGTACTATTTATTTTTATATGAATCTGACTACATTTGCCAGGCTGCTTTACAGCATAGACAGCAACCCCAAATGTTTTAGCCTCTGCTTCCTCCCGATTGGCCATAACAATTATTGAAATGAATGCTCATTAAGCCTGGGTTTGGAGATGGTGTTAACCCTGTTTTTCAACTGTCAGAAATGACAAGACATATTTTGATAACTTAAAGGTAAGTGTTTTTTTTGTTATTTTGTCATGCACAAAAATGTTTGTATACACTACTGATTCTCCTCTATCAGATGCATTCATAATCCAGCTCACTTAGATATGCTTTTAGCATATGCACTGAAATCGACTTATGTGCCAGTGCAAGATGGCTGTCTTTACAGTTCAAGTGTAGCACAAGTCCAGGTGGGAATGGGGATTGTTGTCTTCAAAATAGCAGCCAAATTCCTCAAAGTAAGAGACTAATGTATTCACAAAAAAGAAAAACCTTACATGTTTGTGAATTATGTAACAAAGTGGCAAAATTAGTAGCTTTGTAAGCAAAGAACCATTTTAGAGAAAAAATTGTGAAGACTGTGTATATAAAGTTTACATGATTTCTGAGTTGAGCACTTCCTGATAGCTTGGAACCAGTTCTTATCAAATGAACAGTGGAGGAGAAGGGAGAGGTATGGAAGAATTGACTGTATGGTATTTAAAACTTAAATATTTTCCCAACACATGCTGAAAGATAGGCAACCTACAAGTATAACAGCAAGCATTTGCAGAAATATAAAACCCTCTCTCATATATGCAACCTTCACCACATTACCTTAAATAACTCCATGGTCATGAAAAAACTAATTTTTTTTTTTCTCCAGACTCAAATTTTTCAAACATATGTATTTTTCATCATTCAAAATAGCATATATGATAGTGTCACCTCTGAGATTGTGATTCATCATTATTTTATATCATTACCTTATGATAGTCCCCAGGTCCTCTGTTGCAATCACAAATAAAATCACATTTAATGTTGCTATTATATTTGCAGATCTCTCAGTTCAAAGAAGCTACAAGCTAATTTGTCTGTCTGATGCTATTATACATTAATTATAATATGATTCACTTTATGCTAATGTCTGTGTGAGAGTAACAGAGATCACTCTGTTTTTCAACAAAATACACCTATAGAACAATTCCTCTCCAAGGCCACAATCAATTAAAAAAAATCTAATTATATATGACATTTGCTAGGGTAAACCAGGTTACAGTTTAAATTGATGTAGCATCCATTAAGTAGCAGCTAATTAACTTAGCCTAGACGTTTGCTGCCATTTTAAGTCATTCCTAATTTTTATCAGTTAATTTGTGTGTTAGACACCTGTTTTTAATTATAGGTCATTTACAATTCATTAAAATGTTAATAGTGTCAATCAGTTTACTTAAAAATGGATTGCTTCATTAGTGCACCTGATCGTTTCAAGAAATTCCATATAGATAAGACAATGTTAATGTTTTAAATTGTATTGTGTAGTTTCATACAACAATATGTAGAACGCATATTAAAAAAAGTTATTTGCCCCAAATCCATTGCATATTGAACAAAATATATGAAAACTTGGAGTCTGACCAAGAATAATAACATTGTAAATATAAGGGGAGATATGCATGTGGATCTTATATGATTACAATGAAACTGTTTAATGACCATAAGGGATATACATATACGTTACAACATTTCTGTAACTGTAATACAGAGCTGGTAATTTTGTACGTTAACCTACAAATGTAGAGTTATTCATATCGGTAAAAATACATGCAGATTGAAGGACCCCCAGGGCGGAACCAGTGAGCTGGTATTCGCAGTGGGGGTCCCTTGACTTGGGGGAGCCAAGTGCCGGCGGAGGAGGCGGGGTCGGGCCTCACACGAGAGGCACGACCCCGCCTCCTCCGCCGGCACTTGGTTCCCCCAAGTCAAGGGACCCCCACTGGGGGTTGCGGTTGCTCCACCCCCTAGGCCAGCAAAGGCGCCATCTTGCCTCACTCCGCAGCAGGGAGGGAAGCAGGCAGCATTGTGGTGCTCAGCTCTGGGAGTTAACAAAGTGGTGGTGGTATCTGTGCATCATATATAAATGCACATATTGTGTAGAGAAGTTGCAGTGTGTGTTCCTATTTGTTATTCTTTCTCTCCCTTTGCATCTGGTTTTATCTTTCTGTGTCTGGGGGGATGCTTATATTTTGTACTAGGTATTTTCTCTTTCTTATTCTGTGGGGCATTTAGCAGCTAGATTTTCTTTATATTTTTGCTGCAGCTGTGCCTGCCAGCTGGGAGTGATACCCCTGTGTTGGGCCTTTCAGTTAGCATAGTGTAGAGGTGTGTGTGCTTGCGTGGGTTGTTTTCATTTATCGTCCCTCATTGTCCTTCCTTTATGTCTGTGGTTATGGATGTTGGGGAGCTAGTGGGATTAGAGCGCATTTTGGCAGAGTTGCGGTCAAGAGCCATAAGCCATGGGGTGAGATGGCTGGAAGACCGTCTGGGCTGTGGCAGGCCACAGCAGCACCTGCGGCAGTTCCTATTGCGGGAGATGAATAAACTTTATCTGAGGGGAAGCAGTCAGTGGTGGCTGTTTTCCCCAAGGGCATTGGGAGCGGCATTCCTCCCCACAGGATTGTTCAGGGGCTTTCTAGGCCTAAGAACCAGCCGAGGGAGGAGGTAAGGAGAACAGGCTGCAGCCATGCTGCCGGCAGTGGCTCTAGGCCAACTAGCAAGACCCAGAACAAACCCCCACGGCGCTCTTTACCCAAGCGGCCACCGCAGAGTGAGTCTAGGATTCAGAGGAACCAGAGGGGTAACATTAAAACAAGTTCCACCAGGGCTCCAACACCTCAACCTGGAGCTGAACTATCAGGGAGCAGGAGTGGTGATAATGTTCCAACCTTGATTTCACAGGGTTTGCCGCCATCCCAATCATCGCAGCTAAGAAAAAAGAGAAATGAGGTGGAGAGAGAGATGTTTGCAGAGAGTATGAAGAGATGAAACAAGGCGATCCCCACGTCCCATGAGAACAAGGAAACCAACAGCAAGGTACAGCCCTCTTTCTTTCTCTTCGCCCAGACGATTGGTTACCCAGTTGGGGGGCGGCAGCCGTAGATGACCTAATTAGTGACAGCAGAGGACCGACAGGGGCTACGAAAGAGGATGGTAGAGCTGATCAGGAGGTTAGAGCCGACAGTTCTTTGACTGGACTGTCCTTACCATATTCTAACTAAGAGTCATCACTGGAGGGGAGTGGACTGGACGATGGGTATTGCAGGCAAGGACAGCCCTCACATGGTTCTTTTTGCCTTGACAGATCATCTAGGGGCAGATCTCGCTCCCACAGCAGGTCTTACCGGCCGTCCGGGCGGACTCCAGTTCGGAGAGGGAGTCGTATGCAACTAGTGCGAAGAGCAGGCGACCCCGAGATCCCGAGGCTGGAACAGTCCAACCAATCAGAGGCCACGTCAGGAGCCCTCCAGGCATGATACAGGTGAGACACTCACTTTGGGCTTCACTGGTAGCGGCAGGAACGTACAGACACAGACATTTTTTGGCTGGGTTAAAGGGATTCTTGAGTTCTTACGGGAGGTCTTTAGGAGAATGGGTGTTAGGTTTGGGGAGGACAAGGTACCATAGTACAAGGGTTGTGCCTCCCGGGCGGCGACTGGTTCTGGGATAGTCTCACCGCCTTCCCCAGTGGACCCAGTAACAGCGGCCGGCGCAATCAAGATATCCGACAGCTCAGTCAGGTCGACGGTATTATGCAGCTTGGATCGCTTAAACGCTCATCTACCAGTGGAAGTAAAAGAGCGGATTTGGAAGAGGGAATTCATCGAAATATTCTCATTACTACCCTTATCAAGATTCGTGGATACGCAGGACAGAGGGTCGGTGTCAGGTAAGGCGGAGCGGAAGGGCTTTAGGAGGATTCCTAAGAGATTTGAGAACTGGCTGCAGGCATTCTCCATCCTGGTGTGCGTCATCGGTCAGAGGTTTCCCGAGCAGTGTTCAGCGCTATTCATTTACCTCGACCAGATACGGGAAGCGCACCGCAACTATGTCGGTATGGCATGGTGGAGGTATGATGAGAGTTTTCGTCAGTGCATGGCCGCTAGACCGGGGATGTTGTTGATTGACAAGGCCCTCGGGCACTGGCTGAATGAAATGACCCCTATGCGAGCGGTGGGGCTGGCGGGCCCAGACATCCAGCCACACCGGGTGGAGCAGTCAAGCGGGCATGCTACTCCTTCAATGAGGGAGTTTGCAAATGGGCGCCTAACTGTTGATATAGGCACGCTTGCTTGGGCTGTGGAGGTGAGCACTCTGTGCTTAGATTTGGAAAAGCAAGGGAAACCGGCAGACATGGTGAGCCTTCTGGAAAAGGGAACAACGCTGTACGCAATGATGTCATGGCTAAGGCGCTACGGTAAGGTTCCAGGAAAGGGACAAGCAGCGAGGCTGCTGATCAACGGTTTTCGTGAGGGTTTTATAATTCGATCTAAGATGGATCAATCCTTTACTGTGCAGCCCGCAAATCTAAAATCAGTGGCTAAGTTTCCAGTTGTAACCGAAGAAAAAATTTAAAAATAAGTCAAGTTGGGCAGGATGGCAGGCTCGTTTGCAGAACCCCCTATACACTGTTTACGGATATCCCTGTTCGGTGTGGTACCAAATAAAGAACTTGGAAAGTTTAGACTGATACACCACCTTTCGTACCCGAACGGTTAATCAGTCAATGATGGTGTCGACACGGATCTGTCATCAGTTTCATATGCGTCGTTTGACTCGGCGACTGAGATAGGGCTAGCGCTGGGGCTCTGTTGGCTAAGGTGTACATAGAGTCTGCGTTTCATTTGCCACCAGTTCACCCGTCAAGCCACTGGCTGTTAGGCTGTCGTTTAGGGAGCAGCTACTTCGTGGACCTATGCCTTCCCATGGGCTGTTCGTTGTCGTGGGCCTACTTTGCGACTTTCAGCAGTTTCCTGCAGTGGGTATCGGTCCAGGAGTCGGGATATCATAGCATAGTTCACTATTTGGGAGACTTCCTGTTCGTGGGACCGGGGGGACAAGAAGTTTCTGCGCACTTGCTGGCCACGTTCTCCTGAGTGGCGCATTCCTTTGGAGTACCGTTGACAGAGCAGATAAAAGACGGTCCCACCACCTGCCTTAGCTTCTTGGGCATCATGATAAATTAACTGACTATGGAGTGCAGTTTATCATCTGAAAAAGTCAAGGATTTATGAGGCGAGTTGGCGGCTCTCACAGGTGCGAGGAGGGTGTCACTCCGGCGGCTCAAGTTTATTCTTGGGAAGCTTGCGTTCGCGTGTAGAATCATTCCCATGGATGTTTGAACATATATTTTAGAGCTAGGCATGTTCTGGGCATAGATAATGAGATAGCTGACGCACTGTCTCGTTTTCAGTGGGGGCGCTTCAGACAGCTGGCCCCCCAAGCGGCAGCGACGGCAACTCAATTCTCCCTCACGCTATGGGAGCACGGAGCAAAGAGGTAGTGTCGCTGATCAAAAATTCATTGGCGCCATCAACATGGTCGGCATACAGGAAGGTGTGGTTTAAGTGGGCCGACTTGGTGGTGGCAGCAGGCGGCGAGGAGTCTGATGATCAGAGGTTAAGCATACAGCTGTGGTTCATACTGCAATGTAGGGATGCCGGCAGCATCAGTGTCCAATCAAATAACTGCATTAGCTTTTATGTTTAAGCTATCTGGGCAGAAGGACTTGACTAAGGAGTTTCTGGTAAGGAGGGTCCAGAAAGGACTGGCTAAGGGTCAGTCGTGTAAGGACAAGTGGCGCCCTGTCACATTTTTGCTGTTGTTGCGTATCTCTGTGACACTGGAGGAGGTTTGCCACACGGCCTACGAGGCGCTGCTGTTCCATACAGCTTTTTCGCTAGCCTTCTTTGGGGCATTCAGGTTAGGCGGACTGGTTGCGGCTAGCAGAAACGGCCCGGGAGGCATTCAAGTGGAGGACGTGAGGGTGGAAGGTGACAGGATAGTGTTATGGCTAAGGAGGTCCAAGACAGACACGGCGGGTCATGGGAAGGAGATAATGTTGAGACGGGTAGGAACGGACTGTTGTCCAGTGGAGTGTGTGGATCGACTGTTGCATCGGCGGGCGGGTTTGCCCGGGCCGTTATTAACGCACTTGGATGGGCTTGCCTTGTCTCGCTTCCAATTCTCTAAAGTTTTCAAAAGTTGTTTGAGCAAATTGGGACTATGCCAGGCTGAATTTGGAACTCACTCATTCCGCAAACAATCGGCGACGAAAGCAGCTGATTTGGGACTTCTGGATGAGGAGGATTGGAAGGTGGCAATCGAGCTGTTTCAAGTTATACATACATCCGGCTTCAGTCGCTTACTAAGTTTGCCATGCAGTTGCAGACTATCGGAACCAACTCTGGGATATCGGGCACTCCTACATATACTGGGCGGAGTATTTTGCCATGAACTCGAAGGATGGTCTGTCTAAAGAGCGCAGAGCAGTGTGCTGGTTTGTTTTACGAGAGGAATGAGGTGGAGGCAAGCTAGTGGGTTGATGGACTTGTACACTTAGCGCTTTGGTCAGCTGGAGATCGTGTTATTCCATGTGGGGGGCAACGATCTGGGATAGATCCCTATCAAAAAGATGGTGAGGGATATGAAGTGAGACATCAGTGGCTGGAGGGAGAGGTGTCCAGGAATAACCATTATATGGTCGGAGATGGTAAAAAGGAGGACGTGGGGAAATGCTCCAGACCCAGGTAGCCTGGACAGGGCCATCATGACTAATGAAAGCCTGCGTGATCACACGCAGGCTCCCGACATCAACCCTTGCTGAGGAGCCAGGGGTGTAGGAGCCAGAATAATTCTGGGGAGGATACAGCTTATTGTATATACAGGCTGTAAAATAGCTTATATATACATAGAAGCATAGAAAAACTGACCCCCCCCCCCCCCCCAGTTCCTATACCAATGATAGGAGAGCACATATTGATGCTATGTTCTTATAATTAGAATGCAGGTGAATCTATAAATGGAGAAGTTTTGGTAAAACAATTGGTCAAAATAAAGTGTTTAATTTTGGAATATTCATATAATAAAAATATCTCCTTCTATATAAATTTGAGTTATAATGGATTTGGATTGATTCAGATATACAGCTTAAATAATAATGTTATTTGCTTATTTATTCATATTAGTATTGACATATTATAGTGAAAATATTAATACTGAATTGGAGACATAATAAATAGAGGTATCTAATTATGTGTTTTCTGCCCCATTAAGAGCCAATCCGATTGTACTAATAGCCATATTAAATTCCAGCCTAGTAAATCCAACGTGTAGCTCTTAAACCCTACATGTTTCAAATTATCCCGAGTTACGTTTCTATTAAATTAGAAGGGGCTGCGAGCTGCGAGCGAGAGAGGCAAAATTATAAGCCAGTCTTCCCCCACGTTGGATTTGCAATTGTGCTAAAATCAATTAATCAATTACATAGCAATGGGTCAGAATTAGCCAATGGCAAAACAGATTGCCATCATGACTAATGAAAGCCTGCGTGATCACACGCAGGCTCCCAACATTAGCCCTTGCCGCGGTAAACCCGGTCGGGACCTCCGCGGCAGGTAAAAACACAAGCCCCGTCATGGGGGGATCTTCAAGTACCCCCGGCCCCTAAAATTAAGCCTCCCTATGCTGGGGGTCCCCATTGGGACCCCTGAAGTGTCCCAATATTAACCCATGCATAGGGGGACGCCCGCTGCATTTAAAAATCAAATTTCCTGTGCGAGTCCTGAATGGGCCTGCGGCAAACTTTTGTGCAATCCTGGCCGTGGTGGTACTGTAAGTACCCCTGCAGCACCTAAAATTAACTGCCCCTCAGTGTCCCCATATTAACCCTTGCTGCCGGAGACCCGATCTGGACCCCCTCTGCACTTAAAAGGAAAAATGTCCTGCCACAGGTCCTGAAAGGTCATTAAAGGTCCTGCATTAAAAAAAAGTAACCCCTACCGTGGGGGTGCTATAAGTACACCCCAGGCACCTAAAATTAACCCCATCACTCATCAGGGTCTATGCAGAGCCCTATGAGCCTCTAATTTACCCCATCAGTCTAATAAGGGTCTATACAGATCCTTATCGGACACTAATTAACCTCATCAGAAGGGGCTGCGAGCTGCTGATTAACCCCATCAGTCCCATAAGGGCCTATATAGACCCATATGAGACACTAATTAACCTCATCAGTCCAAAAATGGTTTATAATGACCCTTATGGGACATTAATTAACCCCATCAGTCCAATAGGGGTCTATTAACCCTAACTATACCCCATTAACCCATTAACCCTTACTATACCCCATTAACCCATACTAAACTATGTTAACCCTAACCATACCCCATTAACCCATACTAAACCCTGTTAATGGGTTTCGGGCTGCGATGTTTACCCTCATGACACAAAGTCTAAGCACTACATTACACTATTTACCCTAACTATACCCTATTAACCCATTAACCTTAACTATACCCCATTAACCCATACTAAACCCTGTTAACCCTAACTATACCCCATTAACCCTAACTGCATCCAATAAACCCCTACCCTATTAACCCCTACCTTACATTATTAACCCCTATGCTACCCTATACCAATCCATTAACCCCCTCACACTAATTAACCCCCCCAAACTAATAAACCATATTTAACCCTCACATGCCTATTTAACCCTATCACTAACCGCCTAACCCCATCTAGTCCTATTCAACACTAACTGGGCCTATGTAACCCCATCTAGTACTATGTAACCCCATCTAGTCCTATTTAACCCTATCTGGGCCTATGTAACCCCATCTAGTCCTATTTAACCCTGTCTAGTCCTATGTAACCCAATCTAGTCCTATTTAACCCTAACTGGGCCTATTTAACACCATCTTGTCCTATTTAACCCCATCTAGTCCCATTTAACCCTATCTAGTCCTATTTAACCCTAACTGGGCCTATTTAACCCCAAATGTAACCAATAACCCCATCCCATAAACTCCCTCCTACCCTACCCTATTAACCCCGACACTATTAACCCCTAATAAACTCCCTATTACCCCACTCATTACACAAAATAAAAAACTAGAATTACAAAAAAACACCTAATTACACAAAATAAAAAAGGGATATTATCAGAAAATAAAAAAGAACATTATAAAAATAAAAAATACATAAAAAATAAAAAAAAAGCATAAAAAATCAAAAACCTACTTAACAGAAAATAAAAAACTAATTTACCAAAAATAAAAAAACCTAAGTTACCCAAAATAAAAAAAAATAAGTTACATAAAATAAAAAAGGCATGCATCACATAAGATAAAACACACATCACATAAATAAAACATACATTACATACAATAAAACCCCTCAATACATATAATTTAACTTCTAACTACATACATTAATACCTCTAACTGCATACAGTTAACCCTAACTACATATAATAAACCCCTAACTACATACAATAATACCCCTAACTACATAATATTAAACTCCTAACTACATACAATTAAAATCCCTAAATCTCACCTAAAACAACCCCCCCTCACTAAACTTAGAATAGGGTAAATAAGCCCACTTACCTTGCCCAACTGCCTCCTTCATGGCCGCAGGTTCAGCACCCCTAGGATAAAAAGAAACATAAAATTAGTAAAAAAATAAACACAACATATCATCATAAACATTATAAATAGGACACTTACCTTTTCGCGATGCCCCCGTCCTCCTGGTAGTCTTCACGGGCAGGACCCATCTGAAAAAATCAGGCGCTCTAAAAAATGTAAATTAAATAACAGAGCTCCTCCCTGGAGAAGCTCCCTTCCGCAAATGAGGCTTTCTGCGCATGCTCCGATAAAAAAAATGCAAATGCCGCCCTCTGATTGGCTGAAAATGCTGTCAATCAAATTTCACCCAATCAGAAGGCATCAAGGTGTGAGCCAGTCAGAATTGGACACACTCCCATATACCATTCTGATTAGCTGATGGACCTGTCAGTGATTTAGAAACCAATCAGAAGGTACTATTGCCTTCAGCCAATCAGAATGGGATACATCCCATGGGCTATATCCCATTCTGATTGGCTCCAAGCATTTGCGTCATCAAAAGACTAAGATGCTTGGAGTCAATCAGAATCAAGGGTATATTCCATTCTGATTGGCTGAAGGCGATAGTGCCTTCTGATTGGTTTGCAAATGATTGATAGGTCCATCAGCCAATCAGAATGGGATATAGGGGTGTATCCCATTCGGATTGGCTCACACCTTGGCGCCTTTTAATTGGCTGAAATTTGATTGACATCTTTTTCAACCAATCAGAAAGCGTAATTTGCAATTTTTACCTGAGCATGCGCGAAAAGCCTCATTTGTGGCAGGAAGCTCCTCTAGGGTTAATGGGGCTTTGTATGGGTTAATGGGGTATAGCTAGGTTTAATGGGGTATAATATGTTATGGTTAATAGTAGTGCTTAGACTTTGTGTCATAATGGTCCTTGAAGGACCTTCAATGCCCTGTCAGGACCCATGGATGGAAATGTTTAACTTTAAATGCAGCCGGATGCGGTTTACTGGGGATATTTGGTGTTAAATAGGCCCAGTTAGGGTAAAATAGGACTAGATAGGGTTACATAGGACTAGATGGGTTAAATAGGCCCAGTTAGGGATAAGTAGGACTAGATGGGGTTACATAGGACTAGATGTGGTTATATAGGACTAGACAGGGTTAAATAGGACTGTATGGGGTTACATAGACCCAGTTAGGGTTAAATAGGACTAGATGGGGTTAAGTGGTTAGTGATAGGGTTAATTAGTTATGGTGAAGGTTAAATAGGGTTTATTAGTTGGTGGGGGGTTAATTATTTAGAGGGGGTTATTGGAATGGTATAGGGTAGGATAGGGGTTAATAATGTAAGGTAGGGGCATAATAGGGTAGGGGTTTATTGGGTATAGTTAGGGTTCATGGGGTACAGTTAGTGTTAACAGGGTTTAGTATGGGTTAATGGGGTATAGTTAGGGTTAACAGGGTTTAGTATGGGTTAATGTGGTATAGTTAGTGTTAACAGGGTTTTGTATGGGTTAATGTGGTATAGTTAGGGTTAACAGAGTTTAGTATGGGTTAATGGGGTATAGTTAGGGTTAATGGGTTAATGGTGTATAGTTAGGGTTAATGGGGTATAGTTAGGGTTAATAGTGTAGTGTAGTGCTTAGACTTTGTGTCGTGAGGGTCCTGGAGGACCCTCATGGCACTTTCAGAGTTATTATAGGGATTAATTAGTGTCCTATAGGGGTCTGTATAGATCCCTATTGGACTGATGGGGTTAATTAGTGTCCCATAAGGGTCTGTACAGACCCCCATGAGTGATGGGGTTAATTTTAGGTGCCTGAGGGGTACTTATAGTACCCCTGTGGCAGCGGTTAATATTTTTATTTAGCGCAGTCCTTTAAGGACCTTTAAGGTCCTTTCAGGATCCACGTCATGAAATTTGAATATTTAAATGCAGCGGGGCTCCCGATTGGGACCTCCACTGCAAGGGTTAATATGGGGACACTGCACGAGTCCAGATGGGGACCCCCAGCATTTGGGGGTGGTTCATTTTGGGGCCGTGGGGGTACTTATAGTACCCCCGCGGCAGTGGTTAACTATTTAACTGCTGCGGGGGTCCCGATCGGAACCCCCGCAGCAAGCATGAATTTTGGGAGGCTGGCCCGACAGCAACCCATGCAGCATGGGGATGTATTTGGGGAGCAGGGGGAGGTTTAGAGGCCGGAGGGAGGTTCGGGGGCCGGATTGGGGGTCTTTTGTGCTGCTCGGGCAGTGCACGTAAGGGCTTTCTTAGACTTTGCGGCTGCTCTGGAGCACCCGTGGGCCTTTAGCCAACATTTGCGTGTTACGAGCCAGCTCGCGGGGGACATCTTAGCAATTTAATAGCATGATTGGATTGGAAGGGCTACGTGGATGACATAACAATGGGTTTCGGGCTGTGATGTTTACATGTTGCCTGGTTCTTAGCCATTTCTCGGCCATCCTGCATTTTCAAACACAAAACGCAAATCGGCTGCGTGTCGTTTTTAGAGGGAAATTTAATAGCAACTTAGTGCTACTTATGTCACTACGTGCTAAGAGTTTGCTTTTAGCTCTAATTTAATGCATTAGTACGTTGCCTTGACAAAACCATCTGTGACCGGTGAAACGTATGTAGGTGTAGGGTGTGGAGCATGGCTGACAGAGCAGAGAAAGCTCCCAAGGAAAGTCTGCACACAATTATGCCTATGGGGCAGTTTGGAGCATGAAAGACTTTAAAGTTGCAGGATTGAGTGGATTAGTACTTATAGGAATAATACGCATGGAGAAGTTTGGGGACATGAAAGCCTCACAACACATGAATTGAAAAATATAAAGCTGCAAGAGTGGTGAGCTAGCATACGCCTGTTCTGGGTTAACAATTAAAGAGAAAGTATAATCAGTATGCTGGTAATAATATTGTTAGTGGATATGCCAAAATAAAAGGAATTTTATCCCCCGTATATACAGGTGTATTAGACATGGTTTAATAAGATAATTTGTCAGAAGAAGGAATATTAGAGACATAATTGACTCTCTCATTACTAAGCAGGTGATAGAGTACACAGTTACACCTAAAGCTAATGAGGTATAAGTCACAATGGCAAAATACCTAAAAATGTTTAAGAGAAACATCACACATAACAGTAATTTAGGAATAATAATGACATTTCACCTTCAATTAAATAATCATCTTGTCATCTATCATTTGGGTGCACCACACTTTGCTATAAGACATTTTGAAGGTCTCATTTATTATACACATTGCATATTACTATAATATAAAGATAGATTATTTCAAATTATTGAGGATAAAGATTGGCTCTGCGCAGCTCATCTAGATTGTATGTTTAAGTATGTATAATATCTATATCTATATATATATATATATATATATATATATATATATATATATATATTAATAATTACGTTTCTAAAGACAATAATGCATGTGATTTTTTTAATAATTATTTTACAAACTAAATGAATACATTTAAGGGGCTGTAATTTAATAAACTAGATTGTTTTAACTTGGAAAAGCCAAGATAATAAAATATAACTGGATATGAATAAATATTTGAATTAATATAAAATATGCACACCTAGATAATCTAAATTAACATTTGATAATTTTTAAGTCCATAATTAATCAGTAAAAAAGCATACAGCTAATTTTTAATTAGAATTTTTTTTTATTTTGATGACTCTGCAGGACCCTTGAGGGATCCATGATACATTAGTAGAAGTTATTTGTGTAAGAGAGGAGTTTCTGGCGCACTATGGTTGCATCTTTTGATGCAGCATCTTATTTTTGGGCTTGTGAGAGGGAAAGGATGGAGTAATAATTTCAACGTTATCTAGTTATCAAATAAAGGCTTTAGACTACTGCCTTCTTCCTCCTCCCTTCCTTTCTCTCCACTGATAACTACAAACATACATCCCACCATCCAGCACTAATGATGTGATTTAACAAACACAAAATGGATTCCTGTAGTCATAAACAGAGTCTTGAAATATCAGATTTTCCCCTTTAAATATTTTATGTCCATGGCTTACACAGCTGCTAATATTGTTAATTTGGCACATACATAACAAATGCCATATTTTTTCAACTTCATTAGGCATTAAAAAAACATCTTTAATAAATCTTCACAAAAACTTTAGAGAAAGGGATTAAAAATAGCCAGTGTATAAGAACATTTTTATATTAGTTAGAATATTTGAAAACAGCATAGTGTATTTGTGTAGCAAGAAACCTCTTGATCAAATATGAATTGTACGTTAATTACATGGTGTTGCACATCTCAAAAAGCAATTAATAGTAAATATGCTAGTTATTGCAGAAAATAATTTGGTTTGAATTTTGGTATGGGTAGAGTTGGCATGAGAAATTACCTCTAAATGTTGAATATGTGTTCTGCAATAACAGAAAATGTCACATTTATTATAAAAATTAAAAGTACAAATGTAAAAAAGACAATTTAAAATGGTGGTACGGTTTGGTGGAGGAGCTATAAAAAAAAAATATTCTAATAAATGATGACCATACCAAACTAGCACACTCTAAACCCTACAATCTTCCCTTTAACAACTTAGCCTTACCTACCCATGTAGCCACTACTAGTTCAGTGGACAAGAGAGGAAGCAAATAATATAAGCCTCCATCCCTTAAATGTAATAATGAGGCTTTCAGGCAGGATGATCACTGTACCTATGCCAACAAGCCCCTCACCATAAATATTTAATTTCAGTGGCTTGGGAGCAATGTGTGGTATCTAAAAAAGGGGAAAATCATAGAAATAATTATGCCAATCATTCTTGATGGGGTAAAACCCTCAAATACTAAACTGTGGCCATTAGAAATGAGGAAATCCAAATAAATGCCCCAGATTCTCTTTTGAACATAAGTGTTTTTAGACAGAATTATAACTGCTCCGATTGCCTGAAATACTGCCAGGCACTTTTTTAGTCAATCACATGAGTATGAGAATTCAATACATGAACTAATAGTTTTTTATAGAGTAACATTTTTTTAGTTTAATCTGTTTCAAAATGTATACAGCCATATTTTTTTGTAAACTATCTGGTGATATTTACAAAGTATTTTAAAAAACAATGATTATTGTTCACATCTTTCATTTGGAAACACAATTTCCTATCTAATTATTATCAAGAGTCAGCAGTTAAACACCCTCATAATTTCTTTAATTTTAAAAGGATAAGCATCTACAGGTGTATCATTGAATATCATAAGTGATACAGACCAAAATACTGTTTCTGTGTTAAATAATATGGGACTCCAAAACTGTCTTGAGATACGTTGCTGAGAAAGTCTTTAACCCGGATTTGTGTGAATAATAATAATACCAATACTTTAATGGCTCATATGTGTAATACTGTAATCATAATAATAAAATCTCTGTCCTGTAATAACAAATTACAGAAACTATTTGGCTCTCTCTTTAGATTCAATCAAACAGAACATAAAAACACATACAGTATATACAAAAAGCCATTCTTAAGTATGAGTTGTCTGTAAGTTGTGTTGTCCGTAACACGGGAACCACCTGTAATACATATCAAACAATCGGCTTTGAAAAATAAATTTTGCATAAAAATTAGTGCTACAAATATTGAAAAAAATGATGATCAATTGGCAATAAGTGTTTTGCGAAATGATAGCACCACCCACTGACATTGTGTGATCTGAAAATGTCAGAGGGAGCCAATAACCCCTCTAGAGGTCCATAACTAAAGAAGTGCTAGACCTGATACCCCAAATTATAGTTTGTTAGAAGGATATCTAAACATACCCTTGACATTCACTGAGCAGTGAAGCAGATTGCTGATGCTCAGCCCATTACAACCCTTTTGATAGCTTGGTGAATCTACCCCATTGTTTCAAAACTGCATTGAACAGGAAATTTAAAAAGTAAGTACAAACCTATAGAAGTGTTTAAATGAAAGTCATAACATCTCAACAATCCATGTTCCTTTAAATAACATATTGTAGTCACTTAACAAAAGTCATATATCAAGACAGTTGCGTTATTCAATTTAATGTCATACCACTGCCAAATGGGTGCAAGATCCAACAGCAGAGCTCTCTAATCGCAATGTGTGTGATGCCTTTATTTAACTTCACAAAATAAAGTGATTAAACTAAGAGGCTGACACTTAGATCACTAAGTTTAACTTAAAAGGTTTAAGTAAATTTGCAGTCAATTGTAAAATCAGTTTGTGTTCAATACGAAGATGTATTCATTTACTTTCACATGGCCGATGCTCTGAAGCAATTCAGTTAAACATATGTTAGAAAGATTATGTCTGTCACGGCTGATAAACGAGTTAACTTAGTGTGCAGTTCATAGGCCAGCCTGTTCAGTTTATACCACTTATGGGACAGATAGTGATCTTTCCAATATAGAAAGGATACTGTTCAATAAGTTAAAACAAATACTATTCTAAGAAATGTGAGCATGAACTAATTAATCATTTCTACGTATCTTTTTTGGCAAATGCTAAGAGGAGCTTGGGACTAATATGCTGATATATATGTGGAGATATTCATTTTATATACTATAAAATGTGATGATGCAAATCAAAATATAAATGACATTCTCACTGGCTTCCAGATCTCATACTTAGATGTTCACTGTTGAAAATAACTCATGAGCATACTTTATGTTTTCCAGATTTTGTACAAGAATTCTGATTGGGTAAGGTGGCACTGATTCACAAAGCATGTGTGTGGTTACAAGATGATTTATGGCATTTAATTTAAGCAAGCGTTTTGAGGAGGAACCTGAATATAGAAGATCCCCAGGTTACAGACGCCCAGACGAACAGACAATCCATACTGAAGAATGGGCTCCCAAGGCTTTTTGTACGAGTTTGTTTTTATGTTCTGTTTCTTTGAATTAAAAGAAAGAGCGCAATAGAATCTGTAATGTATTATTACAGTACAATAGTATTATTATTATAACAGAATTACACTGTATTATTATTACCATTACCATTATTATTAAGCTATTATAGTATTGTTATTATTATTATACATCAGGGATCCGAGTCACATACAAATCCGACCTAAAGACTTTCTCAAGAACGTATCTCGTCCGTAAACCATGGACAGCCTGTAGTTGTAGGGAAAATATAATATCTAATATATATAATATATAATTAATATAGAACAGATATTGAAATAATATACTTTATTGTGGTAGTAAATAATACAGAATAAAATAAGTAACTAGCATGTGAGAAATCTCCTTACCAGTAGATAGATGTTCTCTCTAACTATAGGCAAATACTTGGGCTTATATCCAATTTAGCTAAATAGTAATTTACATCATAATAACCATAAAAGGATGAAAGAAATACTAAATATTCCAATTATTATGTTATAATAATGTACATGAATTTTCACTTTTACCCCCCAAAAAAAACTCCCTTATGTCAACATCCCCCAGCTGTCTCCTGTCTATTTATACTTACATTAACATTACATTACATTAAGCCTCAGAATAGAGACACAACACAAAATGGATTCCAAATATTAGGGATTACATAGCTTTTTTCCTTATCTTGCAACTTTCTTTGCAAAGTTATTAGCTGTGGTTCATTAATAACTGCTTGTTCATATTATATAATAACAAAACTCTTGAGCATTAAAATTGCAAATAAAACTAAGTACCGTATATATTTATTTTAACAGACCTTTGTAGTGTGCATTGTTGTGCAGAAAAGAGCCGGAAAAACCACATCTTACATTAATTGTCTAGGCCAGATTTAATCATTTTGACATGATAAAAAAAAGACGTCTGCTCAAAGAATATGACAAATTAGTTCAAGCTAAAAGGAGATACCTACCGCATCCATCATTTAGAGTGTCACCACCTGCAATTTACAAACATTTTTATTTTAGAGAAGTGAATTGATGTCTTCGGCCTGCTTACTTTTTTTAGATGATCGTTTGTTGTGTATCTGCATGAAATGTTACTGAGTAGCTAACTAAATGAAATTGTCTATCTCTGATGATTTATGAACAAGCGTCAAATAAAAATTGCCAACAAAAAAAAAACGACACAACATGACTTGACTTTTCTACACTGTTCCAGTCTCCGAGGGGAGGAGGGATATGAAGCAATGAGAGTTCCTCAAAGAAGACTGATGGTTGCAGTAGAAAAAAAAAAAAAAAGAATAAAAAATGGATAAAGAATAATGGTTTATCATCATTGTGTAATAATAATTCATTTACCTATGTTTGTGTTATTCTTGTCACTGATATATTATATATAAATTGAAACATACCTACATTTTTATTGACCAATTCAATTAATTAATTTCCATTTTGAACATTGCATATATCTTACACCTTTTACCTACACAACGTAAACACAATAAAATGAAGAAATGGTTAAAATATGGAAGGCTATAGTGTATAGGGTAAAAATGCCAATGTTAAATTAATAATGATCTCTCTGGAATTTGCAATTCTTCTAAAAAGGCTGAGTTCTGAATAAAAAATTTAAAGGTACCAGCGAGAAGACAGGAGGTTGCAAAGCAGAAAGCTTCACATGGCACTTTCAATGTGAAAAAATCATCACAGTTTCTCACACAGGAGAAAGAAAACATACTTATATAAAAATATAATAACTAAAAAGTGTACTCTGACGGATGCAACTGTGAGGGGATCTCATTCACAGGAGAAGCAGAAAAGTGATTGACACACCCTGAGCTTTCCTATGATGAGGCTAAATATTAAAATAAACTTCTGTGGTTAGGACTGCATCAAAGTGCTAGGAGAAGCTGAGAATATCCTCATATATTCATGCACGTTTTTATATCATATTATGTCCTGTTTAACTTTAACTTTAATAATGCAAGATATATGTAATATGTCTACTTACTGTCTATTTACTGTTAGTTTGTCAGTTATAGATCCAAGGTTATCAAGAGATAACATTTAAAAACTTTGAAAATAATAGATTTATTGTATGTAAATTATATGCTAACCAATGGACAAAAGCACAGGCTACTAAGCATAATGTTCAAAAGACTTGATTTTTTTTAATTATGATTATGTTATTGCAATATATGTTACATTTGGATTTTTTCTTTCTTCTAGCTTTTCTTATTTGTTATTCCACGCTGTGTTAAGCAGGTGTTCGCATGGCATTGGTGTCCTATACATTTTTGTATTATTTCACAAATAAAGATAAAGATAATAAAACAGTTGATTATCACACTTTTACACTCCAAATTTCCCCAATACTTATTCTGTGGGTAAAGACTGGTCGGTGTCTTGCAGATGTGTATGGTCTGCTTTACACTATGTTGTATTTCCCAATCACAATCATTCCACTTGTCATTATACTCATCATACTTGTTACATTATTTATGTATTCATTTTGGTTTTAGTTTGGGATATATTGCAGGTATTTAAGGTCCCTTCTGTTAGAATTGCTATAATTACCGTGTATTAATCTATGGGCAATAGTAGAAATCATGGTACTGCGACTTTCTATTGGTCAATGGCCAGTTTGTAATCATATGTGTATATCTGTTGTATCCTGTCATTCTGAATAGGAAACAGGTGGCGGGTGTTAGTTAAATTAAATATATTAATTTAGGATTCCACAGGCAGGGCCCTTGACTTCTTTGGTACTGGTGAGCAGATATATTTATTGTCTTAGGCTTATGTTCTAGCTCAGTGTTGGGAAACTAGATCAGCAGTCCAGAATTTCTGTATCTCTATTCTTGTGTAAGGTACTTCATTTTTTTCATTCTGATTGATTCACCTGTACTCAGGTAGAGAGATATTGAAATCCTGGATAATTGGAGGAGCTTGTAGACCAACCTCCCCTCCTCTATTCTAGCTGGTGATACCTATCATTGAACCAACAAGCCTGCTTTTCTCCATGACAAAGTTATTACTTAGTATGGTTTTCTATATCACATATCTTCTGAGTTTATCTTGTGCCAGTTTGCAATGCTATTTAAAGAACAACTGCAATGCCATAGAGAGAGGAGCTGGCTATTTTAACTATGCACTGATACAATTCCTATAAAATAATTTATAATATCAATATTCAATGCTAAATTAAAGATTAAAGTTCAGTTTAAACTGAATGTTTCTCTCCACCATGATAAGGCCATTAAGTGGAGAGTAGAAAGATGGGTTGATCGTCGGATATAAATGGTTTTAAGAACAATTAGATTTTATAAGTGTATAAACAGTCATTGATTGGCTGCCCCCAAAAGAAAAGCTTGTTGTCAAGGGAAACTTATTTCACATAAAAATTCTCCAGCCATTGGAGAGCATTATGTTGGTACACTTTTTGTCCGAAAATGTGGCAGCTGTCTACTAAATAAAGCCACCTCCCCCATTGTGTTTATAGTAGGCGGATACTAACATTAATCTAGCCTGTAGTTTGAAAGCACGTTTTTTGCTTAAAGTTGTTTTTGTTGTTGTTTTTTAAAACAGTGAATATGAATTTTATAACTGATCAATGTATAATTAAAACATCTAGCTCATATTGTATGTGACGCCTGTGCGGTGCTGCTATCAGTTCCTTTGTTCTGGGAAGCTCACCACCTGATATCTAAGGACAGAGACACTGCGATTACTAGCAATTAGAAGAGTCCGAATATTTGGATTTCTACAGGGAGTAATGGAGATCTGAGCTATTTGCGACTGTGAGTCCAGTGACTGCTGGGGTGAGTGTGTTGAGAATGATCAATGAGACTGAGCATCAATGTGTTGCAAAACAGTGAGTATATATATATTAATATGAATATATGTGTGTGCAATGAGGGAGAAACCACAAGGTGAGTGTCTAAGGGCCCTATTAAATTGTACAGCCCATATGTCTGCGGGCTTGAAATTTGCTGGAGTTACAGAAAAAGCCTGCAAGGAAATGGCCGGAATCCAAACCCGTAAACCATGCTTCGGCACAAAGCAAATTATTCAGACCTGTAGTTACCGGTTTAGACAGAGCCAATAGTAAAAGAGACCATTATCATTATGTAACTAAAACATGGAGGTTAAATTTCAATCACTTACAGTTTTGAAGTTCTAGTTGCGATCCGAGCTGCCTTCAAGAAATAATGCAATATGAAAAAATCAATAAATATAATATTCTAGTCAATGTGAGTTCTTTTATATGTAGTAACACACTGATTGCCGGGATCGATATAACGGAAAATAAACATAAAAAAATAATATTTATTATTGCAGATTTGCAAGCTTGAGAATGTTGTACTAATAATTTTTATACATTTCATTGCTTTCCGTATAATTTAAAATACAGTAGTGTGTTTATATTTGCTCTTACAGTGCTACAGATAGGAGTTTAACCCCCTTGCGGGTCCTCTCTAGTACCCGTAGGATTTTTGGCTACATTTGCCATATATGGGTGTGATAACAATTGCGGGCTTGAGGACTTGTAGAAATGTAATAGTGATTTGCGACTGTAACATTTATGGGATTGAAAAATTAAAGGTTTAGCTGGGACGGAGTTCAGATTTTGGCGGCCCGTAGAGTATTTCCTCCTGCAACCCGCAGATCATTTGTGGGTAGCTAAAAGAGGCCAATTTAATAGCCGTAACTTTTGCCGGTTCCTTTACAGGCTTCTGGAACTGCGATTTGGTGAATTTAAAAGGGCTCAAAGTGTTCAATAAGGGTGAGGGTTCAGGATGTTAGCAAACAGTGAGTGTTTGTTGTGAATATGCATTGAGGGTCCAAGATAGCATGGTGTTTGTAGATAGTAAGTGTGTATTTTGATTGTGTATTGAGGGTGGAAGCTCAGGGAGTTGACACCCAGTGAATATCTATGTATTGTAAATCCACATATGCAGGGTATTTTAAGTATTTATAATGTTGCAATACATGGAATTTGCAATAAGCTGAGTAATAAAAAACAGAAGTGCATTGTCTTGGTGAGATTGTTTTGTGATGATGATATGAACTGTGAACTCACAGTATTGTGTGGATCAGAGTGCAGGGTGACTGCAAACAGTGAGAGCTTATTGTTAGTGTGTATTGAGGGTGAGAATGCAGGGTGCTGATGTATAGTGAATACTTATTGTGAATAGGGAGTATGGGTGAGAGTGCAGGCCTTGCCACACTGTTACTGTGCATTGAATCTACTGCTGGGAAAGCATGCAGCTGTGAGACTGTGTGGGCTTGGTGAGTATACAGTGTGGGCTCGGTGAGTATACAGTGACACTGTGTGGGCTCGGTGAGTATACAGTGTGGGCTCGGTGAGTATACAGTGACACTGTGTGTGCTCGGTGAGTATACAGTGTGGGCTCGGTGAGTATACAGTGTGGGCTTGGTGAGTATACAGTGACACTGTGTGGGCTTGGTGAGTATACAGTGTGGGCTCGGTGAGTATACAGTGACACTGTGTGGGCTTGGTGAGTATACAGTGTGGGCTCGGTGAGTATACAGTGACACTGTGTGGGCTCGGTGAGTATACAGTGACACTGTGTGGGCTCGGTGAGTATACAGTGTGGGCTCGGTGAGTATACAGTGACACTGTGTGGGCTCGGTGAGTATACAGTGTGGGCTCGGTGAGTATACAGTGACACTGTGTGGACTTGGTGAGTATACAGTGACACTGTGTGTGCTTGGTGAGTATACAGTGTGGGCTCGGTGAGTATACAGTGACACTGTGTGGGCTTGGTGAGTATACAGTGACACTGTGTGTGCTTGGTGAGTATACAGTGTGGGCTTGGTGAGTATACAGTGACACTGTGTGGGCTTGGTGAGGATACAGTGTGGGCTCGGTGAGTATACAGTGACACTGTGTGGGCTTGGTGAGTATACAGTGTGGGCTCGGTGAGTATACAGTGACACTGTGTGTGCTTGGTGAGTATACAGTGTGGGCTCGGTGAGTATACAGTGTGGGCTCGGTGAGTATACAGTGTGGGCTTGGTGAGTATACAGTGTGGGCTTGGTGAGTATACAGTGACACTGTGTGCTTGGTGAGTATACAGTGTGGACTTGGTGAGTATACAGTGTGGGCTTGGTGAGTATACAGTGACACTGTGTAGGCTTGGTGAGTATACAGTGACACTGTGTAGGCTTGGTGAGTATACAGTGTGGGCTCGGTGAGTATACAGTGACACTGTGTGGACTTGGTGAGTATACAGTGTGGGCTCGGTGAGTATACAGTGTGGGCTCGGTGAGTATACAGTGACACTGTGTGGGCTTGGTGAGTATACAGTGTGGGCTTGGTGAGTATACAGTGACACTGTGTGTGCTTGGTGAGTATACAGTGTGGGCTTGGTGAGTATACAGTGACACTGTGTGGGCTCGGTGAGTATACAGTGTGGGTTCGGTGAGTATACAGTGACACTGTGTGGGCTTGGTGAGTATACAGTGTGGGCTCGGTGAGTATACAGTGACACTGTGTGGGCTTGGTGAGTATACAGTGACACTGTGTGGGCTTGGTGAGTATACAGTGTGGGCTCGGTGAGTATACAGTGACACTGTGTGGGCTTGGTGAGTATATAGTGTGGGCTCGGTGAGTATACAGTGACACTGTGTGGGCTTGGTGAGTATACAGTGACACTGTGTGGGCTTGGTGAGTATACAGTGTGGACTTGGTGAGTATACAGTGACACTGTGTGGGCTTGGTGAGTATACAGTGTGGGCTTGGTGAGTATACAGTGACACTGTGTGTGCTTGGTGAGTATACAGTGTGGGCTCGGTGAGTATACAGTGACACTGTGTGGGTTCGGTGAGTATACAGTGACACTGTGTGTGCTTGGTGAGTATACAGTGTGGGCTTGGTGAGTATACAGTGACACTGTGTGGGCTTGGTGCGTATACAGTGACACTGTGTGGGCTTGGTGAGTATACAGTGTGGGCTCGGTGAGTATACAGTGACACTGTGTGGGCTTGGTGAGTATACAGTGTGGGCTCGGTGAGTATACAGTGAAACTGTGTGGGCTTGGTGAGTATACAGTGTGGGCTTGGTGAGTATACAGTGACACTGTGTGGGCTTGGTGAGTATACAGTGTGGGCTCGGTGAGTATACAGTGACACTGTGTGGGCTTGGTGAGTATACAGTGTGGGTTCGGTGAGTATACAGTGACACTGTGTGGGTTCGGTGAGTATACAGTGACACTGTGTGGGCTTGGTGAGTATACAGTGTGGGCTCGGTGAGTATACAGTGAAACTGTGTGGGCTTGGTGAGTATACAGTGTGGACTCGGTGAGTATACAGTGACACTGTGTGGGCTTGGTGAGTATACAGTGTGGACTTGGTGAGTATACAGTGACACTGTGTGGGCTTGGTGAGTATACAGTGTGGGCTCGGTGAGTATACAGTGTGGACTCGGTGAGTATACAGTGACACTGTGTGGGCTTGGTGAGTATACAGTGACACTGTGTGGACTCGGTGAGTATACAGTGAATTGAATAGTGGGAGTGAGGGTTATTGGAACAGTCAGTGTGAGTCGGGTTACCAGAGTGAGCTCTGCATCTTATTAATGTCTGCGCTCTTGGTGTGCATGTTTTTGGTAGATAGTGTTGCTCTGTCCTTTCATTGGTGGGCTAAGACATGCTCTGCCTTTTACTTTGGTTAAAGTGGCGAGAGTGACTGACTGTATGGAGTGCACCCTGTGGGAAGTCAGGGTACCATTCAGAAAGTGAGTGAAATCAGAACACGTGATGTGGCTAGCATTAATACATATTTGTATTACAGAATAAAAAAATAGACTGCAGAGCTGGAAAACATTGAAAGGAGAGCAACAAAATGAATAAGCGGAATAGATGGATTAAGCTTCGCGGCTAACAAATTAGATTTTTTTATATAGAAAAAAGGTGCATAAGGGGGTACATGATGACCTTATATAAATACATCCAAGGTTAGTTTAAGGCTTTGCCAGGGGAACATTTTTTGGCAAGAGGCTTACAACTGAGAAGAGGTTGGAAGACAAAAAAAATTCAGCTTAAAGAAAGAAAAGGCGTCTTCACATAAATCCAATCAGATGTGGAATTCACTACCAAAGGAGGTTGTGACAGCAGAGGGTGCACAGTGGGAGAAAGGGGCGCACAGAGAGAGAGGGTGCACCGCGACAGAGAGGGCGCACAATGAGGGAGATGGCACACAGAGGGAAAGATGGTGCACAGAGAGAGAGACAGCACAGAGAGGCAGATGGAGCACACAGAAAGAGACAGCACAGGGAGACAGCACAGACAATTGAAGATAACATATGATACCGACATTTATGAAGGGCAAGTTACTGGTTTATATTATATTTCTATATAACAAAACATTTGATCAAGCCCAGTAAAATTATTCCCCTCAACCAGACTATCAGTCCAAGATGGAAGCCCCACAACATAAACAGATTTTAGCAGTGAATTTTAGATTTTTTCTAAAATAGTTTTTACATAGTTGATTATATTGTTAGTCTGCTAATTACATAATTAAACATTTCTATCCAATTGACTCAATATACATCTTCTTAAAAACAATGAACAATGTATAGTTTGAGGAAGCTTTGAAATGAGGACAAAAAACTCCACGGATGTGAATTTAAACTATGCAGAAACGCTATTGCTTGTGATTTGCCTACATGGCAGTGCGGCAGTAATCTAGTTACACAATGCCTTTGCAGATTACATGAGATGTTGTACAGTTCAGTAAAACATTTATTAAGGTTGATTTATTATTGTTTCAGGACTATAAAATGTATTATGTGTCTGCTGCTGCTTTCAGCAGTCATTTTGATGGAAATATTACCATGAGCGAAGCTTAGTACTAGGAATCTTGCAAAGTATAATTTTTCATGTAGTTTAAATAAAAATGAAAGTGTTTTACATTAGATATAAACAATTTCTAATTAAAGATATTAACAATTTGATACTTTTTGGGAACAGGAATAAATATTTTACTTCAAAACACTACATTGTTAATCTGTTTACTGGGTGCTTAGTTTTACTTTTCCACGAGTCAGCATTAATATCAGTAAAAAAGTAAATCTAACAAGATCTAAAATATATAGGCCTTGTCTAATCTTATTCCTTAATTACTGTCCAACTTTGTTTTACTTCCTTACATTTAACATTCTTAAACTTTTACTAACATTGGCCCCTAATCAGTTGCAAGCCTGCAGATTACGTTATACAGGCCGTAAATTTGTGGGCTTGAAATTTGCTTCAATTACAGAGAGATTCAATTGAACAAGCCTGCAAGTTACGGACCGAAAGCCAAAACTGTATACCATGCAATCATAAGTAGCATTTCAGAGCATGATCATGATCAATTAAGCAAGGCCGTAACAACCGACCTTCATCAGTACGTCATTAAAACATGGAGGTTAAATATCAATCAATTAGTGCTTAGAGGTTGGATATGCGATTAGACTCACAATTCGGCAATGTAAAAAATAATAAAAATGAATGGCGATACTGTTTTAGTACATGTGGGTGGCCTGATATGTATGAACTCATTGATTCCCAAAATTGATGTGACACAGAAATGAAAAATAAAAAAAAATAATTATTGCAGATTTGTGAGCTTGAGACTGTTGTAATTAATTCTAATGTCTTTCATCGGTTTCCCCGTCATTTGCAGTGCAGTATTGAATATTTATTTGAATTTACAGTGCTATGAACAGGTGTTTAACCCTCTTGCGAGTCCAATTTTCTTTTACATTTGACGTTTATGGGCTTGAGGAATTGTAGCAATTGAATAGCGATTTGCGATTTTAGCAATTGTAACTTTTGCAGGCTTGAAAGATCAAAGACTTCGATGGGCTGTAAGTTCAGATTTTGACAACCGCAGTCATTTTCACCCTGTAACCCATAGATTGTTTGCGGGTAGCTAGAAGAAGCCAATTGAATAGCAAATTAGTTTATGGGCTCTTGTATTAGTTTATAAATTATGTTAATAATTTTTACTAGACAATACCAGGGTTAATTATCATAGATATAATATTCTTAGTTGTTAGTTTAATTTCTATAGAATTTGAAGAATTGATTTAAAGCAAATAAATCCTAAAACAAAGCAAAGTTTCTAAAAGCAAAGTATTCCTAAAACATGGATAGGGAATATGCTACTCAGGCTGGATGAGACTCCAGGATTTTTTGATACATATCACTACCAAGGTGCAGTCATCATTGGGATCATTTATTAATAATATTCTCAACTGAGATAAAGTGAGAATGAAATAGTGTAAATAGTACATAGTAAATCAAGGGATGCACTTGAGATGTATTTAAGATGCTTAGTAAATCCCTCCCCCCACTAATGTGAATATTCCATGATGATAATAGGCTACACAGGAAGGAAGGAATAATCATACAAAATCACACAAAACTATAGATTTATGTGTGGAAAAGTGGTATGTGTGTCACTCAAATATCAGATAACAGCATTAGTTGTTTGAATCTGAATGTGACCCTTTGTGTACTGGTGATACTGGCACCCGAACAAGTGTAGACAGTCTGTTGCTGGTTGCTCAGTATCCTCCTGGGGCCTCATTCAAATGTAATTTGGCCAATTGAATAGGGCTCTATATAAGCACATAGCAAAACATTTTACAGACGTTTTTAGTTAGTGAAGACCTTGGCCCTCATTCAATTGCAATTTGGCCAATTGAATAGGGGTCTAAATAAGCACATAACATATTTTTTTAAAGAAGTTTTTAGTTAGTAAACATCTATCCAAAAGCAAGGTTTTTACTAACTAAAAACTTATTTTAAAAAAATATGTTATGTGCTTATTTAGAGCCCTATTCAATTGGCCAAATCGCAATTGAATTAGGGCCCTTGAGTTTGGATAGAAGTTTACTAACTAAAAACATCCTTTTAACGGAGCTGGAACACGTATCCAATATCTCCGCTGGTATACGGTAAAATACCCAAGAGGCACTACAGTTTCACCATCCCCGACCTCCCATATTGGACGACACACAATTTGGGAGTCAAATGAATACTGACTTTATTTACCTTTACAGAAATATATATACATCTCTTTGGCCACAGGTAATACACATGCCCATATTTGGCTGCACAATACACATAAAGAGAACAATAGATGGGTCACACCTCCCTGGCAACTTTGATACAATCAGACATTGATTCAATTACACTTCTTTGTTCTTATCTGAGAATGAAAACACTGTATACAATAGACTTCCTTTATCTTATGCGGAGTCGCTGTAACAGGATTATCTCCCATGCCAAGTAGCTGCAAATGTCTGGGACAATATTCTGCAGAGCATCAACCAACATACATATAGTAGGATCATATTTTAACCATAATAATCATAAAACAGGGTAAAACAGTGATGGGTTCCGCTACAATCCTTAAAAAAGAAATGCTATGTGCTTATATAGAGCCCTATTCAATTGGCCGAATCACATTTGAATGAGGCCCCTGGTGTGTATGATCCATCAGTGGATTTGGATCTAAAACT
The DNA here is from genome assembly GCA_027410445.1 of Discoglossus pictus. Lineage (NCBI taxonomy): Eukaryota > Metazoa > Chordata > Amphibia > Anura > Alytidae > Discoglossus > Discoglossus pictus. Next base: position 335,236,369 of record CM050164.1, on the reverse strand, counting down.
TCCAAAAGGTCAAAAAGCACAATCCAAGATACCCTCTCCTAGGGCCTCATTCAATTGCCATTTGACCAATTGAATAGGGCTCTATATAAGCACAGAGCATATTTTTTTGACAGAAGTTTTTAGTTAGTGAACTTATATCCAAAAGCAAGGTCTTCACTAACTAAAAACGTATTTTTCAAAAATATGCTACGTGCTTATATAGAGCCCTATTCAATTGGCCAAATCCCATTTGAATAAAAGTCTCTCTTTCTCGAGAGGTCAATTATGCTGGAAATCAGTCAAGTGATCAATATTTTATTTATTTTTTCATCACTGTAGCAGCACTTGGAAAGAGAAAAAACATGGACGTTTCTTTGATGGGAATAATTATTTCTGACCTTTTTCTCACATATACCACTTACCTTATGGAAACATTCTCATGTGGTTTTTTTTTATATAAAAAGATACTGTTGGCATATTGTACATGAGCATCTCATGGGTGATAAACAGCAGTGTATAGAAATCATTTCTAAAAGTAGGTGTCTAGAAAACTAGTTAATTTTTAATTTACTCAAAATCAACAAAATACATTTTGCAAGAGGCAACACAAATGATATAGTTGTTGATAGGGAAAATGAGTAATTATCAAAAACTTGGTAATGTTCAGTAAATATTGGCAAGTTTTATAGCCTGCCACATACTGATATAGAGAAACTAGGGTAATACAATAATGCTGCTGTTCAGAATTGCCTTATGTTTTGTGATGTTTGTTTATAGTTTTGGGAAAGAGGTATATACACTTAAATTACTTTACTGCCAAAGGGTAATGTTATGCTATCTTTTACACTGCTTCATTTATAACAAAGTTCGCTATTTGCATACAAATTTTTGTCTTAGCTGATTTAATGCCTCTTAATTAATTTTGCCCATACACTCCTCCAGATTATGCAATGCTTTGACACAGAAGGGACCTACAAATCTTTTGTGTTACAGTTTGAGCAATGGAAACCAGATGGATGCTTTAATTTCTCCAGTACATTGTTGTAAGCTTTTTTTTTTTTTGCAAACTATAAACTGAGCCCATTTTGTTATTCTCATTACAATTACACCAAGCGTTCAGCAGATAAGAAATATTAAGCACCGTTAACTTATCAGTTCTGCTGCTCCCAGAAATCCAAGTGACCAATATTCATTCTGTCATCCGTTTAAATTCAAGAAATGTTTAATACAAAGCATCCTTTTTAGCACCCAATTACAGTTTTTAAGGGTTGATTGCTAAAAAGCATTAAACAATAATTAGATAGGGGTGATTTACATCTAATGTGTATAGTTTAAAAGAGCAATATAGCTGGTAATTGGCGTTGACCAGAGTAAATAACGTCCTTTTTACTTACATTTGGTTTTCACATAAACTGCCTACTGTGTTGCATAGAAGTAAGAGGCTTGCAGAAAAAACAGTATCTCCATCCATCAGTATTAATCTCGCACTATACCGAGGCTCAATCCATTTATCTTTCCGACACAAATTAGAAATTCAAGAGTTTTAACAAATGAGCCTGCAAATGTAAACTTATTAGGCCATATATTTTTACTACACACTGTGCTGTGTCCTCCACAAAGCTGTCCCTTCAGAGAGTGTTTTCTTATTTTGTGTTATTGATGGCAGCTAACTAATCACATTTTTAATGTTGTCTTTGGGGAGGCCCATTTGAGTGAACGTGCAAACCAAAGTACCTAGAATAAATCTACCTTATTAAATGCCTAAAATTATGTGTCTTACACGATAAAGAAACTGGAAAGCATTATTACACTTGCTAACCTCAGTCTGCTGGAATCAAAATAGAGGGATAAATTAAAATAATATGTCAAGAGGAGCGCGCAGTACAGAATGTGTCTCGGGGAAGCGAAAGACCAAGAAATATTGGTTAATTGGTACGTTCTATCCTATTCACTTGAGTGAATAGATCTATATTTAGTTATTACTTTATATTAGTCACGGAGAATAAGGAAATTCGAGTTAATTAAAATAATAAAGGTTATCCCAGATGTATAACCTTGAACAATTAAGCTGTCGTTGACATCTAACACAGCATATTTTACTTAAGTTAAAAAGTAAGACACATAACCTGCTATTGGAATGGTGCTACATTTGTGAACACTTCGGGTAACTGCTAATTAAAGGGATACTGTAGTGGTCATGCTACAGGGTTTCATTTTATTAGTAACGGGTTAGCAATTAAAACAGTATTTGAACAAAGCAAATGTAAAACTTTTAAAATTTACAGCAAAGCTGCTTCTCTCATCCCCCTAATAGGTGTCCACGGTCATAGAGAGGATTTTTTTTTCACTTTTTAGTTTACCTGTATAGTCAGTCTCTCAGGCAAATTTGGACACCTGAGACGGGTGGAGAGATGAATACCAGCCTATGGACACCTGACAGGGGTGAAGATATGCATACCAATCTATGGACACCTGAGAGGGGTGGAGCGATGCATACCAACCTATGGACACCTGAGAGGGGTGGAGAGATGCATACCAACCTATGGACACCTGAGAGGGGTGGAGAGATGCATACCAACCTATGGACACCTGAGAGGGGTGGAGAGATGCATACCAACCTATGGACACCTGAGAGGGGTGGAGCGATGCATACCAACCTATGGACACCTGAGAGGGGTGGAGAGATGCATACCAACCTATGGACACCTGAGAGGGGTGGAGAGATGCATACCAAACTATGGAGACCTGAGAGGGGTGAACAGATGCATACCAACCTATGGACACCTTAGAGGGGTGGAGCGATGCATACCAACCTATGGACACCTGAGAGGGGTGGAGCGATGCATACCAACCTATGGACACCTGAGAGGGGTGGAGAGATGCATACCAAACTATGGAGACCTGAGAGGGGTGAACAGATGCATACCAACCTATGGACACCTGAGAGGGATGGAGAGATGCATACCAACCTATGGACACCTGAGAGGGGTTAACAGATGCATCACAACCTATGGACACCTGAGAGGGGTGGAGAGATGCATACCAACCTATGGACATCTGATAGGGGTGAAGAAATCCATACCAACCTATCGACACTTGATAGGGGTGAAGATATGCATACCAACCTATGGACATTTGATAGGGGTGAAGAGATGCATACCAACCTATCGACACTTGATAGGGGTGAAGATATGCATACCAACCTATGGACATCTGATAGTATTGGAGAGATGCATACCTGCTGCAGTTGTGAAGTCAAACACTAAAGTTCAAATGTGAGCTTCAAAATCTGCATTTATTTTTTGTCCCTTCAAATACAATTTTTTTCTGCAATGGTCCTCTAAATTCTTTAGTATGTACCATGATTTAAAAAATTATAGAACTTGCTGGTCCAGATTAATTATAATGTTATGTTAATGCTTTGTAAGCTGCACCAGGGGATCACTACTTCTGAAAGCCTTATTCACTAAGATTTCCTATTTTAATGAGGCCCACAATGTTTTGGAGACTCTCACCATCATATAATATAAAACATGTGTCTTGATTAAAATTTCCTAAATTCATAAATACATAAATAGATCTTGCATTTGTATTATAATAGAAGAAACAGCTAATGTTATATCTAAAATATACACATATTCTTGTTTAATTTAAAGCTTCTATTTTAATGCAAATCCTGGATCTAATAAAAAGGAATGAATAGATTAATCCGCCCCTGGTATTGTTGCACCTTCACAAATGAGAAACTTGGGATTGTGGCTGCTGTAGTGTTTCTTGTGCAGGTAACTATGACTCCATGATTGGACAGAGACAGGGGGATTGGTTATTGTTTTATTTTTATAGTTACTGTTCGGTACAGTGTATGTCAATTTCTCTTTTTGTCTTGGTGTAATTATTATATATATGGTTCCACTTAAACCGATCAACGCAGCCTTGTAAATTGACCAGTTTCAAGTGGAGGCACAATGCTGCTGAAAGATATGCACCTGATCCATTCTGTCGTTCAGTCATTTCCGTCTTTCTGTGATTTCATGGACTGTAACACACCAGGACATCTTTGTGTCCATGGTCATGCTGATCCACTTGATATTCATGGCAGAAATACTGGAGTGGGTTGCAGTTCCTTCTCCAGTGGGCCACAGAATAAATCTAGTCGACTTCAGGGTGGTGTGACTTCTTGGTTCCCTGACTGGAATCAAACTCAGGTCGCAGTGGTAAAAGCACTGGCCCACCAGGCAACTAACTCATGCAATAAATAGCCAATAGCACCCATAGCGATATCACACCTTTTCTAATATTAAATTATACATTTTTGTTCTATGATATATATCTCTCAATATATAATCTTTCACATTTAATTCCACAATTATATATTTTCTAAATATTAAAATGAATCTTCTGCACTGTAAGTAGGATACAAATCACATTGACTTTTAATGTTTAGTTGTAGCCAATAAGCAGGAAGGTGATAGTATTGTACAGTTTTCCTAACCTCACTCTGTTTACTTCTGTCATACAATTCTCAGTTTTGTTGCAGACTACACCCTGCTCTCTTTTGCCTACCCCCTAGCTTCATATACATTGCAGAGTGTTAAAGGTGTTGTTGAATGAGAAAAAAAGAGCTATAAGGCATGCTACCTCACTAGGCTATGTGTGCATAACCAGTATTATTATTATCAGTGGAACAATGCAAAACTCATACACAAATAGATCCAGGATTTACATTAAAATAGAAGCTTCAAATTAAATAAGAACATTTGTATATTTTAGATATAACATTAGCTGTTGCTTCTATTATAATACAAATGCAAGGTCTATTCATGTATTTCTGAATTTTGGAAATTTTAATTAAGACACATAGGCCCTCATTCTATTATCGGCCGTAGGAGATGCGGGGCCGCAAGGACCGGCCGCAAGCTATTTGCCTATTATGATCCCTAGCATTTACAGAGCTTTACAGTGCCGTCTTGAATTTATTTTTGCTTTTAAAGTTTTCTGAGCTTACGGCCGGTTGCAAGATATGCGGCCGGCCGTAAGGGGATATCCTTGTGGCGCCGTCTATTTGAATTGCAAGGTAACGGGAGCCCCGCAAGGAATCGCAGCTTTGCGGCCGATTTACGGCTGTTAATAGAATGAGGGCCATAGTTTATATTACATGATGGTGAGCGTCTCCAAAGCATTGTGGGCCTCATTAAATAGGAAATCTTAGTGAATAAGGCTTTCAGAAGTAGTGATCCCCTGGTGTAGCTTACAAAGAATGAACATAGCATTATAATTAATCTGGACCAGCAAGTTCTATAATATTTGAAGTAATGGGGAATACTAAAGAATTTAGAGGACCATTGCAGCAATAACATTTGTATTTGAAGGGGGGGGGGAAATTCAATGCAGATTGTGAAACTCACATTTGAACTTTAGTGTTTGACTTCACAACTGCAGCAGGTATGCATGTCTAAAATACTATCAGATGTCCATAGGTTGGTATGTGTATCTTCACCCCTATCAGCTGTCCATAAATGTATGCAACTATTCACCCCTATCAAGTGTCGATTGGCTGATATGCATCTCTTCACCCTTATCAGTTGTCCATAGGTTGATATGCATCTCTTCACCCCTATCAGATGTCCATAGGTTGATATGATCTCTTCACCCCACTCAGATGTCCATAGGTTGATATGCATCTGTTCACCCCTATCAGATGTCCATAGGTTGATATGCATCTGTTCACCCCTATCAGATGTCCATAGGCTGATATGCATCTCTTCACCCCTATCAAGTGTCGATTGGCTGATATGCATCTCTTCACCCCTATCAGATGTCCATTGGTTGATATGCATCTGTTTACCCCTACAGTTATCCAATGTATGCATTTTTTATTGGCCACTGGTGTATGTAATTCAATGCAGTGTCGTCTTTCTGGAGAACTGCTCTGGCCATGGGAGAGTCTCCCAATAGTTACCTCTGGTAAAGCCTGATATACCTTTCAGCAAACATGCATTTTTTTGTCCAAATCTATGAACTCATGGGGTACCCTGAAAACATGGACACTCTCAGCCTACACAATTTTACTCCAAATTCGGTCTGCTTAATCCACCAGCATAAACTGATATTTTTTGGGGTGATGATTGCTATTAATGACTCCCGGGGGTCTGCATACATTATATTCAGTCTAAAGCCATTTTATATTAATTAGGCTTGTTACTCTCTGGGATCTGCATATGCTGATGTTCTTAAAGAGAGATGGATGACAATTATTTTTTTTATGAATTTTAAGTAAAACCTATCTAAACTTAATTGAAACCAGCAGGAATTGCACAGAGCATATACATGTCTTTAGATTTCATTGGCAGACAAGTATGACTCATACAGCAATTTTATTCCTCATTGGCAGTCATGGGCAAGCCCCACATTAGCTAAATATTTGAAACTGTTTTTTTTTGGTTAGAGAGCATCATTTGTAAAAAATAAAAAAAAACACCCTTTTTCAGTTGCAACAAAGAAAATAATGCTTTCCATGTCCCGAAAAATTTGAATGTTTTATGTATTACCAAGACAATGAATCACACAGGATCTCATTACAGTATAAGATGAAATATCTTTGGAAACACACTCTAACTAGGTGCCAACACTTCTACAAACTCTAACTTCTGTTACTCAAGAAGTAAAAGTGAAAACTAGCAGAATGAGTTTCGGGAAACAATCCGGTATCAGTAACTGGATTTTTAGCTAATCCATTTACATAATTGCTCCATTTTTCTCTTGCTTATCAGATTCCTTTATATCCCTCCATGTAATTGAGCGACTTACTGGTAAATGTATGTGTAAATTAAAAAAATGACACCACATTGTACAGTATGCCATATTGTACAATGTACCATATTGTGCCATTTTTGTAATTCTTCATTCCCGAACTCAATAACATAATGCAAGAAAACATATTTGGGGATCAATTAAAAATAATCTATGCATAATCCAAACTCATGAAAATTCTCTAACCACATTTTAAATTAAAAACTATAAATATTTAATTCATTTTCCAATTGGCATTGTTTCTAAAACTGCCACCAAAACAAAATATATATCTCATTATTGCTCAAATGTAACACAACATAGCCCCATCCTGTTGTTATTTGGACCTGGGCTTTAGTGCACCCCTGAAATTGCTTATTTGATGTAAGAGTAGAGCTTGCTCGATATAAAAGAAAAAAAAAATCCAGAAATTACATCTTCATTGTGTGCTGTATAACACACACAGCTGGTTCATGTGAATGTTACATTATCAAATTGTAAAATATAGGAGTGTATAAGAGTGAAAACAAGAAAATCAATTTAGGATGTGCAAGTGTAGTTGCCTTTTTTTTCAGATTTTAATTATGTGTTTGTTTGCCATGGTGGCCTAATTTAGTCAAGTAGACGAGCCGACATTAAAAGCTGGTAGATAAGGTAAGTAATCCCAAGGGTGGGATGCTACTGCATAGAGTTTAAAAGCTACATGTTCAGAAGCACAAACCAAGGCAAATTTGAAAAGGGGTCTACATGATAAACAGTGAAAAGCAAGCAAATCAAATTTTTCACAATTAGTTGAACAACAACTGTGACAGGCTCAGCGCTTAGCATTTTCATTTGTGTGCTCAAATTTGGTTATCCGTCCTCTTTTATGCAAATGTGATGTGACAGGAGAAGCTGGGAGCACTCAAGCAGTCCGATCACTCACAACAGGAGCTGTGGTCTGTACAGCTGAGAGGCCCAGATTAAATGGACTGAGCGCTGACGGATAAATGACATGAACAGCACTCAAAGCCTCATAAACTGATTTAAAACTTCAGAGGGAGGGCAGAGTGAATACAATTATGCTTTTGACCAGATCTCTAACATTCTCAAAAATAGGGAAATATGGAATTGTTAACAAGAAATCGTAACAAGGCTATCTTCTTGTATTTTACATCTTTATAACCCATTGCAAAAAAAAAAGTTGTGTAAAACATATATTTTTCTTTATGCAGGGATATTACACTCTGTAGATTTTGTAAAGGAAGAAAGCAAATTAAAACATAAAATGTTGCAGAACGGAGAGTAATAGGACACCGTTAGCTTCCATGAATAATTTCATCCTATGTTGTGTATGCTAAAAAATATTTATATACATATATATTTTTATATGTATACATATATCCTAAGCTGATGAAATGTCTCACGCAGAATTGCTGCAGTGCTCCAGAGACTATGTATTCTACGCCTGATTGATAATACTGAAGTGAGAAACATTCTTCATAAGCAAAATGGGATTTCTCTGAAGCACTTTAGTTTACAAGAAAACAGAAAGCCATTTTATAGCTTCTGATGCTGGGCTCCAGTTTCCATAAAGGCCTCAGAGCCAAATGATTGGGTAGCATTTTAAGAAGAAATGGTTCTTTTGGCCAAGAGCCAAGTAACAATAATTGAAAATGCCTTTAAGAAGAAAATGCATTAGAATGTATTCCTTCATAATTAGTCATTATCTGTAAATGAGCAGAAACGTTTAAGTCAGATTCATAGCCAGATTCATTAGCTTCTCTAATTATTAATAGTTTTTGGACAAACTTGGGGATCAGTATTCTGGATCCATATATCCAAACACAATGTTAATTTTGGCTTTTAATATATTGATGGTTGTTAATGTGAAAGAGTGATGCCCTGTTATTATAGCCTGCCATAGGTATGGCATTTATGAAAATGTGTTGAATTAAATATTTAGCCACATTTTGTCCAACAGTTGTGGCCTGTGTCAGCTTCACAGGAGAAAATGGATTTTAATATCTACCCAATCACTGTCATTCCCAGTGCAGTATAATGAGCTAGTGAAGTAGTCAAGTAGAAAAGTAGCATGTCTTCTTGTCTCTACAAGGAGCTCTGAATGATGTAATAGTACCTGACTGCACCTAGTTTACTCCACACACAGCAGATGTTTCATCAGCATTGTTCATCTTCAACGAGGGAAGAAGAACACGACCAGTTCTTCTTTGCTGCCTTGGAAATATGAAAATTCCTAACTTTAGTGACAATTTTAATTTCCTGGACACAGCTCATGGAAGCATTGGCAACAGTGGGTAGCTCCTCCCCTCAAACCAGATTGGAGATGGATGGGAAATTGAACCCTGAGTTAGAAATTTTGGCCATACTGGAATTACTCAATTATTGCAGATTGACATTTGCAAAACTGCTGGAAACCATGGCCTCTTGGGTAAAAATTGTAAAATTGTCACAACTTCTATCTTCTTCACAACTGTCTTCTGAATGAGGAGTATGGAAGAAAACATGTAAGTCAACCAGAATTTCCAGTGAGCTTAAAGTGCATCCGTTGCTGTAGCCCTCTGAGTTTGGCAATTGGAGATGAATTTGTAGAAGACTTAGAAGAAATGTCATGAGGTCAGAATCCACTGTCACATATTTTGAATGCCTCTGGGTGGAAACTTTTTTAATTAGAAAATTTGCTTTCATTCCCTTGAAAATAGATGGTTGAGAGGCCAATGAGATTGTTTTCTGCCCAATATGATCTCTTTGCAAAGTCTTCTGCTCTTTTAACACCTTTAGTTACACAGGCATGATATATATGAGTATCTGTGTTTCTGCACCATCATTTCACTGCATATTTCTGTCAAACAGATGGTATGCCTTTACTTCTTCTTTCAATGATGATGTCCTTGTCCCGAGATACCTTCCTCAAGCACATTGCCAAACAGAACCTTTCCATGTGAAGGAAGGAGCACTGTGTTGCTCTCTCCTAGCCATTATTTAAGCCACAAAGTTCTCCTGGCAAACATGGTCCGGGACATGGACCCGGGAACTATACTTACCGAATCTACTATAGTTTCTGACAGTCAAACATTAGCCATTTTCCATGAATTTAGTTGGCCATTTATCAAAGGATGATTGGTTACATCATTTTGGCCTTCTTCAGTACTCTTAATCTAGAATTTACCTGCTGTAACCACATAAGTTAAAGTCACTACTGTCCTATAAGCTGCTCTAACTGTCAGATACCCCTTTTTTATTCTCCAATCTTGAATGTACCTCCTTCTTCTATGGGAATGGAAAACTGTTCAGCCAGTTTGACTATGGCTGAATTTATCCATGGAGGTGTCTTCCATACTTTTAGCATCAGCCAGAAAAGGGTTATAGTATACTTTGATTGCATTGTCAATCTCTTATCTGACCTACTCATTGGTCTTCAAACAGTTCCTTGATTATTCTTTCAAAAACAGAGACACTATTTGCTTGCGAAGTCAGGAATAGTGTTCTTAATCACTGTCTTTCCCTTCTACAATGAAGTCCCTTTCAAGAGCTTGATTGACACAGGCAAAATAAAAAGACTGGGGGTCATTTGACTCCTCATGTTCTAAAGAATCCTTTTCCTTTAATACCACAGACCCTTCTGATGCTTTGAGTGATGATTCTTTTCTTTATCTCTAAGTTCATGGTATATATGTTGATATATGTTCTTATGACCATCATCGGTGTGTTGGGTGATCATTTTTCTCATAAACTCCAAGTTCTCAGGGGATGGTAAAGGAAAATAAGCAAGAGGTTTAGCTAAGAAAAGTATTTTGACCATCACAGCAAACCACTTTAAACTGATTGCAACACACTTTACAAAGACTTCAGGAACCAAAGGCCCACTATTCCAATGGCCCTGAATCAGGTCATCCTCACTACAGCTGTGACAAGACCAATGTCTTGAACCACAGCTGGAGACTAACTTCAACTCCAAAATACCGTTTTATTTATATAAATGAACAATGTTATATATTACATTCTGCTAAACTGAACAGTTTGTCAAATGCAGATATATACCTGGTTAACATGACTGATTAGCTATTACAAATTAATGTTCCTACCCACTGCAACAGAACAAAGTATTATACTCTACTTACTATAATACCATATATACTATATTGCAATATATACAACTAAAAGACAACTATAGGTTCCACTGCAACCTGGGTTCTATTCCAGTCAGGGAATCAAGAGGTCACACCACCCTGAAGCCAAGCAGGGTTGGGCCTGATCAGTACTTGTATTGGAGACCACCTGGGAATACCATGAGCTGTATGCTGTGGCCTACTGGAAAAGGAACTGGCAACCCACTCCAGTATATCTGCCATGTAAACCAAGTGCATCAGCATGACCATTGACATAAAGATGTGCCTGGTGTGTTACAGAGAGTCACAGAGAGTCGGAAACTACTGAACTACACAAAAGAAATTGGAGGTGTGCTTCTAATTTGTGACACAGACCTTTCTTTCCGATTTATTTATGTTTTTCTTAGCAGGTTAATTTATCTTTTTTCTACTCCTTTTTTGGTTCTGGGCATTTTGTGTGATGGGATGATAATAAAATATTAGAAGAAAGAAGAAAAGTACATTGGAACCACTGATAGCATACAGATCCTTGGCATAACCATTAATAGTAAATAAAGCTGAAATAAAGTAAAAAAAACAACTTTATTAACAAAATTAAAAATCACAATTATAAAAAAACTGTTGGTTAAAAAATATATATGAGTCCCCTCCCGATAGGGGTGATGGTAGAATATATACACATAGATTTGTTATAACAAAATAGTCATGAAATGTATCCAACAAGGCATACACTAGGGAAATCCCTATATTGGTAGCGAAGTTTGGAATTGGACCCACTACTTGCCATCTTGTTCTGGAAGTGATACACTAATCTAATGACAATTTGTATCAATTGGCATAATTATTCCTTCTATGCAAAGTGTATACCTCATAAGAGACATTGGTACCAATTAACAAAACTGTGCCTTTTATAAATAAGCAGTGTATACCACATAAGAGACAATAATACACTGTGTCTCTCAATATTATTGAGCTATTGTAGTACAATATGCCGTATCTGCTAGAATATCCACAATATGTATGGATATTAAGAAAGATTTCACATACCGTTCAGAATTATGGAATCCATATATTATATCACCATAAATGCGGTATGAAGATATTTAGCATGAATAATAGCCTGTAATGATGACTTTGCATAAATTGCTGATACTAGCAGAACAATCACAAACGTATATGTCTTTTGTAAAGCATATTCATAGTCTACATAGAAATTCCGACATATGTGACTAGTAATAACAAGACAAGTCATATTATTACCCCTCACAAATAGTCCAATTAACTGCAACACAGTATGGTATACTAAAGATAACTATATACAACATTTACAAAAAGGCAAAGTATATGTATAATATTCCAATTAAAGCAAAACAGTATATGTATAGGATTCAGAGTAAGATCCAGATCTAAGCTACAGTATATCAGCCATAAGTACTTGTATCGTCCTTATATACCTGAGTGCAAATAACTACGAATAAACGTTAAGTACAATCCAATGCACATATATAAGTAAAGAGAGGCTATGATATCATATATACAGTACATAGTTACATAGTATTTAAGGTTGAAAAAAGACTTTCAGTCCATCAAGTTCAACCTTTTAAGATCTCCTCTGATCTGCAATATGCGGATTAACTATTAATGAATTAGTTGTATAAAAAAAATAAAAAATCAATTCCCTCTTGATCCCAGACACCGTCGACCGGACTTCTCCCTGGATAAATACTGCCTCTCTAATTATCCATGATAACCCTGAATTCCATCTTTAATTAGAAATAAATCCAGTCCCCTTTTAAAGTTATCTATCGAATCCGCTGTCACCACCTCCGTTGGTAGAAAATTCCACAGATTAACCACCATTACTGTGAAAAACCATTTTCTTTCTTTAAGGTGGAATCTTTTTACTTCTAACCTCATGGGATGTCCTCTTGTCAGTTGAAAACCTCTTGGCACAAAAAGCTCACTTGACAAATCTTTATACTGACCCTATATGTATTTATATAAGGTAATCATATCCCCTCTTTCTAGAGAAAATAAGTTTAATTTGGTTAGTCTTTCTTCATAACGTAGCCCCTCCATTCCCCTTATTCGTTTTGTTGCCCTCCTCTGTACCTTTTCCAGCTCTAAAATGTCCTTTTTATGAAGTGGTGCCAAAATTGTACTCCATATTCCAAATGAGGGCGTACTAGAGATTTGTATAGTGGCAGAATTATATTTGCTTCCCTGTCTTCTATACCCTTCTTTATACATGCTAATATTTTATTTGCCTTTGCAGCTGCTGCTTGGCTTTGAGCACTGTTACCTTGTCCACAAGCACTCCCAAATCCCTTTCAATATCTGATACACCTAGATTTGCTCCATTGAGATTATAAATTACATGGCTATTTACCCTTCCCAGATGCATAAGTTTACATTTATTCGTATTAAATCTCATGTGCCATTTAGATGCCCATTCCTCAATTTTATGTACCGTATATACTCAAGTATAAACCGACCCGAGTATAAACCCAGGCACCTATTTTACCACAAAGTACTGGGTAAAATGAGTGACTCGAGTATAAGCCGAGGGTGGGAAATGTGCTGCCCCCTGTGTCCCTCTTGTGCTCTCTGTGTCCCCCCTCTCTCTCCCTTGTCTCATCTCCCCTCTCCCTTCCCTGTGTCTCTTCCCCCCTCCCTTATCACCCTCCTCAACCCCCTCCTCATTCTCAACCTCCCTCCTCATCCTCAACCTCCCTCCTCAACCCCCTCCCCCCTCCATAACCTCAACCTCCCTCCTCATCCTCAACCCCCTCCTCAACCTCCCTCCTCATCCTCAACCTCCCTCCTCATCCTCATCCTCCCTCCTCAACCCCCCCATCCTCAACCCCCTCCTCAACCCCCCCTCAACCTCACTCCTTAACCCCCCATCCTCATCCTTCCCCCTCAACCCCCCATCCTCAACCCCCTCCTTAGCCCCCTCAACCTCAACACCCCCTCAATCTCAACCCCCCTCCTCAACCTCAATCCCCCCATCCTCAACCCCCCTCCCCATTCTAAACCCACCTAAATACATCCCCATCTACCTTTCCCCTCACTTACCTTCTTCTTCTCTGGCTTCCATCTTGACCCGGCGCACATGTGACGTCACATGCGCGCCACGTCATTATGCCGGCACCCGGTATATGCTAATGACGTGGCGCACATGTGACATCACATGCGCGCCGGGTCAGGACAGAAGGAGCAGATGCCGGAGAAGAAGCAGGTAAGTGAGGGGGAGGTATTTAGAGGGGAAAAAGTGAGCAGGGGGGTTTAGAATGACGACGGGGGTTGAGGATGAGGAGGGGGGAGGGAAAGAGGGGGTTAGAGAGACGCAGGGGGTAGAGAGACACAGGGGGGGTTAGAGAGACACGGGGGGGGAGTGACTCGAGTATAAGCCGAGGGGGCCCTTTTTAGCCTTAAAAAGGGCTGAAAAACTCGGCTTATACTCGAGTATATAAGGTAAATCCCTTTGGAGGGAAAGCACATGACTATCTGATTTAATTACCTTGCACAACTTCATGTCATCAGCTAAAATGGAGATACCACACTCCAATCCTACCTCTAAGTCATTAAAAAATATGTTAAAAAGGAGAGGACTTTATACTGAACCCTGAGGAACCCCACTTACCACATTAGTCCAATCGGAGTATGTTCCATTTACAACAACCCTTTGCCTCCTGTCTTTTAGCCAGCTCTCAATCCATGAGCAGACATTTACTGCAACTCCTGTATCTCTTAGTTTGCACAATAGTCTCCCATGTGGCACTGTATCAAATATATACATAGACAAAGTATATCACATTAGGCACAGCATTCAGCTAAGCAGAGTTAAGCAGGGTAACTCATGATGAGGGCTTTTAGTCGGTCCGGCGTGTGACGTCATCGGGAGGGGATGTCGCATAAAGCCTAATGCGTGCGTTTCGCGGGAGGAGCTTCAACGGAGGCTAGAGGGAGCAATTGGAAGGCATCCTTTTAACAGGTAAGACCAATTACTGATTTAACCATTTAATTGCTATTCAAAATGTTTATTCGCTTTACAAATGCATCAGAGCCAGGGAAGAATCATTGGAAGACATGCACATAGCCCTCGGAAAGATTTCGGAATATATCTTTGATTTACAGGTACATCAGAACCAGGGAAGGATCAATCAAGGATATTCATATAGCCCTCGGAAAGGCTGAAAGTGACATAGAGATATATATTATTACAATAGAGATTATATATTACTATGCAATAAAGTTAAATAATATGTTGATCTCACTACCATATGCAAATGCCTTATTTTTTAACCAACAGTTTTTAAAATTGTGATTTTTAATTTTGTTAATAACGTTTTTTTTTTTTTTTTACTTTATTTCAGCCTTATTTACTATGGGCCTCATTCTATTATCGGCCGTAAAACGTCCGCAAGGCTGCAATTCCTTGCGGGGGTTCCGTTATCTTGCAATTCAATTATACGGCCCCGCAAGGATCTACCCTTACGGCCGGCCGTATATCTTGCAACCGGCCGTAAGCTCAGAAATCTTTAAACGCAAAAATAAATTCAAGACGGCACTGTACAGCTCTGTAAATGCTAGGGATCATATTGGGGGACATGAGGATTAATAGCAACCCCCTCTCAAGCTTGCACATCAGCCCAAATCCGAGTTTACATTAACTGTTTATTTTCCGGCCGCAGCGTGGGCGGGTCTGAGGTGCTCCAAGCCCTCGGGACTTTTTACATGGATATGTGACCTAAATTGCTAACACCTACAATCACTTTATAGTCTCCTCAGAGTACAGGATGGCTTTTTTTCGGCTTTATAATGTGCTTAATTGGTGCTAGCGGGACCTTTTTCCTGCAAGTAAGCTGCGGCTCGCTTTTAGCCTTGCAGAGAGGTTTCCCGGAGCAATTGAAGAGCAACCAGGATTTTCTTGCGGCCGAAACTCTTGCGGACGTTTTAGATCAAAGGCTTTCCTCCGGCGCGAGCGGCCGCAAGGGATAACAAGGCACCGGCCGAAAGCCTGACGGAATCCCCGGCCGGAGGGGAATAGAATAGCCGAATAGCTTGCGGCCGGTCCTTGCGGCCCCGCATCTCCTACGGCCGATAATAGAATGAGGCCCTTTGAATTGTTATGCCAATGAACTGTATGCTATCAGTGCTTCCAATGTTCTTTTCATCTTTATGCTGAAGTATCTTACTAGCATTACCACTGATAACTTATCTTTTCATTGTACATGTACATAACATACTGACATAATTTAGTGACATCATTTTTTGATTACATATAAGGACAGATCCCGATTGATACTCTATTTCTTTGGTGTTGGTAATACAATATTAGAAGCCTCCACACTCTATTACACACAAATATAGAGAGGATATAAGAAATAACTTACACTTAAGTGCCTAGGGTGGAGGATGTTTTTCCAAGATATCCACAGAAAGAAGAACATAAAAATGTTCAATAATATGCTTCCATGTATCCATTTTTTAAACTAAGATATATCTATATTATTTAATGTATGGTTATTACTTTAAGTTTATATCTCTAAAAAAATCATCTTGTCCCCTCCAAATTTAGCAACTAGCTTTGGCATCTTTTTACCCTAATTTACATGAACTGTACTTACTAATTTAGTATCATTTTTGTTTTTAAGAAGAAATTACATTACAATGATTTGCGCTTCAAATAATATAACGCATAGTAACATAATATCATAAAATCTAAACTTTATCACTCTTTGGATAGCAATTGGTAAACACAATTCACAGTTTGCTTTGATATTGTTACTATTACAGTAAATAGCTGAAATACCACCAGGCCCCATTCACTGATTTAATACAAAGAGAAGTATCAGCACGAATTTTATATAGAGACACGGTATCACCACATTAATATGCATTGGGTAGTAATATTAGCAGCTATATGACAAGTTTCACTCTTGGGTACCTTAGAAAAAGGGACTTTTACTGGAGTTTTATTTGAGCAATAATAACTGATACATCTGATGTACAAGCTTTGCATTTCTGTCTCAGTTTCAGTCCCCACTCCATTAAAATTTTATTCAGCCATTTAAGATATGTAGAGGAGAAACAATTTTTACTTAATGATTTTAATCTTACCAATCCAAATTGATTGGGGGGATCATAATTCTTTATAATAACTTAAAGTTTTGAAATAGGTAAAATGTTAGCAGTTTCTTTGTTACAGGCACCGCAAATTCATTACTGACCACTCTAGGAACATATTGTACTAGAAACGAAAGAACCATCAGAATAAAACAGTGTGCATTGTTTAATATATAACTTACCAAAATGCTTTACATTCTTTTGATACAACACAAATTAAAGAAAATTACTGACTAAATGTAGCACTGGAAAACAAAGTGTTGGTTCCAAATATGAAGTAATTTATAATGAATAACAAGCATTTTATCAGCCGAATGGTATAGAAAAATTACATTCTTTCACCAAAAAATGACATTACTATTTGTAATAATACAGCCGATCTGACCTACCCACCGAGCCTTCTGTAATGAAAGTATTGCTAATATTATTGTTAATAGTGCTTGGAAGTGTGGATGCATGGTTTTCAGTCTAAAATACTCTGTGCATGTGCTCTAGTGAGTAATTAGCCAATTCACAATGTTAACAGAGAAAATAATATCTAGGGCAAACTGTATAATAATATTGCAGTGCAGTTTACACCCTGGACAGGCAGCAGGGGTTGACATTCTCAATGCCCCTGGGCCCCACCTGCCCCCCACTACAATTAAAAATTATAAATCTATATATATATATATATATAAATATATACAGTACTGGCCTGAATATAAGCCAGACTTTTTTCCGATTTCCGAGCTTGGAAATTACGGTTGTGGCTTATATTTGCGACCGTAAGAAAAATGCTGATTTGCGAGCTTGAGACTGTTGCGCAATTCATTCTAATGTGATTCATCGCTTTCCCCTTATTTTACAGTGCAGTATTGATTTTTAATCTGCATTTACAGTGCTACATTTAACCCACTTGAGGGTACTATTTGGAACCCATAGGATTTTCTTTTACATTTCGGGTTTACGGGTGTGAGCGCCTGCGGAATTGTAGCAATTGAATAGCGATTTGCAATTTTTGCAATTGTAGGTTTTGCGAGCTACGATTTTCGGCCTGTAACCCGCAAAAGAAGTTACCATAGGTAAGTTGAGGCTTATATTAGGATATTATCTTTTTTTTTTTCTTGCATTTCACATGTGCTGCTTATATTCGGGCCAATGCGGTATTGGCCCAGTACTTGTGAACCCACCTTCTCTGTAGCTCGTCCAGTTCTGTTTTCAACAGATGTGTTTCTCGGAGGTATACTATGTCTGTTTTGAGGTGGTTTTACAGGCTTATATTTTGGGACATATGATGGTGTCATTGATGACTCCTATATTCCATTCTATATTTATAATAGTCATTGCATGTGTCTGTTGGTGGTTTGGATTGTTTTCTTACGTTGTTATAAAATGGTCCTGTGTCTTGGTTCTGGTTCTTGTCTGTACTTTGTCTATTCTTTGGTTCATTTTGACTTTGGGAAAGTTGGTAACCTAGGTAATTAATATTATAACCAAATTCTGGATTTGTGATTGTTAATTCTGCCAAAAGCTTTAGAATAGTACAGTATAAGATAAAAATAGAGAGGGCTAACATTGTATTTCTAAAAATGTTCAGTATTTGATTGTTATGATGGGGATTCATATATTTGTGTCTATCAGGAGGCACGGGCTTCATTACAGAAACAAAGTTGTAGAGGTTGCATTCAGTTGGAGTAATCATTCAACGGGATCATACTTTGTATGTTGGTGGAGCACCTAAAGTTTATTTATGGCGGGAGGTGATACCCTGCTATTTCTATCATTAACTGTTCCAGAAAAGGTCTGATTTGTTCTAGTGTTTAAAATAACTGAGAGTTGGATACATGAGTGAGAACTTGATTCCTTTGTTATGTAGAGATGTGGATATGGATGATAAGTCTTTGTGATGTTTATAGAACATTTACCCTATAAGCTTTCAGTACATACAGATTGTCTAGAAATTTTACTATGATTGTTCCTAGGGATTGTCCCTTTTTCAGACCCAACTGGCAAGATAAATAAAATATGTGGGAGTTATGTGGGAACAAACTGTTGTATCTGAGCTGATTTGATATCTGCTGAGACTCCCAGTACTCTTAAATGTTTCTGATTTAAGCAGCATGTATCTAATTCAGTTGTATTCAATTATCTTTACAACTTCTCGGTTCCCACCTTCCCTATCCCTCTCTGAACACACACCCTTATGATTCAGCTTTGAGGATGTAATGTAGCAAACACAATGAGATGGCGATACTCCCCAATGCCATCTGTACCTGCACCACTGTCCTTACAAGGGGCAGGGAAGTTAAAGGTATATGCAAGTGAACTGGGTTATGAATGCATCTGATAGATGGGGAATTAGTAGTGTATTAAAACATGTTTGCATGAAAACATCACAAAATATACATTAATTAGCTTACCTTGAAGTTAGCAAATTTTCCTATGTTTTTTGGTATTTGCATTTTATTGTATACACCCCTAGAAAATCCCACCTGAATTAGCATAACATTCAAATTCAGATTCAGGATAATACATTGTATCATTCTTCACCTCAGTGGCTTCTGACATATGCTCAGTACAAGAACTGCAACAGTTACTTCCTGTGCTCTGTACCAGAAAGGTCAAAATTTGTATCTTGCTGTATTTCCTGTGTGTACCCGGCTTATGTAAGTGTCCTGTGGGTGTGAACCACTGGATTTGACTTTTGTGCAAATAACTTTGTAAGTAAACTGAACTTCTCTATATAACATGTTTTCATACTCTACTAATCCTCATCTATCAGATGCATTCATAACCCAGCTCACTTGCATATACCTTTAAGCCAGGGACCAGACCAAGGCCTGCAAGGAAGTAGAAACTGCAATCACGGAGGTTGGTTTTGCGGATACAGATGTGTGGTCTGTGGCAGTGATACAACGACAACCAAGCAAAGGTCAGGAGGAGGATGGAAGAGGAGGTCAGAGCAACGAGAGCTTCAAGTGGTGGCCCCAGAGTGACTGTGCAGTACAACAAGTGGGAACGGTTGCTCAAGGTGATAAGGACAGCAGGGACCACCGGATCCAGCCTCCTTGTCAGGTGAATATCATATACACCGATATACACTCACTTGTACACCACACACTAATAGATAACTCTAATCCCATGGTAATGCTGCACAACAATGAGAGTAAGATGTAAGCTCCCTGAATTTCACTAGGGATAGATGGATCATCTAGCCCTCCCCAAATGCAGGAACCTTACCTATTACTTTCATTGTCTGTCAGCATCTTATATGTGACAAATATACGCAGCAGATACCAGCTATATAAACATTTATTAAACATCCAATTGAGACTACTTGTATGGTTATGACCACTGCAACATTTTCAGTCTCAGATAGGGAATGTTGTGTAGTATAATGTACTAGCCTATCGCTGAACACCTCTCAACAGCATGTTAAACAACTATTGTTGAGAGATGTTCACGGACTGGTTAGTATAACACAATGCACAGCAACTTCTGCAGAGTATGTACCGTATATTCATGTGCTGCAGAGGCCAGACTACATATTATTATGAGCCAATAACAAATAAGCTCAAAATACAGAGCAATTGCAATTATCACAACTAGCAAATATTAGCTTCATACAGTAGCAAATAAGTGAACCATCCAAGTTTAAGAAAACAGCATGTCATGAAAACAGCATGTCACACAGCAATCAAAATGATCATACAAGGTTATTAAACATATACAGTAGACTCTCAGTTATCCGGCACCCATGGGGGTTCGTAGATGCCGGATTAATCTAGTTTCTGGTTGCGTGAGAGTTACTATTAAAAAAGGCCTAGATTAGCCCTGCTAAGTATATTTGTCAGTGAGGTCTGTTCTAGCAGCAGCAGCTTTCACTCCACACACACAGGTACATTCGGCAGGAGGGTGTGCTGCTGAACCCAGGTAATGTAACGCCAACACTGCACTGGCTCAGTCACTCATGCCTGTCTGTTTCTAGGAAAAACTGAATGGCAGAGACGTACAGTGGATTAACTCTAGGTGCCTGTAAGCATTTTGTGGCATGACAACCTGGCTCCTGGCATTTGTTGAGCCCTGTAAAATTGTATTTTTATTTAAAGTACAGTATTCAATATTTTTTCTGGTTGCTTGAGAATTGTGGTTGCTTCCTCCATCACCACCACCTCCTCCTCCTCCAAGCAGTTCGACATGCTGACTCCCACCACGAACAGGCCCACCTCCACCCGCATCCAGTCCACAGCACCTCCCCATTGGGCCACCACCACCAGTGCCTCCTCCCACTGCCATGACTCGCCTCCAAGGACCTCCATCCCCATGTTAGAGGCCACCATGGGGAGAGGCAAAGGGACACTATGCAGGTTCTCCAGACCAGTGTATCCTCCCACCAGGTCTCGGTGGGCCAGAGCCAAAGGCTCTATAGGAAGTTGAGGAGGCACAACCAGCAGATGGAGTACTACATGGCCAGGTTGCTCCAGATGGTGCAGAACCAGAGCTCATTCACACAGCTGAGCATGGACATTATCCAGCAAGCTCTGGTTCCCAGCACAGCCTCCTCCATCCCAGAGGCACAATTCAGGTCAATGAAGGCATCCTCTTCATCTGCAAGCAGTGCTACCAAATAATGTAAGTGAAAGATATACACAGAGGCTATCAGATACCCATTCCACCAATGATGTCCCCAGCAGAATGATCTCATATGCCATTAATTAATCATATATCATGTTTTTTAACACAAGGTTGTTGTTAAGTTTATCTTATACCAATGCAGATATGGTGTGGGACTAGCAAAGTCTGATAACAAAAATTGGGACATCAACATTCTAGTGACCACATGTATTAATATATCCAAAATGTGTTCAAACAATTATTTAAATGTTATCATCACTATTTTCTAAAGCTTGCTTGAACAACATCATTAGTGATTATCAGGAGTTAATACTTTGGTAAACATATATTGTGACACTGCTGCGGCCCAACATTCTACTTAAGTGTTGTGAACCATCTGACATGCTTAATTAGTAATTAATTGATACATTAGAACTAGCACTGATTGCCACATGGTCATTGTGTCAAGTTGTGTAAGGTAATTAAATCAGATAATGATGTACTTTGCTTCCAAAGGGATTTACATAAATTAGAGGGATGGACATCTAAATGGCAGATGAGATTTAATACAAATAAATGTAAAGTTATGCCTCTGGTAAGGAAAAATAGCCATGCAATCTTAATGGAGCAAATCTAGGCGTATCAGATATTGAAAGGGATTTGGGAGTACTTGTGGACAACCACCAGGTATCAGTGCCCAATGCCAAGCAGCATCTGCAAAGGCAAGTAAAATATTAGCATGCATTAAGAAGGTTATAGAAGCAAGGGAAGCAAATATAATTCTGCCACTATACAAATCTCTAGTACGTCCTCATTTGGAATATACACTACAAAAAAAGGACAGAGAAGGGCAACAAAACTAATAAGGGGAAAGGAGGGGCTAAGTTATCAAGAAAGACTAACCAAATTAAACTTATTTTCTCTAGAAAAAAAGTGTCTAAGAGGGCATATGATTACCAGGGTCAGTATAAAGCTTTGTCAAGTGAACTTTTTGTGTCAAGAGGTTTTCAACTGACAAGGGGACATCCTTTGAGATCAGAAGTAAAATGTTTTTACCTTAAAGAAAGAAAAGGGTTCTTTACAGTAAGGGTGGTTAATCTGTGGAATTCTCTACCAAAGGAGGTGGTGACAGCTGATTCGATAGATAACTTTAAAAAGGGATTGGATATATTTTCAAATAAAAAGGGCATTCACGGCTATCCTGGATAATTAGAGAGGGAGTATTGATCCAGGGAGGAATTTGATCACCAGTATCTGGGGTCAGGAAGGAATTGTATATATTTTTTCCATTTGAGACAATTGGCAAAGTTTTGCTTGTTTTTTTTTTTCTGTTTGCCTTCCTCTGGATCAATTTACAATTAATCAGTATATTGCAGATCAGAGGAGATCGAACTTGATGGACTAAAAGGTGTTTGTATGCCTACCTGAACAGCTTCAGGACACTGGTGTAACCCTCGCTGTCATGATAGGTCTCTATATGCCATATCTTGCTGATCAGTCATGGTAGTGCTCTCGGAATTTTGCAATACAGTGAATAGAATAGGGCTCATAGATCTTAAGTTATAAGAATTATTGTTAGTATAACAAACATGTTCTTCAGAGGATCCATCCAAAATCATATTATCCACAAATAGATTTTATTTAATTACATGTTGATGGAGAGGACTAACATCTCCAAAGACACAGGACCTCTCCCCTTGCTCATCTTTAAGCTGGCATATGACGAGGCAAACTTAGCCCTTATTAAGGCACCACATATTCGGAGGTAGTACAAATATGGGTTACCTCTCCCTATGATTTTCATAATGGGGTATATGTACTTATTATCAAAATAAAAATAAAAAAATATTTTTATCTTGGTATTTTTTTTAAGAATTGGTGACTTTTGTAACTTAACTTTTTTGTTGGGCCGTCTGCCTAATTAAGCAGTTCACTTCACCAAGCTCAAAAAGATAAAGTACTGCCACAGAAAAGTTATCTTTGCTCCAAAATTCCAAACATGTTCTGGAAATTGTACAAGGATTGCATCCTTTTTTTGGAGACATTGTCCTGTGGTGCTCCCATTAGAAATAATAGTTTTTCAACTATTCAGTTATGGCATCCTGGAACATGTTTAGCCTTACAACAAACATTTAACTGTAAGCAACTGAGAACTAAGTGCCTCAGAAGCCTGACCGCGTTAAGGCTAGAATGGAATTGATGGCATTGATGGAATTGAAGCCTCCAACTTCTTAAGTAGTCACACATTCCAAATATTACTTAAATTTCAAACCTTAGGCATCTAAGTTTCCTGGATTATGAATGCATAGAGGAATGAATGAATCTCAGTTTTCTTGGAGACAACCCATATGGTGGAAATGTGCATGATGGTAAGAGGAGAGGAAATGAAGGGGGCATCCATTCTATCCAGGTGACCTGGCCTGGGCAGATTCTCTTTCACAAGAGAAAACCTGTACTCAAATTTAGAGTTATGGTTGTAGCCAGACTGCTTAAACAAAGGGTTAATAATCCAAGCATGTTACTTTATTTTGGACGCATAAAACAATTCCTAAAATAAATGAAAGACCAGTAGATGACTATCTCCCTTCTATTATATCTAGAGTATGACCATCTCTCTAGGTGCCACTTGCATTAGAGCTATTGCTAGCAGAATACCCTGATATGCTCGGGTGCCCCCTGCTAACCACATGGTGATATTGCTTAAACCCACCCTGGGTATTTGTACGGGCTGTATACATCACTTGGCTAACTGACATCCATTTTAATGCTTGTTGAATGTCCTGGTATAGTGATTGAGGTCGGCATCCTTACCCATTGATAGCTCAACCTTTTTTCAGTTTATGGTGTTGTGTGACTATCAGAACAATTTTGCTCCTGTCTTCAAGCTTTGATCTTGAACCTATTGACCCCCATGGTTGGGTTGCTGGAGTGTATAACTTTTAATAGATTAACAGGAGACACTCTGACATTTTCCCAGTGCCTTCTACCATCAGGACTGAGCATTCATTCCACATTGGGCTCAGCCATTGTCACTAAGCCTCACACCATCCACTCAGCAGAAACACTCTCCAATGGCCATTTACCTTGTTTCCTTTTATTTCTAGACCTGGAGTCTCACATGCCGCCACTCTTCTGTCTCTGAACTCATAGCATGCCATCCCACCTACCCTGGCCCAAGCCCTACCTAGGAGTTTTGTTAATTCATAGTGCAGGTTTAGCACTATCACTTCCATTCTTTACAGCTGATACACCAACAAACTCCAGCACCATGTACTGTTAGATTTTAAGCTCACAGACAGGGACCTCTACTATTTTGCCATGTGTTTAACATTGTATTCATTGTCTTTGTACTTAATCCCTGTATAGAACTACAGAATATGTTGACGCATTACAAAAAAAACTGTAATAACTCCAAAATTCTTGTAAAATTACATATCTAAGGATTGCAAGATTAATGGACCATTACTTGGGATAATGATGAATAAAGTAGTCATTGAATGTTAATCCAGATACATTAAATTTGAACAGGATGTGTAACTAGGAACCCAATCTAGTTATAAACAGTTAAACATACTAACTAGAAATAACCAAATTACATTTTGCCAATATGATCTTGAAGGATGTGTATTCTATCCAAAGCAAGTCACTCCAGTATCTATGCCATAAAAACCAAGTGGATCAACATGACCGTGGGCAAAAAGATGTGCCAGGTGTTTTATGGTCCATGAGGTCACAGAGAGTCAGACAAGACCAAACAACAACAATAGTGGTAACTATGTTGTATGCAGCATAATGAGAGATCTTTCAGACAAATGATTATGGTTACAGCTTGTTGTCTTCTCACCTCACACAGTGACACAAGGGCATGGGAGGAGTAAGAGAGGCCAGCATGGTAGCTCCCGGAATGAAAAATGTTTTAGTAACTTATACCTTTAAAAGGCAGCAGCATTTGTTTTACTATTAAATTGTTACTTTAAAAAGGTAGATCTCTTATCAGTGAACAATGGTTGCAATGGTTACTGCCATATTAATATTTCTGTAACATTAATTCAATTATGGAACATTATAATAATCAGTTTTAAAAGGTTTTAAGACTGTATAATGAACCAAACCATTATAGATTGTCAATGTAATTATTTTGATTATATCAGCCTGTGTAAAATGTGTTTATTTAGGGTGAAATAATGCACTTACACTTAATACTGAAAAAAATCTTTATTTTTTAGTCTTTGGTAAAAAATAAATATATAAATATAAAAAAGCAAATAAAAAACACACAACCAATTAAAATGTCAATCTTAAAAAGTGTTGGCAATAGTTTTGTGATATGCATAACAGTTTAACAGTTTATGATGTATTATTTCTGTGGATCGTGCAAAACACACCAATTGTATGAAAAATTATTTTCACCAAATCCTTTTAAAGTTTACAAGAAAAAAAAAAAAAAAATTCAGGATTGATATACTGACCAGCAATTATCTATCCTTAGCAAATCACTTGGTATTAAACATTCATTTTCTTCAAGGTATGTATGTTAGGTGTAAACACAAAATAAGAATATACGCACCATAACAACCAATTTAAGAGACATGATGATCTCTATTTTCACCCAGATATAATTAAACGCTCAAAATACTGGTCATTCTCATGAACAAAGTTGTATATATACACTGCAAAGTGCACGTGAGATCCAACAAAAAAAAAAAGTTTTTTTTAGCTTTATTTTTTTTTTTAGTTAGTATTGAGAGTTAGTGATTTACTATTGTGGCATTTCTGTATTTGCAGGGCTGAAGGAGCTAGATTTGATGTACCCTATTATACACCATTGTTACAGCAAACAATCTCCCAAATCTATTTTAGCCAAATGTGCTTAATTTTATCAATTAGGGACCAATGTTCCTGGACTAATATATGGTAATAACTTCTGATATTTCAAATAATCTACTAAATCTGGCTTCAGAGTAGAAACCTGACTACGGACAATACAGAATGAATGACCCTGTGTTTGCATAATGGGAGGAAAATGATTCTACATAAATGTCAATTAGTTTGACAATGTTTTGGATTATTTTAAGGAGTCAATCTGATCTTGGTCTTATTATAATAACCTTTAATACTTCTGTTGCGAGGGTATTCCCTTTTCTACCACTATTGGGAATCACTCGACTTATTGGTAATCTGTTGAAAAGCAGACTGTTTCTGTATCATTGTGTAACTTGAACAAGTTATGATCTCTGCTTGCTATGCCTATAAATGGTATGCTTTTCCTTGGCCTACTCCAAGAAAGCAGTCACTTTGCACAGTATTGTTTTTTATTTAGATCATATTACAGGCAATGTATGAATTCAGCCTTGGAGAATTTACCAAAAAGGTAAATGCAATTTAATTTTAAAGACATTGTTCTCAAGATATATTTTCTATAGCCAGTCAGTCTGGGCCGACAGGTAGTTTCTATACACGTAGTATTGGTGAATTGGTGGCTATACTGGTGATGAAAGCTTTTTTGTACCATGATAAAACATAAATGATCAGACTTCTCAACTGATACTGTGTTGAAAAAATAACGAGTTTAGACAAGTTACTCAAAAAGTATTTTGCCCATCCAATGATTTCACCAACACGGCCACTCCTAAACAGACCAGAAAAACTGTCAAATAGTTTCTAGGACAAAAACTCTTCCCTGTAGTCACCAACATGTCTATCATTCTAGCATATTTTCCCAATTCCATTTTAACAGAGAGTTAAGTACATCTTAATTTTGTTGCACAAACATGCATTTTAGAAAAACTTCTGTAGCCATTTACATTCACCAATTTAATGGAAAAAACTAAATTTCCTAATGTTTAAAATACACTCTCAAATGTATAACCAAAATGTAGCCCTAGGACATTCATGCTACTTGAACTGTTACATATAAATGTGTTATAAATAAGTGTTTCAAACGACATAAATAATGTATAACATAACAGAATGTTTGTTTTCCCTAACAAACTATATTTAAATGTTATTGGGTATGTTTAAGAATAATAGTAAAATATACTGGTATGTTAAAGCTGCAGGTCTGACATTAAGATGATAAATCAATAACCAATTACAGATTGACTGGTTAAAGTATAGAGTGCAAAGAACTAAAATCAGTCCATTCTCAGTGTGTATTCGACATAAACCAAAAAATACTATAATTTGCAAAGTACATTTTCATTCCAAAAATAAAAAAGGACAGGGTAATCTTGTACCAAACGTTTTATTTATTTTTTTAATTTTATTTCTAAGACCCTTAATTCCACTGTAGAATGTTCTACTAAAAGCAATAGTAAAATCTTTTTTTCATTATGAAATTGATTTAGACAAGATAGGAAGTAGAAATAGTGTAACATAAGTCTATAAATTGCCATGTCAGGATTAGATGTACAAAAGAAATTGGCCTAAAATTGTAATGTAAAATGTATGTATGGATAGGTTTAGTACATTTTTTTCCCCTTTAGGTTCCCTAAGGTCTGATACCCGATTAAGATTCTAAAGCTGATCCTTATCAAATAATTCACATTAGTTATTTGCTATATGTTTGGAGATTCTCTCCTGGAAAACAAAATCAATTCACTGATTATACACAATTCAATTTTCACCACGCAAGACATGGAAGCAGGTGTAGCACCCTGAATGTTTAGGGTAAAATAGGAATACAGTTGTAAAAACTCTAAAATAGCTTCTTGTAGAGTAAATGGCTAACTTAGTCCAAGTCAGATTTAAGTTGTGGTATAAAAGCAAGTTTGAAGTAGTGTTATATATTACAATGATAAAACATATATTACAACGATCAAACATTTTCATTGTGCATGTTCTGATTTTCAGTTACCAGAATTAGTTGAATGTCTATTAGTGCATGTTAACATTTCTATGTGCTAATACACATTATAGTAGTATCTAGGAAAATACGTTATGCGTATTGAAAGAGGATATCATATCTGGATACCGTGTTATTTCTGCAGAACAGTGTATGGGGAAAGGTTTTTAGGATAAGTAAAGCCAGTCTGTATTCTTGACTTAAAAAGTCCCTGAAACACACTAATTTATATATATATTTATATATATATATATATATATATATAGAATTATTATCTTTATTTATATCGCGCCAACATATTCCATAGCGCTGTACAGGGATATTACCCAAGTTGTATTTTAAAAAAGTAGACTCATTATCTTTTACTAAAGTATTTACTTTTAAGGTGAAAAAGGTGAGGTTTAATGTCTTTTCATCATGCAAGAGGGTCTCCTGTGACTTATTTGCAAACACAATTAACTGCACTTTGTTTAGAAATAAAGAGGAAAATATGGTCAATGACCACTGTAAGGTAAAAAAAGGCACTTGTTTGTGAAACATGACAAACTAACAACCAATTAAGCCAAAAAGACAATCATATTTGGGGGGGGGGGGGGGGGGGGGGAGTGGAGCTGTGCTGCAAGAAATGTAAAATAGCAAGCCTCCATGAGAAACCCTCACTCTCAAGCTTCAGACAAACAAGATGGCTTAAAGGAAATCCCACACGACACAAGCAGTGTATATTGTATGTTCCTGGTTTGAATAGCTGTTAATGTTGTTTGGTAAAAACCTCATATGCGATAAACAAACTATGGTGGTCCTTTAATATATGTTGCTGGTATGGCTTTCCACAACCTGTACATGAACAAGTGAGGTGGAAGATAGCCGCTTACCCTTTCCTTTTGTATATGTTTTTTTAAACAAGTGCACTTAAAAGGAGTGGGTTACCTTTCCCATCAAAAAACAAACAAAGAACAAATAATTCTTCAAGTTTCTTGTCAATTAAGATCAATTTTCTTTGGCAACACTGTTGGGAAAAAAAAAAAAAAAAAATGTTAGATACACACATTAGACAAATGTTCCTATAGGACTAGTGATTTAATGAATAATAAAAAGTAATATATTAAACCCCAGAGTGATTGATAGGTTATGTTTCTTTGTTGTGAATATCACTACAATGGCTACATTGTGCTAACCATGTTCTGCCACAATATGCTAAGTAGTGGAACAGTTTGGCATTGAGATTTTGTGGCCATCTTAAAAAACTACCAGTGTTATCATTCAGATCATGCTATTAAATCGACTCTGCTGCACCAACAAATTTGCCACCATTGTGCATATAATGCCACTGAAATAAATATTTATACATCTATACTTAATTTAGCTAAAATGTATAAAGAAATTCATGTTTTAATATATTATATTTAAACTCTTTCAACTCACTGCTATTATTTGTGTGTAATATATATTGGGCCTTTTGCAAACCTAAGCAGCTATCGGATACTTATTTACAAAGCTATCTAGCATTTACAAATAGTCTTTTTTGTAATTACAATCTTTAGTAGTAATAGGTGTGTATGACAAAGTGAATACAACCAAAGTGATTAAGTACTCACCATAATGTGTGTGTTGTTGGCCATCACTTCAGGTCCATAACAGAACGCACAAACTATTTCCTTGAAGTCAGAGTTTAGCATAAAGAGGAGATGCCTTTTTTGGACTAGTTAGTAGATCACCACAAAAAGACAGACAATGCACTTTCCAAATGAAAGGATTACACATTGAATAAGTCGTTTGATAAATAACGGATTCATTTTACAATGACATCAGAGTGAACGTCTCTTTCCATGAATGTGTGTGGGGTGTAGTGGAATGGATTTTTAGGTTTTGATTTTTTTTTTTTTTTTTTTATGATTTTTTTATTTATTTTTTTCCTTTTTTTTTTTTTACCCCATTTTGCTGTTGAACAATAAAGTTAAGTTTTCATTATTGCTTTTGCATCTTTCTTGTTAGGACCATTCCATTTCTTTATTTTTTCTTTTTTTAACATCTTAAAGTCGCAAGGACTTATATGCAAAGCAGTCATACATTGTTAAAACCCATACGTAAAATACGTACACAAAATAAATTGAACAAAAAAGGCTACTACATAGTAAAGCCTACGCATAACACTATGTATTATGTATACACAACATTTGAGACTTTCTGTTTAGTATTCATCTACTTATGTTTGAAAACATTCATAGACTTTAAAGCAAACTTTCATTCTGTTACCAGGAAAACAATTTGAACCTGCATCTGACAAGTTTCTTAAAATTACAAAGAAACCAAAAGAATTTTACACCAGCAAAAAGTGTGCATAATAAAACCATTGCATATGTGTTGTACGATGCATTGTGCAATCATTTACTGAAATGTGACAAACAGAGAAAGCTTATAAGTCTTAAGTCTGTTTTTGAAATCAGGTGTCCATCACATCTTTCCTCACAAAAATGTAAAAATGTACATTTCATGGAAAAGTGCATTAGGTGATCCCAATATAATTCCAGGCATTTGATGCTTAGTTATCAGCCGAGATTAATCATCTTCTCCAAGAACGTGACTCGTTATCTTCTTCCTCTTCATCATCATCCTGAAGGAAAGAGTCATCCACTATGGATTCTTCCTGAAACTGAAAGACTTTCAACATTAGGATTTCACAAGAATATTGGCATTGAGTCATTACAGGATTATTTCCTCTACACACGGAGATGAGATTTTCTTCAACAGTGGTCTCCACAAATACCAATGAATAGTAACATATTTACAGGTTACTCTTTCGAAGAGCTAGAACGTATTTTGCCTATAATCATGTTTGGCTCTTCTAAAGAGTATAAGAAAATGCTTCATGACCTCAATCTGTATAACTTAGAAGAAAGGAGACAAAGGGAACATGGCATGGCCTTCAATTACAGTTCAGGTTCTTTCTGAAATAGAAATACACGAACAAGAAGGGATGAAATAACAGTAAGAGGGCAGAACATTTAGGGTAATGCCAAAGATTATTAAGTAGGTAGAAAAGGCAGAAAGGATGGGTTCATTGGAACCGCTATGTTGGCACACATTTTGTTCATAAGAGTATAGTACTGGGGTAATCAATTGCTACACCTTTGTCTGAATCTTCTGGACCTCTGTTGCTTAGTTATATTTAGTAGTTTTTTCCCTTCTGATGCCTCAAAATCTTAAGATCAACAAGAAGTTAAAACGATTCAGTTCTATGGATCTACTACAATATGTGTGAACTTCCTTCCTGTGCTCTTTTGGATGTCATATTAAAAGATGTGTGGGTCTACATAAAAACAAAAAAAACATAAGATTCTGGACATTGACTTCATTCCATACAAAGTCTTTTGAACCTTGGTGAATTTTGTGAAAAAAATTGCCTAGTATATACCATTTATGATTTCAGGAGTCCTTTCCAGAATTTGTTATTTAAAACCTGTCAATCTGAAAACAGTAAAAATTGTTTTTATTCTGAATGAACCAAGTCATGCATGTTTTATATGCTTCAAATAAGTTAAATGAGTTATCTACAAGAGAGTATATTTTATCACAAAAGTAGGGAGCACATGCAATATGCAGAGATTTTCTCTTCCAATCACTGAGCATTTTTATTTTGCATTAACTAAATAAACCTTTAATAAACACTGAATTACCATATTTACAGAGCTAGAATAATAATCAGTAAAATATTTTAGAGTGTGATTAAGTGGAATTTATTCATGATAAAGGGGAGCTAACTGATTTTCTATGAACTTCAGGTAGGCATTACATTAAAATATATTTTGTTTGTTTTAACTGTAAAAGGCTAAAGCGTCAAAAAAAGGTTTACCTTTTTATTATTGATCTTTAAAAAAAAAAATATATATATAATAATAATATAGTACTTAAGTGTCACTGTGAAATTCCTACTTGGTCTCATACTAAGTGTGAGTACTCACCTCCTCTTCCTCTTGTTCTGCATCTTCGGTTTCCGTACTGGATGTATTTGGTACCGGTTTATTCCAAGCTAATTTGAGGTCCTGACCTTTGAAATGTGCTCCATGAACTGCAGCCTGAAGTATAAAAATAATAAATTAATAATAAATTATGTGTGTGTCTGCTATAAATGTAACAATTACCCAACAGTTGTCCACATGTGTAAACAACATATCATTGCCAAAATTGTTTTACTTTTCCCGATGAATTCACAGAACATACAAGTTGAAGATGCTAGATAATGGTATCTGTTACCCTCAATAGATAAAATTCATAAGTGGAAAGTACTTGCTATTCATTATCACTGTACAAAAGGAACCGTCATTGTAACCTATTGTGAGGGGGAAAAACCAATAACCTTTGAAGAACAGCTATAGTAATTGAAAAACGGGAGAAAAAAATATTTTACTGGAATACTCAAGCCATCCTTAGTGGCAGCTGCATAAAGTGGCTGCTTTGGAAATTGTATGCTCAAATTAAAGTAGCATGAACCAGCATAAATCAGTGTTAGC
The DNA here is from genome assembly GCA_027410445.1 of Discoglossus pictus. NCBI lineage: Eukaryota > Metazoa > Chordata > Amphibia > Anura > Alytidae > Discoglossus > Discoglossus pictus. Next base: position 335,203,412 of record CM050164.1, on the reverse strand, counting down.
AACATACCGAAATAACCAGGACAGTCACACGAGATTTATAGCACAATCTTAAAGTACAGCATAATGTGAAATGTAGAAACAATTACATGTTCACTGACATCTGAACATGAATTGTGTGATATTGAAGTCCCCAGGTATAAATTTTAAATCTGTACATATAAATTTATGATATATTTAAAGGATTCTGTACTCATTACCATGCAGCTCATGAGTCTTCTGCTCATGGTCTCATCATAATGTCACACAAGTCACATTTTTAAAAGTATTTATATGTGACATTTTGTTTTAGTAACCATTTTTAATCTTACAAAAATATGGCTTTAAACAAAGAATGTTTTACAGCTCTGTCTGAATCTTCCTTTCACTCTAACGAGGACACGCTCTATAGCAAGAGGCCATGCAATAAGCAATTTGATAAAGTCAATTTCAAGAGGTGCTCACATTCTTAGATCACTTGTACATCCTATATTATAATTCATTAAAGAGCAAATATAAGCAATAACAGTGTGATAAAGCAAACTGAAATATGTTTTCTTATGCATGACATTAAGCATTTTAATAAATTTAATATACATGCTGATAAAATGTAATTAGAAGAGCTGTGAAATATTTCTGTGAATATGCTCCACATTATGACAAAACTATGTGTGCCCAGTGTCAAGGGCAAGTGACGATGTGACTTCTAATAAAATGCATGGTTTGCCAAGGGCAGCTTTACACATTCAAGACAAATATCATTGTAGCTAAACTTCTCCCTATATAACTAAGGGGATACTGAAGTCACCAGAAGGAAAACAAGGAAAGTGGACTTTTCTTTTTTATACCAATACTAAATAGATGAAGTTTGTATTGGACTAATTTGTATTTGGGCTATTCGATATATGTTTTTTTTTTCCTTTCCATTCTTAGTGATGTAGAAAAATAATAGCCGTAAAACAAAAAAAAAAAACATTTTTTTTATGTAGGTTACAGAACAAAAAAAAAAAAACAGACAAACAAACTTAAACTGTAAAAATTATGATTATTAGACTTCTATTAGCTTTGTAATGTGTTTGCAATACGATTACTGTGAATGTGCATCAATGCACACAATGGGCATACTGCTTATACTTAAAGCACTGTTTGTCTTACCCTTTGAACGACATATTTCCTGTTTAGTAGTAAACGGTGAGGGGTTGTCAATTAAATGCTTAACTCTCTCTTATAATTATAAAGCTTATTTTGAAATCAGGGAAAGATTATGAAGGTAAACTTACAGCCTCTGCTTCTGCTCTTGTCTTGAATGTAATAATCTTAATCTCTGAACCATTTCTCTAAATGATTAAAAAGGGAGTATAGAAATCAATAAAGCTAAAATATAATCAATGTGAAAGTCTAAACCTCTAAACTCACTATGGTAAAATGGTGTCTATAGGGCATTTTATATAACTAGACATGATCATGGACAAAATGTCTTTGAAAGCAAAAGTAGAGTGTACACTAATCAACCACTGAAGTCCTGCTGACAGACAGCACTGGCAGTTGTAACCACAAAATGTCCAGACAGATACTTCCTGCGCATTCAAAGCCTCCACCCACCTCAGGAAGCTGATCTCCTGAAACCAAAAAGTTAGATTCCACAGCAACATGAGCGCACATAAAAAGTAATACAATTAGAAGATATATTATTTAGATTCTAAAAACATGTTGCCTATTTACTATTTTGAAAAACTACACTTGAATTTTATTTTTAAATATGGCCTCAGTACTTTAATTATGCCGATTTATGGGAGGGCTTTATGGGATATAACTAAAAAACGGCAAAAGATATGTCAAATATTGATCAGTGTTAAAAATGTAAACTGGTTTCCTACAGAATTTTCAGCTTTCTTTCTTATGGTGCATAGTGGTTTGGGGACCTCCATGACTCTTTAATAAAACTATATGCAATGGAGAATAAATATTTTTTTATTTGATGTGTAATTGTGATGTGGAGGTAAATGGCATGATTCAAAAGATCCAAATAAAATGCAAAATATAAAAAGCAATACTATACAAAATGGTACTTCATAAAAAATTGTTCCTCTGGTTACAATTGCACGTACACTTTAGAAACCACTACCTCAAATCTCCTTATTTCTTTAAGCAGTTTATATTAAGTCTTTCATCTATAATTTGTTTATACATTAAATGGTCTTCATTTAAATATGAAGTTCAACCAGTTTAACAAGGTGTAAAAAAAAATGGTGGCTCTTTGTATTTCAATACTGCTTTCTAATTTACATTTGGGTATATTAGCATAAAAAAAAAAAAAAACCAGGAATATAAGAAATAATTACATTCACTAGTCTTTGCAGAATAATAAAGCTTATTTTGGAATTAAACAACATATCAGTGAAAGATTAAGAAGGTAAAAACTTACAGACTCTGCTTCTGCTCTTGTCTTGAATGTAATAATTGCATGGAGAGAGGAATCATCTATTTTACAGTCTTCAATTTCACCAAATTGCTTTGAAACAAAAAACAAACAATGTTTGAGAAAGGTACATACGATTTGTTTTTAATTTTTTACAAAACAGACTAATTTGCAAAAACGAAATCGAATGCTTATAAAATATGTAAAAAAGTAAAACCTAACTTGCTGAAGATAAAACATTTTACATTGATAATAATTGTATGTTTTTCTGCAAATTGGATAATGTTCCTCAACTGAAAGTGTGATTGTTTTTTTTTTTTGCTGTACCACTTAAAAAGGTCAAAATTAATATGTGCAGGCCAGTAATTTATTTTATTTGATATATCTGCCTGCATAACAAAAAGGCAGAGAATGATATACTGTAATATGTTCAGAAAGTAATAAACAAAACAATACTAACAGCCATCAAACTAAATTCAGAATTTTATGAGGATGTATAAAAAAAAAAAAAAAAACTGGATACATTCATTATCTCTTGCATGAAGTATATAAACCATTTTTTTATCCAAAAAAACAATAAATAAAAAAGGTATGAATAAAATGACAAAAGAAACAAGTCAAACGGAATAAGAAGGATAGATATGGTTCTACCTACCGCAAAGTGAGGCAAAAGATCTTCCCTGTCAGATTCAGTAAATGCAGATATCTGTAAAGCTTTTGGGCGATGATCTACTACAGCATGGACGCCTCTTCCTCTGCCACGCATGCCCCTACCGCGGCCTCGTGGCATTCCTCTTCCTCTCGCATGAACTCCTCTGCCACGACCAGATGACAGGATACCACGCTTTGCAGCCTACACACAAAATAGTACAAAAGATAGATCTAAAAATGTATCTAAAAATGCTACAAGCAAGGAATACTTCTCCCAATGACAATGCTAGCTACATATTAGAAACTATACATACAAGCAGGTAAATAACGAAATGTAACACCACTATTGTATTTACTTTGGACTAAGAACCTTGTAATTGCTTCCTATCACATTTTACAACCTGGTGCTTTATTTGACCTGTTACATTTTAGGCAAATGTGTGTTCAATTTGTATGACAAGACACACAAATTAGTCTAAAAAGAACTTTTAAACTCATATTTATATGGTTGTGTTGTGAGTTAAATATATTAGTACAGGAGTGCAGTATGCAAACAAAAGCAATTAGTGAATGGAAATGTGGATGACATTTTCTGCAAACCTATAGCGCCACCCTTTGGGTAAAATGGAGAAGCAATTTCCCATTAAATCATTAGTTGCTATTTTAAATGCACGTATGAGGGTTTGGAAAAATCTGTGTTTCACCCGTCAGATACTGCAAGGAGAAGAAAAGTTATTAGCCTGCCCAAAGTTATAGATGGAGAGCAGATTTCTTTACTGGTTTGCTAGATTACATTTTTCTTACTAGTCACAGACTAGCGTAAATAATAAAGTGACCATAATAAAAAATAATGCTTAAGATGTTTTTCCCTATTCACTTCTGGAACATGAACTACTAGTCTGTTTGCTAAATTTTCAGAACATGGAAGCAAAACAGAAAGTCGTGTTTCAGGTAGTGCACAATCCGAGCAAAGTCTTGGCACAATTTCAGTCAGATTCATTGCATGTACGTAAATAAAATAGCTGGTTTACCTATCCGCTATATTCAGTTTATGGTTTCTCAATAAACATACATTTTTTTAATCACTATACATTGAAAGTATACGGATCTAAAAGTTATGAAAGCTGAACTGTTACAGTGGTCAATTAATATTTGCTATTCCTGGAAAAAGGACTTAGGAGGAGTAACAGTCTATATTCAAGGTGCAGTCTCATCAGATTCATAGCAGATTTTGACCCTAAAATATTTGAAGCTCCTTTCTGGAAAAAACGACTTGTGAGCAAACAGATCCAAATTAAATTTTCATTGCCAATTACACTACATTCATCTGGTTCACCATGCTCATTTTTATCCAGGTTCTATTTAACACACCGTTAAATGTCCATTTGTCTAGTCAGAAAATGTTCGCTCTGTACGGCTTCTTACACCTTTCAGTGGTCAACAGTACCAAATATAGCTTGAGAGGGAAGAAAAGCGAACATGAAAAACACTGCACACATCCTACATACATTGGAGTGCATCACTTACTTCAAGTTGCAGCTCAGTATATCTTCTTCTCAACTCCGCTACATCTCCTCCTGCCTGAATTTTCTTGTACAGGTCCAGTTCAGTGTCAAGAAGTTCTTTCTGCATCTAGAACATAAAAAAAAAAAATGTGTAAGGTCAGTCAATATAAATTTAGCAGAGCTAAAAAAGGCAAGATGATCAGTTTTGTATTTTTATTATTGTTTTTTTTTTTAAGAGCTCTTTGTAATCCCCATAGTTTTCTAAACTAAACATTAAGTGTGCTTGATACGTGTGGTGCATGGGACCCAATTGCTAGGGCTGGTAAACATGGATACTGATGTTGCTAGTGACTTTATGCACAGCATTTCACATGCACCACAAATACCCTTAAATTTGTAAAACAAACCATTATTTTCATCAAAAAAAAAAAGTCAATGGCATTATGTCATCTCTGGCATTGGCATAAAATGAGATAATCTCCCTTCTAATCAAATATGGCTTCTAAACAAAAAAAACAAAAAAAGCTGGTTTAGGTTGTTAGAATTGTTTGTTAACACACAACCTTGTATAATTACCCAATTTTTGTACACAGTTTCAGGATTAGAAGTTTTTTTTGTTTTTTTTTAAATGACAACCCTATACCAATTAACATATAATAAAAATGTACCTGGGCTTTGCTTTTACTGTTTTTTATAGCATGTGCTCCAGAAGATCCTGCTTTCAACTCATCTCTTAATTTTGTAATGCTGTTTGTCAACATTTCCAATGTCTTTAAAATTTCTGCCTTGTCTTCTGACTTCATGGTCTTATTTTTCTCCAACTTTGATATAAGGATCTGAAACATGGAGAAAATATGTTAACAAATAATGTATTGCTCCAATGTAAATAGGATAGCTAGATATAAAGTAGAATGTCTGTCTAGTTTTATTATATATACATATTTTTAACTACATGCATACAATGTAATTGTAATTACCGTAATAAGACTAAATACCAACATCAATATAAAGCCTAAGCTGACACAGATTAGCTAGCAATCAAATGTTTAATTCATATGCTGCTAGTTAAATAAATATATTTTTACCTATTACACTACTCGAGGACACTAGGCTACTGTTATAAACAGGGGAGCCCACTGGACTGTTTGCGGTTCATCAGTTGTTGTATGTGTGATGGGAGGGTGCTAGCAGCTTGCTTGGCAGTTGCATCATGGGTGTAGTGCATGCATGTGGTTGTGTCATGGATGTGGTGGGTGCATGTATTGCTGTCATTGATAGTGGGCAGTCATATCTGGGATAAAGTTTAAAGAATGTATGTGTGCCAAGATCTGACACTATTACAGAGTGCAGGGTAATTTTCCCCATTATAAAATGTTGTGTGATGGCCTGGACTGTAAGGAGTTAACTTATGGAATGTATAGCCCTGCTACAGTGTCATAAAGCTGAATTGGGAGTTTGGGGGAAGGATAGTCAGTTAAATATACTGAGAGATGTGGCCTCTTTGATGTGTATACCAGAGTCAGCTACATCTATCCTGATAAGCACAGATTGTAAAACAGGGTGCAATGCCCATTAGTCACCTTCTGGCATAGCCCAGTCCCATCTCTAATATGGGGACGGGGACGTATCTGAGGATAGACAGCTCCCAGGTGGTGAAGGTGGGGCTGAAGAGGATAGGTGGAACGGTGTGAAGAATGCATATTTTTTGGGTGAAACGTGTGGGGAAAAATAAATAAAGCCAGTCAGATTTTGGACACACTAAACAAAAGGTGGTGTCAGAGTCTGCTTGTACTAATCAAAAAGGTACATGGGGTGTGATTTTTAGATCCTAAGAAAAAGGGGTCTGATGGTGCCTGTCTCCTCAGAAATGATGCCGTCATCTGAAGTTTCTGCTAGTGTCAAGATCTGAACAAAAAGTTGCAACCCATAGAGATAAATAGATAGGATAGATAGCGAATTTGGGTGCGCGTAGTCCCCCAAATCTGGCGGGCGTGACCGCTACATAGAATACGGTTGATAAGTAACACAAGATATTCTGTTTATTAAACTTTGGTGACTGGGTTGCTGCGGTTCTTCTATTGCACTTTGATTTGCCAATTCATTTTGATCTAGTGTAGTGTGAATGTCTGTTAAAATAACATTGAAATCCAAGAAAACGGAATGGAAATCCTCCTTACAGTGAGCGTTTAGAGGGCAGACATCACTTATGCATATTATGGTAGTAGTATTTTGTGTATCTAATAAAACCTTACTACATGCTTGACAAGTGAATCAAACAAGTCAGTCACTTGCAGCATCTCCCTCCTTGTCTACTCAGCCTGTGTGAATCCTTAAACGACTGAGTTTGAAAGTTGGATCTAGTTTATTCTGCAGAAATTCTAAAAATATTACTTACAAACCTATAATTTTTGATAACGGATTTTAACAACTTGTAAAAATAAATTGACCTGCAGAAAAATGTTTTCTTTTTTTAATAATAGAAAAGAAAATACTTCGCTTTGTTTTCTCTCTCAGTGTATTTCAGTCACATGCATATCTCACCTTTTGTGTTTCTATGTGCTTTTCCAATATCTCCTGCTTCTTCTTTCTTACATCTTGTTGCAGTTTTAGAGCTTCCTGTAGACAAAAATATTTGTTTTTCAAATGACAGGAAAAGCAGATGTACATTAGTTAAATGGGTTTAAAATGTAGTATATTTTTCCAAAGTACAATGCAGCTCTTTGGGAGCCAGACAGGCTGTTATCTGGGAGCCTAGAAGGAAATCTGGCGTCTAAGTTTCAGATATTTGTGTGTACCCCTGCACTAGCATACAAATGTCATCATAAGTATAACCTTAAAGGAATAAAAAAAAAATAAAAAAAAAAGTTTTCCCTCCACAAAATGACTTCCAGGTTTTATGCAAACTAGTTTTAAATGTAGTTTTTAATAATATATTTTAAAACCAATATAAAATTAAAAGGACTCTACAAATGTAAGTACACAAACAATGAACAAACATTTAATCATATCGTAAAAAAACAAAAAGGTTTTACAACACTTCTGTAGCTTATCCTAAACAGCCCAAAATTCGTATCCCTTCTGCTATTGTGTGTTTTATGGGTGACGAAAATACTGAATTGTGCTCCTGATTAAAGCAATTAGTGATTCAATCTGACATCAGCAATAACTGGAAAAAAAAAAAATCAGAGGGAGCGCTTACATGTATGCCCACATTCATGAGCAGTTTGGAGGAAACAAGTGCATTTTTTTATGGACTTCTTAAAATGTCTGATGCTTGGGTGGCAATTACGGATATATGATTAAACATAAAAAAAGTTTACATTGTCCCTTAACGTGTTTAGCTTCATGCCTTAATAGGTTACAATACATACAGATTTTACAAGGCAGAGTTTGTAACTGGCCAACAGCACTAATGTTGATCAAGTTAATGAATCAGGACTGTTATCTGTAAATGAACACTGAATAAAATAAGCCTTACAAACTGTGGTAGATTTCTCTATAAACACATTACAGCACACAAAGTAAAGATTACATGAATCAGAAAAAAGGCCGATACTGCACCTGCTTCTTCTTATGTGCCTCGCTGTTGTCCAGTGTGGTCGGATAATGTACTGATTTTTGCAGAGCCTTCAAAGCTGCTGGGTTGTAAACCGTTTTTGTAAGGCCAGTGGAAGAGGACAACACCTGCACACAAAAACAAGTCATTAATGGAATTAAGGACATGTACAAGGAATATTGTAGAAAGTACATATAAATAGGTATTCAATGACAAAGATAATCACACATTATCATTCTTACTAATATGCACAAATTAAATCGATCTAACTGGTTTGAAAAATATTAAATATACACATTACATATGACATTAAATATGCAAAAGTTGAAAACTTCAAAACCTTTAAAGCCAAGTAGATAAATAAAATATCTCCTCACATCAAAACAGTTTCACTTTGGACTGATGTTATATATTAAAAACACTTTATTTAGTGCTGCACATTTGTTTTGTATGAAGAGGCTGCATTGCTTGGGAAGTTTCATCCAAAAATAGGACCCATGCTCCCTGGAGATGTCTTTGCAGTGCATGAGGGGATACTGTAGACTTTCCATCTTAAGCGGTCACAGAGTGTTGTTATTATTATCGTCTTTATTTATATCGCGCCAACATATTCCGTAGCGCTGTACAGTGGTATTGTACAAGGCAAAAAACAAACTTAACACCTTATAAAGAATGGAGGGCCCTGTTTTTGAGCATATAATCAAATGCACATAGTGCTTGTTTCCAAGACACGGACACACAATTGAAAACTCGCAAAATTACAATCTAAGGAGTGTTAGGTCTCCTTCAGTTTGCATTAAGTCACATTTCAGCTGTACATAAAATCTACATTTTAGGATGCAGCTGACAAATCATTTTATTTAGGACAGTGCCCATTTAAGAGTTAGGCTGTCATATTAGTGTAGGGATTATTAGAACATAAACTATGTTAATGCATAAAATAAAGTTCTCCTAACCTTTTCGGTTGTTGATGCTGTGTGTTGGGGGATAAAACCTAATCTCTCCTTTATAGATACTTTGGTCACATTCTAAGAGGAATAGAGAGAAAATAAAAAAGATCATACAATACTGTTATACATACATTATATGCAACACAAATAAATACGAAAGATATACACTATGTTCTGAACAAAACAATTAAAAGATAATACATGGTGATTACTGCAAGTCTTACACAAGATTGTTTTCCAATCAAATTTCTGACAAATGTGCATTATGGTTTATCTTTTTGAGAATTATAAAGTAAATTGTTAATTCAGATCTATTGTTATGAAGATACCACATTGAAATAAAAAATAGATTAAAGGCATATTTTCTTTTTAGTGTAATGGAGACCACTGAGGAAATATTTGAAACGTGCGTCGGGACAGACGCAGGCACAGCGTCGCGATCCAATGACGTCATATAACAGTGCCTTGATCGCAGAGGACTAAAGTGGTATATACAGTCCGAACAAACTTACAATATATAGTCCCTAGATAGTATCTCATATTAGGCAACTAGGGAGAGCCAAAATAACTAACTACAGAGGGGAACTATAGGAGAAATAGAAAATTAATAAGACTGTGAGATTTGGAGACAGAGGTATACACTAAAGCAAATAAATAGCTTAGACTATTGAAAGGCAAGTGCAGTATCAGAATCAAGAATGAATTGCTTTAGTAGGAGATATACCAATATTTAATTGTTGTAATAATGTATAATTCAGGCAATTTAAGGAGAGGGTAATATTAGGTCATGTTTTAATCAGAATGTATCTTCAGCGATGATACAGTATTCACAATATGCACTTTGATCATCAAAAGAAATTAATTTAATCTAAAAATCACCAAATTCTTGCTGTGCAACTATAGAAGAACCCCCCCCCCCCCCCCACCACACCAAATATCTATATTATGCATTTGACACCATTAGAAATCACAGTGATTATATTTCTTAGCTTAAAAATGTAAATACAGATTAACAATAAGATATGTCACAAGAGAACATACAGTAATCAGAAGTGCATCATATAGATATTTTAATGTATGCCGAAAGCCAAAAACATTTCATTAAAAAAAAAGTGTAATTGCTCAAAAGCATGTCAGAAGTAGACAGCACTTGTAAGTGAAATCACAGGAGTCAATTATTTAAGTGGCATGTAAAAAGAACAAAAAAAAAAAAAAAAAGAGAAGCTCAGATAAATCATACATTTCCTTTGTCGCATATGAAATGGTATTGAAAAGTGTTTGTTTATTTTTTTTTTATATAAATGAAGTCCCAGTAATGAATAAACAAATGTAAAATTAACCTACTAGTGGTTTAATAGGAGTCACTATAGAAAATGATTGTTGTGGTATGCATCACATAAGCGAGACGTATAATATGTCAAAAAGTTTCACTAAGTAACTTTACAGGTTATTTTTATTCACAATTACAAGTTATTGCACACTAGTACAGAATCCAGTATTAGTTCTGTAGAAAAGAAAAAACTACTTGCTTAAAGCTAGGATCAACAAAAAGGTACAATGCTTTCAAATCTCTAAGGTTGTCTTTTTTTTCCCCAGCAGATGCTTGAATAGGTAAAGACAATGCCTATTTACATGTATGCATTACAATATTTTAATGGTCTCAACACAAGTTAAACGCTATTTATTTTGATTTTTTTTTAAACATGACATATGACAATGTATTATTATGTTAAAAATTACTAACACTAGTGTCAATAATGAAGCACTATAGCGGGGCTCGACAAATGGCGGTCAGCACTGTGTGTATATATATATATATATGATATATATATATGATATATATATATATATGATATATATATATATATGATATATATATATATATGATATATATATATATATGATATATATATATATATGATATATATATATATATATATATATATGATATATATATATATATATGATATATATATATATATATATATATATATATACACACAATATATATGATATATATATATATATATATATACACACAATATATATGATATATATATACACAATATATATGATATATATATACACAATATATATGATATATATATACACAATATATATGATATATATATACACAATATATATGATATATATATATATATATACACACACACAATATATATGATAGATATATATATATATATAATATATATGATAGATATATATATATATATATATATATATATATATATATATGAGATATATGATATATATATATATATATATATATATATATATATATATATATGAGATATAGATATATGAGAGATATAGATTATATATATATATATATATATATATATATATATATATATATATATATATATATGTTTTTATTTTTTGTATTTTGTTTATTCAAAAGATAAGATGGGTTTACTGCAGATTACAGCACTTAAGAAAGCAACTCTGAATCTGTAGCCCTGGTGTATATATAATGCATTGCGTGGCAATGAAACATCCTTATAATCTGCACTGTAGACTTAAAGTTGCTTTATTAGAGTGTGTGATAACACATCCCGGTTTCTATCTACTTCCAAAAAGCAGCCCCACAGGACCCGGGAATTAATGGTCATTAATTACAGCAAAAAAGTAATTGCAGGTTTAAACAAGGGCTTGGTTTGGCCTAGCTGTGCTTGTTCCTGATGCGCCTGTAATCCCTATTCGTATCAGAAGAAATTTCAAGCCTGCAAAGAACAAGTCAATTGCTATATATCAGTAATGCCCAAACAAACCCTGTTGTAACAGGGGTATTTGGTCACGGTCATATTACTTGATCAATGTTCATCTTTATGCAGCATAGGTCTTACATCACATTAAAAGAAGATGTACAAATGGATAAAGTGGAGAAAAAATCTCAAGAACAAAGGCAAGAAAAGTTTTCTGATTTTGTTAGCAAAATTAAGATTAGCTGTTTGACCACTACTTTAGCTATGTGGATAGCTACAAATGTACAACCAGTGAGCATTTTTGCGGACGGCGGTCAAAGAGATATTCTGTACGTGCCCTAATGACAACTACAGACCATCATCACATTGCACCGTACAGGCTCACATTAATGACCTGCATAATAAAAAGATAAGCCTTTTTCAGTCAATACGGTCCTTATTACACTGAATAACTCCAAAGAATGCCAATATGCAGTAAATGGTAAAATATTGGAATAGTGAGTAACAAAGTTACATTACTTCACACAGATAATGCCAAAAACATCACCAATATTCTGACAAAATGGGAACATCTGCCTTGTGTCACATGTAGTCTGCAGCTGTCTGTCTCAAAATTGCTTGTTCCAGTGTGAAATATATGGTATCTTGGCTAAAGCTCAAAAAGATAGTGGGACATTTTAAGTATTCACATGCCAACTTCAGAGAACTAAAGAAATGCAGAAGCAGCAAGGATAGAGAAATATTACTTCAGGATGTGACTACAAGCTGGAATTCCACATCTCACAATTTGAAGGTTTCTGAAATATCCTGAACTTAGTGTAATTGTTCTTACGGAAAGCTTACACATAGTTTGGGAGATGAGCAATATGCATCAAGCTTAAATATTGATTTACTTGCTTCTTTTTAAATTAAATGTATCTTATTAGTTCAGGCCATAGAAAATGTGATTACAGAGCCCCTTACATATGCCATATGAGTATGACCTCCAACATTTGACTTCTTAAAATCAAAATGCTAGTCAATAAAAATTGTTCCTTTTATTTCTAAATAATGTATGCTTTATTATCTTGAATTAATCAAGTCATTAATTCTACAGCATACAAGAATAAAAAAACAAGGTGGCTCAAGGTGTAAATAAGGAGCTGGGTTACAAAAAATGGGTGCTACTAAGGATATGAATTATGAATATAAAACTTAGAGAGACAAAGGGTATCCTTTAAATAGTTATAGTGCACACCCTAGGCCAAATGAGCAATATAGAAAAACTCAAAAGTTAAAACTTAACATTTATTGTTATCATATAAAATACTTGAGTTAAAAACTTGATTCTCTGACAAAGTTCTGGGAAGTGGATGGAGGAGACCCTATTATGAAAAGACAATAATCAAAGTTCGTATTGTAGGATCTTCTTATTCTATATCTCCTTAAAAGGAGTGAAATAAATAATTTAATATAAAGTGACCAGTGTATATGATAAATAGTGGTGAATGACCATAAATATCATTTAATAATAAAGTGCTACGTGATTTAGTAATAATAAATCTTTGAGAGGTAAAGAATACTGTAGGTGCTAATAGTATAAAGTGCCAGTGCATATAGTAGCAGTAAGGGGATCCCACAAATCGATTAATAACAATGTGTAATACACTTTCATATAGTGTTATACTGTTATAACCACTTACTCTTATTAGCTGAGCCTTGGTGCCCAATATCGTTTATCATTTGACCAGTTAGATTAATATAAAGCTATCCACTGTAGCAGATTCATTTCTGGCGTTTGTGATAATCGTTTAAAGAGACTTGAGGTAAATCTGTGTTTGAGCGCCAAGGCTCCTAGCTAGCCTTGCGTCGCCAAAGCGTCTGCGCATGACGTCATATGGCGGCGTTGCGGACAGGCAGAGCGTGCAACCCGACGCAAGTTTCCAGTGATTTCATCAGGGGTTACCGGAATGGAATCAGAGAGGCTATTTAAACAGTTTTTTTTGCCATGGCAACTATAAAAAGTATATGAATGTTCTAAAAACTACAAATAGAATCATGATAAAATGTATAATGAGTGGGTGGGATGATTTGAACAGTACCCTTCTATATAGTAAATACATGTATAGATAAAAGGTAATAGGTGCACTATAACTATTTAAAGGATACCCTTTGTCTCTCTAAGTTTTCTAATCGTTAATTCTACAGCACTCATAGTTCAGTTTAGTGTACATTTTTTCACAGCAAGTCTACTATGACCTTCTTTATCCAAATTTGTACTACTTAAAACAAAAAAAGTCTCTGATACTGCACAATTAGAGGTGTACAATTTATATATATATATATATATATATATATATATATATATATATGACACACACACACACTGAATGAATGCCTAGCTCAAAGATAAAAAATTGTCAAGCCCTGCAATACAGCTTTGTTTAAAAGAAATAAGAGAAGAGGATTTTTATGAAAATGGTGATCAAAAGATGATTAACATAGTTGTACAATAACATGGAATAAGTTATAGCACATACCTGCAATCTTTCAGCATTAGCACTTAGGGCCTCTACTGGCTCCATATTACTTGAAGGTACTGGTCCTAGACGCTCTTTAACCGATTGCTTCACCAGAGATAAATTGGGTGGCTGTGATGTAAGTTGACCAACCTAATTTTAGAAACAAATTAGGAAGAAATGAAGAACAAAATCTCACACAATCACAAACTATATAACGCTAATATGTTCATTAAAATAAATGTATTAAATTACAATGCATCATTTCAAAAAAGAAGCCGGGTGAAGGAAATGCACACATAAATTTGAAATCTTTCTGTCAAAGAGAATAATTCGGCATGGGGAAAACAAAATGTTTATGCCTCTGCTGGAATCATTCAGAATACTCTAATAAGGGGGAGGTGAAGGGATTCCATAATACTTTAATGAGGGAGAGGAAGGAGAAGGGAGAGTAATTTACATTTGTGGAGAGTCATTGCATCAGTTTATTCAAGTTGCCGGCTTCTGGTCCTGTCTGGAAGGGTGGGGTCAATTTCAATCTGATCAACTTATCTAAAATTCATCTCACCTCTCCCCTGTCCTCCTTGCACACCTCAAAAAATAAAAAATAAAAACACACCCACTTCTCCAACTTTTAGAAGGTTGTGAAATAAAGACATGATGGAATCCTCATTTCATAAGCATCATGTTCCTGGGTCTCTTTTGCAATGTAAACTTACTATCTGTGCACTTTTAATGGCCATTACAATATTTGTGTGCACCCCTGTAATAAAATATGATCTTATTTGCACCTTAAATTTCATATTACTAAAAAAAAAAAAAAAAAAAAAAAAAGACGCATTTCACTAAAAAAAACGGAGGATAACAGCAGGGAAAAAACTCCATTCAGTAAAATAACTTCCGCATCTGTTAAACTTCTGGTAAGGTTTGTAATTCCTTTGATAATAGTTTTCTAGCTGAGGAAGAACATACTTTGCCGCTAGGCAATATGGATTATAGCAACAAAGCCTATACCTATTATAGCAGATATGTAGTAAAAAGTGCTCCTCCTATACCTCTGCTAGCTTGGAAGAGGAGTTCTCACAAAGAGAACATACAGTGACCAGGGGTTTGTAAGATAAAAAAAATATATGTTTCAAAACACATAAACATATTTAAAGAAAATAAATAGGTAATGTTGAAGGTCGCATTATCTGCACAAACTAAACTTTTAAAATTAATTTGTCAGAGTAAAGTACATATACAACATAGATGATCGAATGTATGTGTAAATTACCCACTGGAAAATAATCATGAGATCATAAGACAAGATCTGTATCGCTACCTTATCGTGGTGAAGGGGCTTGTGTACTTTGATCAAGCTGCGAGCTATACCATGTAGGGTCAGCCAAGACGGGCAGGTCATGGCTGACAGGTCCGACAAATCCAGTGGAGAAGGAACTGGCAACCCCCTCCAGTATCTTTGCTAAGAAAACTTTATGAACAGGCACAACCAGAGACATAAAGACATGGCACTGGAAGATGAGCCCCTCAGGTCAGAAGGTGCCTACCACATTACTGAGAAAGAGCAGAGGGCAAGTACAAGTAACACCAGATCAAATGGATGAAATGACATCCAGCTGCGGATGTGTCTGAAGGGGAAAGGAAAGCCCTCTGCTGCAAAGACCAATTCAGAATAGGAACCTGCATATGGTCATGAATGAAATGACAAGGCTAAACATTGGTATCCTGGGAAATGGTGAACTTAAATGGACTGGAACATTTCACATCAGACAACCACCAGATTTTCTACTGTGATCAAAAATCCCGCAGAAGAAATGGAGTAGCCATCCTAGTAAATCAAAGAGTGTCCAAAGCTGTGCTCTGTTGCAACCCAATAAATGACAGAAGGTTTTAAATTTGAATTCAAGGCAAGCCATTTAATATCACAGTGATCTAAGTCTATGCTCCAACCACAGATGCTGAAGAAGCTGAAGTTGTCCAGTTCTATGAAGACATTCAACACTTCATAGATAGAAAACTAAGAAAAGATGTTACCATCTTCATAGGAGAATGGAATGCTAAAGTAGGGAACCAAAATACTTTATTAAACAGGTCAGAGATTAGTAGAATTTTGTCAAGATAATTCTCTGGTCACAGCAAACACCCTCTTCCAACAGCCTTTAAGACGACTCTACACATGGACAACATAGAAATCACATTGACTATTCACACTTTGCGACCAAAGTTGGGGGAGCTCTATACAGTCAGCAAAAAGAAGACCTGGAGTTGACTGAGGCTCAGACCATGAGCTTCTTATTGCAGCGTTGAAAATTGAACTGAAGAAAAGAGGGAAAACCATCAGACAAAGTAGATACAAAATAAATATTATCCCTTGTGAATATGCAGTGGAAGTAAAGAATAGATTTAAGGAACTAGACATGGAAGATAGAATGCCTGAAGAACTTTGGATCGAAGTTTGCAACGTAATTCAGGATACAGCAACAAAGAATATCCCTAAAAGAAAGACAGGTAAGAAGGCAAACTGGCTGTCTGATGAGGCTTTGAAAGTTTTCCAGGAAAGCGAAAAGTAGTGGAGATAAGAAAAGATTTGTCCAACCAAATGCAGAAATCCAGAGGACAGCAAGAAGAGACAAGGAGACATTCTACAATGAGCGATGTAAAGAGATTGCAGAATATAACCAAATGGGTAAATCAAGAGATTTCTTCAAGAAAAAAAATAAATAAATAAAAATAAATCGGGAACCTAAGTGCCACCTTTCATGCGAAGGGTAGGCGTGATAAAAGACAAAAATGGTAGGGACTTAAAAGAAGAAGATCAGATAAAGAAGAGGTGGCAGGAATACAGTGAAGATCTATACAGGAAGGATCTTAACAGCAGTGATGACCTCAATAAATTTGTCCACTGAGCTGGAGCTAGATGGGCTCTAGGATATCTTGCTGATAAATAAGGCTGCAGGAGGTGATGGAATCTCAACTGAACTATTCAAAATTCTACAGGATGATGCTGTGAAAGTGTTACTTGCCTTATGCAAACACACTCAACTAAGGCCAATAGACTGGACAAGGTCAGTCTACATCGAAATCCCCCCAAAAAAGGCAGTGCCAGAGGGCTCCAATTATCGAACAAATTGCACTCTTTTCACATGCCAGCAAGGTGATACTTAAGATTGTACAAGCTCGCAAGACTACAACAATATATCGACCAGGAACTACCAGATGTGCAAGCCAGGTTCTGCAGAGGAAGAGGCACAAGAGATCAAATTGCCAATGTCCGCTGGATAATAGAGAAAGCAAGAGAGTTCCAAAAAACATTTACTTCTGCTTTATAGACTATTCTAAAGCCTTTGACTGTGTGTGTATCACACCAAAATGTGGCAAGTTCTTAAAGAGATGGGAGTACCATATCATCTCCTCCTAAAGAATATGTATGTTGACCAAGAAGCCACAGTCAGAACCGAACATGGGGCAACAGAATGGGTAAAGAATGGAAAAGGAGAGCAACAAGGTTGTATATTATCACCATATATGCAGAATACATCATGCATAAGACTGGACGAATCCAAAGCCAGAATCAGTATTGCTGGAAGGAATATCAACAACCTCAGATACGTTGATGATACTATTGATGGCTGAAAGTGAGGAGAAACTAAAGGACTTATGGATGAGAGTAAAAAAAAAAAAAAAAAGAAGGAGAGTGCAAAAGTTGGCCTGCTGCTCAATGTTAAAATGGCAAAGATCATGGCAAATGGCAATCTCACTTCCTGGCAAATAGATGGAGAAGAAGTGGAAGCAGTGACAGCTTTCATTTTCCTTGGATCACAGGGCTGAAGCTCAAATATTTTGGCCATGTCATGAGACCACAGGATTCACTAGAAAAGACTCTGATGCTGGTAAAGATTGAAGGCACAAGAAGAAGGGGACGTCAGAGGCGGAGATGGATAGATGAAGTCACTGAAGCAATTAACCTGAACTTGATGGAGCTCAGAAGGGCAGTGACAGAGATGCACCTGGCATGCTGTCGTCCATAGAGCTACGGAGAGACGGACGCGTCTGAACGACTAAACACACACACACACACACACACACACCAAGAATATCATGTGAAATCAGTGTAAGTAAAGGAGAACATTATGCACTCCAAAAAAGTCTGGCAATGCTGTTTGCCACACAATGTGAGGCTTTTGCTCCTCTGAGCATCTTCGGCGCTCATTGCAAGCCTCTCCCCCTTGTACTCGCTAATCGCGAGCCCCATGATTAACACCTTCGGCGCCCAAGCCTCTCCCACTTGCGGTGCCCATCGGGAACCCCGCCCTTGGCGCTCATCACATGGCTCACAATGAGCTGCTTTTGCCATGTGTCTCTTTCCACCATCTCCCCCCTGTTCCTGCCCTGTGTGTTTCTCCTTTGTGTGTCTTCTGAATGTTTGAGTGTTCCGCACTGAAGGCTGTTTGTTTTATTTTCAAAGTCCCACGTGCCTGTCTTTGCTCAGCCTCCTTTTCATCCATTTTCAGAATTCATGTTTTCGTCCGCTATTTATTTTCCCTCGCTTAGCTGATTTTGGATTGACGAAAACCCCCAAATATGCCTGAAAAAAATTGCTTGGAGCCTCACTCCCAGGCTTCCCGTCTTTTCCCATGTGCTGTCTGTGAGTGTGTTATCATATTGGTTAAAAAAAATGTTTTTGTTTTTAGCGTTACGCGCTTGGGTCGCAGTTGCGACCCCCACAATGCAACCTAAGTGCTGCGCGACTGCTTCGCCTCGCATGTGTGACGGCGCCGCTGGCTCGTCTTGCGAGGTTGCAACTGCATGACCAACATAGCAACGTGACGCACACTGACAACTATATATGGGATTATAGCTTACTTTCATTTTGTGTGAGGAAATGGATGATTAATTATTTTAAATTAAAGGACAGCTGTAATGTCCTAATGATATTATTACTATTCAATATCAAGCTTACCTTCACACATAAGATTCTCTGCCTTCATTTAAGCTGCTTGTCTCTCCCAATGGAAGACTGGCAAGCTGAGATTTCAGATTGTTTTGTATAGCTTGAGACTGAACAGAGGAAGAGGTGTTCTTCATTGTACAGATATTTGAGTATTAAAGGGGTTTCATTTGGCAACTAGAACTTTATTGGTTCTGGCTAGGAGGATGCCAATGAAGAGAACTGGCCCCTATCTATACAAAAATTGTTCTGGAATGCACTATAGACCCCTCCCAACCAGTACCACTACTTTTTGATTACCAGATTAGGACTGGAAAGAAGTAGCTTCACAGGACAAGTTTGCAAAAGTGAGTATAATATTTTTTATTTTTTTCTAAGTATATCGATTGTCATTTCTAGGTATTGGTAAGTATGAGCTTGCATTTTTAGCCGTCTGTCAGCCAATCTGATCAACTCACAAAAGCTTTACAGAAACTTGCATTTTTGCAGGTTGGTGGACATTGAATAAATACCTTAGGAGAGGCTGGATTTGGATTTTGAGAAAATGGTCCTTCCCGATGCCAGTACATCTTGATAAACCGATTATTCAAAACAGCTTCTGTGCTAGATATGGCCTTTTTGGCTTCTGCATGCGTTGCAAACTGGATAAGTGCACCTTCTGGATCACCAGCATAAGCAACCTGTAGATTTATAACCAGTAAATTTATGACTGTAAAATACAATGTTTGTGTTTTTAAATCCATTCCATAACGGATGAAAAAATCAAGTTATGCCATGGCTGTGCCTTTAAAATAATCCCTTTTTTGGTAAATTCTGTAACAGTCAACATTTTGAAAATCCAAAGCAAAACCATTCAGTGAAAAATCCTGTGTACACTTGCTGCCAAAATAAAATGTTGTTTAACGGCAGATGCACCCAAAATGCGCTATGTAATATTTAGTTTTATAACAGTTTTCAAAATTAGGGCAATCAGTATGTAAGTTCTTTTGCATTCACCTGGACTGGTAAAAAAAGAATATCCATATAAGATAAATGAATCATAAAAAAGACTGATATCATTAAATTAAGCCTATGGGTCCTAGCTGTTACTCTATGCTGTTGTGCTTTATGATGTCACAAACCTATAACTGGCATTATGGACCACGGGTTAGCAGGACTCAATATTTATATACACTATTTATAGTAAATAAATAGTACATTTGTGTTATCATTTGAACGTCTACTACAACAACAGGTTAGCTGGAGCAGGAACATGCAAATGTGCCCACAATACACATACACCGCTACCTGACTGATTAGAATAGTTTGGCTTTTTTTTTTTTATTATATTATTTAACCTCTGAATATATTTTGTTTAGTTTTTTCAAATATTTATAGAGTTGTCAGCTAATCAGAAGCCGTATCTATGTATGGTCTAGTGGTATGAAACACTGCTACAGACTTGCACAAGTGTGTAGTTTATAAAAGAATACAATAAACCATATCTTGCAATGTGATATGCATTTTTCTACCATACTTTTAAGAGAGAGACAGAGGAGATAGAGACGAGAGAGAGAGACAGTCAGCAGAAAGTCTTAAGGCAGAGGTAGTCAGGAAGACGAGGGACCAAAATAGGACCTCTGGCTTCTTTCTTCTAGGCCTCCATGGCATTGTTAAATATGTCAAATCTCAAGTGAAGTTTCCAAATGCTGAAATAAAGCTACTAGTTATATAAGGCTCGGTTTCTAAGTCCTCTTCATTATGTAAACCTCTTTCCTTTGCACTTCCGAGTGCAATCATTAAAATATGATCTGTGTGTATCCAAAGAAATATGTATTCCGGACATTGACTTAATTTTCAAAGCAGTATAGGTTTCATGTTCCAATCCAGTGGCACAAGCATTCATTTAAAAAAAACATGCAAACATTTTCTAGTGATTTAGCTTCCCCCTAAAGAGTAAGCCCAACAACAAAGTACATCCTTTTACATGATACCTAATGCAATACAAGTATCTGCTAACTTTGCTATGTTACTGTGTGAGCCTAAAAATATAATCAAATGACAAGTTTAACAGCTAGAAATGATCTGCCCTTGCCAAAAAAAGAAAAGGGACAATTTAAAGTGAAATTGCTTGAAAGTATGAAGTGACAAAAAATAACCTCCATTAGTTTATTCTTTTAAGACAGAAACGGTTCCTCAACATATTTCAGGGAGACATCAAGTTCCACAAAAAGTCTAACACATAAAACAGAAAGAGAGACATTACCTGCAAATTTACTAAGTTCCCAAATTTACTGAAATGCTCATTTAGTTTACTGATGTTGTTCAGCTCTGGAGGTATTCTCCTCAATTCAAGTTTGGTATTTTCGTTAATAAATGGAACCTTTTTCTGGAAGCCCCGATTGTTAATTCTGTTGAAATTTGATCTGTAAAACAACAAAGGTATATAGTGTCAAGATAAGATACACTGAAAAACACATGTATTTATTTGAAGATGTGAAATTTAACAGTAACTGCAAACATTTATATTGCATGTACACACATAACATCATTCATATACTTGATAACATTAGCAATTGTTTAAGCCATGAAATAGTTTTAGAGAAAAATCTTAATTTCATACAGTGTTATTTAAAGTACTGAATTGCACATACAAAGATTTCATTTCATTATTTAAATGGAACTGTAATCCAAACATTTATATCTTTCAGAAGATCATAGTGAATGATATAGTGAATGAAATTGAGACAATATAAAATTATTTTATCCTGTGACACGTTACAAAAAAAAATAAGTTATTTGGAGGTCTAGACTGCTACTGCTTGTATTCCCATTCAACTGAATATGATCAGGTTGGAAAGCACAATTTATAGGCTCTCCATAAGACATTGTTTACGCTTCCTCAATTCATTTGTAAGATAAATGGTGAATCAAATACATGGTTTGTCCGTTCCTGTGATGTTTCATTGGTAGTTTTCAAAAAATTAATTCAAGTTGTTTTGAGTAGGAACCTCATTGACCCATCTGTATTGTACCTGTATCTTACCATTTGTACCCACTGTACTTTATTATTCTTTATAAACAGTGCTACAAAAAATACTGGCAGTTACAGATTATTAATGATAACATTATTTTACATCCAAAACAAAGTTTTGGAGATGTAGAAGACAAAGTTGAGTGCAGGATATAAAGTTTTGGACTACAGTGGACCTTTAAACATGGATTGAACATTAGTGTAGTAAGCTCTAGCTCAGCTGCTTCTTCCATCTCTTATCTGATATCCAGGGGTTGGCAGTGAATTGCATAAGAGACCTACTGGAGTATTATTTCTTCATTGATTTTGTTGCTATTTATTTGTTAAATAAATAATTGAAATCCAGTCATATGATAACTATAGGGATAATTTGAGGGCGTGATTTGGAACTCAAAAAACAAAAAATAATAAAATAAAAAAATATATAAAAATTTTTTGCCTATTAGTGGTCACGGAGGATTTAAAAAAAATAAATAAATAAAAAATTATTTTCGCAGTCAGTGTGACACCACTACAGACTTACTCATTGAAAGGAAATCAGAGGATGCACATATGAAGCGACTTGAAGAAAGCTATAGGTATTAATGTATCGACTATATACATATTATACAAACGCATTTTCGTACAGTAAATTTGTATTTTAGCCATCATCCTTTCTGATCTACCCATCAATCACAACCCTTTGGTCCACATTCATGATTTCCAGTCTAAAAGCAAGCAAAAGATGCAGATCCCAGGTAGTAATTGGCTGTAGTAACATTCTAGCACATATATAAGCTCAGTGGGTTGATCAGAAAGTAAGACTCGGATAAAACAAATACAATTTCAATGTAAAACTACTCTTATGAAAATGCAATTATTTAACATATTTCAGTTTATAAACAATAAACATATTTGTTATTAACTACAGATTTAGCTTACACCATATTGGGAAATGGCCAGCCTATCAGAAGCAGTTCCTGGGTCTGGACTTATTGCAGCGTGAAGCTCAGAGCTACTTTTGAGCACATTGGAGTTTCAATTAAATTAAGTAATCCAGTGATTTCAAAGGCTATGACATTTACACATTCACATTAATTGTAGATTTCTTACTTTTCAAACCATGGTTTTTTCGGCAGTATCCCACTTTCCATTGATCCAAGATTCCTTTTCCGAGACTCAGAATCCACTACTATTCTCATATTATTGTTAATCATTTTTTCTGCAAACATAAAGAAACTTTAATTGGTATAATTTAACAGAATTCTTCAAACATAAAAAGGAAGGCCATGGATGAACCCATTGATTGTACACTAAAACAGTTAGCACTAGATTTTATATTTCCCTTTAAGAATAAAAAGAGAGGACACTGCTAATTTTTCAAATATGGTAAAATTAAAGATGAATAGTCAATGGTGATGGATTGCATGTGGCTCTTTGCACAATCCCTCTACATGTCTTGGGCTAGTCCATGTATTAATTTCTAATTGCAGCCATTGTGGTCTCTCAAATAAGGAGGAGGAAACAAGTTCATATGAACCCAACGAGAAAGTATCAGGTGCAATGAAAAATGTCACACCCCTCGAGGGGTTCAATGATATAGCACACACAAGGAAATGTTAATATTACCAAGGTCTCTGTGTAAGCTCAGTTAGAAAAGTTTAGGATATGTGGATATGGAGAGAAGATAAGCTAAAAAAGGTTCAATTTTATTTTAAACACTATTTTAAGATACTTTTCCCTCCCACTTTAGACCTTAAATAAATGTTTATGTTGGTCAATGGCCCCCAGATGATTTTGTTGTGGTTCAGTGGCCCTTGATTTAAAAAAAAAAAAAAAAATCCCTGTCATAAGGAACAACAAGTGCTTATAATAAAAGGTTATTAATAGATGCACTAAACCTACATGGAAGTACATATATCTTGGTCTGTCAATGGGTCAAAGTCTCCTTTTTAGCGATAGTTTTTATTTTGTGCTTGAGTGTAATAATTATGAATGAAAGCGGTTTAGACACTGGGGCCCTCATTCAATTGTGCTTATTTAGAGCCCTATTCAATGGGCCATATCGCAATTGAATGAGGGCCTGGGTGTTTGCAAGTGCCCAGATTTACTCTAGCAATTTATTTATACAACGATTAGACCCCATTACATTCTAGGTAAATCACGGTGGTACTGTGTATGCCAGTAGAATAGATCAGTGTACCGGTCCTTTGATAATAAAAATGACACCTATAGGGCCTCATTCAATTGCGATTTGACCAACTGAATAGGGCTCTAAATAAGCACATAGCATATTCTTTTAAAATAAGTTTTTAGTTAGTGAAAATCTTGCTTTTGGATAGATATTTTCTAACTAAAAACTTCTTTAAAAAATATATGTTATGTGCTTATTTAGACCCCTATTCAATTGGCCAAGTTGCAATTGAATGAAGGCCATAGTGTCTAACTGATGAGAAATATAAAGTGACTCCTCTTCCAAGACCTATGGAGATAAGTTCAGGAGTCATAGTGGTTTGAAGGCTCGGTTTATTTTTTGATCAGTTATCCAATGAAGGTGTCATCTTTATAGAACTTTTGTTATCTATTTTTAATACAAACATACCTGTACTCTTAAACATTCGAACACAAAAATAAAAGCAAAAGCTGAGGGAAAATATTAGAAGTATCAGAATGGCTGATTCACATGCAAACATTACAAAAAAGGTTCATTTTAATTTTCTGTAACAAAATATATTTTTTATAAACAACCTTCAATAAATCACCTTTTACCAATACGGTTGTGTCCCCTTAAATTATTCTGAAAGTGCGTTGGTGCTAGATAAATAATAACTTGCAAATAATTTGCTCTCTTCTTCTGTTAATAACAGACTAAATAAAAAACTGAAATGGAGATACAGGCATATTCCAGCCTGTGTTGAATGGCTGTTCCTTGTCAGTAGACAATATGGTATAATCACCCCCTTCTGGATCACTACCTTGTCATGGTTAAGGGTGTAGTAGGCCATAGTAGAGAGAACAGACAAAACATGGTACATTGGAGAAGGAACTGGCAACACACTCCAGTATCTTTGCCATGAAAACCTTATGAATAAACACAACCAGACAAAAGATGTCCCTGGTGTGTTGCAGTCCATAGGGTCACGCAGAGTCGGAGACATGAACAACAGTATAGTCATAAAGCACAGAATTACCACTGAAGCGAATAATAGTGAATTTTACTCAATATTTTAAGTGGTTGATAGCTACAATAGTGAATTTTACTGAATATTTTAAAGTGGCCAAGAAGCATTCAAGGTCTTGAAAATAAGATGCACTATTAAGTTGTGTTAAGACTAGTTTATACATGAATTAGATGCCTGCCTTAGAGACATATACACTGCTAGGTTTTTGAACCGAACATCATAGACTGGAGAGACCAGACACAATTCCTGATCTATAGGAGAATACATCAGATGTAAGCAAAGAATAGTAGAAGATAATTTAGGCTGGAAGAGAGGAATATGAACCCCAAAAAGACACTGCCCCTCCAAAAGTCCTTTAAAGTGACTTGTTCCAGCACTGCAAATGCTTTCAGATGTCTCCTTATGCAATGCATTAGAACCATGAGGAAGACTTCTATTATATAAAAAAGGAGAGTTTGCACTTTTTTCAATAATATTGTATTATTATGAGAAGTAAATCTCCAAAATATTCTGTAGCGCTATACATGTGTTAATATTGTTTTTGCCTTGTTCTTAACAGATAAATGATAACAGATTGCAATAGAATGGAGGGCCCAGTCTTTGAGCTTAAAATCAAGCATACATAGTGCTCGTTCCAAAGCACCTTACAATCCAACTAGTATAGCCTAATTCATGTAAAACCTGGGATTCTTAGACATTTTTATTATATGAAAACGGTTTCACATAAAAATAAAGGATACAATCACTAATGAGCTGCTAGTTCAAAATAATCAATATAAAACCATTAATGGGTAATGGAGAACCACACTTTAAAATAAAAAATGTTTTTTTTAGGAAAGTTATTCTAGAGCATGCAGTTAAAGAAAAATAACCAAAAACAACTAGGAACAACAGGACAAATTTATTGAAACTGATAGTTTGAATGCCAAATAATTAGTTTCACTTTACCTCTAGGGGGTAAATCCATGTCGCCAGAAGTAAGACCTATCAAATTAGGTCTCTGAGCATGTACACGATGTCTATACATGGGCCTGGAAGTATTAGTCATACTGGGTGCTTCTGGATTGTATCCATCTGCTTCATACGTTTCTGGAAACAGCGGAATAGGAACACTTGCAGCGGCTTTTAGAGGGGAAAAAAAAGTGCCAAAAAATGAGTTTTTCCATTCTCTTGATGACGTAACAGACTTAGTTAAAACACAACTTTATCATGTTATGAGATAAACTAAAGAACAATTTACAATTATACAAGTTGTATTAGAATCCCATCACCATAAAAAAAAAAAAAACTAATCATCCAAGAGATTTTGTGTCTTCTAGAACTGTATTGTTTCTGCTATGACTTTCACTTGTCATATATTTTTGTGTTCCTTTTTCTCGTTTGATGGAGGGAGGCCATTCAGAGCAAACGGTTTACAAATCTGTATGCAAAAGCAATTAATGAAACCAAAATAAGTTGGTAATCTTCACATCAGATTATATGGTTGGCATAGAACAAGGGAATAGTAGTAGACTTAAAATAAAAATAACTTCAGTGTTAAGAATGAGTAGCTTGGTATTTAACCATTTTGCCATTCGGGGAAAAAACTCAAGTTTTATCTAGCCAAAATGAAAAAATGTACAGTAAACAAGCATAGGTAATAAAAATAATGAAGAAGAATACCTGAGGAAAAGAGAGAAGGTGGTGGTCCAGGTGGAGGAGGGTGATGAATGACAGTTGTCACAACAGTCGGAACTGAGCTAGTAGCAGAATTTGGAGGAGCGTCCATTCCAGAAGGTTGTAAAGGAGGAAGTGGAGGTGGTGGCCCTATATTAAAAGAAAAAAAAAAATAATGTCATCATTACACAGGTTCTTCAAACTATTGTTGTGTCATTAGCGCAGCTTAAAATATAAATACAACATTTATTTCAAAAAGTTACGCTAAGAATATGCTAGCAATAAATGCACTTAAAACAATGCCTGAACGGCAATGCAGCAATTCTTTGAGTATCAACATTTTTTAAATAAATTAGATTTTTTTTTTTTTATTATTACATATTCATATGTGCACAACAAATTGATTTAAAATTGTTTACTATAATGTCCAAACTTGGTAAATCTAGGAAAACATAGTTAAAGCATCATGTATTGTTTAGTACAATAGATTGTTTCATTTGGCACCATACCTGTGACTGGTGGGAGGCTGGGAGGAAGGGGACCTGGTGGTGGAACTGGAGGGCGAAGGTTTACTGGGGGTGGTGTTAAAAGAGTTGGTGGGGGAGGAAGGCCTGGTGGAGGAGGTCCATCTACAACAGGAGGCTGAGATGGAAATGGTAGTATCCCAGGTAAATTAACATCTTCAACTACTACAGGATCGCTGCCATGATCAAAAGGGCACATGTCGCCTCTCATACAAAATCCCTTTTCTGAAAAAAAAAAAAAAAAAAAAAAATAAAGTGATAATGTTAATGGAAATAAAAGGGAGGTACAGAGAACTGAATCTGAAAAAAATGTGAGTGACTGCTACAGGAAACGCTACTGAAAGAGCTTCAATCATGTCTTGCAAACAAAATTCTAACAATGTTTCTCATGTACATAACAAATCACCTGAAGTGTAATTTGCTGCATCAAAGTACACTACTCACAGTTCAAGTGTAGGCAGAAGACAAAGTATTCAATGACATACCAAGTTAAAAAAACAAACAACAAATCTTACTAATGGCTTTGTTTGATCCAGGTGTTATTCCTTGTTATAATATACACTAACTTGTCTGGATTCATTATATATATATATATATATATATATATATATATATATATATATATATATATATATATATATATATATATATATATATATATATATATATATATATATTTTGCAATTACGTCTATATAGAATAAAATACTGAATTGAAAAGGGTGAACCTTCATAACATAGCTCAACTATGCATACATGTGCACATTACAGGTACATGGTATTCGTTATATTTTAAAATGAATCCACAAAAAAAAAAAAAAAAATTAAATATATATATATATATATATATATATATATATATATATATATATATATATACACACATATATATATATATATATATATATACATACATACATACATACATACATACACACACACAAGCTGATGATAGCCAGTAAACTTGAAACGACTGTACATGGATTGGCTACACAGCCTGTGTTTAATCCAACATAAGCTTAAAGTAAGCCATGTTTGATAATGGCTACAGATTGAAGAACGAGGCATTTGTGGGCACATTTGCATGTCCCATGCAGTGTAATAACTGTTTTTCTCTGAACTCTGAGCTGGAAGCAGTTTTTTTTAACTTGCTTTAGACATTTAAGTGTGAACACAGATGTACTTTTTGTTTACTGTACGGTGGAGGGCTTCTATCGCTCTTTTGCCCAACATATTATAAAAATGTTCTTTATATATATATATATATATATATATATATATATATATATATATATATATATATATATATATATATATATATATCTCATAATTCCGCTTCATATGTACAATACACACCATCATAGTCCCTGCAACGTTTCTTCGGCATTGGAGGTCTGTTATACGAGTTGTGGTCCACTTGATCTTCATGAAACTCTGGCCAGTTCTCAGCTGTATTGTTCCCATGATGTGATGGAGCAATGACTGTAATGGTGCTGCTTAGGGTGGGCACAGGAAAATGAGCAGATCCAATATGGGGTACAGTAGAGCCAGTTGGGAAATTATTATCCAATGCATCAGATCTTTCAATGTCATATTTTGGTTTTGTAGATTCTTTGTCTGAAAAACATAATTTTGACAAAACAAAACAAACTTGAGTTGAATAAAGACAAACCTTGAAGTTCAGTACAGAACACCGACAATAGTGTTCACTTTAGACAAACAGTGTAGTTTGTCCATGGTGGGTGGATCAGAGTTTTTTTTTTTATAATGTAAGAAAACAGTTTCAATTACAGAATGATAGAATGTTTACAATACAGTAATGCTGATTTTACAACAAAACACATACATGCATGTGTTACTTTAGGATAGAAATAGCACATATTCATTTATATTAAAAGGACTGAAGATTTTAAAAAATAAGAAATTCCTATTAAATAAAAATGAATTTACCTCTGCTCCTTGTTCTACTTCGTGATCGGCTTCGGCTTCTATCTCTATCGCGTTGCCTCTCTTTACTCCAACTGCGACTACGGCTTCTACTGTAACTGCGACTCCTCCCCCTCCTCCTGTTGTACCGATCCCTGTATGAATCTCTCCGAGGAATGTTTCTTTCATACTCCCTTTTACGGGAACGGTCATCTTTCTTTCGATCATCTCTACTCCTAAATAAAATAAATGGCAAGGTTTAAAAACTAAACAATTTAAAATGTACACTTTAGCCAGAAAGGTGCATTAATAAATACAGCACATGTAGCATTTATTGGTTTTAAAATTAATGCATTACTGGATATGCATATATAATTGAAATTAAATTAATTAATTAATTAAAAGTCTGTATGTATGTATGTATGTATGTATGTATGCATGCATGCATGCATGAATGATTGCCACAACTGTTTACTGCATATCCAAGTTAATGCATGCTTTAAAAATAAATTATTTTTTCTAACCCTATTTCCATTTTTTTCTTTTTATTAGGACCATGAAAGGTAAGAGAAAAAAAAAATTAAACACCATAAGCAAAAGTGGAATATGAAGAGCACTCCACTTAGCCTTACAGTGTTTATCAGGGACCCCATTTGGCTTCTTCAGTGACAATTTAGCAAAGCCAATATTCCCACAATGGCAAGGCTATACTTGCTCATCAACAACTGAATGCACTTGTACAGAAAATGAAATCAGGAGTCTATGTGGCTAAATATATAATATTTTGCATTTCCATTTCTGCTTCTTTCATTAAAATCTAAAAAACTTGACATTTTACCTTGTGCTTTTTGTACTCTGAACTTTGCTCCCACTCACACGGGCTGGTGGAATATCAACATCTTGCTTCTGCTCCTGGCCTCCAGATCTGAAGGAATTTTGTACTGATGTGCTGTCTCGATCAGAGTTGCTTCGTTTGCGACTAGTCTCCCTTTTAATACCAATTGTTCAGAATTAGAAAAGCACCACTGTGGTAGTTATTTTTTTTTTTTAATACATTATTTTATATAACTAGACATACAAAGTGAAAGATAACAGCCTTTAAAAATGTTCACTTTTATTTGCAATTTTTCTCTACTGCAGGCTTTCCATTTTTTTACTAAACCGCTTCCTGCACGTTCTTGCAACTGGGCATTTGTTTTTGCTGTTGAGAGTAAGCTCTGCATAAGTCCTAATGAGAAAACAAAGTAGGAGCTTCCTCGCTGCCATTGACACCTCGCCCATTGTGCAGATAGAAGCGTCCTCATTGAATTTGAAGTCTACTCCTACCTCAGAAACTAGAATAGTAAACACCACAGCATGATCATAGCATATAAAAGTGATAAAATAGTGACTGTTTTTATTTTTTATGTTCTAAAAACCTATAAGCTTATATTTAAGCGTTTCATCAAAAGAGGATATTTTAAAGGTTTAACCACAATGACAAAGAGCATTTGAAGCTTGTGAGCGGACAAGAAAAAAAAAAAATGAAAAAAGAATGAATTTAGTTTATTTACAAGGTACATAAGTAATTATTTGTATGTTTACATATTATTATTTCTTTAATATAGCAGGTAAAGTCACTAAGGCAAGGGACACATATCGCAAATGATCTATTCAACCCTTTAAACCTAAAATAACCTTACCTCCTGCTGCCTCATTGACAGCGGAGTCTGTGACAGCTATTAATCATCTGCAATAGCCTATGACTGAGTTAGATCCCAAAAGCACTGCTGTTGGATATCATTATTATTGCAACCAATAAAGTCAACAATAAAATGTTAATCAGCAAGAGATCATGTATTTTCAAGAGTGATGAGGCTTTAAACATAACACAAATTTCTATGTATGAAAATGTGGGTTTTCTATATTGTATAAACATAGTATATAGTGAGGCGGGCTGGAGGAGTGTGTTTCTCCTCTGTTCTGACATCACAAATTATACACTGGGACAGAGCCATAGTATTATATTACATGCCAAAAGCTTCCACTATATTACCAACCCATGAATACACAAAAATGATTACTTAAAGGTTTAACTGTGAAAACAAAAGGGGTTATTTGTAGAGTAGAAATTAGTTCCTCCCAAATTATCTATATTTCACTAATCAGGCTCAGGTAGAAAACATGTATCTTGTTATATCACTGTGTTGCTCTGCCAGTTTTCTTAACTCAATATAATGTCTTTAATGCATAAAACCCATTTGAAAATGATAGTGTTCCCCCCCCCCCCCCCCCCCCCCCATTTTTGATGGTCCTTTAAATAATCAACATAATAGATAACAAAAGGCAATTATCCCTATTCACAACGAAGGAAATGAGAGTCAGGGTGGCTAAGCATTTGCATAATAAGTCTTAAATAGAATAAAAAATGGTGTTTTATAGCAAACATCTTTCAGCATACGTATGTTAAAAAAATTTTTCAAGATGAAATGTCTTAAATTATAAAAGAGTTGCAAAATTTTAACATAAGTATTTACAAAATAATTCTTCACAATTACCTATTATCCCTGTGCCGTGTGCTTGACTGTGGAGGGCTGTGATTTGCCCTTCTGGAAAGTTTCTTTTCTTTCTCTTCGTCCTTAGATACCTATTGTAAAAAATATTTTAAAAAAAATATAACAAAAACGTATATCAGGAACTGGTCTTGAAAAGGGACAGAACATTTTTTAAAGAAAGTAAAACAAAAACAACAACAAAAAAAAAACAGCCTTTCATTTAACTATTATGTGCATGGAGTTTCTTTTGAAGTATTTTTCTGATAACCCTATAAATGAGAAATCTGTGGCTTTAATTTTAGGACTACTATTACCTAGTTCAGAAAGCAACTCATAATATGCTCATCATACCTCATCTTTCTTCACTTCCTTCTCTTGGTGTTCAATTATCTCCACTTTAAGAGAAGCTGTTGAAGAAGGTTCTGTCAGAGGAAGGTAACTCTTTGTGTTCACTGCATCAAAAAGTTTCTCCACAAATCCTTGCGTCTCTGAACAGAGAAAAAGCCAGTTAAGCAGATTAAATACGAGAAAAACAGAAAGAGCAAAATGAAAATACAATGCACTACTAAAATACATTTTTCAGATCTTAATTATAATAGTTTAAGTGATCAAAAAAAAATAGGAAAAAGTTCAGCACAACAGACCAACATTTAGATGCCATTAAAAAGATTAAAATACAGTATTTACTTGTCATTTTTAAAGCATCAACAGCTATTTTGTAACTTGAGAACAAGCTGTGTGGTAAAGTAATTGTTTTTGCCTATAAATGATGGAAAGTCCAATAAATGTTTTTGTTTTTTTTGCTGGATAAAATAAGGAATATTTTTGTAAATGCTCAACACACCACCATTCTCGTAAAGAAGGCACAACCCTAGTATAACTGTGCTCAGCAATACATACTATTATTATTATTATTATTATTATTATTAAGTGCAGCTGTAAGGAAGCGGATTTGCTTGACAAATCCGTATATATTCTGAAATACACGATTTTTGCATTTGTAGGATGGTAACATTTTAGCAGAAAATCACTGATGAGAGCTCCACCCGACAAAAAGAAGAGTTTATAAAATAGAAAATATTTAAATAGTGTATTTCCATAATAAGTAATGTTCTTATTGAGTGGCAATACATTGGACTAAATAATGACTCATGTTCATGTAATTGTTGTAAATATCAAGATTGCTATTGCACATAAAATCCAAATCTACAAAACCATGTTTTCATTTATTTGTGAAATGCTACATTTTTTGTAATATTATACTATAATGACCTTCCATTTAGTTTCCGACGCAAACTATAGAACAGAGCATAGAGGAGAAAAAAAAAAAAAAAAGAAATCACATATTTTCAAAAAGCATAAAACATACCTCTCTGTAGAAATACGTCAAGCTGATCTATACAAAGTGCCTTGAGTTCTCTGTCGTTTTTATCCTTCTTTACTAATGCAAGTACATATTTTGCAAGCGCAGATGGATCAGCTTCACAACTGAAAGAAAAGTAGCAAAAAACATATTATAGTATAACTATATCACTTCAAGAACATTAGTTAATGAGAATATTTCTGTATTTAAAAATTAAAGCAGATTACTATTGGCATACAGAAAGAAGTTGAAGGCTTGATAAATGAATTATGGTTTGAAAAAATATTTGATTTCAATTAGTTTGACATGCATCTGTTGTGCTTTAGAAGTTACCAAACTGCATCAAATACTGATACTTCTTTTATAACTGAAAAGAAGGCCACACCGAACCATACAAATATGGTAAAACAGAGACATGAAAATAGGTTTTCCTTGTTGCATCCGAAATAGGGTATTTTATAAAATGTGTTTTTTTCAACTCAAAAACATATTGAGAGGTTTCACTGCTCTTGGGGTGGGGCTTGTGCTCTGTCAGCCAATGAGATCAACAAACTAAAGTATGGTCTCCGCATTTCCTGTTTCTTTAATAAAATGTAAATGGGTCATCACATGAGGTATAGTAGCCACATCCCAGGAACTCCTCTCACAACGTCCAAGAGAGTCCCTGATCCTCTCTAAAAGCAAGTTTTACCATAATAGTTGTTAAATGGCCTATTTAGAGCATAAATACCTCTTTTGGTGTTTATATATTTTTTTTTTTTTAGAAAATATAAATTGAAAACAATGTACCTCATTAATGGCTGCTGCCCCTTTCACCAGTCTCTCATTGTCCCAAGCACTACTGAAAACAAAAACTTCAACTGGGATGTCATTAAACAGGATGATTAACCTTGGAGATGTAGAGGGGTTATGAGTAACTATAGCCCCTTACCCTACCGGGCATGCTACAGGTTACCCACCCTGCCTAATTAAAGGGACATGGAAGGTTTTCGGTTTACACTAGGAATATAAATTTTATTAAGTGCTTAAAGGCTGTTCTTTTCTGCCAAAAATCACACAATTGTTACCAGTTTATGTATTAATTAGCTGCACAGGGCAGATCCAGAGTATGAAGTCAGTGTTTCAAAATAGTCTGCTAGTGACTAAGGAGCATGTCGGCCACTGATTGGTTACTATGAGACACTGCACACCCTGTACGTATAAGTACACTGTGTTCATGAGCTAGAGGGGAGAAACCATTTGTAAGATTTTATGTAGAAAAAAAAAGAGCTTGTTGCACTTAATAAAACAAAGTTAACAAAAGTAAAGAGATTGATAAGTATATTATACCCCTAGTGTATCCAAAACCCTTCTATGTCCCTTTAATGTTATCATTCAGCAGTGCTTAGAACAATGAGTAGGGAGGAGTAAGGTTGCAGCCATTAATGTATTATGGTAAAATGGGTTTTGTAAATTATATTTTCTGGCTACAGCTTTGCTGCCGTTTGTCTGTGTAGTTTTCATGTTAATTAATAATTAACTAAAAATATAAATAACAAATATCACTTACACTGCCTTTTCATTTTTCATCATTTAAATGGTTTAACTTAATCCATATGTTGCATTTTTTTTTGTTTTTACTTTTTAAAATGAATAGGTAGAACATATTGGCATTTAACAATTGCATTTAATTTTTTTGCTTGGATACCCTATGATTTGCTTTAAAGGTCACTTTAGCATTTTTATAAAAGACTCTCTAAAGGACAGTTAAAGCACCCCTGTGGTACAAGCAAAGCTCATGTGTTTGTTGAGCAGAGGCTATTAAAAACATTATTCAGGTTAAAATAAGTAAAAGGGAATAGTTTCCTTAGCTTTTAAACTGTCCATTTTCTCCTCAAGCAGAAAACAGGTCCTGCTTAAAAAAGGAGGATGCTCAGTAAAGAGGGACGGGGCTATAATGGTTCATGTACAGTCAATTGTTAGGGCCTAAAGGGTAGCTGCAAACATGTTACAATAGAGCTGCCAACTCTGTGTAAGCAGTAGGGGCAGAGATAATGATGTCATGGGGCAGGGCCAGCGACATCAACCCAGCCTGCTTCCAAGCACCAGGATAGTTTAGCCCACAGAGAGATCGCCATGCCCCCTGATAAACACAAGTAGGAGGAGAAATGCAGCTCTGCAGCATGTTAGTGGGAGGTCGACTAGAAAGTATATTTACATACATTACTAGCAGCTCATGTTACATTACTACCTTCTACTAATTTGTGTTTTTCAGAGTGGTCTCAAAAGGTTTTCAATTTCTTTTAAATTCAACTAATTGCAATTATGTTTATTACGTACTTTTAATTTCTGCAGTAACTGTGACCTGTTTGCTGTAAAAAGTGTGGCTTCCTGTAACCAACAAAATTTTGCACAAAAAAAAAAAAAAATTCTCACTACATTTAAAAGTATCAAATAAAACAGCGGTTTACAGCATGGACAGCAGCTTCTAATGGTCCACGTGGTTCTGGTTCCTATATGATATGCTGCACCACCTGCCCAAATGAACAAACAGGAACCCTCTAGACCAGACCAGGGCATAGTACAGCCCACGGGCCACATCTGGCCCTTTGGCTGCCCCTGTCCAGCCCACTACAAGGACCTACAAAATTTGTGTCATGGACAAAAAAAAAACACTGCCAATTGTAAAAGGGAGCAATTTGTGAGCAGCAGTGTTGTGACTAACTGGGATGGATAGTATTTTATAGGTAATGCTCCTGGCACTGAGAAAATAAAATAAAGCTATAATATTGAGAAGAATTAAGTTGTGCCAATTGGTTTGGCCCTCAACAAAATTCAGAGTTTCTCATGTGGCCCCTTTTGGAAATTAATTGCTCACCCATGCTCTGGACAACTGTGCTGTTATTCAGAAGTTTATAAAACGTGGTCTGTTTAATTGACCATTTCAGTAGTCTTATAAAGAGAGAGTTAAGTAGGGCTTAATAAGAAAAAAAAATCCTTTATTAAAAAAACTTTTACTGTGCATTTAAACAATTAATTAGATTTCAAGCTTACTCCCGGGTTAAACAAAGATTTCTCCACCCTCTGAATGAAGTATTGTGTCTGGAGTGGAGGTACCCGGGGGGAAGGGAATTGTAGTGCGATAGTGAGTGGTGACGAGAAGGTGTGTTTAGGAGTGGCTATCCATGCTCACACTACTTCCTGCTACTGTGTTCCAGAGAGTGCTTTACAAATGTATTACTTAACCCTCTGGTCCAGGCCACTCTAGCCACAACATTTCAGCCAAGGGATGGAGAGATTTTGAGATTATACAGTATGGTGGATCATTGAAATATTGTTAAAATTCAGTTGTTTTTTTTCTTCTTATCAAGCTGTACCCAACCATTCTTCAGAGACTCTTTTAAAGTCCTTTAAATCTAGTAGATAAGCCAAAATTTTAGAAGCCCGGCATATTTTTCACATATATACTTGTACTGCTTTATAATCCTTTATTCACTCTGCTTCTTTTCATTTGACACACTACAGTCAAATACACATGAAAATTGTGTCAAAACAAAGGGTATATAATTATAAAAAAGTTAGGAGCGACCCTCTGGCTCGCCTGATTTGTCAAGTCCAGAATAAGGCTATTTAGAAACTCTGATATATCAATAAAAAAAAATGTATGGCGTGAAGGAAAGATCAATTGTATTTATTTATATTACTAGCAAATTGCCCGTCAAAAAATTACGGTCATAAATTTGTCAGGCAGGTAATGCTGTATGCCACACAAAGCAAGTCTTTTGGCCTTCTGAGTACCTTCGGCGCTCATTGGAAGCATCTCAGTTGGTGTTTTTTTGGGTCATCGGAGCACCTTCAGCGCTCACTGAAAGGCCTTTGGCGCTCATGGGCGAGCCTCTCCCCTGGTGTACTTTTGGTGCTCATTGTGAGCTGCGCACCTAACGCCTTCTGCGTTTATTGCGATCCTGTCATCTAGTCCCTTTTTCTTCTTTCCTCTCTATGTATTTTTGAATGACAATTAATAAAATCATAAATGAATACACTTTACCAATTTGTAAATAATATATGCAGCAAGCAATATCCTGAAGAGCTAACAATCTTTTTTGATGTTCCTGCAGCATACAATGTACATTTGCACTCTTGCTGAGCCAAGGTGTAATTATCAGCAATGTGGGAAGTATGTAGTGTAAGTATGCTGCGTGCGCGAGCACATATCGTTCGTTTAGATGTGTAATTCTGCAGTTTGTAATGATAATGTTATTAGTTGCAAGTTAGTGTTGTAAAATGGCGGTGATTGTGTATGTGTTACGCGGGTGTGGAGCATTTTGAGTCCTCCCTAATCGTGTATTTTATAGCTCGTACGGTTTTATGTAAAAGTCTTATGTGTTTCTGCGTATTTATTGGTCATGTAGCCTCATCTACACCAGCGCAACTTGCCGCAGTTGCAGCGGTCAAACTTTAATTTTAAGTTTACTGAAGGAAGATGCAATTTTAAAGAACTTTTAACTGGTCAAGCAGTTGTTATTACTTATAGTTGTGGATCTTGCAGTGTTGGTGACGCACTTGCAGCCCTTGCGAAGTGAGCCGCTGAAGCACGTGGGACTTAGGCTGCAATGACTGCGAAGCACGCAGTTGGAGCAAACGCGCAACTCCAAAACACTAAAAATGACCAAAATTATTATTAAAAACAACAACAAAAAAACACACACAGCACGGGGGGGGGGGGGGGGGGGGGAGCCAGGAAGCCTGGGAGTGAAGGTGCACACAAATTGGAGCCGAGGAAAAAAATGCCCGCCGAAAAATGTAAAAATTCGCAAACAGGATGAAAACGAGGCCCCACAATGCCAGGCATGCAGAACTAAGAAAATACACGACTCCAAAGACAGTAACACACGAACGCCGGGCACGCAGGACTTTAAAAATAAAACCAACATGGTGCTCAGAGGAGCAAAAACCCTCACATTGTGTGGCAAACAGCATTGCCAACCTTACAATTTTCTTCCCATCATTTTTGATAAGCAATTTCCTAGTTACCTCTACTTTTCAATTCCACCAACCTTTGAATCCTCACTGTGTTAGTTTAATTTGTTTGTTTGTGATCTGTTCAAATTATGCCAAGCACTACATTGTAAACATGGGACTTCACCGATCCTTTAAGTGGTTTCCACTTATTGCCAACAAGGCACACCAAAAAGCCAGGATTTGAGGATGAAGCTACTTGAGCAAGGGTAGCTTAAAGCAACATAGAAAAGGTAATATTTATTGAAGAAATGTAAAGTATGCTTAAGATGAACATAACAAAATATTACATACAATAGCAATTAAGTGGAAGTGCTTTCAAAACAAA
Organism: Discoglossus pictus; assembly: GCA_027410445.1. Lineage (NCBI taxonomy): Eukaryota > Metazoa > Chordata > Amphibia > Anura > Alytidae > Discoglossus > Discoglossus pictus. The sequence goes on along the minus strand of CM050164.1, from coordinate 335,164,678 downwards.
ACTTGGATATTTCATGTTATCTGCCCACCATTACCCTAACAACAAAGTGGCATGCAGATAAAGGAAATGTCCTCAAACTCATTTTATGTATAAATTAAATGAAAGATCCACCCTTTTAGGCTATTGACGTAACATCAATTAAAAGGGACAAGGAATGCAAACTTTTCTATCGCACATTTAAAAGATGTTTTAAGGTGTTTAAATTGATTGGAAACTAACTGGAAATACCCGTGTGAGCAGAGAGAGTGCACAACTCTAGACTTAGAAACCTAGACTTATGACTCATACAGTCAAAAACATTACCTCCATTACACTTTAATTAAGATTAGGAGAGGGGCTGATGAAGATAAACATGTCCAGTTGTTATGTTAAAAATGGGAGGTAGTGACAGATGTTTAACAACTAGAGATATTTTTTTCAATTAATCTCCTCTGCAAATCCTAATTAACTACTCTCGACAATGCCAGTTATGTTTCTGTTCCTGTTCACTCTTCTCTGCTACATGGGATCTTTTAGGTGTCAATTTAATCAAAGTAATCAAGACACTGGATGCTCCCAGATAATAACCTACTGAGGAAACTTGGGGACTACTGTCTTACAGAAATGTATCAGCTTTAAAAGGGACATGCATTGTTTCTGGATTTCATTTGGGATATAATATACAGATGTATCCATTTACTTGTAGCTCATGCAGCGGATGAACAGACACAGACTGTGAAGTGTAGCGTTTCAAATTAGCCTGTCCCTGACCTCTCTCTAAGGTGCATGTTGCAGAATGCTGCCATTGGCTGGTTGCTGAGACAGAGCACACCTTATACTTAAAAGTAAAACGGTCTTCATGAGCTGCAAAGTTATCAACTATTTGTTGAATTTTAGGCAAAAACAACAGAGCTGTTAAGGAGTTCCTAAAAAAATACAGTACACACATAGATACAGAAGTATATTATATTCCTAGTGATATCCAGAAATATTCCATGGTACTCTATAACACAAGCAGATGGGAACATGTGATGAACCCTGTCCTATCCCCTGCGTGCTATATTTACCTGTCCCATACAGAGTGCCTGTGTAACATCCCATATAACATAGACTTCCCCAGACATGAGTGTATTACACCTCCCATCACCATACTGTCACCCATATAACATAGATTCCCCCAAACCTGAGTGTATTACGCCTCCCATAGTCATACTGTCACCCATATAACATAGATTCCCCCAAACCTGAGTGTATTACACCTCCCATCGTCATACTGTCACCCATATAACAGATTCCCCCAAACACGAGTGTATTACACCTCCCATCACCATACTGTCACCCATATAACATAGATTCCCCCAAACACGAGTGTATTACACCTCCCATCGTCATACTGTCACCCATATAACAGATTCCCCCAAACTAGAGTGTATTACACCTCCCATCACCATACTGTCACCCATATAAAATAGATTCCCCCAAACCTGAGTGTATTACACCTCCCATCGTCATACTGTCACCCATATAACAGATTCCCCCAAACACGAGTGTATTACACCTCCCATCACCATACTGTCACCCATATAACATAGATTCCCCCAAACCTGAGTGTATTACACCTCCCATCGTCATACTGTCACCCATATAACAGATTCCCCCAAACACGAGTGTATTACACCTCCCATCACCATACTGTCACCCATATAACATAGATTCCCCCAAACCTGAGTGTATTACACCTCCCATCGTCATACTGTCACCCATATAACAGATTCCCCCAAACCTGAGTGTATTACACCTTCCATCACCATACTGTCACCCATATAACATAGATCCCCCCAAACCTGTGTGTATTACACCTCCCATCACCATATTGTCCCCCATAAAACATAGACCCCCCCCAAACCTGAATGTATTACACCTCCCATCGTCATACTGTCACCCATATAACAGATCCCCCCAAACCTGTGTGTATTACACCTCCCATCACCATATTGTCCCCCATAAAACATAGATCCCCCCAAACCTGAGTGTATTACACCTCCCATCACCATACTGTCACCCATATAACATAGATTCCCCCAAACCTGAGTGTATTACACCTCCCATCACCATACTGTCACCCATATAACATAGATTCCCCCAAACCTGAGTGTATTACACCTCCCATCGTCATACTGTCACCCATATAACAGATTCCCCCAAACCTGAGTGTATTACACCTTCCATCACCATACTGTCACCCATATAACATAGATCCCCCCAAACCTGTGTGTATTACACCTCCCATCACCATATTGTCCCCCATAAAACATAGACCCCCCCCAAACCTGAATGTATTACACCTCCCATCGTCATACTGTCACCCATATAACAGATCCCCCCAAACCTGTGTGTATTTCACCTCCCATCACCATATTGTCCCCCATAAAACATAGATCCCCCCCAAACCTGAGTGTATTACACCTTCCATCGTCATACTGTCACCCATATAACAGATTCCCCCAAACCTGAGTGTATTACACCTTCCATCACCATACTGTCACCCATATAACATAGATCCCCCCAAACCTGTGTGTATTACACCTCCCATCACCATATTGTCCCCCATAAAACATAGATTCCCCCAAACCTGAGTGTATTACACCTCCCATCACCATATTGTCCCCCATAAAACATAGACCCCCCCCCAAACCTGAGTGTATTACGCCTCCCATCGTCATACTGTCACCCATATAACATAGATTCCCCCAAACCTGAGTGTATTACACCTTCCATCACCATACTGTCACCCATATAACATATACCCCCCCAAACCTGAATGTATTACACCTCCCATCACCATACTGCCCCCCATACATGAATGTATTACACCCAACACCCTCCCCACGCGGTCACCATCTATATCACACATTTATGTGCTCACATGGGCTCCAGAGTCTTGGACAGCCAGTGTCTGAGCGCCTCGAAGTCCTCTATGATCATGTTTGTGTATCTCCAATGTTTGAGAAGCAGCTGCAAACACCCGCAGGCCCCGCGTCTTCTCCTCGCCTCGTGTCACTTCTCCTACTTATATGTAAATAATCTATATTGTCTTCTTAAATTTGTATTTCCTTGTTGTAAAAATCCCTGCACCGCTTAAAATAGAAATAATAATAATAATACTTTCAATCGCAGGACCCACCGCGCTAAGATGGCGGCCACCAGCAAGCGCGACACTTCCAAACACGTAATACGTCAGCACGTCGTAAAAGCAGACCGCCGTGCTCTGGCTCAGGAAGATGAGGTCAGTCCAACTGTAAGCAGGACACGCCCCCTTGTGTTTACCTGTGCTGACTGAAGCTTTGTGTGAAGACATGATGTATCAGTTATACACTGACTGATGGCGCAGCACATTACACAGTCCAATCACATTATACCACTACAATTGGCTACAAACTATTATTTCACATACGTTGTTACTGTATGGAATCAGTGTCTATTTACAACACGAATTAACATTTATTCATTAGAAAAGCATAATATATAGTGTACAGTGTGTTATCATCTGGGTCTGTACACTTGGACAATTTTTAATTGTCTTTGAGATTAAACCAACGCCATGTTTAAGTGACAGGGTCACTGTAACTATTAAATGGTGTGACTATATCAATGACATTAGTATAGGTGCATTGGCCACTTGCTAATATATTTTTGAAAGTGGCAGCTTGTTATAACCACAGATATGTGTCCCTTATACATTAAAGGTTCACTTTAATAATCCAGCTTTCCTGTTATCCACCCGCCGGCACAGCCAACTTTGTAGAATTTGTTCTTAGGTTTAGAATTAGAGTTTGGGTTTAGGTTAGTGGCTGATAACACATAGTAAAATATGTTATTGTTATCAGCCTCTACCCTAACCCTAAACTGGAACCTTAAGAACAAATTCATTTAACTAATTCAACAAAGTCAGTGGTGCATCCACCTGCTGGGCGTTGCACACTGAATCGCTTATGGGTGGATGACAGGAAAGGTCCCATTTAACTCATCAGTTTATTATGATTAAAAAAGTCACAAGAAATAAAAAAGGAATACTATAACAATCGTCTTCCCACCGTCTTTGGAAAAGAGCTCCTTCCATCATGGTAATGTGCGCACCAGACTTTGCTTTGGGCCTCTGTAGTGCTCACAATGATAACATTAAAATGTTGAAGCAACTTTCATCCTGGGAGAGGCATACACATCCTGCTGGGCCATGTTCAGGGCCTTGACTCAACATTCAAAGCTGTTTTAGGTGTTGAAAATTAAATTGCTAAAATTGCTTATGACACAAGTCCTAAAACAGACTTCAAGATATTTTGATAACATTGAAACCCTAAAACAGATTGTAAGTACTTTTGCTGTCCTACAAATGCTGAAGTAGATTGCAAGCCAAATTAAATTAAACCAAATAAAGCTAGATGACAAATACTCTAACCATAATGCAAAGCCTAAAAAATGATTCAAGCTACTTTAACGTATTGCATGGCCTAAAATAGATTGTAAGTTCCTTTAATGTGCAACGGGATAAAAAACCACAGTAGACTAAGTTGCCATACTGCAAATCAGAACACAACCTCTTTTGCCATTTTGTAAGACATCATATATATACAGTGGATATAAAAAGTCTACACACCCCTATTAAAATGTCAGGTTTCTGTGCTGTAAAAAATGAGAGAAAGATAAATCATTTCAGAACTTATGCAACCATATTATTTTATTTTTATATTTTCTCTTCCCTCTACCTAAAAGATTTCAGTTTGTTTTTCAATTGAGTTGTACAGTTTATAGGTCACATTAAAGGTGGAAAAAGTTCTGAAATGATTTATCTTTGTCTCATTTTTTTACAGCACAGAAACCTGACATTTTAACAGGGGTGTGTAGACTTTTTATATCCACTGTAGTTGTGAGCATGCAAGCTGTTGCTAACGCTTGCAGGCTCGCACAGCGAGCCTGCAGCCCTTCGCAAAGCAAGAGCCGCAGTTGCTGGCAAGGAGCGCCAAAGGCGCTCCTTGCCAGCAACTGCGGACCTCACCACATTTACGTAGTTACGAAAGCAAAATACGAGACACGTTACGACCTCGCAAAAATCGTCCGAAACGCGCACGTGAAAACATGGAAAACACAATAAATACACACAACATATACATAAAAAGCTTACCTACAGCAAGGGGGGGGGGGGGGCACCCAGGACCTAGAAAACTTAAGTTACACCTCAATTTAACTGCAAATAAAAGAGTTTAGACACTCAAGAATCCCCTAAGCGAGAAAAAAAATGTCCGCCTAAAAAAAAAAAAAAACGAGGCTACAGCAGTCTAAAGATGCAAAACACCACCAAACACCTACGGATTTTCCCGAAAAAGACGTACGAGATCCAAAAACAAGGACGCAACCCGCACAACCCCAAAAACATTAAAAACACAATAAATACACACAACAAACACATAAAAAGCTTACCCACAGCAAGGGGGTGCACCCAGGACCTCTGCAAGTGAAGTTACACCAAGATTTAACTCAAAATTTCGGAGTTTAGACACCCGAAAATCACCTAAGCGAGAGAAAAAATGGCCGCTGAACAAAAAAAAACGAGGCTAAAGGCCCCTAAACACGCAAAACACCACCAAACAGCTACGGATATTCCGAAAAAGTCGGACGACATCCGAAACGAAGGACGCTAAATTAGCCACAGCCACATACCACACATTAGGTGCCATTTTAGAACAATAACTTATACAATCCGGAAGTACACAGCTACACTAACGGATTTGCCTCGCGCACGCACTCTATTACACTGCACACATTCTTGACGCTTACACAGCAGCTCCACCGCACTCATGATGCAGCAACATCAAAACAGATTGGCAGCTCTTCAACACAATGCTTCCTGCATATATTACTTCACAATAGGTAAAGTATATTAATTTCTTATTTTATTAATTATTCATTGCCAAAACACCAACACTGCTCATAGCACACCAACAACCAAGAGCCTCGCAATGAGCTCCGAAGGCGCTGATTGCGAGCCACGCGATGAGCGCCGAAGGATCTTAAAACACCAACAAAATTAATTTTGCACCCAAACAACATTACCTGCTTTACAATCTTATTGCCGTCATTATTTGACAGGCAAGTCGCTAGTATCTATATATAGGAGGAGAACGAGATAGATAAGGAATTAGGATGAGCAGAGGCAAAGGATGAGTAACAGAGACAAAATGGGGTGAGTAATGGAGATGAAAGAAAGAAGGGTGTGATAGAAAGTGATAGGGAGAGGAGAAAGATGGATGAGGAGAGGAGAGACAGGAAAGGGAGGACGAGGAGGGTTGAAAGGTGAGGACAAAGAAATGAAGGGATTGGAAGAGGAGACTGAGGAGAAGAGTGTGAGAGAGGAGAAGAGTGAGATAGAGATAGAAAGAAGGAATTGATGAGAGATGGGGAAGGGGAGAGAAAAAAGTGTGATAAAGAGGAGCAAAAGAGAAGGATGATGAAGGGGGAGAGAGAAGCATGTGAGGGTCAGCAAGAAGCATGAGAAGTGGGAGGAGAGAGGGAGAATAATGAAAGAATTTCAGGAGAAGAAATAACAGTGAAGAGAGAGGGAGTGGATAAGGAGAGAAGTAGCGCAGACAGAAGGAGGGGTGAGATAGGGATAAGAGAAGATGGAGACAAGCAGAGAAGGGGAAGAGGAGATGATAGGGGAGAGAGAGATTGGCGATATAGAGAGATAGTAGAAAAGAGAAATAAATGGGAGATAAATGGTGAAGTTGGTGTAGTTCCTGCATAGTTAACTGAAGATAAAGGGATATAAGGAGTATTAATTAGTCCTAGATGGAAAACGTTGGGTGGTGGGAGGAAGGTGTCCTTGGGGTACTTGGGTACAAGTAGCCAATGATCCTGGAAGGAGTAGTTGGCTTTTAGGGTGGTAACCATGGGTTTGGGCTTTAGTTGTAGCCATAGGTCATGATGTTTTTGAGTTATGGGGAAGTAGCTAATGGTTCTAGGGGGTGGGGAAGGGAGTAGCAGGTTCAAACAGTTGGGGTATAACCAACATTGCTGGGGGTAGCTTGGAGAAGTCTGGAGGATAATTGATTATTGGATTGGTAATTTGTGGTGTGGGTATCTTGGTGTATTGGAGGTTATTGGTAGTAATGAAGGTCTTGGGGGAACATTTAACACTATTGATGATAGTTCCTGGGAAGTAATAAGAGATTTGGGGAAATTGTGGAGTTTTGGGGAAATTGTGCAACTGCAGGTGTTTCCACTACATGGCTGCACACACAAACAGTTCCTTCTAAGAGATAAAGTGTGCAGCCAATATGCTCCTCAGCTACTAAGTTGGATAAAGCTTTGTTATTTTTAATGACTCACTTTGGTGACACTAAGGCCCCACTAATAAACTCTGATTGGTCCAAGGGACCATTTCCCTGCTGTCCCCTTGCCATGCCCACTCCTGCAAATGGGTATATGTAGCTCTGCATTTTTTCAAGAAATACTATCCACAGCATTGAACAGGTTCAAAAATCAATGTTCAAATATCACACTAGGGTATTGTAACAAACTTTTACACTAGGCCCCAGCATTTTACGCCATTAATTAAAATATAAGAAGAGCACAAAACACTATAGTGAAGTCTATTAAACACTGCAATTTCTGCATCCAACAAATGGCCCAAGGTTGCACAGATAAGAAAAGTGCCCATGCCATTTTGTAATAAAGAAAACTATTATTTAAAAATGTTATTGTGTTACTTTCTGTAAAAAAAATGCCTATTTTATCGTTATAATTACTAAATACTGGTCATTATATTGGTCTACCATACCCTTACTAGCTGCAACTGTAAAATATGGGAAGCCTCTGAATCTGTATTTATAATAGTATTTAACATATTTTGGCATCTTAATATGAAGTTATCTTTATCCATTTTAGTTTAGTTTAGAAGCATTTGTTTCAAAGTAATGCCAAGTCAGTATGTAATATTAGAGAGACATACAGGGACAGATAGATAGAGAGAAATGAGGGAACATATAGGCCCCATGCTAATCGAGCAGTGTTATTTGCAGTATACCCATAAATCGGCTACAGGAGCATTTTTTGCCTATGTTACAGGTTTATGTTAATCTTTTCACTCTAAATATTATGGCACTCAGCCCACATCTGTAAATCCTGCTTTAATCCGCAAGAGATTTCAGTGTAGGAAATATTTGTTCACACATTATATTACACCAAACAAACCTTTACGGATGAGAAACGGCTCTAGGAACCAATAGAAAATGAGAACGATTATGTTGGCGCGTTATAAATAAAGGATAATAATAATAATGAGTGAGAACAAGTGCCGTAACTGCGGCAAGGAACATATATTTATTTATTTATATTTTTTGACATTTAATAGATGTAACAATTGTATTTATAGAGTCAATATATAAAATTACCTTATATACTCGAGTATAAGCCGAGGTTTTCAGCCCTTTTTTTAAGGCTAAAAAGGGCCCCCTCGGCTTATACTCGAGTCACTCCCCCCCCCCCCCCCATCTCTCTAACCCCCCCGTCTCTCTAACCCCCCCTTGTGTCTCTCTACCCCCGTGTCTCTCTACCCCCCGTGTGTCTCTCTACCCTCCCCGTGTGTCTCTCTACCCCCCCGTGTGTCTCTCTACCCCCCTGTGTGTCTCTCTACCCCCCCCGTGTGTCTCTCTACCCCTGTGTGTCTCTCTACCCCCCATGTCTCTCTAACCCCCGTGTCTCTTTCCCTCCCCCCTCCTCATCCTCCCCCCCCTGATTCTAATCCCCCCTCTCTCCCCTCACTTACCTGCTCCGGCCTCGGCTCCTTCCGGGTCTTGATGTGGCGCGCATGTGACGTCACATGCGCTCCACGTCATTAGCATATACAGGGTGCCGGTATATGCTAATGCCCCATCCTCAACCTCCCCATCCTCAACCTCCCTCCTCAACCTCAACCCCCCCACCCTCAACCCCCACCATCCTCAACCCCCCTCCTCATCCTCCCTTCTCATCCTCCCTTCTCAACCTCAACCTCCCTCCTCAAACCCCCTCCTCATCCTCCACCCCCTCCTCACCCTCAACCCCCTCCTAAACCTTCCTCCTTAACCTCCCTCCTTATCCTCAACCCCCCTCATTCTAAACTCCCCCCCTCCTCATTCTAAAACTTACCTGCTCCGGCCTCCGCTCCTTCCTGGTCTTGATGGGGCGTGCGTGTGACGTCACGGCATTAGCATATACCGGGTGCCGGCACCCGGTATATGCTAATGACGTGGCGCGCATGTGACGTCACATGCACGCCACATCAAGACCAGGAAGGAGCGGAGGCCGGAGCAGGTAAGTGAGGGGAGAGGGGGGTGGGGAGTTTAGAATGAGGAGAGAGGTTGAGGATGGGGGAGTTGAGGTTGAAAGGAGGGTTGAGGATGGGGGGGTTGAGGTTGAGGAGGGTGCCTGAGGATGAGGAGGGTGCCTGAGGATGAGGAGGGGGTTGAGGATGGAGGTTGAGGATGGGGAGGTTGAGGATGGGGCATTAGCATATACCGGCACCCGGTATATGGTAATGACGTGGCGCTCATGTGACGTCACATGCGCGCCACATCAAGACCAGGAAGGAGTGGAGGCCAGAGCATGTAAGTGAGGGGAGGGGGGGGGGTTTAGAATGAGGGGGGTTGAGGAGGGAGGATTAGGCGGGGGTTGAGGATGGGGGGGTTGAGGTTGAGAAGGGAGTTGAGGTTGAGGAGGGGGCCTGAGGATGAGGAGGGGGGCTGAGTATGAGGAGGGAGGTTGAGGATGAGGAGGGGGGTTGAGGAGGGAGGTTGAGGATGAGGGGGTTGAGGTTGAGGAGGGAGGTTGAGGATGGGGGGGTTGAGGTTGAGGAGGGAGGTTGAGGATGGGGGGGTTGAGGTTGAGGATGGGGAGGTTGAGGATGGGGGGGTTGAGGTTTCAGGAGGGAGGTTGAGGAGGGAGGTTGAGGATGGGGGGTTGAGGTTGAGGATGGGGGGGTTGAGGATGAGGAGGGAGGTTGAGGATGAGGAGGGAGGTTGAGGAGGGGGTTGAGGATGAGGAGGGGGGTTGAGGTTGAGGAGGGAGGTTGAGGAGGGGGTTGAGGATGAGGAGGGGGTTGAGTATGGGGGGGTTGAGGATGGGGGGTTGAGGATGAGGGGGTTGACAAGGGAAGGTTGAGGATGAGGCGGGATGATGAGGAGGGAGGTTGATGAGGAGAAGGGGGGAAGAGACACAGGGAAGGGAGAGGGGAGAAGAGACACGGGAGAGAGAGGGGGACACAGAAGGCACAAAAGGGACACAGGGGGCAGCACATTTCACACCCTCGGCTTATACTCGGGTCACTCATTTTTCCCAGTATTTTGTGGTAAAATAGGTGCCTTGGCTTATACTCGGGTCGGCTTATACTCGAGTATATACGGTATGTTATATTGTGTTTATGTATAATGTATATATAAAGAGAATGCTTTATATAATGTATTAACCCCTTGAGTACTGGGTTGTGTGTTACCCTTGATGTTGTATAATAAAACAGACATAATAATATCATATATTTTTTAATGACTGTTAAGTTTATATGTTATAATTTTATAATTTATAGTTTTTTTGTTCTATACTGTCTTTTTAACTACTGCTATGGCACTCAGCAATCGTTTTAAAACAATTTGCGAATGGTCTTTGGTACCCGTAATATATTCTTCCATTTTTTGTAGGGCCTCATTCTAATGATCCTGGAGGATCCTCATGGCACTTATTGTGTTAATAATAGGGTTCTCATTGTCCTATGAGGGTCTTCATAGACCCTTATGGGACTGATTGGGTTACATAGAGGCTTACGGGGGTCTTTATGGACCCCCATAAGTGGTGGGGTTAGATGAAGTCTTATGGGGTCTGTATAGATCCCCATAAGTGATGGGGTTAAATAGGCTTAGATGTGGTTAAATATGCCTAGTTAGTGTTATTAGGTCAATATAGTGTTAAATAGGCCCAGTTATGGTTACATAAGCCAGTTAGGGTTAGATAAGCCCAGTTAAGGTAAAATAGGCCCAGTTAGGGTTATTATGTCCAAATAGGTTTAAATAGGCCCAGTTGTAGTTATTAGGTCCGGTTAGGGTTAAATAGACCCAGTTAGGGTTAGATAGGCCCAGTTAGGGTTAAATAGGTCTAGAAGATGTTAAATAGGCCCAGTTAGGGTTATTAGGTCCAGTTAGGGTTATTAGGACCAGATAGGGTTAGATAGACCCAGTTAGTGTTAAATAGGTATTAAAGGGGTTAAATTGGCCCAGTTGGGGTTATTAGGTCCAGTTAGGGTTAAATAGATCTAGAAGGTGTTAAATAGGCCTAGTTATGTTTAAATAGGTCTAGAGGGGTTAAATAGGCCCAGTTAGGGTTAGATAGGCCCATTATGGGTTGAATAGGTTTAAGTATTGGTTAGTGGGGTATAGTTAAAGTTAAGAGGTTAATTGGGGTACAGTTAGGGTTAATTAGGGCTAGTTAGGGTTGAATAGGGTTAAGTATGGGTTAATGGGGTATAGTTAGGGTTAATGGGGTATAGTTAGGGTTAATAGTGTAGTTTAGTGCTTAGACTTTGTCACGAGGGTTCTGGAGGACCCTCATGGCTCTTATAGGGTTAACCTAGGGATTAATTGTGTCCTATAGGGGTCTATATAGACCCCTATTGGACTGAGGGGGTTCATTTTAGTCTCATGGGGGTCTATATTGACGGGGTTAATTTTAGGTGGCAGGGGTTACTTATAGTACCCCCGCGGCAGGGGTTAATAGTTTTATTAATTGCGGGTCCTTTCAGGACCTGCGCGGGGTGGAAATTACATTTTTTAATGGAACAGGGCCCCGATGGAGACCCCCACTGCAAAGGTTAATGTTGGGACCCTCCAGGGGTCCCCGCAGTATGGGGGGGTTAATGTTAGTTTCCACTTTGGCACTTACAGTACTTCTGTGGCTTGGGGTAACCATTAGTTTGCCGCGGGCCCTTAAGGAGCCGCTGCAGTGCTTGGATGACCTCCAAGGCAGCAACTCGATCTTCAAGCCTGGCGGACTGCGGCCACAAATGACAGTATTGGTTAGCGGCGATGGACCAACTAGCCAATGTACTACATGTCATCCTCATGTCCCCCAATGTGTCCCCCATAATTTATAGTGTTTTAGTTTGGCGGGCTTGAACTCTGATCTGTGGGCTAACGCCCGCTATCAGTTACAAGCCCACCAAAGCCCTGCCATAGGAAGGGTGTGCTGCGGCCCCTTTCATTTGAATAGCAAAGTAGCTAAGGGGCCGCAGCACCCAGTAAAGAATCACAGGGTTGCAGCCGTTTTGCGGCCATCATTTGAATGAGGCACATAGTGGTTTGCTATAAAAGTCTAACGGAGTAACTCGTAATCTTACGCAGTGCAAAAATCTGTGGAAACTTTGCCATAATTTTCGGCTACAGCTTGCTGCAGTGGCTTGTACCAGTTATCTCACAATGTTTCAGGGATGAGTGATTAACATAGCTAGGTACTTTTACTTTGTTCTTAAACCTGCTGTAATTTTGCGATATAGGGATTATCATAGAGTTCATAGACGGCAGGCAAACACACTGAGTGCCCTGAAGAATTGTGCGCCTTCTAGTTTCCCCTGACACCTTTACACAAGAGACTCTCATTTTCCCTGTGCCAGATCATAGGGGAGAATGCAGGGATACCTTACTAGATGCCAAATAAATGAAACAGATCTTATAGCATATAAGGAAGAAAGACATTTTTTAATCAGCAAATATGTGAAAAATATATATCAATGACAATGTGATTATTTGTTGTCCAGTCCTTCAGTCGTGTCCGACTCTCCGTGACCCTATGGACACAGTACGCCAGACACATCTTGTGTTTGGTTGTGCCTATCCATAAGGTTTTATTTGCAAAGATACTGGATTGGGTTGCCAGTCCATTCTCCAGTGGACTGCTGTGCTATGACTAGCCCATCTTGGGTGACCCTACATGGTTTAGATCACAGCTTCATTGGAGTACACAAGCCCCTTCACCACAACAAGGTAGCAATCCGAAAGGGGTGATTATTAATTTGGCAATAATTGTTGACAATCACAATGAAGCAGAGAATAATGGCATTGGAGACCCCACACATATGTCTTTAGTGTTGGAGCACATGTTCATGGAGTGGGCCTGTGTTAGATAAGTGGTAGCCTTGTTGAAGAGCTAACCGATTGGGCTAAATTATTTTTTTTTTAAACTTGCTGACTTTACAAGATAAATACAGAATGTTACAATGATATTTGGTTACAAAGATTATTAAATAGATTTGATTAGACTATACAATGTGTATTTTTTATTTCTACATCAAGAGCAGAGAGAGACTAGTAACTGTAAACCGTATTTCATATTATAAATGTTGAAATTATAGTTTTGTGTATAACCATATTCTGTCTTTTCTTTCACCAACTCACAACCGCGACTGAGAAGAGTGGGAAGTATCTGAGCAGTGAGGGGAAAAATGTCCATGCTGGTGACACAAGAAAGTGCAAATAAAATTATTTTTCTGGGATCCATTAACAGCCAGCCTGCCTGGGGATTAAAAAGACATCCACGCCCAAGAAACAAATAGTATGATCCCAAAAGCCTCAGAGACAAGGGAGAACAAACTGCCCATACTACCCCAAATGATGCTCTGCAGATGCATCTGAAACTTGGACTATTTCCTGCTCATATGGCCACAGCATTGGAGGATTCATTACATTTCTCAGAACACAACGTTAGAGCAATGATTTTGACACATTCTTCTATTCCTCTCTCCTTTCAAGAGTTGGGGGTTGTGTGAGAGAGAAACATTCTCCTTTTTCCCAACCTTTTTACACGGTAGGTCAAATGTTTAAGTTAATTTAGGGATACAGTACATTAAAAAGACGGCTCCTATCATTTGCTATGACATATGCACTCACTTGGAATAGTGGGGGAGACCTGAGTGACAAAACCATTCCTCCTTTATTAGAACTAAACCTTTAGAACAATGACATCAACACACCATAATTCCACCACCACCGTACTGAAGAAAAGTAAATAATGTTACTTATGTAATGATTATTTTATATCTGTATATGCTCATATTTCCAGCATGGCCCTAGACCACATGGGTTTTGCAAGTGAGTTCTGTACTCCTGTTCATACAATATAAGATGTGTCACGTATAAGAGGAGAGAATGTGATGGTGGAGGAGAGAAATAAATGTGAATGCGTGTTTGTGAGATAAAAAATGAATGGTGATGTATTGGCATGTAGCTGAAGAAGTGAAGGAGAGCAGGGAATAACAAATAGAAAGTGTCAATGAATATGTAATGGGGTATGTGAAGATAGAAAGAGAAGAGATGAAGGTTATGGGGTTATATTTAGAGGGTGTTGAGAATTGGAAAAGAAGAGACAAAGAAAGCAAGATAGGGGTTAATTGAGTAGAGTTTAGGGGAGCAAGGAAAGAAGGCATGGACAGAGGTTTGTGTTAAAGGAAATAGAGGAAGAGAGTAAAAATAGGAAGAATGGAGATATAATGGGGTATTGTGAGACAGTGTGATAATATGGCGATAAAGAGGGTTATTAGACTTGGGAGGATGGGGAATGACATACAGATAGGCATGTGGGAGGAAAAGGGCATGAGACGAGATAGAGAGGGGGTGGCAACAGATGGCAATGGGAGGGGGTATATCCAGAAAATATAGTAGTATTCAGTGTTTCAGTAATGGTTTCTTAGTAGACTGAAATGCCGATTATTACTTAATATATAATTTTTTAGTTTATTTATAAACTACAGTACCAGGTTTGAATTACAATAAAAATACCATGCACCACTAAAGATTTTCATTGTTATGCAACATCAGAAGAAGGTCAATTAAACTGGATTCAGATACCACTTCTGGTGTCTTACATAAAAGCTCAGCAACCATAATTATAAAGAGCTGGAGAAAAAGAAGCCTCACCTGTAGCTAGGATTTTATATAAAGTCTTTACACAACAGATGACATAGCAGCCTGTGTGAAAAGGCATCTGTTAGGAAAGGAGTTCACAATGGGAAGAAAATTGGACATTATCAATATGTTTGTTGAGGTTTCTGATTTTTCTTTGGAGTAGGTTGGGAGAATAGAAGGAGGGTCAGTGGGTTATGAAGACTTTGGTTGTAGTAAGTTTCACAGATAAAGATCTACATGTACAAGAAAAGATGAAATCTGCCATCATGTGGAAAGCAATGGTAATGCTCCTAGTGTGTAAGGATTAAGACATACAATTATAAAATGGACAATATAGCATGTTAAACAGCATGTTGGGCATCAGGAGGGCAGGTATGAAATGTTAGCTTCATACTGAAATTCATGCTGCAGCTCTCCTCTTCAGAGGCAGGCCGAATTGTGACCATGTATTAATCGGCATACTGGAAAATATAGGTACAACAATACTTAATTTGAAAAACTGATACAAAAGGAGTTGATGACCCTGTCCTTGAGCTAATAATCATACAGTGGATATATAAAGTCTACACACCCCTGGTAAAATGTCAGGTTTCTGTGCTGTAAAAAAATCATTTCAGAACTTTTTCCACCTTTAATGTGACCTATAAACTGTACAACTCAATTGAAAAACAAACTGAAATCTTTTAGGTGGAGAAAAAAAATAATAATAATAATGTGGTTGCATAAGTCTGCACATCCTCTTATAACTGTGGATGTAGCTGTGTACAGAATTAAGAAACCACATTCCAAATCGTGTTAAATAGGAGTCAGCATACACCTGCCATCATTTGAAGTGCCTCTGATTAACCCCAAATAAGGTTCAGCTGCTCTAGTTGGTCTTTCCTGAAATTTTCTTAGTCGCATCCCACAGCAAAAGCCATGGTCCACAGAGAGCTTCCAAAGCATCAGAGGGATCTCATTGTTAAAAGGTATCAGTCAGGAGAAGGGTACAAAAGAATATCCAAGGCATTAGATATACCATGGAACACAGTGAAGACAGTCATCATCAAGTGGAGAAAATAAGGCACAACAGTGACATTACCAAAAACTGGAGCTCCCTCCAAAATTTATGAAAAGACGAGAAGAAAACTGGTCTGGGAGGCTACCAAGAGGCCCACAGCAACATTAAAGGAGCTGCAGGAATATCTGGCAAGTACTGGCTGTGTGGTACATGTGACAACAATCTCCCGTATTCTTCATATGTCTGGGCTATGGGGTAGAGTGGAAAAACAAAAGCCTTTTCTTACGAAGAAAAACATCCAAGCCAGGCTACATTTTGCAAAAACACATCTGAAGTCTCCCAAATTCATGTGGGAAAAGGTGTTATGGTCTGATGAAACCAAGGTTGAACTTTTTGGCCATAATTCCAAAAGATATGTTTGGCGCAAAAACAACACTGCACATCACCAAAAGAACAGCATACCCACAGTGAAGCATGTTGGTGGCTGCATCATGCTTTGGGCTGTTTTTCTTCAGCTGGAACTGGGGCCTTAGTTAAGATAGAGGGAATTATGAACAGTTCCAAATACCAGTCAATATTGGCACAAAACCTTGAGGCTTCTGCTAGAAAGCTGAACATGAAGAGGAACTTCATCTTTCAGTATGACAACGACCCAAAGCATACATCCAAATCAACAAAGGAATGGCTTCACCAGAAGAAGATTAAAGTTCTGGAATGGCCCAGCCAGAGCCCAGACCTGAATCCGATTGAAAATCTGTGGGGTGATCTGAAGAGGGCTGTGCACAGGAGATGCCCTCGTAATCTGACAGATTTGGAGTGTTTTTGCAAAGAAGAGTGGGCAAATCTTGCCAAGTCAAAATGTGCCATGCTGATAGACTCATTCCCAAAAAAGACTGAGTGCTGTAATAAAATCAAAAGGTGCTTCAACAAAGTATTAGTTTAATGGTGTGCATACTTATGCAACCAGAGATTTCAGTTTGTTTTTCAATTGAGTTGTACAGTTCATAGGTCACATTAAAGGTCTGAAATGATTTATCTTTGTCTCATTTTTTTACAGCACAGAAACCCGACATTTTAACTGGGCTGTGTAGACTTTTTATATCCACTGTAAACATGGCACTTTTATGCAAAATGTTTTGCAAAAAAGAGCTCACAAATTTACAGTAAATGATTAATGAATAAAGGTGAATTAATTAAAAGGGAGAAACAAGGGCTTTGTTAGGTAATTGAAAAGAGAGTAGAATGCTCATTGGTAATGTATGTATTTGGATGTAGCAGCTGTGAAATATGGAGCTTATAGTGCAGAAACCTGCACTATAAAGTAACACCAATCATAGGTAGGTGGATGCGGACAGGGTAGGTGGGAGGGCATGTTAAATGTATTCAGAGTCAGAAAAGAAGTTGATGGTGTCTAGGTCTTGAGGTAAAAGAAACTGATGTGAATGAAAGCCATCAGGTGGTGAGTTATTAGCTTGATGATAAGGGGCTCAGGGTCACTGGCTGAGCATCTGCAGAAGTGGATGCCTCAGTCCTGGTGGTGAATGGTTCTGGATAGTTGTCAGTTAATGAGTGCTTCTGCTTAGCTGGATAATATAGGGCCCATGTGATATTGTCAGTATTATCACACATCTCATGCAATATGCACAACTACCTGTGCAACTTTATACTGTATATTCACATCAGATAGGTTCAAAGTTCAGCACAATACATTAAATTAGCAGTTATTAAGAGATTGTACAAAGATCTTGTCCTTCCTGTCTTCCTATTTTTTTTCCCTTTCAGATGATGTTAGCAGGTTGTATATCTTGGCGGATTGACAGAAAAAGCTGTACAGAGTGTTACAGGCTTAACAGGACAGGAATAAGGTATGGCTAGAACAGAATAATATAGAAAATGGTTACTAAACAGGAAAACACAATGCATATATAGTCCTCACAAAAAACAATCACACCTGGGCCTAGACCTCTGTGGTCATATGTTCCAAAATCAATTGGATGCCTCCCGAATACAAGCTCTCCTGTCAAGGCCATCCCAGTATACTTGGCAGGTGAATAGTTTGGCCTATGTCCATACTTTTCACTTCTTACATGTTCTTATAAGAGGCTCAAGAATAGTTTCCCAACACAGAGAAGGGACGATGTGTACCTTACACCCACAGATCATACTGCTTTCCCCCATGATTTCAATAATCATACATTCTTCCATGATTTCAATAATCATACATTCTTCCATGATTTCAATAATCATACATTCATCCATTTTTCAAGAGTTCAAATCCAGGTCAATTAATACAAATTCATCTCTGTACATTTAAGCTTTGAGATCAGACATTAATATATTACATTTAGCAATTAGTCCATGGGAATGAGCATATGTGACTGTGAATGCACTATAAAACTTATATTTGTCTAACAATTTGTACTTGTTATTTTTGTTTTATCCTTGGAACTAAATAAAAATGACCATTAAAAAGGAGAATACATTGGATTTGCATGCACACCTTTCATATAAGATGTAATTATCTCTGAGTCTTTTCTCTTCTTGGCTAAGAGTGAGTACAGAAATGAATACCGCTAAAATATAATCAGTGTGACAGTTACAGCCTCACTGGGATCTAAGCAACACCTAAATAATAATGCCTATATCTAAGTCAATTATTGAAAAATGTAAACAACTTTCCCACGTGATTTTTAAGTATCTAACTGGTAGTGCACTGTACCTTTGGCATTTCCATTGATCTTTGGTTCCCTGAAATAAAATAAATAACCCATAGCTTTGTATAATTTGGTGCCAGTTTCATTATGCTAGAATCAACTTTTAATGGGCTTAGATTTTTTGCCATCCCTTTACATAATTTATATTTGCCTGTGATTTCTATTACTCTACCTAAAATATACAGATTTACTATTGTTCACATACAACATACTTCTGAAATATCTCCTTCACTTGAAATGGATTGAGAAGGTAATAGGATTTTATTTTTGTTGGTGGCTTTGTGAAAGTTGGTAAATCATGCCCACCGACTTCTCAGATTGGTTTGACTTTCACTGTGACCGGCCATAATGGAGCAATATAGCCTGTGACTGGATATAAAATGTTAAGTTCCTAGGGACAAACTTCCCTTAATTGAAAGAGGACTCTTAGCACTGTCACTGAAACTCACTGGGGTTGTCAGATCACTGAAAATTTGTCTTTAGCACAGTAACAAAACGGATTTCGGATAGTGTTAGTTCACGGAATTAAAACAGTGACATTTTTAACTAATGCAGAATTATACATGTGTGTTATATTAAGTCGTTCAGTGACTCTCCATGACCCTATATAGCTATAGTGGTGCAAATTATTATTATCCTTTATTTGTAACATATTCTGTAGAGTTACACAGGGAAGTACAAAGCAAAATCTATTTTAACACATTGCAAAATAATGGAGGGCCCTGTCTTTGTGCTAAAAATCAAATGTACAGGGTTAATGTTTCTGACTCTCTGGAAAGTCGCCATTCCGGATCATTTTACGAAACACTGTATTCTGGCCTGGAATTGCCATTTGAAATTGGTTTCTGGGTAATTTATGAAGCTAATTACATGAATCCCATATAGCCACGTGTGTCTGGTGAATTCTGTATTTCTGGCAGTCTGAGAAGTCGCTGTTCCGGCTCTCTTTATGGAAAATCATATTCTGGCTTTAAGTTAATAAAGCATACTATCAAATGGGTTTTGGCTCTTAAATTTAGTTCTCAATTATATTTAACACGTCCCAATGGTTTAAGTTTGAATTCCTTTTAAAAAGAGTGCATTTTGGCCTGTTCCGATGATATTTTGTTTTTTAAAGGGTTAATATAGTATTATATTGCATTGTTTTAGGTTCTTAAATATTGTTCTCAATAGCATTTAACACATCCCAGTGATATTGCCATTGATTTATTTTATATAGGGACTGTTCTGTTCCGGCTTTTACACCGTCCCCAATTTTATAATGTGTAGCACTGAATAATTGGCTATTTTTATAACGCTGTAGAAATATTTGCAGCGTCAATATCAGTGTTAAAGTGTCTTTTATTTGATGGATGCCGAGTCCTCTAACACTGACCTGTCCTAATTAATACTGGCTATCAGGTTGAAGCACCTGAAGATGAGGGGTGGCATGTTAAATGTAAGTTTTCTCTATTTCAGGTCATTACATGTTCATTAAAACAAAAATGTTTACAGGCACTCTCAGATTGTGTGTTTCCCTTTATCCCTATAGCATACAAAAACACTACACTTAAGTTTTAGATTAGATAAGAGCTAAAATAAGTTAATAATTGTTTAATATTTATATATTACTAGCGACTTGCCTGTAAAAAATGACAGCATGATGGATTGTTTTAACAAAAATTCCCTCCCTCTCTCTCCCCCCCTCCTGTCTCTCTTTGCCCCCTCTCTCCCTCCCCTGTCTCTGTTTGCCCCGTCTCCCTCCCTGTCTGATTGCCCCCTCTCTCTCTTCTTCCCCCGCCGGATCCCCTCAGCCCCCCCTGTCTCTTTGCCCCTCTCTTCCTCCCTGTCTCTCTCCATCCCCAGGCTCTCTTTGCCCCGTCTCCCTCCCGTCTTTCTTTGCCCCCTCTCTCTCCAGTCTCTCTTAACACCCTCTCTCCCTCCCAGTCACTCTTAACACCCTCTCTCCCTCCCAGTCTCTCTTTACACCCTCCCTCTCGTCTCTCTTTGCCTCCTCTCTCCCTCCCCTGTCTCTTTGTCCCCTCTCTGCCTCTCCCTCTCCTGTCTCTCTTTGCCCCCTCTCCTGTCGTTCTGTGCCTCATCTCTTCCTCTCCTGTCTCTCGATGCCTCCTCTCTCCCTCCCCTGTCTCTCGTTGCCTCCTCTCTCCCTCGCCTGTATCTCTTTGCCCCTCTCTGTATTTACAGCAGTGGTTTGCAATGAAGCATATTGTTATAGGTCTCCAGCACCGTGTGCTTACTGACTGCAGTACCACTAGTGACTCCCCATGCGCTGCTCACACTGAGCTTTGCTCTATACCTCTACTATCCTCACAGCGCTACACACACACTAACAACCAATCAAACCACAAGGGGCGTGGCCTAAAGTACCGGTACATTTTACAGAGGTGCCTCGTGGCAGCTCCCCAAATTACCGCTAAGAATTCCAGTTCTCCTCACGTGACCATAGACTGGATGGCGAGTGCTGAGGAGCGTGTGAGTGACACTCCGGGCTGGGGTAATGGCACTGGGGACTGTTATTGTTACTGTAATTAGGCAGGAGGGAAGTATATCTATTATCTCTCTACCTATCTCTATCACCTCTCTATCACCTATCACACAGGGGCAGAGCACCATAGTTAGTATTTATATACTAGTAAATTGCCCATCATTTTACATTTTTCTCTACCACCCTTGTGTCTCTCCCCCCTTCCCTGTATCTCCCTCCTCTCCCGTGTCTCTCTCCCCTTCCCTCCACTGTGTCTCTCCCCCTCTCTTCCCTCCCCTGTGTCTCATTCTATCTCTCCCCTCCCCTGTGTGTCTTCCCCCTCCCTTGTGTCTCTTCCCCTTCCCTGTGTCTCTTCCCCCCTCCTCTCCCCTGTGTCTCTTTCCGCTTGTCCCCCTCCCCTGTGTCTCTTCCCCCTCCTCTGTGTCTCCCCCCTCTGCCCTCCCCTGTGTCTCCCCCTCCCCTGTGTCTCTGCCCCTCTCCTGTGTCTCTTCCCCACCTCTCCCCTCCCCTGTGTCTCTTCCCCCCTCTCCTGTGTCTCTTCCCCCCTCACCTGTGTTTCTTCCCCTCCCATGTGTCTCTCCCCTCCTGTGTGTCTCTTCCCCCTCTCCCCTCCCCTGTGTCTATTTCCCCTGTGTTTCTCCCCCCTCTCCCCTGTCTCTTCCCCCACCTGTCTCCTGTGTCTCCTACCCCTCTCCCCTCCCCTGTGTCTCTTCCCCCTCTCCCCTCCCCTGTGTCTATCCCCCACTCCCCTCCCCTGTGTCTTCCTCTCCTCTGTCCTGTGTCTTCCTCACCATCTCCTGTGTCTCCCTCCCCTCTCCCCTGTGTCTCTCTCCCCTCTCCCCTGTGTCTTCCTCCCCCTCTCCCCTGTGTCTTCCTCCCCCTCTCTCTTGTATCTTCCTCCCCCCTCTCCCATGTGTCTTCCTCTCCCCTGTGTCTCTCTCCCCTCTCCCCTGTGTCTTCCTCCCCCTCTCCCCTGTGTCTTCCTCCCCCTCTCTCTTGTATCTTCCTCCCCCTCTCTCCCATGTATCTTCCTCCCCCCTCTCCCATGTGTCTTCCTCTCCCCTGTGTCTTTCTCCCCCTCCTCCTCTGCAGCTTGCGTCCAACCCGCGCAATGCTGTATCTCTCTATTCTCTCTGTCTCTCTCTATTCTCCTCTCTCTCTGTGCCCTCTGTCCTCTGACTTCCACCTATCTCTGTCCAGTCTCTCTCCTCTCTATTTCTCTCCTCTCTCTTTGTCCCCTCTCTGTGCTCTCTCTGTCCTCTCAGTCTCATTCTCTCGCTCTTCCCTCTTCTCTCTTTTCTCTCTCTCTTTATTCTCCTCCTCTCTCTCTGTCCCTTCTCTCACCTCCCTCCTCTTTCACCTATTTCTGTCCCCTCTCTCTCTCTCCTCCATCTCTCTCTTTGAGGTCAACTTTTTTTATTGCACTCCTTTTATATCTTTTTCCATTTATTACTCTTACTTAGTGACTGATTCAGATTTTTTGTATGCCCTCTTTTTTTAATCCTGAAGGCGCTTACTGCGCTGGTGGAGATGAGTGCCGTAGGCGCTCATCCCTACGACCCCGCCTGACTTTGGCAGGGAGCGCCAAAGGCGCTCACTGCGCTGGTGACCCCCTGGCAACTTTGCATGCATTTTGCATCATACCTACTCTTTGCGGGACTACAGAACAACAGAAAACTCGGCCCGTAACACTTTGAAAAGGAAACCGCCACTTAGAGAAAAAAAATACAAAGTTAACGACCGAACCGCTCACATCCAAAAACTTGAAAAATACAAAACATCACACACAGCACGGGGGGACAGCCAGGACGTCTGGGAGTGAGGTTGCACGCAAATTTAAGTTGAATTTGCAGAGTTTCGCCACTTGAAAATTGCCTAAGTGAGAGAAAAAACGGCAGCTGAAAAAAACGAAAACGATGCTACACAAACCCTAAACACGCAAAACACTGCCAGGCACATACGACTTTTAGCCAGGAACGTACGAGGTACAAAATACACTATTAGGAAGGACGGAAAATGCTCGAGACCTGCGTAACACATACACACTCACCACCATTTTACACCACTAACTTAAAAATAATAACATTACCATTCTAAAATACTGCATTACAAAACTAAACAAACGGTTTAGCCTTGCGCACGCACCCTATTTACACTGCACACTTGCCACATTGCTGACACTTTCTCCTCAGATCACCAACAGTCCAAATGTACATTGTATGCTGCAGGAAAAACAACAGGGATTGTTAGCTCTTCAGCATATTCATTCCTGGATATATTCATTACAAAAAGGTAAAGTATATTAATTTATTGTTTAATTAATTAATTATTATAAAAAATATATTTATATAAAAAAAAAACAGAGCAGAGGAGAGATTTGATTTGCCAAAGGCGCTCAGCAAGGACCTCACAATGAGCGCCAAGGGTGCTCAGAGGAGCAAAAGTACGCAAGGGGAGAGGCTCGCAATTAGCGCCAAAGGCGCTCAGCGAGAGGCTCGCAATGAGCGCCGAAGGTACTCAGAGGACTAAAAGCCTTACATTGTGTGCCAAACATTACCTGCCTTACAATTTTATTGCTAGTGGGAACTATAAAATATATTTAAATGGAAAAGTGTTTACACTGGTTCTTTAATTACAAAGTCAACTATAATAATTCTGTTAAGTGTGTACTCACTTACCACTACTTCCTAAGTCTGTACAGAGCTGCATACAAGCACAGGAGAGGGTGGGGAAGAGACCCAGGGGAGGGGGGGGGAGAGACAAAGGGGGGGGGGGGGAGACAGGGGAGGGGAGAGGGAGAAAAAGACACAGAGGAGGGAAGGAGGGGAGATATACAGGAGATGGAATGGACAAAGACACAGGGGAGAGGGAGAAAATGGAAGGGGGAAGAGACACAGGGGAGGGAAGGGGGAAGAGACACAGGGGAGGCAATGGGAAGAGACACAGGGGAGGGAAGGGGTAAGAGACACAGGGGAGGGAAGGGGGAAGAGACACAGGGGAGGGAAGGGGGAAGAGACACAGGGGAGGAAAGGGAGGAGAGACACGGGAGGGGGGAGGGAAGGGGGGGGGGAGAGGAGAGAAAAATTACACCGTCATTTTTGATGGACAATTTACTAGTTAATCACATATATAGATGTGGTAATTGCGAGTTTGTGTGTAATGCTTGCAAAGTTGCGGGTTTGTGCATAACGCATGCTGAGGCCTGCAATGAGAGGGTGAGCAGGGCAAAGAGACACAGGGGAGAGGGGGGGGGAAAGGGACACAGGGGAGGGAGAGCGGGGCAAAAAGACAGAGGGGAGGGAGGAGGGAAAAACAGGAGAAGGAGAGGGGGCAAAGAAACACAGGAGACAGACACAGTTGAGAGAGCAGAAAGAGACACAGGGGAGGGGGGAAAGACAGGAGGGATGTGGAGAAGGAGACACAGGGGAGGGAGGTGGGAGACACAGGGGAGGGAGGGAAATCGCTCATTGTGAAGCCTGCAATACTCCCACAAGGTGGGGGGGGGGGGGAGGCCAGTAATGAGCGCCACAGCTGCTCATTACGAAGGCCACTGTGTCTCTTTCCCCCTCTCCTTCCCCTGTGTCTCTCTCCCTCCCTTGTGTCTCTCCCCCCTTTCACTCCCCAGTGTCTCTCCCTCCCCTGTCTCTCTTTGCGCACTCTCTCCCTCCCCTCTCTCTTTGCCCTCTCTCTCCCTCCCCTGTCTCTCTTTGCCTCCTCTCTTCCTCCCCTGTTTCTCTTTGCCCACTCTCTCCTTCCCCTGTCTCTCTTTGCCCACTCACTCCCTCCCCTGTCTCTCTCTCTGCCCCCTCTATCCCTCCCCAGTCTCTCTTTGCCCCCCCTCTCCCTCCCAAATCTTGTTTTGCCCCCTGTCTCTCTCTCTCTTAGCCCCCTCTCTCCCTCCCCTGTCTCTCATTACCCCCTTTCACCCTCCCCTGTCTCTCTTTTCCCCCTTTCTCCCTCTCCTGTCTCTCTTTGCCCCCTCCCCCTTCCCTATCTCTCTTTGCCCTCTCTCTCCCCTGTCTCTCTTTGACCCTCTCTCCTTCCCCAGTCTCTCTTTAACCCCTCTCACCCTCCCCAGTCTCTCTTTACCCACTCTCTCCCTCCCTTGCTCTGTTTGCTCCTCTCTCCCTCCCCAGTCTCTCTATGCCCCTTCTATCCCTCTTCAGTCTCGTCTTTACACCTTTCTCTTTGCCCCTTTCTCCCTCCCCTTTGTCCCTTTGCCCCCTCTCTCCCTCCCCTGTGTCTCTTTGCCCCCTCTCCCCCTCCCCTGTGTTTTTTGCCCCCTCTCTTCTTCCCCAGTCTCTCTTTACCCCTCTCTCCCTCCCTGTTTCTTTTTGCCCCTCTCTACCTCCCCAGTCTCTCTTTGCCCCCTCTCTCCCTCCCCTGTCTCTCTTTGCCGTCTCTCTCTCCCTCCCCAGTCTCTCTCCCCCGTCTCTCTTTGCCCCCTTTCTCCCTCTCCTGTCTCTCTTTGCCCCCTTTCTCCCTCCCCTGTCTCTCTTTGCCGTCTGTCTCTCTCCCCTCTCTCCCTCCCCTGTCTCTCTTTGCCCCCCTTCTCCTCTCCTGTCTCTCTCTGCCCCCTTTCTCCCTCCCCTGTCTCTCTTTGCCCCCCTCTCCCTCCTTTCTCTCTTTGCCCCATCTCTCTCTCCGCTGTCGCTCTTGCCCCGTCTCTCTCTGCCCTCTCTCTCCCTCCTCTGTCTCTCTTTACCCCCTCACTCCCTCCCCTGTCTCTCTTTGCCCCCTCTCCCTCTCCAGTCTCTCCTTTACACCCTTCTCTTTGCCCACTTTCTCCCTCCCCTGTGTCTCTTTGCCCCCTCCCTCCCCTGTGTCTCTTTGCCACCTCTCTCCCTCACCTGTGTCTCTTTGCCCCCTCTCTCACTCCCCTGTGGATCTTTGCCCCCTTTCTCCCTCCCCTGTGTCTCTTTGCCACCTCTCTCCCTCACCAGTGTCTCTTTGCCCTCTCTCACTCCCCTGTGTATCTTTGCCCCCTCCCTCCCCTGTGTCTCTTTGTCCCCTCTCTCCCTCCTCTGTTTCTCTTTGCCCCCTGTCTCCCTCACCTGTGTCTCTTTCCCCCCTCTCCTTCCCCTGTGTCTCTCCCCCTCTACCTCCTTTTTGTCTCCCCCCTCTCACTCCCCTGTCTCTCTTTGCACCCTCTCTCCCTCCCCTCTCTCTCTCTTTGCCCTCTCTCTTTCCCTCCCCTGTCTCTCTTTGCCTCCTCTCTCACACCCCTGTCTCTCTTTGCCCACTTTCTCCCTCCCCTGTCTCTCTCTGCCCCCTCTATCCCTCCCCAGTCTCATTTTGCCCCCTCTCTCCCTCCTCAATTTCGCTTTGCCCCCTGTCTCTCTCTCTCTCTTAGCTCCCTCTCTCCCTCCCCTGTTTCTCTTTGCCCCCTCTCTCCCTCCTGTCTCTCTTTGCCCCATCTCCCTCCGCTGTCGCTCTTGCCCCCCTCTCTCTCCCCCTGTCTCTGTTTGCCCCCTCCCCCTTCCTTATCTCTCTTTGCCCTCTCTCTCTCGCCCCTGTCTCTCTTTGCCCCGGTCTCCCTCCCCAGTCTCTCTATGCCCCCTCTCTCCAGTCTCTCCTTTACACCTTTTTCTTTGCCCCCTTTATCCCTCCCCTGTGTCTCTGCCCCCTCTCTCCCTCCCCTGTGTCTCTTTGACCCCTCTCTCCCTCCCCTGTATTTCTTTGCCCCCTCTCTCCCTCCCTTGTTTCTCTTTGCCTCCTCTCTCCCCCTGTCTCTCTTTGCCCCCTATCTCCCTCCCCTGTCTCTCTCTGCCCCCGCTCTGTCTCCCCTGTCTCTCTTTGCCCCCTTTTCCCCTCTCCTGTCTCTCTTTGCCCCCTTTCTCCCTCCCCTGTTTCTCTTTGCCCCCTCTCTCCCTCCTGTCTCTCTTTGCCCCCCCTCTCCCTCCTTATCTCTCTTTGCCCATCTCTCCCTCCCCATTCTCCCTATGCCCCCTCTGTTCCTCTCCAGTCCCTCCTTTACACCTTTTTCTTTGCCCCTTTATCCCTCCCCTGTGTCCATTTGCCCCCTCTCTCCCTTCCCTATGTCTCTTTGACCCCTCTCTCTCTCCCCTGTGTTTCTTTTTCCACCTCTCTCCCTCGCCTGTGTCTATTTCCCCCTCTCCCTCCCCTTTGTCTCTCCCCCTCTCCCTCCCTTGTGTCTCTTCCCCCTCTCCCTCCCCTGTGTCTCTCACTCCCCTGTCTCACTTTTCCCAATCTCTCCCTCTGCTGTCGCTCTTGCTTCCTCTCTCCCTCCCCTGTCTCTCTTTGCCTCCTCTCTCCCTCCCCTGTCTCTCTTTGCCCACTTTCTCTCTCCCCAGTCTCTCTTTGCCCACTTTCTCTCTTTGCCCACTTTCTCTCTCCCCTGTCTCTCTCTGCCCCCTCTATCCCTCCCCAGTCTCATTTTGCCCCCTCTCTCCCTCCTCAATCTTGCTTTGCCCCCTGTCTCTCTGTCCTGTCTCTCGTTGCCCCCTTTCTCCCTCTCCTGTCTCTCTTTGCCCCCTTTCTCCCTCCCCTGTCTCTCTTTGCCCACTCCCCCTTCCTTATCTCTCTCTGCCCTCTCTCTCCATCCTCTGTCTCTCTTTACCCCCTCACTCCCTCCACTGTCTCTCTTTGCCCACTCTCCCTCTCCAGTCTCTCCTTTACACCCTTCTCTTTGCCCACTTTCTCCCTCCCCTATGTCTCTTTGCCACCTCTCTCCCTCACCCGTGTCTCTTTGCCCCCTCTCTCACTCCCCTGTGTATCTTTGCCCCCTCCCTCCTCTGTGTCTCTTTGCCACCTCTCTCCCTCACCCGTGTCTCTTTGCCCCCTCTCTTACTCCCCTGTATATCTTCTCCCTCTCCCTCCCCTTTGTCTCTCACTCCCCTCTCTCTCTTTGCCCTGTCTCTCTCCCTCCCCTGTCTCTCTTTGCCTCCTCTCTCACACCCCTGTCTCATTTTGCCCCCTCTCTCCCTCCTCAATCTCGCTTTGCCCCCTGTCTCTCTCTCTCTTAGCCCCTCTCTCCCTCCCCTGTTTCTCTTTGCCCCCTCTCTCCCTCCTGTCTCTCTTTGCCCCATCTCTCCCTCCGCTGTCGCTCTTGCCCCCCTCTCTCTCCCCCTGTCTCTCTTTGCCCCCTCCCCTTCCTTATCTCTCTTTGCCCTCTCTCACTCGCCCCTGTCTCTCTTTGCCCCGCTCTCCCTCCCCAGTCTCTCTATGCCCCCTCTCTCCAGTCTCTCCTTTACACCTTTTTCTTTGCCCCCTTTATCCCTCCCCTGTGTCTCTTTGCCCCCGCTCTCCCTCCCCTGTGTCTCTTTGACCCTTCTCTCCCTCCCCTGTATTTCTTTGCCCCCTCTCTCCCTCCCTTGTTTCTCTTTGCCTCCTCTCTCCCCCTGTCTCTCTTTGCCCCCTATCTCCCGCACCTGTCTCTCTCTGCCCCCGCTCTGTCTCCCCTATCTCTCTTTGCACCCTTTTCCCCTCTCCTGTCTCTCTTTGCCCCCTTTCTCCCTCCCCTGTTTCTCTTTGCCCCCTCTCTCCCTCCTGTCTCTCTTTGCCCCCTCTCCCTCCTTATCTCTCTTTGCCCATCTCTCCCTCCCCATTATCTCTATGCCCCCTCTGTCCCTCTCCAGTCCCTCCTTTACACCTTTTTCTTTGCCCCCTTTATTCCTCCCCTGTGTCTCTTTGCCCCCTCTCTCCCTCCCCAGTCTCTCTTTACCTCCTCTCTCCATCCCCAGTCTCTCTTTACCCCCTCTCTGTCTCTCTTTGCCCCTCTCTACCTCCCCAGTCTCTCTTTGCCCCCTCTCTCCCTCCCCAGTCTCTCTTTACCCCTCTCTCCCTCCCCAGTCTCTCTTTACCCCCTCTCTCCCTCTCTGTCTCTCTTTGCCCCTCTCTACCTTCCCAGTCTCTCTTTGCCCCTTCTTTTCCTTCCCCCAGTCTATCTTTACCTCTTCTCTCCATCCCCAGTCTCTCTTTACCCCCTCTCTCCCTCCTCTGTCTCTCTTTGCCCCCTTTCTCCCTCCCCTGTTTCTCTTTGCCCCCTCTCTCCCTCCTGTCTCTCTTTGCCCCATCTCTCCCTCTGCTGTTGCTCTTGCCCCCCTCTCTCTCCCCTGTCTCTCTTTGCACCCTCCCCCTACTTATCTCTCTTTGCCCTCTCTCTCCCCTGTCTCTTCTTTGCCCATCTCTCCCTCCCCATTCTCTCTATGCCCCCTCTCTCCCTCTCCAGTCTCTCCTTTACACCTTTTTCTGTGTCCCCTTTATCCCTCCCCTGTGTCTCTTTGCCCCCTCTCTCCCTTCCCTATGTCTCTTTGTCTCTCCCCCTCTCCCTCCCCTGTGTCACTCCCCCTTCTCCCTCCCCTGTTTCTCTCACTCCCCTGTCTCTCTTTGCCCCATCTCTCCCTCTGCTGTCACTCTTGCCCCCTCTCTCCCTCCCCTGTCTCTCTTTGCACCATCTCTCCCTCTCTCTCTTTATCCTCTCTCTCCCTCCCCAGTCTCTCTTTACCCCTCTCTGTCTCTCTTTGCCCCTCTCTACCTCCCCAGTCTCTCTTTGCCCCCTCTCTCCCTCCCCAGTCTCTCTTTACCCCTCTCTCCCTCCCCAGTCTCTCTTTACCCCCTCTCTCCCTCTCTATCTCTCTTTTCCCCTCTCTACCTTCCCAGTCTCTCTTTGCCCCTTCTCTCCCTTCCCCAGTCTCTCTTTACCTCTTCTCTCCATCCCCAGTCTCTCTTTACCCCCTCTCTCCCTCCTCTGTCTCTCTTTGCCCCCTTTCTCCCTCCCCTGTTTCTCTTTATCCCCCCTCTCTCCCTCCTGTCTCTCTTTGCCCCATCTCTCCCTCTGCTGTTGCTCTTGCCCCCTCTCTCTCCCCTGTCTCACTTTGCACCCTCCCCCTACTTATCTCTCTTTGCCCTCTCTCTCCCCTGTCTCTTCTTTGCCAATCTCTCCCTCCCCATTTTCTCTATGCCCCCTCTCTCCCTCTCCAGTCTCTCCTTTACACCTTTTTCTGTGTCCCCTTTATCCCTCCCCTGTGTCTCTTTGCCCCCTCTCTCCCTTCCCTATGTCTCTTTGTCTCTCCCCCTCTCCCTCCCCTGTGTCACTCCCCCTTCTCCCTCCCCTGTGTCTCTCACTCCCCTGTCTCTCTTTGCCCCATCTCTCCCTCTGCTGTCGCTCTTGCCCCCTCTCTCCCTCCCCTGTCTCTCTTTGCACCATCTCTCCCTCCCCTCTCTCTCTTTGTCCTCTCTCTCCCTCCCCAGTCTCTTGTTGCCCCCTATCTCCCTCCCCAGTCTCTCTTTACCCCTCTTTCCCTCCCTGTCTCTCTTTGCCCCCTCTCCCTCTCCAGTCTCTCCTTTACACCCTTCTCTTTGCCCCCTTTCTCCCTCCCCTGTGTCTCTTTGACCCCTCTCTCCCTCCCCTGTGTCTCTTTGCCCCCTCTGTCCCTCCCCTCTGTCTCTTTGCCCCCTCTCTCCATCCCCTGTTTTCTCTGCCCCCTCTCTCCCTCCCCTTTCTCTCTTTTCCTCCTCTCTCCCTCACCAGTCTCTCTTTGACCCCTCTATCCCTCCCAGTCTCTCTTTGCCGCCTCTCTCTCTCCCCTGTCTCTCTTTGCCCCCTTTCTCCCTCTCCTGTCTCTTTTTGCCCCCTTTCTCCCTCCACTGTCTCTCTTTGTCCCCTCTCTCCCTCCACTGTCTCTCTTTGTCCCCTCTCTCCCTCCCCTGTCTCTCTCGGCCCCCCTCTCTCCCTCCCCTGTCTCCCTCGGCCCCCTCTCTCCCTCCCCTGTCTCTCTCGGCCCCCTCTCTCCCTCCCCTGTCTCTCTTGGCCCCCTCTCTCCCTCCCCTGTCTCTCTTTGCCCCATCTCTCCCTCCGCTGTAGCTCTTGCCCCCACTCTCTCCCCGTCTCTCTTTGCCCCTCTCTCCCTCCCTGTCTCTCTTTGCCCTCTCTCCCTCCCCTGTCTCTTTTTACCCCCTCTCTCCTTCCCTGTCTCTCTTTGCCCCTCTCTACCTTTCCAGTCTCTTTGCCCCATCTCTCCCTCCCCCAGTCTCTTTACCTCCTCTCTCCCTCCCCAGTCTCTCTTTGCCCCCTCTCTCCCTGCCCAGTCTCTCTTTGCCCCCTCTCTCCATGCCCAGTCTCTCTTTACCTCTTCTCTCCCTCCCCAGTCTCTCTTTACGCCCTCTCTCTCTCCGCTGTCTCTCTTTGCCCCCTCTCTCACTCCGCTGTCTCTCTTTGCCCCCTCTCTCCCTCCCTTGTCTCTCTTTGCCCTCTCTTCCTCTTCAGTCTCTCCTTTACACCTTTCTGTTTGCCCAGTTTCTCCCTCCCCTGTAACTCTCTGCCCCCTCCCCTGTGTCTCTTTGCCCCCTCTCCCCTCCCCTGTCTTTCTCTGCCCCCTCTATCCCTCCCTAGTCTCTCTTTGCCCCCTCTCTCCCTCTACAATCTCTCTTTGCCCCCTTTCTATCTCCCCTGTCTCTCTTTGTCCCCTCTCTCCCTCCACTGTCTCTCTTTGTCCCATCTCTCCCTCCCCTGTCTCTCTTGGCCCCCTCTCTCCCTCCCCTGTCTCTCTTGGCCCCCTCTCTCCCTCCCCTGTCTCTCTTGGCCCCCTTACCTATCTCTCTTTACCCTCTCTCTCCCCCTGTCTCTCTTTGCCCCTCTCCATTCTCCCTTTGCCCCCTCTCTTCCTCCCAGTCTCTCTTTACCCCCTCTCGCCCTCCCCAGTTTCTCTTTACCCTCTCTTGCTCCGCTGTCTCTCTTTGTCCCCTCTCTTCCTCCCCTGTCTCTCTTTGTCCCTTCTCTCCCTCCCCTGTTTCTCCTTGCCCCCTCTCCGCCTCCCCTGTGTCTATTTGCCCCCTCTCTCCCTCCCCTGTGTCTCTTTGCCTCTTCTCTTCCTCACCTGTGTCTCTTCCCACCCCCTCCCCTGTGTCTCTCCCCCTCTCCTTCCCTTGTCTCCTTCCCCCTCTCCCTCCCCTTTGTCTCTCACTCCCCTGTCTCTCTTTGCCCCATCTCTCCCTCTGCTGTTGCTCTTGCCCCCTGTCCCTCTGCTGTCTCTCTTTGCCCCCTCTCTTCCTCCCCTGTCTATCTTTGTCCTTTCTCTCCCTTCCCTGTTTCTCTTGGCCCCCCTCTCTCTCCCCTGTCTCTCTTTGCCCCATCTCTCCCTCCGCTGTCGCTCTTGCCCCCTCTCTCTCTCCTGTCTCTCTTTGCCCCCTTCCCTATCTCTCTTTACCCTCTCTCTCCCCCTGTCTCTCTTTGCCCCTCTCTCCCTCTCCATTCTCTCTTTGCCCCCTCTCTTCCTCCCCAGTCTCTCTTTACTCCCTCTCTCCCTCCCCAGTCTCTCTGTGCCCCCTCTTTCCCTCCCCAGTCTCTCTTTACCCCCTCTCTCCCTCCCCAGTCTCTCTTTACCCCCTCTCTCCCTCCCCAGTCTCTCTTTGCCCCCTCTCTCACTCGGCTGTCTCTCTTTGCCCCATCTCTCCCTCCCCTGTCTCTCTTTGCCCCCTCTCCATCTCCAGTCTCTCCTGTACACCTTTCTCTTTGCCCCCTTTCGCCCTTTCCCTTGTGTCTATTTCCCCCTCTCCTTCCCTTGTGTCTTCTTCGCCCTCTCCCTCCCCTTTTTCTCACTCCCCTGTCTCTCTTTGCCCTCTCTCCCTCCCCAGTCTCTCTTTACCCCCTCTCTCCCCCTCCAATCTCTCCTTTACACCTTTTCTTTGCCCCCTTTATCCCTCCCCTGTGTCTCTTTGCCCCCTCTCTCTCTCCCCTGTCTCTCTTTGCCCCCTTCCCTATCTCTCTTTACCCTCTCTCTCGACCCTGTCTCGCTTTGCCCCTGTCTCCCTCTCCATTCTCTCTCTGCCCCCTCTCTCCCTGCCCTGTGTCTCTTTGCCCCCTCTCCCCTCCCCTGTTTCTCTCGGCCCCCTCTATCCCTCCCTAGTATCTCTTTGCCCCCTCTCTCCCTCTACAATCTCTCTTTGCCCCCTTTCTCCCTCCCCTGTCTCTCTTTGCCCCTCTCTACCTCTCCATTCTCTCTTTGCCCCCTCTCTTCCGCCCAGTCTCTCTTTACCCCCTCTCTCCCTCCCCAGTCTCTCTTTGCCCCCTCTCTCCCTTCCCAGTCTCTCTTTACCCTCTCTCCCTCCGCTGTCTCTCTTTGCCCCCTCTCTTCCTCCCCTGTCTCTCTTTGTCCCTTCTCTCCCTCCCCTGTTTCTCTTGGCCCCCTCTCTCCCTCCCCTGTCTCTCTTTACCCCATCTCTCCCTCCGCTGTCGCTCTTGCCCCCTCTCTCTCTCTCCTGTCTCTCTTTGCCCCCTTCCCTATCTCTCTTTACCCTCTCTCTACCCCCTGTCTCTCTTTGTCCCTCTCTCCCTCTCCATTCTCTCTTTGCCCCCTCTCTTCCTCCCCAGTCTCTCTTTACTAGCTCTCTCCCTCCCCAGTCTCTCTTTGCCCCCTCTCTCCCTCCCCAGTTTCTCTTTACCCCCTTTCTCCCTCCCCAGTCTCTCTTTACCCCCTCTCTCCCTCCCCAGTCTCTCTTTACCCCCTTTCTCCCTCCGGTGTCTCTCTTTGCCCCCTCTCTCACTCGGCTGTCTCTCTTTGCCCACTCTCTCCCTCCCCTGTGTTTCTTTGCCTCTTCTCTCCCTCACCTGTGTCTCTTTCCCCCTCTCCCTCCCCTGTGTCTCTCCCCCTCTCCTTCCCTTGTGTCTCCTTCCCCCTCTCTCTCCCCATTGTCTCTCACTCCCCTGTCTCTCTTTGCCCTCTCTCCCTCCCCAGTCTCTCTTTACCCCCCTCTCTCCCTCTCCAGTCTCTCCTTTACACCTTTTTCTTTGCCCCCTTTATCCCTCCCCTGTGTCTCTTTGCCCCCTCTCTCTCTCCCCTGTGTCTCTTTGACCCCTCTCTCCCTCCCCTGTGTCTCTTTGACCTCCCTCTCCCTCGCCTCGGTCTCTTTCCCCCCTCTCCCTCCCCTGTGTCTCTCCCCCTCTCCTTCCCTTGTGTCTCCTTCCCCCTCTCCCTCCCCATTGTCTCTCACTCACCTGTCTCTCTTTGCCCTCTCTCCCTCCCCAGTCTCTCTTTACCCCCTCTCTCCCTCTCCAGTCTCTCCTTTACACCTTTTTCTTTGCCCCCTTTATCCCTCTCCTGTGTCTCTTTGCCCCCTCTCTCCCTCCCCTGTGTCTCTTTGACCCCTCTCTCCCTCCCCTGTGTCTCTTTGCCCCCTCTCTCCCTCCCCTGTGTTTCTTTGCCCCCTCTCTCCCTCCCCTGTGTCTCTTTGATCCCTCTCTCCCTTTCCTGTGTTTCTTTGCCCCTCTCTCCCTCCCCTGTTTCTCTTTGCCCCCTATCTCCCTCTCCTGTCTCTCTCTGCCCCCGCTCTGCCTCCCCGGTCTCTCTTTGCCCCCTCTCTCCCTCCCCTGTGTCTCTTTGCCCCCTCTTTCCCTCCCTTGTGTTTCTTTGCCCCCTCTCTCCCTCCCTTGTCTCTTTGCTCCCTCACCTATGTTTCTTTGGCCCCTCTCTCCCTCTCCTGTGTCTCTTTACCCCCCTCGCCCTCCCCCGGGGTCTCTTTCCCCCCATCTCCCTCCCCTGTGTCTCTTCCGCCCCCCTGTGTCTCTTCCCCACCCTTTGCCCTTTCTCTCCTTGCTCCCTCTCTCCCTCTCCTGTCTCTCTTTGCCCCCTCTCTCCCTCCCCTGTGTCTCCCTATCCCTCCCATGTGTATTTTCCCCCACTCTTCCTCCCCTGTGTTTCTCCCCCTCTCCCTCCCCTGTGTCTCTTCCACCACTCTCCCTCCCCTGTGTTTCTCTCCCTTCCCTCCCGCCTCTTTCCTCCCTGTCTCTCCCCTGTGTCTTTTCCTCCCCTGTCTGCAGTGTAGGGATTCCCGAATTACATCATTAGCTATGTCCCTACACTGCAGAGAGGACACACCGGCAGGGGTGGTGAACCACCAATGAATCAGCAGGTACAGTGCAAAGAGAGGGCATCTATGGGGCAGGGGGAGATAAGGGGAACAGAGAAGAAGTTATGGCGGATAGATCCAGGGTGAGGCTGAGGAGATAGGGGGCTGGAGTTCGAGACCCCCCCCCCCCCCCCTCCTTTACGGGCTTCTCCCCCCTCTCCGTCCCACATTGTGCTAATTGCGATTTGTGCGCATGCTCAACCCATACATTTTAACATTGCGTGACGACAACTCTCAATTACCACAACTATTATATGTGATGTGACTAGCGAATTGCCCGTCAAAAAATTACGGGCATAAAATTGTAAGCCAGGCAATGCTGTTTGCCACACAATGTGTGGCTTTTGCTTCTCTGAACACCTTCGGCGCACATCGCAAGCCCTGTGATGAGCTTAACGCGTGGCTCGCAATGGGCGCCAACGGCGCTCATTGCGAACCTTTCCTCCCGCCTGGTGCATTAACCTGCAAGTTTTGTGCTGGGGAATGCCATGTGTCTCTTTCCAGCATCCCGCCCCTGTGCCTTCCCTGTGTGTTTCTCTTTTGTGTGTCTGCTGACTGTTTGTGTGGCGTGAGCTGACTACCGTTTGTCCCGCGTGCCTGGCTTTGCTCAGCTTCGTTTTCATCCAGTTTCAGAATTGTTTACGTTTTTGTCCAATTTTTTATTCTGCTTAGTCAATTGATGTCACGTAACAAGTCAAATAAGGTTTAAAATTGCTTGCAAACCTTACTCCCAGGCGTCCTGGCTCTCCCCTGTGCTGTGTGTTATTTTTTTAAATTATTTTTAGTTTTTTTCGTGTTTTTCGCCCGTTACATTCGTAGTTTTTTTAGGTCGTATTCCCCCCCGAGTTCGCATGTGTGACGGGGCCGCTGGCTGCAATGAGCACCTTTGGCGCACATTGCAGCCTAAGTGCTGTGCGTCTGCTTAATTGCTCATTTCAGCCTAAGTCCCTTGTGCTTCAATGCCAAGTATGAAATATATCGTATATAGTATTAATGCTGATTGGCTGATGGGGCAAACCACCCAGAGCAGTTAAACAATTGAATCCATTTATTGTGCTCTGAGAGCATAATTTTAAAGATGAAAACACTGTGACACATATATAAATACTCTCTTGCCTACACAACAAAGAACAAATATTTTGTATGTCCCGGTAACATGTTGTTCTCTCCAGTTTCTATCTTCTGTTTAACATCTGTCTGAAATGTTCAGTTATACAAAGAATCCATTGGCTTTTGCAAAATATGTAATTGGTTTAGTAAAGAAAGATAAAAGTGACAGTGAGCTCAAGGCAACATGCTTCAATCACTTTGATGTATTTCTCAACAGAAATATGTTTTTATGCTTTATTATACACATACATAACTTAAAATGTTTTCTAAAATTCAGAATCACAATAAAAGATCAACAATAATATTTTCAATTATATCTGATAATTAAACCAACATCTCCATATTTTCTCAAATGTATTCTTTTTATTTAACAGAATAAATTCTTCTTTTTCTTTATCTGCTATATTGTATAAATTATTTTATATTTCAGATCATTTAAAAGGAGTTTCCTTGTTTTTACGTTTTTCTAATCTATCACATGCTGCTTATATTAGAAATACACATTACATTGATTCATTCTATACACATACAGATTTATTTTATTTAAAAAATGGGTTTCCACACCCCACAGGTTCTTACATAGGCACCTGGTACCTACCAATAGAAACTCTGCATTTGGTTATATTTTTTTAATCCTATACTAACCTTTCAGCAAGTAGCAGCACAGTGCAGAGAGTTTCATCACTCAAGGGATGAGAGAGAGGGAAAACAGAATAGAAATCCCAGAATACAATACTCACACCGGTAGTATTTTGTCTCAATTGGGTTGTTACAAGACTAAATTTGTTTTTAGCTGTGTGAATGAGTTATTTTAATCCACTTTAACGCACCGTGGGTTTGGAATGATATTATGTTGGTCAAATTGACGTTGTAGTAGATGTTACTTTCCTATTATTGGAGGGTATTTCAGCCAGCTTGTGGGGCACAACATAGCCCTTCAGATAGGAGGTCTCTGAAATGCTACACAGGGATTCTGTTGTGCAGCTGCTACATTGTTAGTATTATTTTATATCTTATTGTGCAACATGAGGTAGTTACTTCCATTTTTGTATTCACCAATTTGGTACTTCGTATCATCCACATTATTGTGTCAAGAGATATTGAAGTGGTTATTATGTACCTGCATCATATTTGTTCATCCAACCAGATTATGTGTAATGTTTAGGCAGTGCTAACTTTTAAAAAATCACATATATAGTTGTCTTAATTGCGAGTATGTCGGTCACGCTATGTTAAAAACTACGGGCTTGCGCATGCGCAATATTGTGACCGGCAAACTCGCAATTCCAACAACAATGCTCTGCAGGATGCGCATGTGCAATGCTTGGCATGACACGAGGGAGGGGTGGGGAGAAAGGTGACACAAGAGAGGGAGAGGAGGGGGAAAGGAGACACAGAAGAGGGAGAGGAGCGGGAAAGGAGAAACGAGAGGGGGGGAAAAAGACATGGGGAGAGGGGGGAATGGAGACACAGGGGAGGGAGAGGGGGAAATGAGACACAGGGGAGGGAGAGGGAAAGGAGGCACTGGGGAGGGAGAAAGGGGGAGGGGAGAAAGGAAACACAGGGGAGGGAGAGGGGGGAAGGAGGCACAGGAGAGGGGGAAGACACACAAGGGGGGAGAGGGGGGAAGAGACACAGGGGAGATTGGGAAGGAGATCCAGGGGAGGGGGAGGGAGAAGGGGGGAAGAGACACAGGGGAGATTGGGAAGGAGATCCAGGGGAGGGGGAGGGAGAAGGGGGGAAGAGACACAGGGGAGGTAGAGGGGGAAAGGGAGAGGAGGAAAGGAGGCACAGGTGAGAGGGAAAGGAGACACAGAGAGGGAGAGGGGAAAGAAAGCACTGGGGAAGGAGAGGAGGAAAAGGAAACACAGGGGAGGGTGAAGGAGGCACAGGAGAGGGGGAAGACACACGAAGACACACAAGGGGGGACAGGGAGGGAAGAGACACAGGGGAGGGAGAGGGGAGAAAGGAGACAGCAGGTAGGGGGGAAAGGAGACACGAGGGAGGGGAGGAGGCATGGGAAAGGGGAAAAGGAGACATAGGGGAGGGAGAGGGGGAATGAGACACAGGGGAGGGTTGAGGGAGAAGAGACAAAGGGGAGGGAGGGGGGAGACACATTTAGCAAACTATATCATGCTGTCATTTTTGACGGGCAAGTCACTAGTGTAGTAATAAAGTTCTTTTTTTTTATTCTTTGGAATACCAAGTGAACTATTCAAAATTCGTACCCTTGTTAATAAGTCCTTTAGTTCCTTCTCACTTTCAGCCATCAAAGTATTATCATCCACGTATCTGAGGTTGTTGATATTTCTTCCAGCAATATTGATTCTGACTTTGGCTTCATCCTGTCCAGCCTTATGCATGATGTATTCCGCGAATAGGTTGAATAAAAGAGGAGACAATCTACAACTTTGTCTCACACCTTTTGCAATAAAAACAGGGTGGCAATAAAACCATCTATAAATAAAATGGTTTAAGAATGCATGTTAATCTGTCTGAGCTGTATACTCACAGCCCTTTGCCTGGTGCTTACACTAGCCCTTTAAGAATGTACCCTCTATTCAATATTCAGTTAAAGGTAATTTTAGGAAATCATTAAGATTATAAACTGCATGTCTATTTTTCCTTTTCTAAATGCATAACTTTACATTTATTTGTATTAAATCTCATCTTCCATTTAGTCGCCAATTTCTCTAATTTATGCAAATCCCTTTGGAGGAAAAGTACATCCTTTTCTGATTTAACCTTGCACAACTTAGTGTCAACAGCAAAAATGCATACACTACTTTCCAATCCTATTTCTAAGTCATTAATAAATTCGAGGACATAAAATGGAACCCAGGGGCACCCCACTTACCACATTAGTCCAATCTGAGTATGTCCCATTTACAACAACCATTTGCTTCCTGACATTTGACCAGCTCTCGATCCATGAGCAGATATTTACTGCAAATCCGGCATCCCTTAGTTTGTACAATAGTCTCCCATGTGGCACTGTATCAAAAACCTTTGCAAAATCTAAAAAGACTACATCCACTGAGTTGCTGTGTTTCAAGTTCCTCATAACTTTCTCATAGAAACTACATAGATTTGTTTGACATGACCTATCCCCCATAAATCCATGTTGACTTCTACTTATAATCCTGTACAAATTAACATATTATTGTATATTATGCCTTTTTAACCCTTCTAAAAGCTTTCCCACTACAAAAGTGAGGCTTACGGAGCTATACTTGCCCGGATTTGCTCTTGCTCCCTTTTTAAATATAGGTATCACATCAGCTTTTTTCCAGTCATCTGGTAGAGATGCTGTTGAGTAAATCTAGAAAAATTAAATATAATGGTTTGGCTATTACAGACCCCAGTACGCTCAGTACCCTTGGATGTATTCCATCAGGACCCGGGGCTTTATTAACATTTATTTTTTCCAACCTCTTCTTTATTTCTTCCTATGTTAACCAATTATTTGGCAAAGGTAGTGTAGCCCCATTATGTTGCAGTGTCCTAACCACTGGTACCTCCCTTGTGTATACCGAAGAAAAGAACATATTTACCTCATCTGCCTTTTCCTGGTCACTAATTATAAGATGGCCTGTGTTACATTGTACTGTTCCTATAGCTTCCTTCCTCTCCTTCTTCCCAATAATATATTTAAAAAATACTTTAGGGTTAGTCTTACTCTCTTTTGCAACTAACTTTTAATTTTCTATTTTAGCCAGTCTAATAGCTCTTTTGCAAGCCTTGTTAACTTCCTTGTACTCGC
This sequence comes from Discoglossus pictus, assembly GCA_027410445.1. NCBI lineage: Eukaryota > Metazoa > Chordata > Amphibia > Anura > Alytidae > Discoglossus > Discoglossus pictus. The sequence goes on along the minus strand of CM050164.1, from coordinate 335,124,786 downwards.
GTAAAGTAGTCTCTGTCCCCTCTTGTTTGTATAATCTAAATGCCTGTTTTTTACTCCTCATCTTGATCTTTAACTCATTGTTATGCCACGTTGGATGTGATTTAATCCTTCAACTTTTATTCCCACTTGGTATATGGTGATAAGTATGCATGTTTAGTAAGAATTTAAATGTTGTCCATTTATGTTCAGTGTTTTTACCTGCCAGTTCTTTGTCCCAGTCTATACTTTGTATTGCTGCCCTTAGAATGTTAAAATCTGTCCTTTTAAAATTAAGAGTTTTTGTTGGCCCCTTACAGTTTTTTTTTATTCAATCTCAAATGAGACTGTGTTGTGATCACTGTTTTGCAAAGGATGCCCTATTTCAACATTTGATACTATATCAATATTACTTGTGACTAGTAAATTGCCCGTCATAAATGACAGCATTATAGAATTTGATCTTGAATTGACTGTGCTCTCTCTCCCTGTGCGCTCTCTGTCTGTGTGCTCTCTCTCTATACGCGCTCTCTTTGTATTCAGTCTATCTCCACTCTGTCTGTGCACTCGCTCTCTGTCTGTGCACTCTGTCTGCTCTCTCTATCTTTGCACTCTCTTTCTCTGTGTGCTGTCTGTGTTCTCTCTGTCTTTGTGCGCTCTCTCTCTCTGTACCCCTCTCTCTGTGTCTCTGTCTGTGCACTCTCTCTCTGTGCACTCCCCCCCATGCTCCTTTTCCAAATTGGGGGTGTGAAAACATTTGCGGCCTTGGGAAAATTGATAAATTTCCCCAAACCTGCAATGGGCTTCTGAGTTACGGCCTTGGAAATATTTGGACCGTTATTTTCAAGGCTGTAATTCGGAAGCCCTTTGCGGATCTCCTGCGTCCATTACGGGACTCGTCATGAGCAACTTTCGGGCACTTTGCGGGCCTTCATGCCCCCCCCCCCCCCATCTTGTGGGCCTATTGCGGCCATTACGAGCCTCGCAATGAGCACCTTTGGTGCTCATCACAGGCTGTGGCATGCGCAGTGCACACACTCGCAATTATCACAACTAGCTGCATTTCCAATCTAACAATAACTGCAGTTCCTCACTTTCAATTATATTTGGGGGTTTATAGCATACTCCTACGACTATTTGTTTTTTAATTTGCTCCTCCGCTATTTAACTCTACTTACAAACATTCAACATTATCGCTACTTCCAGCATAAATATTTTAATCCTATTTCTTATTAACTGCTAATAATTCTAACTCTCCCATTTTTGCTGGCAAGCTTATGACATTGGTATTCTCCTATTCACTTCCCAAAATAATATTCCCATCATCTTCCCTAATCCTAAATTATTTATATACCTTAACAAATCTTACCTTTGCTCCAACACAAAACATAGACTCAATCTAAAACATTGCAAATGAAGTGCTTAAACGTATATGGAACTTTCCATGTTTTTAATATTAAAATAAACTACCTAACTCAGTTTATCAACAAGTGCTTAAAAGCACTGTTTACTCAAACCTTCCAAACAGTCCCTGCAAAGGTCTGCCTCACAGCTTATTTCACACAATGTTTCTATTGGTAAGTTATGTATTTGCCACTTACAGACTGTTTCTCAAGGGTATTTGTTTTAAATGTAGCTCTGGGGAGAGCTTCTACTGAACTTTTCAATTTATATAAGCAATGTATTCTGTCCAGTATGTCTTATTAATACCGGAAACATTTTTAACACAAGTAGACAGTTCAATTGATCCTATTGATTCTGGATTATTTTGTCTTGATCTGTCTTTGGTCATGTTCAGTCTTTTAGTAATAACATCCAACTTTCTTTGCAAAAGCTGATAATGCTTTAATAGACCTTTGTTATTTGTTTTCAAACATATTACAGTTTATTTCTAACGCATCTATTCTAGAACCAGTAGTCACTAATTGCTGTGTCTATTACTCCATATTAGTCTAAGCTGTAGTCTCTCAAATCCCACTTATCAGGGTATTCCTTCCTCCTCCTTATTTCTTATTTAAATTAACTTACAAATTTAAGGAACATCAGGAATTCTGCTGGATCTAATTGTCCCAGCTATTTTCAGAGAGCATCTTTGGCACTTCACTCCGACACATGCTGATTAATGGCTGCACCTCTGGTGCTTCGACCCATATCTTGCGGGCTCCACACAAGCATCTTACTCCAGCTCAGGGAACCAACCTACCTCCTTCCTCTGAATCACTCACTCCAGATCTTCCCAGAAATGCTTTCACATTTTACAACATCAAACCGATTCTCTTTAAATTTCCGTCCAGCTTCCTGTATTGGTAAAGACACTGGTCACACTGCCAACTATTTAGCTGCCATACTGCATACTGAGGCTACCTTGGGAATAAGATCTGGGGGTTACTTTACGTATAACATTATGCCGGGTAACAGCAGCTGCTTCAGACTAACCGACCGTCTAGACAACCGGGAGCCACATCCCACCATTTTTATATACATTTTTGGCACTGTCCGGCTTTCAGTATCTATCTTTTGCTGTTATGTACATTGCCAACAGGAGTATAGTGTAAGTGAGGTACACTTAGGACCCTATTTAATTCTGATGTCGGGATCAAACATATCTAATTATATCCAGTGGCAATCAATGCCACCAACCTACCAGTCAGAAATTACATTATTAGTGCACAATCAGGTGAAAAAAGATTAAATCAGGCATACATTTCTATTTTTAGAAACTGCATAGTGTTGTTTCATCAACAAAATGACATAAATACCTTTTCTAGGCCAGTAATGCCCAAGCCTAGGAACAACAATCTCTAAGGAACAACAAGCTTTCCAAAGTCGCTACAGTGGTGTCAAAGAATAGTTTGTCTTTGCAGTTGTGTCTTTATAAAGATAAACAAATGCTTGTAAGCACAATAGGACAAAGTGTTTAAATCTTAGTAGCCATGTAGAATATTTAGAAGCTACGGAGGGAATTTAATTTATAGAGACTTTATATGAATATATATATTTTTGTTAAGTATCTATAAAAGAGCTTAACAGGTACTTAAAAATGTAATCAACATTTTTGAAATACACATGATTACAAAAAGAGGAATTTACATTCAATTATATAAAAAAATACACAAGCATAAAAGTACAGTGTGTCTCAAACTACAGACCAATACAGGAATACCCCATTTAGTGCGGTATATGCGTTCCTGCATGCAGGAGCGCTATACGAAAACCTCGCTAAATAGGGCATTTTAACGTCATATCGCTGAACAGTGTTACAGCGGAAACAAGCAACACTTAGCGGTGATTTAAATGCCCGCAATGCGATTTAAAGAGCTTTCGCTAATCAGCGCTCATCGGGGTATCCCTGTAGTCTATAAATTTCCTTACTGAAAGGCATTGAGTTAACTCTGCCAGCATGATGGTCACAAATTAAGAAATATACCTTCAGTTATACAGAAATAAAGTATACATCCATAAAATAACAAAAGAAACATAAAATACAGTGTATATCTGTATATAAATGTCCTTACTAAACAAAACAAATTAAAAAGGAGAAATTTAGTTTTGACTATCCATTAAGCTAACTCTCTGACTCTCCACTATCAAGCACTATTTTTTAATCAATGATAGTTAAAATAATTGAAATATTAATATATCCTATTTTCAATTTGATAATTTCCAAAGATCCATCAGAGGTACACCTGAACCCAAGCAAAACTACCCCAGTTTTCAATCTTTATCACATATATAGTTGTGAGCATGCGGGCTGTTGCAAACGCTGGCATGGAGCGCCTGCAGCAACTGCAGCCCTCGCAAAAAATACGCAACTGCGGCCCTTGCAAAAAATATGAGACGCGTTAATTGCTGCTGTTACTTGAGAAGAGAATTATTTCCTAATTTTCAATTTTACACTGCAAATTGAAACTGAGAGGTAAGCTATAATATATTTAATTTTGTTAGAAAGACAGCAAAAAAAAAAAAGATTGCAAACTTTAACAATGAAAATGGGATTCATGTATGGTGACATGTGGAATGCACATATATGTGTATATGCCCTACAAAAACCTAATCTTAACTCAAACTAATGAGACAAGTATATTCAAATGACATTAATTTACAGCAACTCATAGCAAAAAAAAGATGACACTAATACATATGTAACCTGCAGCTAAATCTTTCCCCTTTTTTCACAATTCAAACAGACTCTGCATCAACAGCGTCACTCAAGAATTTGCAAACTATGAAAGAGAATCACTTTTAAAGAACAGAAAGAAAGAAAAGGTAAGATAGAAAAATACATTACATGCAGAAAAAGACCATGCAAAATAATAAATATACAATTAACTATTTAACTTTCCTTTGTCAAACAGACACTACAAGGAGACTGGCGGATTAAGATTGACAGGAGGGGACCCTCTGTCATTTGGACAAGAACAAGACTTCAATCAAGGTATAGTAAAACAAGTAAACAAAAAAAATATATATATTTAATGTCCGCCAATATTTCAATTGAAAGTTAAAAAAAGCCGCAATACAATTTAAATCAAGACCAAAACAACACAGTTCAACAAACTTCACAAAGACCTATACAAATTCAAAAGAAAGACAGTTACACACACACACAAAAAAAAGGTGGACACAAAACAGGATAGCATCCCAAACATTAGCAACATACATAAAACAAACGTATTCCTCCTCTTTACTGTAGAATAACCTCCAACCATCACCAACAAGCCAAATGCAGAAACTGAAAAGTGGTGAACACAAAACATCATAGTACAAAAAAGCGCAACAACATATAGAAAAGGCAATTAACATTCCTTTTTACTGTCCAACAACATGTAATCCTCGCAAACAATACTAATTAAGCAAATGGAGCATGCAAAATGTGGTGGACACAAAACAGGATTGTACAAAAAAATCACACAAACGGATAGAAAAAAAAATAATTATTCATCTTTACTGTTTAACCACCAATAAGACTTACAAAGAAGCCTAAATAAGCATACCAAAAGTGGCAGACGCTAAACAGGATACTACTGTTAATAGTTACAACACAGATAAAAGATCATTCACAGTCAGCTTTACTCTACAACAACCTTTAACTGTCATCCACAAGCCATATACAGCATCCCAAAAGAGATGGACACAAAACAGGATAATTCAACAAACATTGCTATCCTATACAAAATGTCAAAAACATTAATAATTACAGTAAAAAAAAAAAAGGATAACTGTAATATACAAATACAATTAAAGTATTTTAAAGTGGTGCACAAAAAACAGCATAGCAGAAGAATTCACGATAACAGCGTAGACCAAAAAAATTAACTATGCTATTCATGAGAAATACATTCCAATCAAATAACATTTTGCTTTTTCTTTTACAACAGACACTGCGTCAAGACCATCGCACGAAGAGTTACAACAGCGGATCAAGAAATATTCTTATTGAAATCACACTTCAAACATGGTACAGTATAACAAGTAAGAAAAGAGAAAACTAAATAAACATGTTTGCTCTGCATCCATGTCAAGAGAAAAAACAAAATAAACCAACAACAATAAGCACCACTAATTATCAGCTTTAACAAAATATTACTGACACATTTGTCATTTACCTACTAATTGCCTTTTACGTACAACGTTTAACAGTAAACCCAAACTTCAATCTATCAAAAAAAAATAACCAACATAAAACAGCATAGTCCAAGAAATAGTGAAAACACATACAAAATAACATTTTTAATTCTCAATTCACAGCCCTAATGTACAATGTTAAGCACAAAACCTAACCAGACACATAAAATAGAATACTACAATAAATACTACTAACACCAAACAAATAACAATACAAACCTTCTTTTCACAGCCACAACATATAAGCCTTTAAGTAAAATATAGGAATACTATTACAACAATCCCCTGCAGGACAAATTAGAAAGAGCAATATATTACTACCATTTTTTGCCCTCTACTATGCCTCTAAGCCAAAACTACAACATAAAAAGCAATTAACAAACAAAACTAAAACAAAATTTCAACTAACACTATAAACCTACTACATCTACAAAAAGCTATGATGCAATTACCTTGAGTGTGCTATGCATCTAAGGCAAAAATTACAACCTACAAGAGATAAAGTAAGAGCAAAAAAATAAAACACACTTATTTAACAATAGAAAGAAAGTTCAGTTACAACAAACTACAATCACATACAAACAAACTTAATTTCCAATCGCAACAGTGCAAATAATGGATTTCATAAACCAACTTAACATCTAAAACTAAACTAATGATACATTATTTCCTTTTACAGATTAAGATGGCTGATAACGAGACCAAACAAGAAAAGATAAGACGTCAAGCTAGAGAACGACAACAAAGATGGGCAAACCAGCAGACACCGGAGCAGAAGGAAATTAGACGAGAAAAAGAACGCAAAAGACTATCACCTGCAAGAATGAAAGATACACCAAAAAAAGCCACTAAAAAAACAAAGCATTTAGAACCTGTTCCTGAAACATCACATGACATTTCAAATGATGAATTACAAGCTGAAACTGATATATGGTTTGCAAATTGTCCTTTACTCAAGTCCTTAGCAGTAGAGGTTCATAATTGTGGGGACATGAATACTCAATGTCAGTTTTGTGAGGCTTATCATTTTAAACAGGAAAGACCCAGAGATGGCCAATTCATTAGTTGCTGTCAAAAATGCAAGGTCAAACTTCCAGAAAGAAAACAATTCCCAATATATTTACAAAAAATTATGACTGAACCTACTTTTCCAAACTACAAAAATTTCAAGACAAACATAAGATCCTACAATAGTTCCATATTCTTTGCATCTATGGGGGCAACATTAGCTGCTAATGTACCAGGACATGGTCCTTACTGTTTTAAAGTCCAAGGCCAAATTTACCATCGTACTTCCCATTTACATCCAGAGGAAGGAGAGCAAAGAAAATTTGCTCAACAATATGTCCTAGATACAATGGAAGCTGTTGACCAACGTATGCAGCTGCAAGAAAATAAAAAAATGCTTAACCATTGTTTTTATAGAGCTAGATAACATTATGGCCAATAAACCCTACACTAAAGCTTATAAAAAATTGGCAGAAGTAGAAAATGAACAACTTCATGCAGACATCAATTACCAATACCAAAGGTCAATATGGTGCTTAAAAGAGATAGACATATTGATATAACTTGCCAACATCAAATGAGGTTGCAATGGTGTTTCAAAATGATGAAGGAGAACCACCATTTCAAAGAGACATTAGAATATATCCCAGAAATGAGGAGCAACTATTCATTAATATCAGTATCTTAAGTCCAAATTTAGATCCAATGACATATAACGTTTTTTTCCCACACGGAGAAGCAGGTTGGCAACCAAAATGAACCCTTCCCAGTTACCCAAATGCTAAAGCCAGATTGCGAAATAATGTTTCCATGCTTGAATTTAAAGTAGCTCAAATTGCCATTCAAAATACATTTAATCCAATTTAATGTCGTGGAAAACTAACACAACAATGGATTATTGATTCCTCTTTGTTGAGGCCAATAATTTAAACTTCAATTTAAACCTCTCTCCTCAACCCCTCTCCTCAACCCCCCTCCTCATCCTCACTCCTCAACCCCCCTCACCATCATCTCCCCTCAACCCCCCTCCTCAATCCCCCTCCTCAACCTCCCTCCTCAACCCACCTCCTCATCCTCAACCCCCATCCTCACTACCCCTCTAATTACCTCTCCCTTTCCCCTCACTTACCTTCCATTAGCAGCTGCTCCCCCGCGCTCCTTCTGGCTGCGGCGGGACCCGGCCAATGCTAACGCTCATGTGACGTCACATGATTAGAGAGGGAGGTAATTAGAGGGGTAAAGTGAGGAGGGGGGTTGAGGATGGGGGAAAGAGAGACACAGGGGGAAAGAGACACGGGGGGAAAAGAGACACAGGGGGAAAAAGAGACACGGGGGGAAAAAGAGACACGGGGGGAAAAAGAGACACGGGGGGAAAGAGAGACACAGGGGGAAAGAGAGACACAGGGAAAGAGATACATGAGGGAAAGAGAGACATGGGGGGGAAATAGAGACCCGGGGGTGGAGAGAAATGGATGGAGAGATACTGGGGGGGGGGGGGGGGATACCCGCGTGAATCGAGTATAAGCCGAGGGGGCCCTTTTCAGCCTTAAAAAAGGGCTGAAAAACTCGGCTTATACTCGAATATATACAGTATATAAAATCAGTTTTATTTTTTTATGATTTTATTATCAAGAAGAGAGAATTTTAGAAGCGAGAAGATGAATAAATTAAAATCATGGTGATCAGTTGATCTGTTATTATTTAATAAAAAACAAACAAAACAATTATTTCATTGTATAGATAACAGCTTCCTCTATTTTTAATGGACAAACAATTTTTTATGTAATGAAAATTATTATATATATATGATATTTAAAGAGAGACAGTAACTGGAGTGCTTTCTCTTGGTCTAGAGGAGGTTTCTTTTGCCCAAGGGGAATGATTGCACACGCTGTACACATTGGTCACTAGAGCAAAAGCTGCTTTCTTCAAAACTTTGTTGCATACAGTTTGGGGTCAGACAATACATCTGAATGGCTTCCTGGATGTATCCCCAGCTCGTTCTAAGTATGGAGAATTATAAACAGACTTAAAATGTTTTCAGAGATTTCCTAAAACCCCCATATTCCAGTGAATAATCTATCAATTTTAAAAATTCTGAAGTTTTTTCCACTTGTTTTCAAATACCTTTTATTGTAGTGCAGAGCAATTTTAGCCAATTCACTGTATTTTTAATCAGACCCATTAAATTGTGTAACGTCCAAGTTAAAATTGGCAGCCCCTCAATATTAATCATTTCCTCATAGAGCAGCCACTAGGCTTTTTTTGTGCTATTAACAATAAATTGCAGATGTGATTATTTAGATTTGTAAACACTGCAGTAATTAGATTCCTTTTTGTGTCACATTAACAATGTTGATAACTTCTTAGTTAGAAGAGGCCTGTCAAATCAAGAAGTCCACTTAAAATAATAAATATGTACATACTGACCTCTACTGTGCTGCTCAATTAGCAGTTCCATGATGCCAACCTCGGGTCCCCTTGCTTTAGTCACGTAAAGGCATAAAACCCACAGAACCATATAGGTCATATGGTATGTTCCCAGCTCTGGTAATCAAATTGTTTTGTGAATTATAATGCATTTTAAGGATGTTGGTTTCTGACTGTTTCATTTATGGTTACCTTCCAGCTTCTATACAGTCCTAGGAGAGAATCTAAAAACATGATCATAGAGGACGTCAGTGCTCTGAAACGCTGGGTATTAAAGACCCTTGAGCCCATGTGAGTGAAAAGTCTTGGTTTGTAATTAGGAAACACAGGGGTTATCTACTAGGGGTTAAAAAATGAAAACGTGGTGATAGATTGTGGGGTTCAGTGAACCAACGACAACATTTGTCTTTGGCAATATGTGAATAAGCAGAAAAAGTATATATGTTGAGGAGAGCAAATATATATGGAAGAGCTCATGCAAAATATTACATATGAGCTAATGCCAAGTCAGTAAATATAAATTGAGGAGTAAAGTGAAGATAAGTACAAATCCACTCTTTGAGAGATTGAAATTGAAATTATAGACCAGGAAATGGAACCAAGTGCTCGTATGATTTTTGAAGTAATATATAAATTTGTAGTGAAGATAAATACTTACTACCTCTTTGCAAATTACACAACTTCTTCATCTTTTACTGTGCATTTAAACAATATATTTAAATGATGCACCCAATCTCTATAAGCTCCAGGTCTCTCCTCTCCCTGAATGAAGTATTGTGTCTGGAGTCGAGCAACCCAGGGAGAGGGCTATCTACACTGGCATACCACAGCTGCAGTATGTTAGTGAGTGTATTTATACACGGCTAGTGCCTCAGGTCACACTGCTCCATGCTATTAATGTGTGTTTCAGAGAGTGTTTTTAATATGCTACTTCCCCATGGGTGGGTCCACTCAAACCACAGTACTTCATAAAGGGAGGGTGATTATAGTAAAATTGTAAGCAATTGTTTAAATGCACAGTAAAAGTTTAACAATGTTTTTTTTCTTATCAAGCCTTTAGGTACCCCTTTATAGGACCATCACAGTAGTCTTTTAGCTTCATTGTAGGGTACAGTATACTATAGAGCAGTGGTAGTCAGTATGTGGAACTGACTCTGAATCTCTGATTTTTTTTTTACTCTGGGCCATTGCCTCATTAAGTTTGCTATTTATCTCTCCTGAAGCTTCCAGTCCTTAAATTAATAGTTAAACATCTTTTACTTTATACATTTACATTTGTGTATCAATGTACACAAAAGTATATTGATTTCCTTTACAAAAACGAAATATGGCTTTAATGAATGAAGAAAATAACTGATTTCCCCAACTGTAATCAAAGCATTATAGTGGCCCTTTGAATGATGGTTCACTTGTTTTAGATTCTACTCATTATAAAGTTGTTTCATTGTTTCTGCCATTACTAACTTTTGTATTATTATTTTGCTTTTGATTTCCAGTTGTGATGTTGATCCTTCAGCCCTCACAAATTTTGTACTTGTTTTAATAAAGAAGGCTAAAACTTACAGGGACCTGAAAGCAATCTGCATAGACCAGCTAGATGTTTTTCTACAGAGAGGTACTTCTTTATGAAAAAAATGCTGGTATCTTACCTTTTACTTACTCTGGTATTACCAAAGAAAAATACAAGTGGCTATAATAGTCATGTCTAATGAAGGTATGAAATACTTTTTTAAAAATACAAATGGTATAATTTTCACTTATCGAACCACTGAAAGTGTTTTCTTAAGAGCACACCAGTATAAAAGAATAGTTAAAAATGTAATTTTTAAATGAATACTGTGCAGAAAATATTAGTAATATTAGTACTGAAATGTTAGTGCAAGGTTTTGATAAATTACTTCTGTCTTGTACATAGGATTTGATGGATTAATATGTTGTGGGGTTTGGCAATTAATATGGTAATATTATTAATATCAATAACCTTTATTAATATTAATTAAAAAATTACATATTTTACATATTTGCCAATTTCGACTAATTATGAATTCTTACTACTCAATATATTAAGAGCATTGGCCTCATGAAATACACAGAACTGTATTATGTGAGAATATATTTATTATAAATGAATATAGATAATAATTCAGTATATTTTAATATAACAAGCTGGTATAACCAATCGTAACAGATATATATCACATTGTCCACATAATCATATATAAGACATGGACAGTATGCTTACTATTATTAATGTGGTAATTTATGACATTGGAGATAGTTTTGATTATTTTTGGTATGTTTACAAATATCTATTTATTAAGATATCATACCATTTTATTATATAATTTTATAGTTGAATTATATTATTATCTCTAATTAAGATGTTGTCTCTATTTCAAAAGAGAAAATGTTTTTCATTACAATTAATTATCGGGTATATTAGATCGCTATAAAAGCTGATATATGTGTTATTTATAAAATTAATTTGCAAATTATATGTTGACTTATAATTTACAAATTATAGTGGTATATTGTGTATATCAGATAAATATTGATATAGCAATCTATTTTATAGTAAATCAATAAAATATTTCTATTATTGTAATGAAAAAGTAATAACATTTAAAGAAATATTTAAATTTATATCATACCTGGTTTTTGTATTTGACTTCATCATATGACTCTGGATCTTTTCTTATACTTCAGAAGATCTTGGTATATAAATGTATAAATTATTTTCTTAGTGAGCTGTGAAGGTTTCTTTGTAGAATGCATTTTAATCATTTATGTGTTTTGGGAAAAATCCCAATAATATCTGTTAGAATGTTCTTCTTAAGAATTTACCCAAAGTTTCCCTGGGGTGTGTCTGTCCAAGAGTCTGTGTTTGTTGAGAGATGTATGGATGTGTCTTTCTCTGGATCTTGGTCCAATGTCCTCTTTAGATCTCCTTTTTTTTCTCTTCCTTCAATTATACCCACAACTTAATTTGCTCATCAGAAATTCCAATCAGGCTATGTATTTGGCAACCAATCAGAAATCCTAATGATGTCACAAAATATTGAACTCTTAATAGGATGTATTCTTTTTAGGAGAGATATTGAGTGTCAAATAATTTCTTAGAACACAAAAGGGTGCTCTTGAACCTTCAAATTACAGCAAAGAATTAAAATAAAATTAGTAAATGACCTTTAACCCACAAACTATAAACAAGATATGGTCCGTGATAATGGGTGTCAGTTATATAAACCAAGAAACAGATTTGTGTTCTGGGAAACATACATGATGTCTAGTTAAAACATTCTTACATATGGAAATTTAAAGGAGTACACCATTGTCTTTAAGAAACATATGAACTTTACGTTAACCTTTATCCATTAGTTCATGAATTTGCTTATGCTTTGTCTCTACAGAACAAAGAAGCATTACAATTCCCCTTTCAGTTTGAACATCCTAAAACAGAATTTGATATCCCTTTATGCAATCATGAACGCACCCTCCAATAACTTTAAACCTCCATTTAGGGAAAAATGGGCGGCTGATATCGGCTTACGTTGGGGCTCTATAAAATGGGAAAGAACTTGTACAAACTTAATTAAAGGCTCATTGAATTACAGCTTATTAGAAACAACATTTAACATTTTGCATAGAGCATACTACACCCCTGACATAATGCAAAAAAATAATCCCCAAACTCAATCCAATTGCTTCAGGCAATGCCAAACAATAGGTACTTTAATCCACACGTGGTGGGAATGTCCGGTTGCCCAACAGATTTGGACCAAAACCCTAGAACTATCATCTAATATTCTTCAAAAAAACATTACCCCATCCATAGATATTTGACTTCTGGGTAACCATACCCCTTTACTATCAAAAAACTAAATAAATGGCTACAGTATCTTATGCTTTCCACTAAAAACCACATTGCCTATAAATGGAAGACCCCAACACTTAATTTAAGAGAAGTGATCAATAAATTGAATGTTATAATGATTAATGATAGACTTACCCATACAATAACAAACACATACTCTGTATTTCTAGAGCCTTGGGACTCGTGGCTTAGTTCACCCCATACATTAAACATTTTATAAAAAAGTGTTTTTTAAAACTCTTCTAAGATCTGGTAGATAATTTAATGCAGGCTGGAAATGGACATCTTGGCGTGGATCCCAGGAGCTGGACAAGTAAGTTATGGGAAGATTGGCTAGAAATCTGCCAACATCACGCTAAAACCTAGCCCGCTCAGTAGTTATTTGGATTAATTTTCTTTCATTTCTTAATTTAAATGATATATAACCCTTATGTTTTTTTTTTTTTTTAAGAAAACTGATAAGTTGAGGAAATATTGTAATAGTTCAATAATGAATTAGAACCACATTATACAAAATGACTAAACATTATTAACAAATTGTTAAATTTCAAATGATAGTATTTTAAATGAACCAATTTTAATAATTTTAAAACTAATTTAAAAATAGGAAAATCGCTATTTAATTTGTGACTAATACGCACTAAAACAAAATGAGTCCAAGTTTCTACCAAAAAAGCTAATACTAATATAATTGACTTAAAAAAGAAACCCCAAATAGTAAAAATAGCGTAATGCAGTATCCTTTAAACCATACAGGGTATACATATATAATAAGTCTCTATGAGATAGAATAATATATATATTTTTTTTAAAGTTCAGCACTGCTAAAAAAATGAATTTATGGTAGGTTATCCTCATATGTAAAGTAAAATCATCAGATAACCTCTTAAAAAAAAGGTTACAAAAAACAAGGGTGATTAAAAATAAAAATACTTGGCTTCTCCTAAATGCAATAAACTGGGACAAGCAGAGCTACTGGGAACTGTCTGGAAGTATAGAGTATACCAACTAAAAGACACAATAAGATGTGTGGGAACTACAGGCTGTTCAATAGCCCTGGGGGCAGTAAAATCAATTAGCTGTATTTCACCTCAGAGGGCTATTCACTTAAAGTGAAGCCTCCCAGCTCACACAATACAGAATATTAATATAAATGTGCTTATGGTAGAAAAAAATAATTAAATCGCTCTAATATAACATGTCCAGGTAGGAAAGCCAAGTGAAAATTGCTCCTCTGCCAACTGGTTTCGCCACTAAAGATGGGACTTTGTCAAGACTGTGCGCTCTGTCATGCCGGCATGGTGGGGTTCCTTTTATGTGATTCATTTGATTTGTCTCCATATTCCTTTCTGCGTGCTATACGCGATTACGTCATCGCGTTATACGACTGCATCCATCTGTTGCTTGTTCCGGATAGGTATTCGCATGTGTCTGTTCGTGTTTATTGCGTAATGCGTGAACGTCATCACGCTTTTGTTCCTGATAGGTGTTCGGATGCGGCTGTTCGCATTACTGCATAATGCGTCAACGTTATTACGCATTCAACCAGTGAAAGCCATGATTACTTCCTTATATTCGTTTGCGTTCCAGCGTGGTTATTTTTGCGTGTCAAGATGAATGAATCCAGACAAAATTGCCAAAGTCATTATTTAAATAAAGCAAACTTTGTATCTCTATTAGTACAGAACATCGGCGAACCGCCATAGACTTCAATGGGCAGGCGAATTTCAAAACCCACAGGGACTCTTTCTGGCCACAACAGTGATGGGAAAGTTGTTTCAAGGGGACTAATACCTGGACTGTGGCATGCCGGAGGGGGATCCATGGCAAAACTCCCACGGAAAATTACATAGTTGATGCAGAGTCTGGTTTTAAGCCATAAAGGGCATAAATAACCTAACATTCCTAAATTGTTTGGAATAACATGCTTTAAAACATCAGGTATGATGTTGTATCGATCAGGTAGTGTAAGGGTTACACCCGCTTCACAGTAACAGACCAATGTCCCCGTTTAATGCACCGCAAACAACCGCAAACAGTCCCTTTGCACAACCGCAAACTCCCCATTTACACAAGGTTGGATACCAAGCTAGCCATGTCCCGTTCCTTGTCCTCACTGATGTCATTGAAGGTCTCTTCCTCAACCCAGCCTCCAAGGGTCCCCGAAAGGTGACAACAAGCCCCCTGGGACGCCTGTTGTGTTTGGTCTTCCACCTCCTCAAAGCCACCTTCCTCCTCTGACTCCTCTTCTTTAGACTCCCAGAGTCTGGGGGCTTCCACTGCACAGCATGGAAGATTATAGGCGTTGCCTCTGTCTGCGTTATTATAAGGTGTGTACTGTTAGGTAGTACTATTCCTATCGGTTTAATCCCTGTTACGTCCACTATCAGGGGACGTGTATATGGCATGAATTTTTGGAAGCGGGAGATGGAAAAAGATACTTGGTCGGTCCTCCCACTTCAAATTTGGGCCACTGCACATGCAATCTAAGGTGCCACCAGATATGAGTGTCACTGTGCACTGGCAAAAGTTGGCAGAGTAGATGCAATAGGCTTCACACACACGCCTGTAGGCAGGCAATTGCTATTCAATATATTACAGTCAAAAAAGTGTTGTTTTATGTCACTGTACACTACGGTTGCACCAGATATGACGTATCACTGTGCACTGGCAAAAGTTGGCAGAGTAGATGCAATAGGCTTCACACACACGCCTGTAGGCAGGCAACTGATATTCAATCTATTACAGTCAAAAAAGTGTTGTTTTATTTCACTGAGCACAATATAAGCTGTTAGGTGTTAGCCTGTCACACACACACACACACGCTGGCAGGCAGGCATATGCAATTAGATTACACAGAAAAAAAATATAAAATAAAATAAATGATGTTCTAACCCTAAAAAGGGCTTTTTGGGTTGCTGTCCTTCGGATGGAAGGATCTGGAAGGGAGTGTATGCTGCTGATTGGCTGGAATGTGTCTGCTGACTGTGAGGTACAGGGTCAAAGTTTCCTCAATGATAAAGAATAGGGGGCAAACCCAAAAGCGCATGTGTTCGCCGTTCGCTGCGAATGCGAACATGCAAAAATCACTGCGAATAGTTCGCCGGCGAACTGTTCGGGACATCACTAATCTCTATATATCAAATTTCAAATGATCATAAAAATCACTGTCACAATGTTTATACTTGGCAATAAAAAATATTGAAAAGAGAAAAATCCCCTTTCAGTGAGAACCTGTGAAAAACACATCTTTTACATAGACATATTCCAATAATGTAATTGCATGCATATACAGTATAAATGAATAGAGCATATACAATATCAATACATTGGATGTAAAAAGAAAGGTTAATAATTGTGATATCATATTATATTATAATACCGATATAAGATTGGATTTTATTCATGCAAAAGTTCTGACAAAGCAGTGGTAGGATATTACTATGTCAATCCTAAAAATAATCTCATATAGTTTAACCACTTTATCTACAAAAAAAAAATAACGTCTGATGCACATCCAAGGCATTCAGTGATAACACTGAACACCTTACCTATTTACAAGAGATGCATATCCAAAAGTGTCATCGATTATTAACATTTTAAACACTTCTAACTGGTCCTTTATGTAGAGCTTAACGTTTTAAAAGCATTGCTATAATTCTTCATTTTTTTTTTCATAATAATATTTTTTACAATTAAATTGATAGGTTTACATGAAAGTTGGGTCTTTATATTTTGAATGAGTTTAATCACCTTGTTCCAAATCTTACCACTACAGGGCAGCATTAACTGTGGTACGATCTCAGAATCAGAATCACATCTAAGCTGTCAATAGATCTTATTTCAAAGTAAATGCCCAAAGCTATTCATATATTTGTTTAATGATAAAATAATTATTACCAAATGTGATGCACAGATATAGTGCAGATACATTGTTTTCTGGTCTGTATCTTTGTAAATATATTACACAGTTTTGAGGACTATTGCAATAGTACTTTTTTTATTCCAGTATTCAATAAAAAGCATCATATTTATATTTTTCCTACAATAACACTTTATTTTTAAAATATTGGAAAAACAAAACCTATGTTGGCAAAATAATACTAATATTATTATTTTTTTATTAAGACATGCTGTATTTAGTTGCTTTCTTTCTGAAATTTGTAGTTTAGATTGTTACATTTTTTATTTTAATCTGATAATATAACAATTTATTTTCCCCCAGAGACAAAATGTTTTGTGGACCAACTTTTTGATGCAATATACACAAAGTGTTATCTTCTTCAGGTAAGTTTTTTTTTTTTATCTGTTTGTTTCATCTGGGGTTTACAGTGTGTCAACCAAAAGCACACATAAAAATCTGGTAATTTACCTATATTAAAGAATTGTTGTGAAAATTAAGTATATTTTATTGTATCTTAGTGTAAAAAAAAAGCTGTAAACTTGTAAAAACACCTGTGGCGAGAAAATGGAGAAGCACCTGGTGATGACACACTCAAATCCCAAAATGTAGATTCTTGACATGCACCCCTAAAGGTACATAGTGACAGGATTAAAAACATATTTTTTGTTGTTGTTTATTTACATAAGCCAAACCTATCAATAAAGATACATGTGTATATACAGTATATGATATTATTTTAGTTTATATTAAAAGGAGGTAGGGAACTTTTGCATATGAAAACTGGAAAATCTGGAACAAAGATGCATTACTAGCCCCATGTTCCCATAGGCATGTTCATAGAGCAGACTCTCCTACTGTTTTCTTGGGCTTAATTCTCCTTCTACAATCTCAACTCCACATCTTCACCATTAGTTGGTCCATTGGTTGTTCATTGATGTGTTAATGCCACTCAGATTTTTGAGCAACGCAAAGTTCCTTTCAGTAATGTAATTTCTGCCCTGTGAGCAACTTTTCACTTTATGTAAGATCACTTTCTGTTAGAGATGGTGGAGCAATGCATGAAAGTGCTGCTTCAGGATTAAATCAGATCCCTCCATATACATTGCTTACATCAGTGTTACCCAAACCTCTCCTCAGGGCTCCCCAGACAGGTCAGGATTTCAGTGTAACACTGTGTGAACACAAGTGAGGACATTAGTATTCAGGAAAGGCAGCCTCTAATTTCCTCACCTGTGTTCACACAGTCTGATGAGCCCTGAGAAGAGGTTTGGGAAGCACTGGCTTACAGCCATGCATCAAGTAGGACTGAGTTGTGAGCATTGTTAGATTAATAAGCAGGTCTCCTTCCGTTTTTTACATTTAAAAATAAATTTCTGTAATCATAGTTTTCTTTCTATAAAAAAAAAAAGAATTAACCAGGTCAATTACATAGACACATCTTCATTTTTAGTTGTCACAGCTAGCCTGTAACTGTTCAAGTCACCTTCGTTCTAGTTCTTTAGGATGTACATTTTATATTAAAACAGGACATGATACTATTGTTTTGTAAGTTCTATTTATTTATTTTTTACATATCTATACTTATGCATGACCCGTGTTTTTTTTTTAAATTTAGAGACCTGAAGATGAAAAAAAGAGTACATATGCTAGAAGGACAAGCCATAGCCTGCACAGGAACAATAGGTGAAAAATATATTAACAGGTGTTGTAAAGCACATAAAGACTAGTCGGATATGCTCCTAAAGCTTTTCTTTTGGCTCAGAAATATGTATAAAGCTTTAATGTATTTTGTATTCAACAGAAGCACAAGGTCAGAAAATTAGTTTTACTTTAAAGGACCACTGAACTCACTATTTATTTGTGGCACCATCAGAACATTGATTATTAAATTGTAACAGATAGGCATATTAAAGCTATGCACTCTGTAGTGCAGTCATGTTGCCAATTACTTATTCCCATGCTACATACCTTCAGAGTATCACTCCTTTTGCCAGAACATATCAGAATATCACTTCTCCCTTGAAACAACTAACAGACTAGATCATACCAATTATTCCACTACTGTTCTTATGACTCTGAACCTGGCACACTAATAAAGCTTACACAATGTGCCTGAGCTTCACTCCATTGGAGATGATGAGAGGCAGATGGAAAGTAATGAGTGCTGTACCCTGCTGCTTGTCTCTCTTAGAGGCTTATTTAACCAAGCTCCATTACTTGAGTGGCGAGATACATTAAGTTCATCAGCTGTGTGGACAAATCTTCATGCAGCTGCTTGTTAGAGGGAATAGTGAGAAAATGCAGTGAATTTCTTCTACCAGTGTTAAAAATGAAAACAACTTTCCTACATGATTTTAAAGCTTTTATCTGATGGTGAACAGGAAAATGGTATGTTCCATGCTCTTTCAATATAAGCCTTGCAAGGCAATAAAGAATAAGCTAAGTTTTATTAGTCAAAATGTATTTGTACAATTTTATAACAGTGGCACTACTTAATACCCATTGAAATTGGTTTGATATATCAGCAGCTCCTTCTTGCATTATAGGCAACTTTTGTCTCTGATAAACGTTAACATTCCTCATTGGTTTTGCCTTAAAAGGAACTATTACAAACAAAATTACTCTGATCGAGAGAGCGGATCTGTACAAAATCACTTTACAGCAGAATGCCAGGTGTCGAAACAAGATGATTATTTCCCACCAACTTGTTTGGATTGGAGAAAAGTTCAAAGTTCTAATAACACAAGGTATTTTTATTTTGTTTAATATTTGTGTGTGTATTAACACATTGTAATAAATATTTAAGAAATTGATTCAGTTGCTAGTTTAAAAAAAAAAACTTTTACGTATAAAGCAGCACAATATACAAGGAGAAAATACATTATGTACAGAGGAGAGGATGTGTAACACACAACAGTACATAAGAACACATTCATACAAAAGGAAAGATCACTGCTCCTTAGAGCTCACATTCTAAAGGGTATAGTGAGGCAAGTAATAGATAAGGAGCGGGGGAGATGACTAACCAGTAGTATGTTGAAGTAGGTCGCTGCCTGTCATGGTAAACAATAAACCGTTTAGCCGATGTCTCTAAGTAATAGATGTGAGTGCTATAGGTGATAAAAGTCCTTTAAAAGTTCAGTTTTTAAAGATATTTTGAATAAATATTCTTTTATTAGAAGGTATGCAAAATCCAAACATAAATAAAACATTCTTAACAGTCATAAATGTCAGTTTTATCAAGTCCTCTAAACATAAAATTATCATTTTGCAGCATTTAACTGACTAAACCTTCTTGTTTTTTTTAATTTTTAGTGAGAAAATGTTCTAATGTCTAGGCTGGTTTTTCCAACCATATAAAAAATACAAGGCAAAATGAGCCAATTAACTTCTAGAGTACACAATCGATAGGAGTATACAATATAAGATGTATTACCTATCTATATTAACTAAACTATCATATACCATACCCCAGATAAGAGAGAGAGAGAGAGAAAAAAAAAAAAAAAATATATATATATATATATATATATATATAAACTAAATAGAAGAATCATTGGCCCCTCATGGCGGCCACAAAGCAGTCCCGGCTTATTTCTCCCTCTTACCTCAGATCCTTCCCGCCATCCAGCCCCTCTGAAAGGTCTCCAAAGCTCCCCCACTCCAGTCCACTCCTCAGAATCGCTTCAAGCAAATACAGGCATTATACTAGGGAAACGCTAAAGGAGGATGTTATCCAAGGGTCCCAAACTATCTGAAATTGGGGCATCCTATCTAAAACAATATGAGTTAGCCTCTCATTAATAAGCAAATAATTGATCTTCTTAATTACCTCTTGAAAGTTTAGATTCATGTCCTTCCATCTACTAGCTATGTGAATCTTTGAAGCCAATGCCATTATTTGAAACAACTTGTTCTGGGATTGCGACAAGTTTTTAATATGGACCCCCAGTAAACAGGATTCAATTGAAGGAACTACTTCTTTATGAAAAAGCGTGGAGGCTAAACGGGTCAATCGTTCCCAGAGATTCTGGGCACGTGGACAGGCCCACCAAACATGAATATGGTCCCCCACATCCTGGCATCCCCTAAAGCATTTGTTACTCTCCTGTGGCCTAAACTTCTGCATTTTATCGGGAGTACAGTAGGCCCTATGTAAAACTTTGATTGATGTTTCTAATAAAGCCGAATTAAGTGATCCTTTTGAAAGATTGGAGCAAGATTCAGTCCATTTGTCCCAGTCCCACTCCACGCCCAGATCCTTTTCCCAATGCAGCATAAACTTGGGTTTCTGGCCCCCCGAAGTGCCCAGAAAGGTGCTATACAAAGAACTCAGATTACCCTTGGCCAGTGGGAGATTTTTACAGATAACTGATAGCCAGGAGGCTCTGGGGGGCCCGGAATCCTTAACCATCTTGGTAACCCAACTTCTAATTTTTAAGTAATTGTAGAGTTCTGTAGTTGGCAAGTCGTGAGTCGTGCAAAATTGGTCATAGGTCAGTAGTTTGTCATTGGCGAACCAGTTCCCTATGCGATCCAGGCGTCTGGAGGTCCACCAAAATCTAGACATAGAGCTTGAATCTGCTAGAATTTGAGGGAAAGACATAACTGATAGAAGGGGTGATAATTCCGTGCTAAGTCGATGCCTAGATCTAGCCCATCTCCAGGCCTGGAGCGTCAAGGAGATCATGGGGTTTTGATGAGTTATGAAAGGGGCAGAGTCCTCAGGCATCCAAACCAACTTATCCCAACTATGTGGGAACATTTGATAATTTTCCATAAAGACCCAAGATGGATGGTGTTTCGTAGAGTGGGCTCTAGGCAAAGGAGCCAGGTGTGCAGCTTTAAGATAAAGTCTTAAATTCGGAGTCGCGAGGCCCCCTCTATTCTTGGAGCGAAACATCACCTGCCTGGGAATGCGAGGGCGTTTATCGTCCCAAATGAACCGGGAAATGCTATTCTGGAATTTGTCTAGGTCTTTAAGGGAGAGAGGGATAGGAAGGGATCTAAATAAGTATAGTAATTTAGGTAAGATATTCATTTTCACAGCCGCAATGCGGCCTGTCCATGAAATCTTAAAGCTCCTCCATTTCTGCATATCCAATGTCAGAGATCTATACAAGGAAGGAAAATTTGCCCCGTACATATCCCCAAACTTGGAGGTAAGTCTAACACCTAAGTATTTTATAGACTGTGCGGGCCAAATAAACTGGTGATTAGCTTTGAGGATGTCAATCTCCCCCTGCGGCAATCTGATCCCCATCGCCTCAGTCTTCTCAACATTCAGCTTGAGACCCGAGATTTTGCCAAAGTCCTGGACAGTGGACATGAGTGCAGGTATGGATGAAAGGGGATTGGTCAGGGTGCAAAGCATGTCATCCGCAAATAAAGAGCATTTGAAATGCTGGAGGCCTACCTGTACCCCCTGGATGACTGGGTTGGCTCTAATTGCTTGCGCAAGGGGTTCTATGGCAAGAGCGAATAACAGTGGGGAGAGCGGACACCCTTGCCTGGTTCCTCTTTGAATGTGGATGTCGACTTTGTGCTCCCCTGGGAGTTTTAGATTGGCTGCTGGGGAGTCATAATATCTCTTAAGTAAATTAATAAAGCGTCCCTTGAATCCAAATTTGTCCAGAATCTTATATAAATATGGCCATTCTACTGTGTCAAAAGCTTTCTCTATATCTAAAGCTAAGAGACAGACTGGTAGATTAGACTTCTGAGCCATGAACTGTGCGTTCATGACCCTCCTAACATTGTCCCCGGCCTCTCTAAAGGGAACAAACCCAGTCTGGTCCTTATGGATCAAATCGGGTAGAAATTTAGAGATGCGGGTGGCCATAATTTTCGCCAAGATTTTTACATCCCCATTGATTAGGGATATAGGGCGATAATTTTTCACCTCTAAAGGGTCCCTGCCATCTTTTGGGAAAATCACCAAATCAGCCCGGTTTAGCTCCGGGGGCATAGACTCTCCGTTTAATATGGCATTAAAAAGAGATGTCAAGTGGGGGGTAAGAAGAGGTTCAAATTTTTTATAATACAAGTTAGTAAAGCCATCCGGTCCTGGGGATTTGCCCAACTTAAGATTCTGGATGGTAAATTTAACCTCCTCCTGTGTTATTTCTAAATTCAAATCATCCAGTTGATAATCCGGTATTTTAGGGAGGTCGCATGAATTTAGAAAGGAGTCTATATCTGATCCACTGCAGTGGGGTTGCGAGGAGTATATTTTTTGGTAATAATTTTGAAACGTTTTTTGGATATCATTGGGGCTGTAGGAGATTTGACCGCCAGGTATCCTAATTTGGGTGGTTCTGGGTTGGGAGAATTTATTGTTTAGTCTTTTAGCCAAAAGGGAGTCAGGTTTGTTTGCCTTCCAGTAATAGAGGTGCTTCATTTTTCTCATAGCCCGTTCAGTTTGATGGGACAAAATAGCGTCCAGCTCAAGCCTAGTCTGGTCAATTAATTTACGCCCCTGAAGAGAGGGGCACTGTTGGTTTTTCTCCTCTAACCTCTTTAATGAGGTAGAAAGCTCTGTCTCCTTCTGCCTAAGAAGTTTCTTATGTATAGAGGACAGCTTAATGCAAGTTCCTCTAACAAAAGCCTTATGGGCGGCCCAAAGCCATCCAGCCCCAGTTTCGGGGGTGTCATTAGTCTCAAAAAACAGCTGTATGTCCTTGGATATGGAATCCACACTACTCGGATTAGACAGAAGGAGTTCGTTCAGCACCCATTTATAGGGGAGTCGAGGATTAGGACCCAGATCCAGCTCAACTAGTACCAGAGCATGGTCTGACCAGGGGCAAGGGACTATCTCAGAGTTTATGGTAGAGTCGTACAATGAGGAAGTGATAAGTAGAGCGTCAATTCTAGAGTATGTCAGGTGAGTCTGGGAGTAGAAAGTGTACTCTCTCTTGTCCGGATGCTTACCCCGCCAGGCATCAACTAACCCCAAACCGTTCAGTAAGGACTTAATCTGATTAGTCTTGTTGGGAAATCTGTTGGTCGGTTTTCCAGATCTGTCAAGTGTCGGGTCTAAGGTCAGGTTAAGGTCCCCCCCAATAATCAATTTCCCCAAATCCTGAGCCTCTAGTTTTTTCAACAGGTCTATGAGAACAGAGTAGGGGGAGTTCGTAGGAGAATACAGAGATAGCAGCGTCATTCTTTCCCCTCTTATAGTCCCAGTTGCCATAACGTAATTGCCATCCCCGTCTACCCGAGTGGATTCTACCTGGAAGGGGAAGGTCCTATGCAGCAAAATTGCACAGCCAGCTCTCTTAGTGGGGAGAGAGGCTAGATAATAGGTAGGGTAATCCTTATGTAGGAATTTAGGTTTGTTGCCAAGGGAAAAATGGGTCTCCTGCATGAAAATGACCGAGGGAGTATATTTTTTGTAGAATGCAAAGGCCTTCCTCCTTTTAAAGGGAGAATTGAAGCCCTTCACATTGTGGGTCACTATGGTGTATTTAGAAGTAGCCATTAAAAAATCGGGAGTGTAGGTGTATGCAACCTTACCTAATAGCTGAGCAAGTGAATGGCGAGGAGTGGAGGAGCCCGGAGAGCAGACAGAAGTCCCAGCGGGTATGCTGTTGGCGGCGGAGAAATCTCACTTTTATCAAGAGGGCTGAGAGCAATGGAAAGGGAGAAAAGCAGGTTAATATCGGAGAGGTAGATAAATCCGGGATAAAGCAAACAAGCCAATAATAGAACAGAAACAAGAAACACAAAAATAAGAAAAAGAAATAAATAAATAAAAAAAACAGAGCAGGAAAACAACAAGTTTACAGTACAACTAAACTTCAAACTGTAATTTCAAGCATATAGCAGAATAAGTATAAAACATTTGACTACACAAGCCCTTCTATCTCTATCTATAGTAAATAAAGTAAAAGACAAATCCACGTAATGTGGGAAACTAGTCTGGCAAACTATATTAATTCTAAATGGCAATAGTGCGAAATATGCTATCAACATTCTATCTGGATTATAAACAAAGAAAAGTGAACATCAAATACTCAGCAAAATATTATCAAAGTCCAGCTAGGTAGGAGGCCTCTCAGGTCGCGGTCCCAACTTTGAAGAGGCCGAGAGTCCAGAATCCGCTGAGGATACTAAGCGCTTGTCTTGCAGATCGCCTATATAGTCCCGAAAGCCACTGGGCCCCTCCAAGATAGGGACTTGTTTGCCATGAACTTGTGATGGCTTTGAGGTCTGCTGCCTCTTAGGGATAGGCGAAACAAGGTGCTCTTGATTTGCAGCTGTCGTGGGCTCCGGGCATAGCTGTAATCTCTGCAATACATCTAGACAGTCTTCCAAAAAGCGGGTGGTATAAGTCTTGCCATGATAGGTGAAAGTCAGAGCAAACGGAAAGTTCCACCGGTACTGGATCCTGTGCTGAATAAGAATGGTAACAGCCGGTTTCATAAGTCTCCGCTTATGCAGGGTATCCGGGCAGAGGTCCGCATAAAACTGCAGGATTGAGTCATCCGGCCCCTTGATGGTATGCAGCTTTCTGGTGGCCGATAGCAAAAGATCTCTGGTCTGCTGCCTTAAAAATCTAACAATAACATCCTTGGGGGCCTCCAAGCTCCTCATGCCACCCAAGGCTCTATGGGCCCGCTCAATCTCCCACACACTTTCGGGCTGATTAGGGAGGATTATGGGGATTGTATCCCTCAGGTAGCCAGACAGGTCCTGAATCGCTCTCGGTATACCACGGATGCGGACATTGTGTCGGCGGGACCGGTTCTCCAGATCCTCTATCTTATCCGTGAGGTCAGAGATGTGAATGGAGTTTTGAGCAATAGCGGATCGGTCTCTTTCTTGCGCCTCGGCCATCCGATCCGACGAGTCCTCCAATATTTGAGTGCGTTGTCCCAGGTCCTTCAAATCTTGTCTTAGAGGATCAATAGCTTTTGCCAGGAGCCGTTCAATAGTAGCCACTGACCTGGCCGAAAGGTCCATATATCGGCTAGGGGT
This sequence comes from Discoglossus pictus, assembly GCA_027410445.1. NCBI lineage: Eukaryota > Metazoa > Chordata > Amphibia > Anura > Alytidae > Discoglossus > Discoglossus pictus. Next base: position 335,098,987 of record CM050164.1, on the reverse strand, counting down.
GTCAGGAGTACCTTCCCTGTCTGAGCCATCCGAATGCTCTGAGGCGGACTCCGCAGGGGGGGAGCATCTGGGAGTTTTAGGTGTAAAGTGCTCCCTTATGCCCTTCACAGAAGCAGTTCTTTTGGGTTTCGGCATGTTGGAGTACGGGCCGCAGAAGTCAGCAAAGAGTCCGTTATGAAAACAGCTTGGTATAGGATAAGGGGAAACTATGCCCCAAGTGGTCTGAGTGAGAGACCGCTGGCCAAAATTGTAGAGTTTGTCCAGATTATAAAGCTGAGTTGAGGTAGGTGATAGCTGTGCTGCCAGGCCAATTCCCCATTCGTCTCTTTATTCCATAATTAGAGTGTAGTCCCCAGCCGGAGCTCTGGGGAGGCCTTTGGAAATCCGGCCAAACAAAGAGTGATCCTTTGGTAGACGAGTGGCACAAACAATTGTACCCTCTTCAGATAATCTGTCTGCTTTCGTTGACAGGAGCCCCGTTAAGTAGAACTTAGCCGTAGAATAGAGCAGTACAGACAGTAAGCAGCAATGGATGGCAGGGAGACTTCCACTCTTACATTATTCGCATAAGGCCAATGATGATCTGCAGTATTGTAAACGTCCACAGGGTGGCAGCATGTGTGCTGATGTTGTAAGAAATTGACACAGACCATGCAACTGACAGTGAAAGCACAGGTTTCAAGTCTAGGTAGGCACAGTATCTTTGTTAGATGCAGAAATGATCCAAAAAAGTGCCTTTAAGAGAGTGTCAGTTTCTGAAGCCAGGTACCCCCACAAGGCTCCAAAATAATATGCAATTCAGTCTCTGGCAATGCTGCGGGGTATGTCTCTATATCAAAATCTCAGTCCTGCATGGGTAGCTTAAAGAGTTGACTCACACCACCTTAACTCCAGATCCCAGGATTGCACGGGGATATAACAGTAAGTAGATCCTTGTGTGCCTTGCAGACTGGGAGAGATGCAGGCAACTTCCTCCTCCTGCCCCACTATGCCTCTGATAGTAAATGCAGCCACAGTTCTTTGTGGTGAAAGCTAAACACCCACTACTAGCTGTGGGGACACTGCTCCCTCATTTGGGGATGGTATTAATGCTCCTGGGGCCCCCCCTGGGGAGTCACAACCCTCCGGGGAATGTCCCCCCTACCTGCAACGTTCTAAGATGGCGGCCCCGCAAGATGGCGGCCGCATTTCGCGGGCTTTTCTGCCCCGTCTTCGGCGGCCTCACTCTGGCCAGAGAGGTCACTCTGGGATCCCGGCCGGATCCAGCCGCCACCGGGATCCACTCCAGCACCAGCCCAGGAGCTGAAAAGGAGAGCCCCGATGTCTTCTGGGGCCTCAGATGGCGCCCCGCGGACGGAGATCTCTTGTGCTGCTGGGCCACCCAGATAGCTCCCAGTCTCCCCCCGGGGGATGGGGGCAACCCCCAGTAGTGCCCTTGGAGGTGAGAAGGGCCCAAGAAGCCGCTCCAGGGCAAAATAACAGGCCCTAAACGGAGCTCAGCACGGAGCTCAGGAAAACACGTCTGGCTTCCTCAGACGTCAGCTCCGCCCCCCTTTAAAGATATTTTAAAGCTCTGTAAACTAGGTAAGAGTCTGAACTTTTATGCACTGTTTTATATGTCAGAGCTGGCTTGTTCTGTAGCAGTGTGCAATCAAAAACTAAAGGAGATGAGGTTGTTTTTTTTAATAACGAATAGGTTAGGGAGGTATTTTTTTAGCACCTATGATCAATAAGGCTTCAGTAAGAACTGTGCATTTATCAGAAATACTATTTCATAGTATATATAAGAATGCAATTTAAAATTATACCTGGATTTTTTTTAACAGTTTTGGAACTGGTGGAGGACCTCCAAAGCGTTTTTGCAACAACTTAACCGAACATAAACTAAAACCCAGCATTGACTGTGGTACAGATACGGCTGAGACTGAAATAATGCAAACTGATGGGCTGGCACACAGAGAACAAGTAGAAAGTCAATCTGTACCTCTGCAAGAAGGTGGTGATGGTTATAATATGCCTGAAGGGACATAGGATTCTAGTGCACGACAAGGCTTAAAGCATTATTAATATACTATTAACTTGCCCTTCATAAATGACCGTGTCATATATGTTATGTTTAATTGTGTGTGCTGTCTCTCTCTGTGCTGTCTCTGTGCGCCCTCTCCCTATCTCCGTGAGCCCTCTATGCACCGCAATCTCTCTCTCTGTGCCCTCTCTCTGCGCTCTGTGTGCCCTCTGTCTCTCTCCCCTCCCTTTCTCTCTTCCTTCCTCTCTACTCCCTCCCTTTCTCTCTCCCTCCCTCTCTCTCCCCTCCCTTTCTCTCTCCCTCCCTCTCTCCTTCATTTCTCCACCTCTCTTTCTCTCTCCCTCTATGTCCCCTTTCCTCTCTCTCCCACTCCCTCCCTGTGTCTCGCTCTCTCTTTCTCTCTCCCCCTCCCTTTCTCTCTCTCCCTCCCTGCCTCCTCTCTCTCCCTTCTCCCCCTCTCTGTCCCCCTCCTTTTCTCCCTACCTCCTCTCTCCACCTCCCTCTCCCCCACCCCCTCTTCAGGTCCTCCCTCTCCTACTCCACCCCACCTTCCTCCCCTTCTCTCTCCACCTCCTTTTTTCCCTCCCTTTCTATTCCCCCCTCCAGCTCCTCCTCCTCCCCTTCACTTCCCCCTCCCTCTCTCCTCTCCTCCTCCCTTGCGCCCTCCTTCCCCTCCACTCTCCACCTACCTTTTTCCCCCTCCCTCTCTTTCCCCCCTCTTCCTCTTCAACCTCTCTTCTCCTTCTGCCTCTCTTCTCTCCTCCCACTCTCTCCTCCTCTCTCCACCTCCCTCTCTTCCTCACCTCCCTCTCTTTGTTTACGCCGAGCATGCACAGAAATGCCCTCTCCCTCCTGTGTCTCTTTCCCCCTCTCCCTCCCCTGTGTCTCTTCGACCCCCTCCCTCCCCTGTCTTTTTCCCCCCTCCCCTACGTCTCTTCCCCCTCTCCCTTCGCTGTGTCTCTTCCGCCCTTCTCTTGTGTCTCTCTCCCACTCTCCCCCCCTCTCCCCATGTCTCTCTCCCACCCCATGTCTCTCTCTCCCCGTCTGTCCCAAGTGCGGTGCGCATGCACCGGTCATGGCACGCTTGCACAGGTTGCTGTGTGCTATGTGCTGTTGTCAACGTGTGTAGATCAAACAGAAGTGTAGTGGTGATTAATAATGGAATCATTGTAAAAGGCTTGTCTATGCTATTAACCAGAATTGTAGTACCACAAATATAAACAAGTCAATAGAAGATATAATGATTATTAACATAAAGTTAGTGAACTGGAAAATAGTTACTGACTGAAGGTTTCCACTCCCTACCCCTTGCTATTTTTAATTACCAGGTGCTGGAATAGTTGGAAGATGTAATACACTGGACTTCAATCAGCTGACGCAATCTTTGAATGCGGCACAGAAAATGTGGGCACAGATAACTGCAGAAAGTATTGGTATTCATAAACAGATTCTCAACAAGCAGATAAAGAATATGCAGAAGATGGAACATTTAATGAAGAAGCAATATCATCATATTGCTCTCTCTCACCAGAAAAATAAAGACATTTTACGATCATTTAATAAAATCTCTAAGCATATGGCAGGCATGATCTGTGTCTTGAAGGATGGTGTTTCAAGCTTGAGTGAAATAGGTACCATGGCACCAATATCACCAGCATCCCTCTGAATTACAATTGAACCCACTTTTGTTTGTTTTTTATTAAAAGTTATAGAAAAATAATTGACGTTTAAGCAATTTTGTGCTTTCTTCAAGTAGGGTTGTTGACTGTAAGTTTGGTAGCACAGTTGTTGGGCCGGGGGTTTTCTGAAGTACTAAAAAACAAATGTATACTTCTATTTCTAACTTTGTAACAAGTCAGAGAAAATTTAAATACTACTGAATTTATCTTGGACCTATTACCATTCCATGTCTTGCTCTACAATAGATGTGCAAAATACTATTATTGTTATTTTTGGTGTATATTTTGTTTATGTGTTAAATTACAAAACCTTTAAGATGCTTAGTAATGCTTTTATTCTTTAATTTGTTACAAAAAAAACTGTTGCACATAAATATGTATGTGGAGCAAATTTTGGTAATTGTACAGTTATTGATGAATGCAACAAAAATAAAGAAGTGTTAAAATATCTGTGTTTGAATAGGGTTAAATGGATATAATGAAAGTTTTTTTTATTCCAGACTTATTCTAGCTATCATTATTGTACCAAACTGTAGTGGAATATTATATACTAGGGATCTGCCCGTCAAAAATGACGGCAATAAAATGCTCATTGCGAGCCTCTACCGATCTATTTTTTGGGGGCTTGCGATGTGTGCCTTCGGTGTTCATCGCGAGCCCTGCAATGGACGGCTTCGCCGCTCATTGTCGGCATCGGTCAACCCGCCACTTTCATGCTTCGCAATGAACACCTTTGGCGCTCATCGCAAGCTTCTTCCCACTCTCTCAACCCTGTGTCTCTTTCCCCCACTCCCTCCCCTGTGTCTTTTACCTTCTCTCTCCCTCCTGCTGTCTCTTTGCCCCCTCTCCCTGGCCTGTGTTTTTTTCCCTTTATTTCCCTCCCCTGTGTCTCCCCTTCCCCTGTGTCATTCTCCTACCTCTCCATGCTCTGTGCTGTACGGGTCTGAAACCATTCTCGGGCTTGGGAAATTGATCAGTTTCCCCAAGTCCGAAATGGTCTTCCAAGTTTGTTGCTTAGCCTATTCAAACCTCCAAAAAACGCCAATTGAAGAACAAATTAGCATTCAACCTCACTTACATGCTCCCTGTGTCTCCCCCTGTGCTGTGTGTGAGGTTGTCAGTTCATTTTTTTAATCAATTGGCATCTTTTGGGGGCCTCCGAACGGCTTCTGAGTTACAGGCTTAAAAAAAAATGGTGGCCATTATATCCGTAATCTTTTCAAAGTTTTGTCTTTTTGCAAGTTGTGCGGGCCTCGTGATGAGCGCTCATCGCTAGCCTCGTAATGAGCACCTTCAGTGCTCATTGTAAGCCTTTTTCTAAGTGGTGCGTGCCTCGCGATGAGTGCCAAAGGCCTACGGCCTTCAGCGCTCATCTTGGGTCTCGTCATGAGCGCCTTTAGCGCTTATGGCGAGCCTTTTTCTAAGTCTTGCGTGCCTCGCAATAAGAGCCTTTGGCGCTCAACGCAGGACTTTTTCGAAGTCATGCGGGCCTAGCGATAAGCGCCTTTGACGCTCATTGTGCATGCGCAAGCCCTTAACTTTTAACATAGCACTACCAACAAACTCGCAATTACGACAACTATTATATGTGACTAGCGACTTCCCCATCAAAAATGACGGGGAAATAAAAAAGTGTTGAAATGCTGTTTGTCACATAATGTGAATGTACTGTGTGCCTCAACTATATAGACCTATATAGCACACTAATGAACCCATGTAATAACACTATAAGTACCATGAGGGTCATCCAGGACCCTTATGATACAAAGTGTAAGCACTACACTATTTTAACCCGGTCTCTTATGGGTGTCTATACAGACCCTCATAAGCCTCTATTTAACCCCATTAGTCCCATAAGGGTATCTAAAGACCCTCATGAGACAGTTAGAAGCCTAACATTGCCCCATAAGTGCTATGAGGGTTCTACAGGACCCTTGTGACACTAAGTACAAACACTACACTGCACTATACCCCCCAATAAACCATTAAATCTAAACTAACCCCCCTGTACACTAATCTATTAACACCTACACTACCTACCTACGCCACCCCCCCACCCCACTACAGAAAAAAAAATTACACATCTGAAAAGGAAATACATACAAAATATATGCATTACATTACAATACAAATAAAATACCATACCTGCCTATCTAAAATACATTAAATCCAATCTAAAATACACACATACCCCACTATCTAAAATACAGTAAATCCTATCTAACATACATACATACCCCACTATCTAAAATACATTAAATCCTATCTAAAATACACACATACCCCACTATCTAAAATAAATTAAATCCTATCTAAAATACACACATACCCCACTATCTAAAATAAATTAAATCCTATCTAAAATACACACATACCCCACTATCTAAAATACATTAAATCCTATCTAAAATACACACATACCCCACTATCTAAAATACATTAAATCCTATCTAAAATACACACATACCGCACTATCTAAAATATATTAAATCCTATCTAACATACATACATACCCCACTATCTAAAATACATTAAATCCTATCTAACATACATACATATCCCACTATCTAAAATACAATAAATCCTATCTTAAATACACACATACCCCCCTGTCTATCTAAAATGCATCCCTCCTATCTAACATACACTAAATCCTATCTCCATACACAAACCCTAAATCTAACCAAAAATAAAATAATTAAGATCACTCACATTTGCAGATGTCCCTCCAGATTGCCCCCTATGGACAAAAAACAAATTAGTATAAAACATTACATACAATAAATAAACATTCTAAATATTCTACTCACCTTTCCAGCATTAAAAGAAACATTAAATTAGTACTGAGTACACACACTGAAAATAAAATAAATATACATTGAACTTACCTTGGCGTAAGTGTCAGCAATGTGGCAAGTGTGCAGTGTAAACAGGCTGTGTGCGCGAGGGCAAACCGTTTGTTTAGTTGTGTAAAGCGCCATTTTAGAATGGTAATGTTTTTAGTTGCAAGTTAGTGTTGTAAAATAGCGGTGACTGTCAATGTGTTACGAGGTTGTGGATCATTTTCCGTCCTTCCTAATAGTGTATTTTGCACCTTGTACGTTCCTGGGTATAAGCCTTATGTGCTTGGCGTTGTTTTGCGTGGTTAGGGGTCGTGTAGCCTCGACTTCATTTTTTTTCGGCCACCATTTTTTTTCTTGCTTAGCACATTTTGAGTGCTCCTGATCTCCACCAAATATAAGGTAAGTGGGAGAAGGCAGTTTTGTCTACCAGGGAATAATACATATTAAGATATAAAATATACCCTCCCAGTAATCTTCATTTGCTGGAGTCTTTTTGTGTTAAAGAAATTTGCCTAGGAAACAAGAGCCTATAAATAACAATTCTGTTCTTACAATCTTTTACAGCGGTCTTTCAACCAAACCCTCAACCCTCTTCTTAATGACCTTATTATGATGATGAAAACACTCCACTGGAGGCTGATACTCTAATCCAGGGGTCACCAAACTCGGTCCTGGAGGGTCGACCCAGGCCTGGATTTGTGGATATCCTTGCTGCAAACAGGTGAGAATCTTGTTTCTTCAGCCATCCTGATTGACTCACCTGTTTGCAGCAAGGATATCCACAAATCCAGGCCTGGGTCGACCCTCCAGGACCAAGTTTGGTGACCCCTGCTCTAATCTTTGAAAACTAATTTAATATTGAATATTGCTACTATAAATGATGAAATATGAGTCAATGATCAATGCACAATTACAATAACTTGCTCCTCTTGTTAGGATATTACTGTGGTCCTTTAAACAACTGATGAGTTAAAGCTTATTCTCCTTGAGCATTTATGCAGTAGGATGACAACTCAGTGGAGTAAAATGGAAATAAGATGAATATCTGGTTACTATAATTTCTCATTTTAAAATTTAGGATATCAGAGTCAAAGGTCCAAAAGATCCCTCTAATAGTGCTTTTATACAGCCGTTCCTAGGACCTGTGCCAGTCCCTGTGACTTATATGTGCGTCCTCAGTGACGAGGAGAGCCTAGCACTTTATACATACCATCATCATTAGTTATAGGTATAAACAAATTATAGAAAAATGTGTCTACAGTTAAATTGTGTTCAAACTAGTGCAAAGCTAGATGAAAATTTAGTTTGTAACTGATAAAAATGTTCTGGATCTCCCAGCTGGTCCTTATGGGCAATGCAAGGAACCAGCCAGTCCTCAGACCAAAAAAGGTTGAGAACCATTGGTTTAGGAAATATTTTTAAGGGCTTTGGATAAGTTGCATAAAACCGTATTTAAAGTCCCATTTACCTCACTATAAGTGCTCTGCATGGTGTGGAAGAGCACAAGATTCTATGTTAAAGTGATCAATTTTTTTAAATTACGCTAATAACAGCTAAAAAATCAAGGTCTTTGGTCTGTTTACAGACACATTCCTGACTGTTCTATGATTGACAGCACATGCCGACAATGGCCTGTTCCAAGCTCTGTGTGAAGACAAGATTTATGCTTTCTCTCAGTTCTTCAGAAGTAAGCGGGACAAGTTAACAAGTTAACCCCTAACTGTAATTTTTAGTAGATTCATTTCTCTGCACAGATGAATTTGTGAAGGATTAACCCTGTTTCTGTTCTCCTCACTGAGCTAATGTTGTGGCTTTGTCTTTGGGAAGTCTCATATAAACAGAGATTTTATTTGTAAATTTCCCTGTGAAGAAAAAACATGAAAAATTCAAAAAGTATTTCAACATGTTTTTAAGAGATCTTTTCTTTGATGTGGTCCAAACTATGCTGAAGTAAGTGGCCCTTTAACAATTTGTTCATACAAATTATGTTACACAGTTTAGACTATTTCTGTATAGTTCATACACAGAGTAGAATTCACATATCATTTTTACGGTGCTGATGTGACTGTATTTGCCTCTCACAAATAAAATACAGAAGTATATGGGAGAGATTTAACCACTTTAGGGTTGCTTGTTCAGAATCACCAAAGAGCGAATATACAAGGATGGTGTAAGGGAAGGAGAGGATTGGAGATGGGAATGGGTAAAAGTGAGGAGCGTTAAAAAAAAAGCAATAGAAAGAGTGGAGAGGAGGAGAATGGGCAAAGGAATTACATTTTTGAACTAACCAAAAAAATAGATTTTTTTTTTTTTGAATAGTCTATATATAGCTTGTCTGTCATAATAACAATGCTTTAATTTAAGAATACGCTGGCTAAACTTGAATTAACTTTGGATAGCATAGATATAAGACCAGTACTTTGCACAAGCAACATTATAGGAATAAAGGTCATAAAGATCACATTTTCCTGAACTTCAAGAGAACTGCAAGTTGTTTACGCATCACTTCATTATGAAGGGGACATCTTGTGGTGAATTAGTAATATTACACCTGTAAGAAGTACCATGTCAAAAACATACATTATTATTATTGTATTTATTCGTAAAGCACCAATATATTCCGTATTGCTAAACACAGGTAACTTCAAGTCAAAAACAATATTAACACAATGCAAAAAAATTGAGGACCCTGTCTTTGAGCTTAAAATTAAACATACACAATGCTTTCCCTAAAGCCCTTAGCAAGATTGAAAACTCGCAAACTTACAGTCTAAAGGGTATGGGTTAGATATACAGTGGGGGGAAAAAGTATTTGATCCTCTGCTGATTTTGAACGTTTGTCCACTGACAAAGACATTTTAATGGTAGGTGTAATTTAACAGTGAGAGACAGAATCACAATAGACAAACAAACAAGAAAAAAGCATGTTAAAAAAGTTATAAATTGATTTGCAGGTCAATGAGGGAAGTAAGTATTTGATCCCTTCGACTTAGTACTTGGTGGCAAAACCCTTGTTGGCAATCCCAGAGGTCAGACGTTTCTTGTAGTTGGCCACCAGGTTTGCACACATCTCAGGAGGGATTTTGTCCCACTCCTCTTTGTAGATCTTCTCCAAGTCATTAAGGTTTCAAGGCTGATGTTTGGCAACTCGAACCTTCAGCTCCCTCCACAGATGTTCTATGGGATTAAGGTCTGGAGACTGGCTAGTCTACTACAGGACCTTAATGTGCTTCTTCTTGATCAATTCCTTTGTTGCCTTGGCTGTGGGTTTTGGGTCATTGTCATGCTGGGATACCCATCCACAATCCATTTTCAATGCCCTGGCTGACGGAAGGAGGTTCTCACCAAATATTTGACGGCACATGGCCCCATCTATCGTCCCTTTGATGCGGTGCAGTTGTCCCCTTAGCAGAAAAACATCCCCAAAGCATAATGTTTCCACCTCCATGTTTGACGGTGGGGATGGTGTTCTTGGGGTCATAAGCAGCATTCAGTTGAGTTGATGCCAAAGAGCTTGATTTTGGTCTCATCTGACCACAACACTTTCACCCTGTTCTCCACTGAACCATTCAGATGTTCATTGGCAACTTCAGACGGGCCTGTACATGTGCTTTCTTTAGCAGGGGGACATTGCAGACACTGACGGATTTCAGTCCTTCACAGTGTAGTGGGTTACCAATTGTTTTATTGGTGATTATAGTCCCAGCTGCCTTGAGCTCATTAACAAGATCCTCCTGTGTAGTTCTGGGCTGATTCCTCACTTTCTCATGATCATTGAAACTCCACGAGGTGAAATCTTGCATGGAACATCAGACCGAGGGAGACTGGCAGTTATTTTGTGTTTCTTCCATTTGCGAATAATCGCACCAACTGTTGTCAGCTTCTCACCAAGCTGCTTGGCGATGGTCTTGTAGCCCATTCCAGCCTTCTGTAGGTCTACATTCTTGTCTCTGACATCCTTGGACAGCTCTTTGGTCTTGGCCTGGGGGGAGAGTTTGGAATCTGATTGATTGTTTTTATGGACAGGTGTATTTTATACAGGTAACAAGATGAGATTAGGAGCACTCACTTTAAGAGAGTGCTCCTAATCTCAGCTCGTTACCTGTATAAAAAGCTCCTGGGAGCCAGAAATCTTGCTGATTGATAAGGGATCAAATAGTTATTTCTCTCACTGACCTGCAAATCAATTTATAACTTTTTTGTCTTGTTTTTTTGTTTTGTTATTCTGTCTCTAACTGTTAAAATACACCTACCATTAAAGACTGATCACTTCTTTGTCAGTGGACTAACGTTCAAAATCAGCAGGGGATCAAATACTCCCCCCCCCCCCCCCCACACACACTTTAGAAGGATGATTGATATGTTGTGCATATTAAGGCTGAATGTGATTAGTGCCTTTAACATATGCATATTTAGTGAGGTTTGGAGGCAGGAGGATAGTGGAGTGAGGCAAAAAGAACTAAAGATTAGGTGCAGTACAAAAAAAGTCCTGAAGGTAAAAGTAGGTAATAAGAGAGGAGGAAAGAAGAAGGTTGTTAGAGTGAAGAGTTGGGGGACTATTTGGAGATGAGAGCAGAGTGAACAAGGGGGTTCACTATTGTTGAGGGCATTGTATGTTAGGGTCATGGTTTTCATTTTTTTTCTTGAGGCTTTGGGAAGCCAGTTGAGTGACTGACAGAGACGTGCTGCCGACAGTCCTGAGTATGGTATATGATTCTAGCTTAGATATTTATTATGGATTGGAGTGGAGAGAGTTGCAAGTAGGGTGTTGCAGTAGTCAAGGAAAGAAGTGTTGAGTGAGTGGATTATCATTTTAGCTTGTCTTCTGTGTAAGATAGTGAAGTATTTTGGCTTTTTTTAGGTGAAAAAGACAAGATCTTTTTATGGATTATATGTGAGGAGTTAAAGAGAAGGCAGGGTCCAATAAAACCCCAAGACAATGGGCCTGGGAGATGATGGCATTGTCAGCAGTGAGCAGCGAGTAAGGCCACTGAGGACAGCAGAGATGGAGATGGATAGATGAGGTCAATGAAGCAATGAACATGAGCTTGATGGAGCTCAGAGGGGAAGTGGCTGACAGATGTGTCTGGCATCCTGCGGTACATATGGTCACAGAGAGTAAGACATGACTGAACGAATAAACAACAACGACAACAACAAGCTGCATTAGATTGTAGTTGTAGTCGGGGCCTTCCCTTTTCAGTTTAGGTAGCTTTGAGGTATGGCATATTTTGTCATATTTTAGCTACGTCATCCTAGCCTGATTAGAGAGCTAGTGGAGGAGTAGACGGAAAGAGGGAGGGAGAGGTGGGTGGTGTGTTAGACGAATGCTCAAGGGGCGAAATACGGAGAATGTGTAAGGATCTAATCCAAGTTTGATCAGTGCCAATCGGATGTAGTGGACAAAGGTAACTGTGGTTAAGGGTTCGCTGGAAATCCCTAGCAATGGGTGTGTAGACGGTTTGGAAGAAAGATCGGTGAGGAGGCGGGATATACCTGTGACTGGGCACCATGGGTCGTTGGTGGGGTAGTAAGTGATAGTTACTGTAGTTTTGCTGGTCTTCGTGGAAGAGAATGTGAGGGTGAAGCAGTCATTGACGAAGGTGATGTCTTTGCAAGTCAGAAATTTGGGCTGGACGAAGGAATCTGTAGAATGCGAGTAAGGCCGCTGAGGATATAGTAGTGGAAATACCATCCCCAAATGAATTTAAAGAAAGGAGGCTCTTAAATAATGGTCCAACGATTGGCTTGCGAAGTGGAGGTTTGTTGGTCTTCTTGATGGCGGGGACTCTAAGGAATAATTTGACTGATGGAGTACTTAGAAATGATGATTTAGATTCTGTTTCTTGAGTAAGGAAGAATTGTAATAATGTGCGTCAAAGGATAGGAAGGTGTGCAGTGGATAATGAGGATGGAGGTTATAGTATGACGTGAAGTTTCAGAATAGGCTCCAAGCTTGGTCGTAGATTTTTTTGGTATTTGCTGATATTCCATTCGTCATGGTTGATCGGTGTAGGTCAAAGGCTGTGGGATGTGAGAAAGTTGACGATAGGTCAGGTGAGGCAGGTCGAGGGAATGATCCTGCGGAAGACAACCAGGGTTATCGCAGTTGGAGAATTCAATGTAAGGAAATAATTGGAAATGATTAGAAAGAGATAGGAGAGATAGTTCTCTTAGGAGGGACATAGTATCTGGATTGGCGGACGGTAGTTTAGAAAGAGCCTTGTGCGTAGGGGCGTCGGTTGTCAGTACTCGTACAGATACAAAAAAATAAAATAAGTCAGAGGTGTTCATCAGAGAACGAACCAACCTTAATAGGTTAGTTCTATGGCCATGATAAGCCACTCTGAGAGCAACCTCTTTTAGCTCACGTGTGCCCTTCACAGGGAGAAATATCCATCAAAAGAGTGAGCCAGCCCCAAAATAACAGGCAAACAACAAACCCCAGAACAGGAGAAACAACATACCCCAGCCGCGTTTCGGCCTTTATGGGCCTCATCAGTGAGGTGCAGCTGAACTCCCTAAGGCACAGTGAGCAAGGGTTCCACGTCTGGAGTCCCCTATTATCAGTAGGGGGACTAAACCCTAAGGGTAATTTACATAAACAAAAAAAAGTAAGTCAGAGGTGCTCATTAGAGAACGAACCAACCTTAATAGGTTAGTTCTATGGCCATGATAAGCCACTCTGAGAGCAACCTCTTTTAGCTCACTTGTCCCCTTTGGAGGGAGAAATATCCTATATTATATCAGTCTGATCCCACTCAAAAGAGTGACCCAGCCCAGAAATACCAGACAATTCTACCCTGAACAGGAAAAACAGCAAACCCCCAAACGCGTTTTGGCCTTTATGGGCCGCGTCAGTGAGGTGCAGCTGAACTCCCTAAGGCACAGTGAGCAAGGGGTCCACGTCTGGAGTCCCCTATTACCCTTAGGGAGACTAAACCCTGAGGGTAATTTGCATAAACAAAAAAAACTAAGTCAGAGGTGCTCATCAGAGAACGAACCAACCTTAATAGGTTAGTTCTATGGCCATGATAAGCCACTCTGAGAGCAACCTCTTTTAGCTCACGTGTGCCCTTCACAGGGAGAAATATCCATCAAAAGAGTGAGCCAGCCCCAAAATAACAGGCAAACAACAAACCCCAGAACAGGATAAACAACAAACCCCAGCCGCGTTTCGGCCTTTATGGGCCTCGTCAGTGAGGTGCAACTGAACTCCCTAAGGCACAGTGAGCAAGGGTTCCACGTCTGGAGTCCCCTATTATCAGTAGGGGGACTAAACCCTAAGGGTAATTTACATAAACAAAAAAAAGTAAGTCAGAGGTGCTCATTAGAGAACGAACCAACCTTAATAGGTTAGTTCTATGGCCATGATAAGCCACTCTGAGAGCAACCTCTTTTAGCTCACTTGTCCCCTTCACAGGGAGAAATATCCTATATTATATCAGTCTGGTCCCACTCAAAAGAGTGACCCAGCCCAGAAATACCAGACAATTCTACCCTGAACAGGAAAAACAGCAAACCCCCAAACGCGTTTTGGCCTTTATGGGCCTCGTCAGTGAGGTGCAGCTGAACTCCCTAAGGCACAGTGAGCAAGGGGTCCACGTCCGGAGTCCCATATTACCCTTAGGGAGACTAAACCCTGAGGGTAATTTGCATAAACAAAAAAAACTAAGTCAGAGGTGCTCATCAGAGAACGAACCAACCTTAATAGTTTAGTTCTATGGCCATGATAAGCCACTCTGAGAGCAACCTCTTTTAGCTCACTTGTGCCCTTCACAGGGAGAAATATCCTATAGTATATCAGTCTGGTCCTACTCAAAAGAGTGACCCACGCCCGAAATACTAGGCAATTCTACCCTGTACAGGAGAAACAGCAAACCCCAGACGCATTTTGGCCTTTATGGGCCTCGTCAGTGAGGTGCAGCTGAACTTCCAGTGAGCAAGGGGTAAACCTAACCAATTATTTTGCCAGGTTATGGATGCCATGAGAGCTGGGATGATGGATTTTGCTTTGTGAGTGAATAGATTGATCTGGATAAAATGATTTCAGATTCGCTGAGAACGATTCAAATTTTTGGAGAAGTGAGTCAGGGTCTTGACATAAATAAAGAGCGGCCGTTCCATTTGGAAATTATGGAGTGTCACTTATGTAGTTTAATGATAGCAGCTTCGGGGAGTGAGATGAGATTGGTGTGTGACAAGTTGAAGGAGATCCGAAATAAAGGGGCGTCCTTGAGGTAAAATGAAAGAGGAGTAGTTTATGTGGCCATGGAGGGACTGGATTTTGGAGAGAGTACAAGTGCGAGATTGACGAGAATTAAGGATATCTTTTAGCCTTGTAAGTTTGTTAGATGGTAGACTGGCTTCCATAGATAATACATTGAGTTGGATTCCCAGGAATTCAACACAGTTAGCGGGGGCCCTCTGTTTTTTCCATAGCAAATAGGACTGCTAGGTCAGAGAACAGAGTTACAGCTTTATCCAGGCTCGTAGGTTTTACGTGAGGTCTCTCGATGAACAGAAAGTCATCAAGGTAGTGAATAACGATTGGGCATCTTAGTTGATTGACCATTTTCAACTTAAAGCTTTGTCAAACATATCGAACAGTTTAGGAATGCTTTTAGAGCCAAAGGTTAAACCATTGGCGAAGTAGTAGCAATCTTTCCAGCAAATGCTGTGAAGGTGCCATAGTGCGGGGTCAATGGGTATTAATTTGAATGCATTCTGGATAACCAACTTAGAGAGCCATGACCCTGGACCAAACTGTGAAATATGGCATCATCTACTCGTGAGTACTGGAGTGAGTATTCACCCGAGGTGATGAGGGAGTTGATGCCTGGGACGTTGGAGGTATAAGGAGCTGAAAGGTTATTAACTAGCCGTTTCTTTAAAGAATACTTACAAGTGGCTATTTCAATGGGGTTCACTCGCCATATGGGGAATAGTGGAGATGTGAAAGTGACCAGAATTAAGTGATTTTCGTCTTCTGCGGCTAGAAGTTAGTCCACTGCCTCAGGCTCCTTTGCAGCAGATTGAAGATTCACACTGGCAAAGGAAGTCTGAGGCAATGCAGTGACCCAGGTGTGAAAACCATTGGTGAAACCTGAAATTAAAAAGTTAGTGAGGAACTGTGAAAGGTGGTTGGAAAGATAGTGTGAGAGACGAGAGATATTAACCGATTCTAGTCAATAAGTATTCATTACCTGGGGCAAATGGCTTTGGTGTGAGCTTTGCAACAGAACGAACAGACATGAAGATGTCTGTAAGCACCGTAAGAGCAACCTTTAGCATTAAAGTTGTTACAAATGGAGGTTGACCCCAGGTAATGCACGTGACAGCCTAGACAGTCCTTTTCAGGGCATGGAGGTTTAGAAGACTGGAGGTTGAGGAGTGAAGGGTATACAAGAAGGCCCAGGTTGTGCAGTGGAAGGAGATGGTAAAGGGCAAAAACTAGTGGCATGAAGTGCTGATTGGCAATGAAGGTATACTGATACTGAGGCTTTAATCCCAGCAAAATGGCACCAGAAAAGCTTGTGGTCTAGAGCAGCCCAATTGATGGGATAATGAAATTGAGCCATGGCGGCTTCGGCTTTGGCGGAAAAGGATCAATGGTAGTCATAGTAATTTAGTCCACTGTATTTTTGAGCGGGGTCAACAATTAAGTATTAAGTAATCGTTGAGTTCTTGTTGGTGAAGAGAAAAGGCAGTATAAACTATATCCCTGTAAATACTAAAGGCTAGTACGAACTCAGTAATGGTTAATTTCCTGTTGAGTCTGGGATCCTTGGATCTTATAAGAACAGAAACTTTGCCTTCTGTAATGGTCTTGTTCGCTGTGGTGTCAAATGACGGGATTAGCAGAGAGACGAGGTTAATGTCATTTCCCTCTATTATGTCTCTTCGTAGGTGGGCCAGGACAAAGTGAGCCTGCATTATGGTTGGTGGAGCAGGAGATTTTTCATCTTAAGCTGAATGATTTAAATCAGTGTTAGGAGCAGGAACTGGAAGGTTTTCCAGGTGATTGATTCTGCCATTCATAACGGGGATTGATAATGCTACCTCAGTTAGAAGACGTTGGATTTGGTTGAGTTGTTAGTTTGGAAGGAGTTGAGGAGTTCCACCGTTCAACAAAAAGCAATAAAGTTCAGCTTTGCGCTCAGATGTTGGGAATGGGATTCCTCTTTCTGTGAATTCCTGGGTGAGCCTAGGAATTGTCCACTGGCAAAGAGATGAATGGCTATCCGCTACAGATGGTCGTCTAACATGCAAAGAAGTTGCCAGGAAGGTACACTCTTGGCATCAGATAGAGCGATATCGGCCTTTGCTGTGGTCAAATTGTCCTGTAACAAGATAATGACATCAGTGGTTAGGGATGATAAAAAGGAAATGGTAGGGAAGTAGGGAATGAAGGACGAATGGCAAAGCGACTTAAAGAAGTGAATTTAGGGATTTGAGCATAGAGCCCGTAACTCATAGACAGCTTGCTGCTCGCAAAAAGACGCCATTGAATAGCAAATTAGTTTACAGCCTACATTACGGCTCCAGTAACTTACAATTTGTCAATTGAGGCCCTTGGGGCCTCCTTCGAATGTGATTTGGCCAGTTGAATAGGGCTCTATGTAAGGACATAGCATACTTTTTTACAGCAGTTTTTTTTTGGATAGAAGTTCACTAACTAAAAACTGCTGTAAAAAATATGGTATATGCTTATATAGAGCCCTATTCAATTGGCCAAATCATATTTGAATGAGCTGGTGTCTGGCCTTGCGTTTTTTTTTGCAAGCTGCAGCGGCATGGGGGAGTAGAGGAGCGGCCGGGCTCCGGGTGTCCGCCCCCATCCTGAGCATCCCGGCAAAGTAAGATTCAATCATCAGATGGTACCTCCTCTCCTGCCTATTGTGCCTGGCCAGGCTGCGCATGACCTCCGCATGATTGGCTGAGATGCTGGCATGGATCCCCTGAAGACACTCCAGTTGCTGGCGCATGATGGCCAGCATCTCCGCCTGCGCACCCCGGCTTAGTGATAGTGGTGGGGATGGAGGTCCGTAGGGCATTGCTGGGTGAGGAGGTGTTGGTGGGGGCCCAGTGGAGAATGTCTGTGGCCCGCCTGGAGCCTCGCTCCATATGGGTTGGGGGTGTTGCTTGGACTGGTGGTGGTAGCCAGTCCCCCGCCCTGCTGAGTGGAGGAGGAGGTGGGGTCAGTGGAGTCAAATGCGGCATAGTTGGGCATAAATCTGGTTCCCATTAATGCACCTCTAATATGTAGATAACTAGCGACTTGCCTGTCAAAAAATTACGGCAATAAAAGTTGAAGCCATGGCAATGCTGTTTGCCACACAATGCGAGGCTATGGTCCCTCTGAGCACCTTTGGTGATCATCAAGAGCCCCGCGCTGTGAGCACTTGGTGCTCATTGCGTGGCTCACAATGAGAGCCTTCGTTGCTCATTGCGAGCCTCTCCCCTGTTGTACTAATTCTGTTTGCCACACAATGCGAGGCTCTGCCCCCTCTGAGCAACTTTGGCGTTCATCGCGAGCCCCACGATGAGCGACCTCGGCGCTCATTGCAGCTAACTATTCCCGCGTGCCTCGCAATGGCGGCTGCGGCGCTCATCTCCACCCTCTTTCGGCGCTCATTGCAGCTAAGTCCCGAGGGCCACCACACATTTAGCAGCAGATATTCCCTGTCAGGGAGTGATGTCTTGTTATCAGCAAGATTCCTCCCCATGTGATCATGCTCTCTGCTTGGAAGACTGCAGATATTTCCACACAACTGGCACATTCTTTAGGTATAGTTTTAGATATTGCTTGAAAATGTGTTAGTTGTAGACCTTGGGTTGGAGTGATAAAAGATAGCTGTCATGAACGGACCCCTTGCAACCCACAAGTATCTCTGCTATTTGGAATGCTGGCATGCTGGTGTTAATGTCAAGAACTATTACAACGGACCTGAAACTTGTGAGGACTGACTTGATTGTTTTTTTGTGTAGTATGGACCACAATAATTAATTTGGTGGTTACTAGATCATGTTATATGCACTGTAATAATGCATCTGTGATAGAAGTAGGCCCTAGGATGCTAGAATTATCTAAAAAATACTGCAGCCACTTATGTGACAAATGATTAATCTTCTATAGAATCTTTATGGCCCTGCAGTCGGCCACGTGTGAAGGCTCTGGCTTTATTCATTGTAGCCCGTAAGTGAGGTTGCAAGTTAATTTGCTATTCAATCAGCGTCTTTTTGCGGGCTCTAAATGGGTTACAAGTTACGGCCTTAAAAATTTTGTGATGGTTAAACCCCTAATTTACAGCCTCCATAAGCCTTTGATCTTTCACTTTTGCAAGAGTTACAATGGCTAAAATCGCAAATCGATATTCAATTGCTCAATTTCCCCAATCCCGCAAATGTTTTCACCGCCGAAAAATGGCAAAAGATGGAGAAAATCCTACGAGTGCTAGAGAGGACTCGCAATGGGGTTAAACACCTATTCATAGCATTATAAATGTAAAAAAACAAACAATACTGCACTGTAAATAATGGGGAAAGTACTGAAAGACAAAAAATAGAATGTATTTTTATGTTTCATTTCAGGGTTAAATCGATCTTGGGTATTAATGAGTTAATACACATCAGGCCACCCATATGGACCAGAACAGTATTGGCATTAATTTTCTTTATTCTGTATTTTGCGGTTTTGCGAATCTGATCGCATATCTCATTTTCTATTGGCTGATTCGAAATGGGAGGTTGCAGTCTTGCTTAATTGATCATGTTCCCGCTCTGAACTGCTACGAACCAGTGCATGGTTTACAGATTCGGCTTTGGGCCAGTAACTTGAGCAATTAAATAGCTCCAAAATCGTAGACAAATGGGAGCCCACCACACACCCGCAGACATACGCTTGCTCAAGTTGCAGGCTTGCAATTGAATCAGGCCCTTAGTTGCTAAGTAACTCAAAAGGGCCCACAACCTCAGACTTATGTGTATGCCAGGATCTTCTACATGATCTCTGTTTATTCCATCAGTAAAACCACTGCAGTCTGGTATCTGGGGGAATCTTCCATTTCTTTGTCACCATATTGCAGCCTTTGCTTATGGGATGATGGAGAGCGCTGGTCCATCACCAGTCCTGCCATCTGCACCACCAGTGAGAGGAAGCTAAATTAACTCACATGTTCAGGAATAGTGGTTCTCTAATAGCAACAGGAGATTTATCCTACAGGTTGCTCAGGTCAGAGTCAAATGGAGGAAGCTGATGGAAGGCCTCCTCCCAGTGCAGGCCATGCCCCTCAAAGCTGTTTCCAAGAGCCACTGTGTTTCAAGAAAAACTGCACATTTGTCAAGTATGTAATAAATTAACAACATTAGCAGCTGTGTAAGCTATGAACATAAAACCATTTTTAGAGGAAATCTAGAATACACTATCTTGTCTTTGTTTCATTACTTCCTGAGGGATGTGTTTTTTTATCTATCAGGAGATGGAGGAGTGAGAGAGGACGGAAGGAGAGGTGAGGAGGATTGGGGTTAGATAACTGGATTACACTGAATTTGACACCATCCCTCTTCCCCCTTGCAGGCTTATAAGCAGAAAGCTTGCATCAATAGTATTACATATAGGTCCAAAATCTAGCACATGTATTTTAACTAGTTTTTTTCATTGTAAGCTGGGGTTAACATTGAGAGTTGTAAGTAAATCCTAACTTGCTTTTATTGTTAATAGAAGAAAGCAACAGCCACATAAGACATAATTGTGAAGTAAAGAACACTGTGTAATTATATCCTACAAGTTCTAGGGTGCTTAAACCAGAAACTAAACATGAAGTACAACCTCTGAAAAAGTCATAGCAAAGTGAAAGAGTCTTCTTTCATGGCTTTAAGGATAAAAGAACTCCAAAGTAAAAAAAAAAGCACATGTGCTCAAAATGGTACACTGTACTGCCTGGGGGAAATTAAATTGTGCTCCAAAATTATGAAATCAAGAATTAGAAACTTGAGTAACTGTGATTTACCAATGAAGAACATAATTATACCTAGTTGAGTCACACTATTATGACCACTAATATCTTGAATAACTAGTATGTGCAGCACGGACAGCAGCTAGACGGCGTGGTAGTAATTCAATAAGATTCTGGAAGGTTTGCAAGGGTATCTGGAGCCATGCAGACTGCAGTGCATCCGAAGAGTGCTGAAGAGTGAGTGGTGGAGGATCCATGCGGCGAACATGGCGATCAAGGTGGATCTACAGGTGTTTGATGGGGTTCATGTCAGGGGACTTTGGATGGGAAGTACTTGGAAGTCTGCATTCACCTGCTGTAAGATTCCATCCGCTCCAGAGAAGACAGTCATTATGTATGTGTGTAGTTGATCTGAATGACACGCCAACGTCCTTCCAGTCAATGGAGCAGAAAATGTGACTCATCAGAGAGTGCAACCTTTTGCCAATCAGAAGATGTTACATTTTGGTACTGTTGTTGCACCTCCACAGCATGGGTGCAGGGACCAGTTGTTTGCATTGGAGCCACATACACAACGGGGTTCACTGTACTGTCATTTTAGACACGTGCCTGGTAGCCCCCTGGTTTATTTGGATGAAACTATAGTGAGTCAGTTGGCCCTCACAAACCTTTGCAGCCGATGTTCACCTCTGACATGAATGGCACGTGGTGCTCTGCAGTTTCCATGCTGTTTATTCTCAATGGTGTCGTTTGTCCAGTCACCATACACTATAACCACAGCAACATGCAAACTGTTCACAAACTGCTCTGTTTCAGAATTATTGCCACCTTTGGATTGAAAGCCAATGATCGTCCCCTTTCCAAAGTTGGATAAATTGCACGTTTTACCCATGACAGCGACGGTTGATATGTTTGAAGAATGCCTACATGTCACCTTATATATCCACCAAGACAGCTCACGATACATGACGTATAGTCACTTTAGTCACTCTTAAATATCACTCTTCTAGCAGAAGATAATGTTGAAATTGTAAAAACTCAACTTAAGGAAACTAATCTGCTGTACTAGAAGATAGCACAGGACCCTTTCGTAACATAATCATTGGTTTGCAAAAGTCCTTACAGTGAGGTTCAATTACCGCATGTGCAAATTCTATACAATAAATGGAAAAAGTTTTCTGAGCAAAAAAAAGATGACACTGTATAAAAAAAGAGCCAGCATAGCAGAGTTCAGAAAGGACATAGAGATGCAGAGGCAGCAGAAAAGAAAGCAAGAAAAGACATTACATTTAAAACACTATAAGGAGGAGAGCTGCTGATGCTATAGCATAGTTAAAAGGCTTCAAATCAGACTTGGCTTAAGGAGTTAAGGAATGTATTATTTTGGTACTTCAAAGGACCCAATGAAGTATACCAAGTGTTACGTCAAAGGAGTAAGCACACCAGCTCATCTGATGATAATGATGCGGTCATTAATCCCTTAATTTTATTAATTATGGCATAAACCAGGCTGCACATGATAACTATTTGTACAATGACCAAATTGCACCAGTACTACAACAGGTCAGAAGTGCAATGGCACATACACATACAATATACTATCTCCTGTGCAAGCACTTCGTACAAGTGCAGTAGGTACCTATCATTCATGTAGTAGCTAATTTATACTTCATTCCAGCACTGAATGCCTACACTTGTTCAGCCTTCTATCACTCTTACCTAAATCACACATTTACACTTAGCTTAAAGCATAATTTACTAACACAGGTTTTCATTCGCTCAGAAACAGTAGTCACAAATATTTACTTTTGAAGATAAGAAACACTGCCAGAGAGGATATCATTCTGCTGGTGAAGTGGATAGGTGCTGAAACTTCAGAGGGCGTCAATGGATTCAGAGCAGTTTTTTAGACAACTCGCCTGCAGATCTTACTATTGTGTGAGAGCAATAAGAAGAAGCCTACTCAAATGTCTCCTCTCATGAGGTTGTAAAGCTTGAAACTAAGTAGCAGCAATTAGAGATGGAGGTGCAATGACTCCAACCGAGAGAGGCTGTGCCTCTCTATCTCTTGCCATTCTGCTGAGCCTATTGATTCGCAGGTGCGAGCGCTCATAACTACACAACAGTGGGAAGATTTAGCCGAGTGGTAAGGGACAGATGTGGAGCCATAGCTAGATGACCTGACAGATATGGGGAACAACCAACTGTCCGACCCATAGTGATGCAGAGACAAAGGGCAACAGAGACAGGTTTGGGGGTAGTAGCAGAACAGGTATTAGAGCAAAAATGTCCTGGACAGCACAGGAATTGAGTGATATTGGTACTAAATATAACCAGCTGCCTGGAAAGGGGCTTAGTATGAGTGCTGCGAGTTTGGGATCTAGGAGGGGATGGTATTTTGTAGCCATTTAATAAAAAGATGTTTGGACAGAAAGGCCATGGCAAGCTTGGACAAGCTAGTAAAAACTAAAGATATATAACTATCAACAAAAGTCTGTATCACGACCTGCTACTTGGTTGGGATTGTAAGAGTCACTAGACTAATCCTACCCACAAGGCTGGAGGTCTGTTGTATCCCAGCTAACAGAATATGGATCAAGGAGAGGACAGGTTTCACCAACCTGCCAGAGAACCGATTGTAACCTGGGCATCAACAGCAAAGATCAGCAAGGATAGTCCACAGACATCAAGGTTTACTCCCAGGAGGAAGCACACATGTTTATGTGGATTCCAACATAACACAGTTTATTGGTCAAGGTACAACATATTTATGGGTTACAGTAGTTAATCATGTAAAGCCCCAAATAACCCACTATTCAATCACCAGAGCCCAGTCTCTGGACAATGTGGGGTCACATTACCTAGATGGGGTTATTAAATATCCCCCCTCTAGATCCGCAGTGTGGATGGCTAATAGAAGAATCCCCTCCATTCTTCTGCCAACTCACACTACCAGGGTTAATTAGCGTGATAGTCATAGTATTCTTGGGGAACCACATTGGCAGCTTTCCGGGAGAATTTAAATGCAGGGAGGGACAAGTTACTTTTGTGTATCTGACCCTGTACTGGCTGTATCTTGGATACTATTTCTGTCAGCACTAAGAGGGGACTTGGCTAGTAATCCAGGGACAGGACTGGGTGTACTCGATCTTGGAGACCAACCAGGGGTTCCACATACTTTTAGACATTTCAGCGCCCGTTAAATTCAATTGGTTATAAGCGCTTGATTCCATTTGTTTGTTGGAACAATTGTTTTAAGTGTTCTATTGACAGACTGTATTTGACGGCTTAAAGCATGTTCACCAGTTCCAATTAAAGTCTATGACCCCACTTTTTGCAGTGGCCACTAGTTCAATCCCAACCAGCACCTACTTTAGTTTACAAGCTGGGAAGAAGCAGCAGACCATGGTTGACTATAAGTACGCTGGTTGTCATTAAAGCAACCTCATTTTATGGTTAGGCTCGCTATTTTGTGATCTTACCCCCACTCCCAGCATCCTGCTAGCTGACATAAAGTTATTATTGGCACCTGCCAGTCTCTGATCTTTCCTAGACCAACTCTGGGGCCCTGACATTACATAGTTCTGACCTGTAGTCCCCACCCTAGTAAACCCAACATGTCAACCATCTTCACAATGTAAAGCTGGTAGAAATGACATTCCAATAAACAAAAGCAATATTACACCCCCACAATCCAAAAGGTCCATGAAATTGTGACAGGCACAAAGTCCCAATGTCCACACTGTTATGAAAGTCTGCATAGTTATAATTATGTTATTCCCAGAAGTAACAGACGGGTGTGAGAGCTGGACCGTAAAGAAGGCTGAGCACTGTAGAATTTACGCCTTTAAATTGTGGTTTTGGAGAAAACTGCTTAGAGTCCATTTGACTGCAAGAAGATTCAATAAATCAATACTTCTGGAAATGAGGTAAGCTGTTCACTGCAAGGTATGATCATGAGACTGAAATATTTTTGCCATATCATAAGAAGGTAGGATTTCTTAGAGAAGACTCTGATGCTGGGAAAGATTGAAAGCATACCAAAAAGGGGACGACAAAGGCGGAGATGGATAGATGAGGTCACTGAAGCAATTAGCATGAGCTTGATTGAGCTCATAGGGACAGTGGTTGACAGATGTGCCTGTAGTGCTGCATTCCATAGGGTCACAGAAAGTTGGACATGACTGAACGACTAAACAATTAAAACAAGAGCAATAAAAAGGGGATAGCAGACTTAAAACCTTACGTACAACTCTGTGGTTAAATCTGATCAATAGTGGAGTACGGAAGGAGGACATTAATAATCAGCCAACATCTGAGCTATGGCAGTGCTGGAAGCAATTGGAACATTGTGGGTGAGAGTTTTGGCTGCTCACTAAATTGTAACAACAGGGTAGGTGGTAGAGTTCAGAGGCAGAAGAGAAGTTGGTAGTGTGTGAGCGTTTTCACAACTGGATGGACAGGTGGACATTTTTGTTCACATAATTACTGTCATGGTTTCTGGGTGAAAATGTATGTGCTGATATTGATGTACAGTGGCAATATGGTTGATGTAATGAACACAGCAGAATGTGGCTCACAGGATCTAAGTTATGTTATCAGGGCATTACCGGCTCTAGTAAGACTTATTATCAGTCAGAATGATGTAGGGACCTGCTATGCCCTCATTGTGGTTAATACATTTTTCATATGCATTAGTTCAGCCATGTTGCCTAGCTGGGTACCATTGTGAATGTTTTGTTACCCCTGGCTGCATAAATTCTCAAGTGTCTTAACAAAAATTAAACAGAAGAACAGGCATCAATTTTAAAAAATGCAAATCTTTGTTCCATTTCTTTTCCAATGTTCCCATTGATTATGTAGATCTGGCATGTCCCTTTTAAGTGGGCTTTTCTTTTGAACTGAAATTGTTTAAAGGGCTACTGAAGTTGTCATATATGCTCTACACCAGGGGTGTCCAAGTTCGGTCCTGCTGGGCCCCACACAGGCCTGGATTTGAGGATAGCCCTGCTGCACCCAGGTGAGACTATACTTTCTTCAGTCATCCTAACTGACTCATCTGTGCACATAAAGGAAATCCACAAATCCAGCAGGACCGAACTTGGACACCCTTGCTCTACACCATGACCTAGTCGATAGAAACAAATTTAAAAAAAGTATTTTACTTTTCAAAATTAGTGCTGACTTCATGGAGTTATATTCAGTAGAAGGCAGGGGATGTGTTTCCTCTCTCCTAAATAAGTCATGAGCTTTGTACGCATAGTAGTAATGAGTATTAAATATAACCGGATAAAGGGCTTTTGAATTAGACAGTGGCTATATCATGTATGGATTTTTTGGCACCTGGAATATCAAGTATGCAAATAACATAGTGAGTTAAGCTGCAGACTATGGAGTTAGAGTTACTGGTTCAAGTCCATCCACAGTTTTTTTGCTATTAAAAAGATAATAAGAAATATGCTATTTAGGTTATATAATAAAGGTTAATATGGAGAATGTATGTGTTTTACCTCATATTAACCCTTGCTTTATTACATACACATTTCTTATTGAAAAAATGCTGCAAGGGTCCTTATAAACACAGGCTCAACTATGGTTCTTACAGGCACAAGCTGCACTTTGATTCTTATAAGCACAGACTACACTTTGGTCCTTATAAGCACAAGCTACACTTTGGCTCTTATAGGCACAGGCTGAACTTTGCTTCTTGTTCTTATAAGCACAGGCTGCACTATAATTCTTATAAGGACAAGCTGTTCTTGAGCTCTTTTACGCACAGATTATTCTTGTGGTGTTAGCACAATCTACACTATGCCAGAGTACATAACTTTATTTCACTTTCTAGAGAGACTGGATGTGCGGTGGCACAGGCCAATTTTTGTCAGTCTGACGCATCGATTTTTTAAACCATCTTGTTCCGAGGTGGTCGTGAACCAAGAGCCCACTATACTTGGCATTTTTTATTTTTTTATAAAAAAAAACAACGCTCCAATAGCATCAAATGTGCTTTTGTTTTGGAACAGAATTCACTGCCTGTTAATAGGGGACTTATATAGAGATTTACCTCACGGATGAATCTAGCTCCAACTGTTACCATATACCCTGTAATGTTGTCTTAATATAAATATCTTCCTTTTACAAGGTATCATAGACAGATAATTAGTGTGCTATCTATATTCTTTGGAAAGTGTACCAATACTATAATTGCTATAGTGTCTTCTTGCATTAGACAATTGCTGTAATATTTTTGCTCTTTTGTGTTATAGTAGCTCACTTTTAGTTCAAAAGCTGTATTTAAGTGGTGTCAGTAATGGAGACCCAGAAGTTACCAAACTCTAATTACTCTACTAGATTTGCCAGTTGAATTACATCATAGCTGTGATATTTTCTAGTCTGAAGCTAAACATATTAGTTGAATTTTGGCTGCATCAGTAATGGAGACCTGCGTATAACACCATGTGGCTGTCTTTGTTCTTCTGCTATAGAGTAACAACGTTAGAGAGGACGCCACGTGCATTACAAATGAAGTAAAAAGCCCAGGCTAATCAGGAGTAAGTAACAGATGAGAAGTGCTCTTTATTTATGCACTTTGTTAATCTGACTGTGGGAGGGATTATATTAACCATCTTAATGCTAAACAGCATAAATGAAATACTCCATCTTTGATTTTTATGAATTTTTTTTAATGACCAAACAATGTATTGATATTAGCAACGTGGTTTAAATAAAGTATCATTTTAATTTATCTACCATATGGCATTCATCTTATCAATACATAGTTTGAAGAAAAAATTATGTCAGGCACAGTAGTGTACACAGAAGTGATCACATAACAATAGTTGTCAAACTGAGATTCGTCGTGACCCTTGCGTGCGTTGCAAAGCGAGCCGTTAATGCATAGAAGTCTTCCGAGCTCGGAGGAGTTAGGCGATGAGCACCAAAGGCGCTCATTGCCTGCGAGGCTCGTGTAGTGGTGTGAGCAGTTGAGGCATTGAAGCTCGGAGTACTTAGGCGATGACTTAGGCAGAATGAGCGCCAAAGGAGCTCTTGCGAGCCTCGCGAAGCAAGGCGAGTCGTTGAGGCATTGAAGCACACAGGACTTAGCCTCCAAGCAGTTAGGAAACGTGGGATTGCCTTAGGCTGCAAGCAGCTGAGGTACGAGGAACTTAGAAAAAAATTATTGCGAGGTCGGAATCCCTTTGCAAACAAAATCCAAGCTCGGAAAAATACAAAGTTAACGGCCCAAAAGCGCAAATCGAAAAACACGAAAATTACAAAAAAAACCATAAAAATAAATAAAAAAAACTCACATACAGCACAGGGGGACAACCAGGACATCTGGGAGTGAGGTTGCATGCAAATTTAAGCCGAACTTGCTGAGTTTCGGCACTAGGAAATCAGCTAATCAAGAAAAGAAATGTTGGACGAAAAAAATTAAAACGAGGCTACATGACCCCGAAGCGCGCAGAACACCGCCAGGCAAGTACGAGTTTGCCAGGGATGTACGAGGTACAAAAATACACTGTTAGGAAGGACAGTAAATGTTTGCGAGCCGTGTAAGACATAGAATATGGCCGCCATTTTACAACACTAACTTGCAAATGAAAACATGAATCTGAAATGGCGGCTTTCCTGCTTAAACCAACGATCTTGAATCACGAACGCAGCCTATATATACTGCACACTTGGCACATTGCTGACACTTTCTCCTCAGGTGATGAACAGTCTGAGTGGACTTGAGATTGTTAGCTCTTCAGGATATTGATTGCTGCCTATTAATTACAAATAGGTAAATTATATGAATTTATTAATAAATTAATTATTAGTAAAAAAATATGAATTATTATAAAAAAATATATGAACAATCCTATATTTTACACTGCCTTTACTGTAAAAATACATTAATGCTTTTTTTTTTTCTAATACATTTATTCATTGAATAATTAATTATTAATGCACATTAATTTATTAATTAGTAATTAGTAATCATTATCAAAAATTCATTATTAGTAAAAAATAATTAATTATTATAAAAAAAAAATATGAACATTCTTATATTTTGCACTGCCTTTACTGTATGAATACATTAATGCTTAGCTCTTTCTAATAAAGTTATTCATTGATTAATTAATTATTAATGTAAATAAATATTTTAATTATTAATTAAAAATTATTATATTTTTTTTTTTGCATATTTTACACTGCACTAAAAAATATATAGATTTCATACTGCACTGCTTATTGCCTGACAGGGATAGGACCCTCAAAGCAGTTAAATATTTAAATCACTTTATTATATTCTGACACCTGCTACATTTAATATTTTATACTGCATTTATTTATGAATATATCTATGCTTAGGCCTTTACGTTTTGCATGTATGCCAATTAAACATGATACTTTAAATGATTCATGAATTAATTGAATCCAAATATTAAAAATGCTTTACATGTCATTTTACAGTTTCTTCATCTGTGCAGCTGACTGAACACAGAGAGTGAGCTCTGCAGCATTTGATCTGCAATAAGATCAACTTTACAAGTATATGATTTAATGATGCTCTTCTTTAGGAAAATAGGATTAAGTATTATTGTTTTACATTGATGACAGTTATTAATTCATTAATTAATTAATGTATATTAATGTATTAATTAATTGTTAATTATTAATAACTTTTTTATTTTATTTATTTAGGAATACATATATGCTTAGTCATTTACGTTTTAATGAATGCCAATTAAACCTCATGACCTGATTGATTGATTAATTAATTAATTTAATCAAAACATTACACAATCCTTTTCAGGCCAATATATAGTTTGCTCATAGCTCTTTGTGTTTTCCCTTCTTTAGTAAAACATGATTACCTCTTTACGTTTGGCATTGATGACAGTAATTGATTAATTAACGTATATTTATTTATTAATTACTTAATAAGTAATTTGAAAAAATAAATTAAAAAAATCCCCTTAACTTATTTATCACTATGAAGATGCTTAGCTCTTTAAGGTTTTCATGTATGCCAATTAGAAATAACACATTGATTGATTAATTAATTAATTAAATAAATAAAAAATATTAATGCATTTCAAGTAATTTTACTGCTTCATTACTGCTCTTTAGGTTTTGCATTGATGACAGCTAAAAACAATAAGTACAATTAAAAAAAACATTAGATGGGGGGGCGTGGCTACCGGCCATACTGTGCAGTTGTGCCACCCAGGAGCTCTGCCAAGAAAGAGCTCTGAAACGCCTGATTTTCGGTCGAAATAGTGCCCTAATCGACCCATATGGGACTTTTCACCATCTGCTCTTATAAGGGAGCAGTTTGATATGCTGCAAGCGGGGGTTCCGGCACGAATCCGGGAGCTACAAGGCTTCGGGACTACAAGGGTCTAGGAGGCCGCCGCAACATTGCGAACACCCGATCCGGAGCACTCGGGCCAAAGAGGAGCAGGAAGGCCCTGGCAGCCTATCTCAGCCCTACTCCGACCTCAGCAGCAAGACGGTTACCGGAGGAGGTGGACTGACGGGGCGAGGCGGCGGGAGCTGACCCCCGCGGTCCGGAGGGGACCGGGACATTATATTGACCCCTATGTGCCTGGAGTGGCCTGGAGGCCCAGTGCTCGGCTGGGGAGACTCTGTGGAAGGTAGGAGCGGGGTGACAGAGGGGGAGGCAAGCACAGCCGCGGCAGATACTTGGTGGAGCCGCCATCTTGGGGCGCTGGCCCAGGCACTACCTGTGGCAGCCCTTTAACCAGTATAGAGAGGGCAATCTAGCCTCCTAGCAACAGACACCCCTGCAAACATCACACTACTGTGCCCCTTCTTGCCCAAGAGGGGAGAGAGAAGCCACAACAGACCCAGCACAGGGGCATCAAGGCAAGTGCTCCCTCCCTACCCTGCTACCCTGCTATCCTACTACCCTGCTCCCTTGAGTGGACTGTGCAAGTGGACTGTGCAAGAGTTAATTGGTATATTGCTGAATACTATCTTTACATATATCCAAGTGAATACACAGGATTGTTGAATTCATAAGTGCTTGTGAGATTATTTTATAAGTGCATTCTGGCAATGTAGCAGATACAAGGACTGTGTTGAACTGTTTGCATATCTATAACTGCACTGCCACCTGGTGGCCACTTGGAATACTGCAGCAAGACTTTGGCTATCTGTGAATAACAAGCAGGTGAATACAGTGCTCTCATTGGGAGCAGAGCTGGTATACAAGCCGGCGCATGCTGCATGCGGGGTTCAACATTGTCTTGCCTTACTCCAATCAGCACTTGAGAAGCTACGATCATCAAGCTGGTTCCTATAAGCTATTACAGTATCCCTGGAATTTCTTGGCAACTCTGACTCTCATCGCTATATAGAGATCGCTTGAGGAGTTCCTGACAACTGCTGGACCTAACTTAGGGGCACGCCCCTACCATGGGCTAAGAGCTAAATGGGGACATAATTCAGCAATGCTTCTAGCAGACATCTTAACTACATCTATGGAACTGGCATACCTTCCCTAGCGGAGGCAGTAGTTGGTCGGGCCCAGCATTCACCGCATTGGCTCTTTGCATCCTCCCTATTGATTTAACAGTGGGAATCTTGCCGACACATTTAACCTCACGGCCAAGATGCCGAAACCCAAACGAGCCACCCCGGCCAAGGGTATACAAGATCATTTAATTGGGTCAGCATACCCAACTTTTGGAAGATATGACGGACCAATTGGCGGAGGCTTAGGAAAAGGACAGGACATCGATAGCTCAAAACACTTACCAGGTTTCTGAACTCGCAGATAAGATAGAGGATCTGGAAAACCGCTCTCGCCGCCACAACATATGCATCCGCGGCATACCAAGAGCCATACAAGATCTAACCCAATACCTAAGAGACACTGTGGCTGCAATTCTTCCTGATCAGGATGAAAGCATGTGGGAAATTGAGCGAGCTCATAGAGCTTTAGGAGGCATGAGGAGTCCGGATGCTCCGAAAGATGTCATTGTCAGATTTCTGAGGCAGCAAGCTAGAGACACTCTACTCTTGGCTACAAGGAAGCTGCACGTTGTTAAGGGCCCGGACAACTCCCCTTTGCAGATCTATGCCGACCTGTCTCCTGACACCCTTAACAAAAGGAGGCTAATGAAACTGGCTCTTACAATTTTGCTTCACCACAAAATTCAGTACCGATGGAACTTTTCATTTGCCCTTTCCTTCAATTTTAAGGGCACGACTTACACTACGCGTACACTGGAGGACTGCTTATAGGTGCTACGTCGCTTGCAGCTTTACTCTGGGGAAATGCAGGAAACACGGCAAGAGCAATCTCAACCGCCTATCCCTAAGAGACAATGGACGCTGGTGGCAGCCCAAGTCCACAGTAAACAAGTCTCTCCTCAGGGGGGAATGAAACTTACTCTGGACAGTGCAAGGGGTCAAGGTGCTGGACACAAGGCCTGCACTGGGGATGCTAGTAAAATGGCTGACCCAAGGGCGAGCTCACGTCTGGATTAGATCCTACCTAGAGCAGACTTTCATAACAACATTTTTGATGCCAAATAGAATGTTAGATGTAAACCTATTTTTGCCTTAAGCCTTGATTCACAAGGTTGTGTAGTTTAGGATATAAGTTCATTATTGATTGTACAGCCTGTTGGATTGTGTTCCCACCTTAAGTGGACAATTTCTTCTCCTTGCTTAGAATCTTGAAGGAGGAGTACTAGTAAAAAGTGATTGTTATTTCAAGTTTTTAGTTCAACAACTTCGTAGTTATAGCCTTAGAGAACTGCTAACTGTGAACTTGACACTGTTTATCTGCTTATTTAAAAGTTTTTACCTTAATGACCTACAGCTAACCCTCTTCTCTTCTGTATTTAAATCTCAGTTTAATGGCAGGATGACAACCCAGACAACTGCTAACCGGCTCCCTTGGCAGAGGCTGGCTTTCCGGGCTCCCTTCCGCCTTGCTTCGTATGGCACCAGCTATCAGGTAACGACACACACAGCTAGGGTCTTACTCTTATCTTGCAATGGCTACCTCTAAGCATACTCTGCTAACCCATAACGTGAAGGGATTTAACTCCCCCTTTAAGACGAGGAAAGCCTTCACATTTTATAAAAAACACAAACCCGCAGTCATCTTCATGCAGGAAACTCACTTCTCCCAGAACAACAAGCCTACATTCTTGGACAAGGAATATCCCACCTATTTCCTGGCTACTCTCCCCACTAAGAGAGCGGGGTGTGCAATTCTGCTAAATAAAAACTTTCCTTTTCAGGTAGAGAACACAAAGATAGATGGGGAGGGTAACTATGTTATGGTGACTGGCACGATTGGGGGGGTTAGAACTACACTAGTCTCCCTGTACTCTCCTACAACCTCTCCCTACGCGGTTCTGATCTCCTTATTGAAGAGAATTGAGTCTCAAGACCTGGGAAGACTGATAATTGGGGGGGATCTAAATCTTACTTTAGATCCGACTTTAGACAGGTCGGGGACCCCTGCTAGTTGTAGATTTTCCAACAAAATAAAAAGGATTAAGCTTCTACTTAACAGATTGGGGTTGGTTGATGCCTGAAGGGGGCTTCACCCAGGAGATAGAGAATATACATTTTTTTCTCCAACCCATTGGACTTACTCTCGGATCGACACTTTCCTTACTAGCTCATCTTTATACGACTCGATCTCAAAATCTGAAATTGTCCCCTGCCCCTGGTCGGATCTCTCCCTGGTACTTATTGAGGTGGACTTGGGCCCTAATTTACGACTCCCCTATACTTGGAGAATGAATGAGTCCCTGTTGTCCACCCCAAGTAGCAGGGAAACAATAGCCAAAGACTGAAGGGTCTTTTTTGAGACTAACGTCTCCCCGGAGACTGGAGTCGGCTGGCTTTGGGTCACCCATAAGGCCTATATCAGGGGAACCTGTATTAAGCTGGCCTCCTCCCAGAGAAAAGCTCTTAGGCAGAAGGAGGCAGACTTAACGGCGACATTAAAGAGACTTGATGGATCAAACCAACAAAATCCCTCTCCCACGGGGCGTAAGCTAATAGATAAAACCAGGTTAGAGCTAGATGGCATACTGTCACATCGTACTGAACAGGCGATGAGAAGGACAAAACATCTCTATTATTGGAAGGCAAATAAGTCAGACTCTCTTCTAGCTAGAAGGCTTAGCAATACATTTTCACAACATAAAACCACTCAGATTAGGATGGCTGATGGTCAAATCTCATATAGTCCTAATGACATTCAAAAGGCATTTCAAAATTTTTATCAACAAATTTACTCCTCCCAGTCTCAGTGCAGTGAGGCAGACATACACTCATTTCTTAGCACTCAGGACCTTCCCGTGATATTAGACCACCATCTGGCTGACTTGAATGCGGAGGTTTCTCATGAGGAGGTTAGATCTACTATCCAAGGTCTTAAATTAGGTAAATCTCCAGGGCCGGATGGCCTCACAAACCTATATTACAAAAAATGTGAACACCTGCTTACCCCCTATTTAACGCTCCTCTTCAACGCCATATTGAATGGGGAATCTATGCCCCCTGAACTAAATCATGCTGATCTAGTCGTGTTTCCTAAAGAGGGTAGGGATAATCTAGAGATTAAAAACAATCGTCCTATCACGCTGATTAATGGACATGTCAAGATCTTAGCCAAAATTATGGCTAACCGTATATCTAAATTTTTACCAGACTTAATTCATAAGGATCAGGCGGGGATTATCCCTTTCAGAGAAGCAGGGGACAATGTCAGGAGGGTCTTAAATTCTCAGTATATAGCACATATATCTCATACTCCAATGTGTCTTCTAGCTCTGGACATTGAAAAGGCTTTTGATACAGTTGAATGGCCATATTTATACAAAATACTTGACAAGTTTGGATTTAGGGGACGCTTCATTAACTTACTAAGGAGCTACTATAACTCCCCAACAGCCAACTTGAAGCTGCCAGGAGAGCGCAGGGCAAATATCCAAATTCAAAGAGGGACCAGGCAGGGGTGACCACTCTCACCACTGCTATTCGCGCTTGCCATGGAACCTCTTGCACAGGCGATTAGATCTCATGCAGGCATATTTGGGATTCCAGTGGGCCACCAGCACTTTAAATGCTCTCTTTTTGCTGATGATATATTGTGCACCTTGACCAAGCCCCTTCAATCGATCCCAGCTCTTATGTCAACTATAACCGAATTTAGTAATATCTCAGGTCTTAAACTAAATGTAGAAAAAACGGAGGCGATGGGGTTGGGTATGGTACAATCGGAGATTGACTCTCTCAAATCTGACTATAATTTTGTCTGGCCCGCACGTCATATAAAATATCTAGGAGTCAAACTTATATCTAATATAGCTGACCTATATAAGGCTAATTTCCCACCTATATACAAATCTTTGACCGATGACATGCAGAGATGGACGAACTATAACATTTCTTGGACGGGTCGCATAGCGGCAGCTAAAATGAGCATTCTACCCAAAGTTCTGTATCTCTTTCGAACCATTCCCATCTCAATTTCACCTACAGACCTTGACAGGTTCCAGAATAATATGTTTAGGTTTATATGGGGAAATAAGCACCCTCGTATCTCTAGACAGGTGATGTTTAGGCAGAAACATAGAGGTGGACTTGCTTGCCCAAATTTAAAGCTCTATCTTAAAGCCGCTCAATTGGCCCACCTTCCCAGGGCACACTCTAGAACACATCAACCAGCCTGGGTTTTTATGGAAAATCAGCAAATGTTCCCACACAGTTGGGATAAGCTGATATGGATCCCAAAAGAACTAGCCCCATTCACAACTTATCAAAATCCCATGATTTCACAAACCCTTCGTGCATGGGGGTGGGCCAACTCTAAATCCAGGCGGTTACTTCCTACAGGACTATCCCCGATGATGTCAATCATGTCTTTCCCACAAATTTTGGCAGACTCGAATGACATCTCTAAATTCTGGTGGACTTCTAGAAACTTGGACCGCGTAGGGAGCTGGTTTCTGAACAATAGCTTGCTGACATACGACCAATTCTGTACAACCCACGACCTACCTGTCACAGAATTCTATAACTACTTAAAAATTAGGAGCTGGGTCAGTAAAAGTTCAAGAGAACTTGGGCATCCTAGGGCCTCCTGGATGTCCGTTATATGGAAAAGCCTACCCCTCACCAAGGGGATTCTGGGTTCACTATAGGACACCTTTCTTAACTTCACAAGTGACCAAAAACCCAGGTATTTTGCACAGAGGGAGAGGGATCTTGGGGTGGAGTGGGACTGGGGTAGATGGTCAGAATCCTGTTCCAATCTCTCTAGAGGCTCTCTTAATTTGGCTTTATTGGAGACGTCCATAAAAGTTTTGCATAGAGTTTACTGTACACCTGACAAACTACAGAAATTTAAACCATCAGAAAGCAATAAATGCTTTAGGGGTGCCAAAACATAGGGGATCATATACACACATGGTGGTCATGTCCATCCGCCCAGAAAATTTGGGAGCAATTAGCCCAATTAGCCTCCACACTTTTCCACAAGGCAGTTACGCCCTTGATGGAATCTTGCCTGCTGGGGATTCGTGTTACGGATTTATCTAAAACGCAGAATAAACTATACCAATTAATGGCGGTAGCTACTAAGACACACATAGCCAGGAGTTGGAAGAAAGAGACTCTTAACTTTACGGAGGTGATTAGTAAGATCAATCACTTACTTATAAATGAGTGATTAACTTATATCATACTAGACGACATTACCCAATTTCAGGCAATTTGGGAACCCTAGTTGGCTTCTTCATTCAGTATTCCCTTAGTATGATAACATATCACATCATACAATCTCTACACTTTGGCAAAGGAGACCTGGTGGAGGAGCTGGAGGCGAGGTGGGGGTCCGGAAATCTACCGACGGAGCGATGGAGGTAGGTGTCAGTTGTATTGGGATGTCTTTAACGAGGTATGTGTTGAGTGCTCTTAGGGGCGGATACACTGGATTAGCTCTGTACTTTATGCGAAGATAGCAGTGTAATGGTCTAGCCAATTAACTTGATACTTGTAGCATTCTATCTTTAATTTGTTCTCATTGGATGTTTTACCTTGCGTTGTTGTTCTTTTTCTCTTTTCTAATTTTTTATTTTTATTATTTCTTTTCTTTTCTTTCTGCTATGTTATTTCAATTGAAATGTTAACTGTGACTCATGTTACCTTAATAACTAAAAAAGGAAAAATGGAAGGCCTAGTCAGTTTATGATGGGAAACTATTGTACTGTACATGTTAGCGTATCTTAACTGACTAAATACAGTTGTGTTAAAAGACTATTTAAAAAAAAAAAAAAAACATTAGATCTTACACCTGTATTTACAATTATAGATTACAATGGCAGATAACACAGAAGACAAGAATGAATGTCAAAGAAGAATGACAAGGGAACGGAAGCAAAATGGAGCGATGCACAGTCCCCTGAGACTTCGCAATGATTAAGAGAAGAAGACCAACAGAGACAATCTGAGTCTGATGGAGCTTCAAAAGAAAATAAAAAGTAAATAAAAACATGGCTGTGAAACATTGCCTAATGACCCAATATTGCCTCATGACACCAATGTTCATACAGATTACAGCAATGTTGATATACACTGTGGTAGTAATAGCTATGTACAGGAAGTTCAGGATAGTCCTTTATTTACATCACTAACAGTTATTGTGAATTAATGAATGTGGTTTGTCAGTTTTGTGGGGCCTATTATTTTCTAAAGGAAAGACCAACTGATGGAGAGTTTATTAGTTGCTGTCAGAAAGGAATGGTAAGTCTTCCACAAAGACACACATTTCCAGAATATTTACAAAGTATAATGAGTGATCCGACATTTCCAAATTATACCAATTTAAAAAAAAAAAAACATTAGGTCTTATAACAGTGCAATTTAATTTGCTTCAATGGGTGCAACATTAGCTGAAAATGTCCCAGGACATGGTCCTTACTGTTTTAAAGTACAAGGACAAATTTACCACTGGACTTCACATTTACAACCACAAGAAGGAGAGCAAAGGACATTTGCACAGTTATATGTCCTAGATACAATGGAAGCTGTTGAACAACGGATGACGCTTCCTGAAAATAAACAATGTTTACCCATAGTCTTTGAATAGCTGGATAAAATTATGGCCACCAACCATATAGTCAAGCATACAAAAAATTAGCAGAGGTTGAAAAAGAACAACAGGCACATGCGCAAATAAATCAATTGCCAATGCCAAGAGTAAATTTGGTTCTCAAAAGAGATCATCATACTGATCAAAAACGTTATAATTTACCAACAGCAAATGAGGTTGCCATGGTCTTTAAAAATGTTGATGGTGAACCACCATTTGAGCGGGATATTAGAATATATCCAAGCAATCATGACCAACCTTTTATAAATATAAATATATTAAGTAGTAATTTGGGTCCCATGACATGTCCTATTTTCTTTCCAAATGGTGAGCCAGGATGGCAACCAAAATAACAATTGCATAGTTATCCCAATAGTAAAGTTTGTGTTTGAAACAATATTTCTATGCTGGAATATAAAGTGTCACAAACTGCTATTCATGATCATTTTAATCCTATTTTATATGGGGGAAAACTCACAATAAACAATGGATTATTGATTCATATCTACAAGTTGAAGCAAATAATCTAAACTTTGTCAAATTTCAACAAAAAAAGCTTGAGGTAGAACAATATAGTGGATCGATGGATTATGTTGCTGAATTGGCTGCAGAGACATTCCAGCTAGAAGAGCAATCATTTTGCCATCCTCTTTCCAAGGATCTCCTTTGCAATATGCAATAAAGATACAATGATGCCATGGCTGTTGTGGCTAAATTTGGAAAACCAGATTTATTCATTACATTCACATGTAATCCACAATGGCCAGAGCTCAAGGAAGTTTAAAACTTGGCCAAACTACTTCTGACCGATCGGATTTAGTGGCTAGAGTATTCAAAATAA
Source organism: Discoglossus pictus (assembly GCA_027410445.1). Lineage (NCBI taxonomy): Eukaryota > Metazoa > Chordata > Amphibia > Anura > Alytidae > Discoglossus > Discoglossus pictus. The sequence goes on along the minus strand of CM050164.1, from coordinate 335,060,494 downwards.
AACTAAATGTATTAATACATGATATAACTAAAGGACACTTACTTGGGAAATGTGTGGATTTTGTTTATACTATTGAATTTCAAAAGACGCCTGCCACATGCACACATACTTTTAATCCTGCAGTAAATCCTGCTGAACTGCCACATCCAGAAAAATATTCAAAACTTTATGACATTGTAACCCATACAATGATTCATGGTCCATGTGGAGATATCAATCCAAATTCTTCATCTATGAAAAATAAAAAATGCACAAAAGAGTTCCCAAAACAATTTCAAATGCAAATGTATGCTAATTGTGATGATACCCTTTGTATAAAAGAAGAAAAGGACAAATTGCTATTATTTGTGACCAGAAGGTCGATAATAGATATGTTGTTCTATACAATCCACATTTCCTGATGAAGTACAATGCACACATACATGTGGAAGCTTGCACTTCTATCAAATCCATCAAATATGTGTATAAAAATATATACAAATTATATGATGCAGCAACTGTTGTTGTGCAAGGTGCACAAAATGAACAAGACAATCCAATTTTTCATGATGAACTTTCATGTTATTTAGATGTTCGCTATGTCAGTGCTCCAGAAGCAATGTGGCGTCTTCTCAAATTTGAGATGAATGAAAGGTCACATGCTGTGTATCGGTTAGCTATACATTTGCCACAATGTCAATTTGTTCGCTTTACTGCATGGAATGAAAGAAATGCTCTAGCACAAAATGAACATAGAGCAAAGACACTTACTGCTTGGTTTCAATTAAATTGTGAGGGCACTGAGGTCAGACAATTTTTATACATTGAGATTCCATATCACTATGTATTTGTTATTGGCCAATGGTGACAACGAAAAAAATACTAATAAAATCCCCCCAAGAATTTATATCGGCAGTCCAAGAGACATTGAACATTTCAGTTTAAGATTACTTCTTTTACATGTACCTGGTGCACAAAGTTATGAACATTTATGCACAGTGAATGACATAGTTTATGATACTTTCCAATTAGCTGCAAGACATCAAAACTTCTTAGCAGATGATACGGAATGGGAGAGGTGTCTGGGAGAAGCAGCACTATGTCAACTGCCAAAGCAAATGAGAGAACAATTTGCAATCATTTGCATCTTTTGCAATGTAGCTGATGCATTAGCTTTGTGGGAAACATTTAAATTAAATATGTGTGAGGACTTTTTGAAACGTTACAATGAGACTATTGCGCTTTTAATAGCATTAATGGAAAATCAAGAAATATTTCTTGCTCATGGATTAAATTGTGCAAGTTTTAATTTGCCTGATCCAGGGCTTATAAATGAAATAAACTTTGATAACTATGACACTGAGCTTCAAAACCCCAAAACACAAGAAAAACTTGCAACTTTAAATACATTACAATTGCAAGCGTTTAACGCCATCACAAATGCAACAGATGTTGACATGGTCAAAGACCATTATTTCTATCTAGATGGCCCAGGTGGATCTTGAAAAACTTATCTGTATAATTGCTTGATGAGTTACATTCGAGCACAGGTTCAAATTGCAATGCCATTTGCAACAACTTGAATTGCTGCACTTTTGTTAGAAAGTGGCAGAACTGTGCATAGTGGATTTAAACTGCCAGTTCCCATTTTAGAAACATCAGTGTCAGATATTCGAATAAATTAATTACAAGCCAAAAAAAAATAATTATAATAGATAAGGCAGAATTGATGTCATGTCATGCCCTGCAATGTATTGATTGATTATTAAAAGAAGTTATGGATAATGATTTGCAATTTGGTGGAAAGGTGATGTTGTTAGGAGATTTTAGGCAAACATTACCTGTTGTGCCACATGGAAATAGGACTGACATTGTTGAAACATGTATAAAGACAAGTAAACTTTTTCAATCAATTAACTATAAATCCGCGTATTGCAGATAAGAGGAGATCTAAAAAGGTTGAACTTGATGGACTAAAGTCTTTTTTCAACCTAAATTACTATGGGCCTCATTCTATTAGCGGCCGCAGCCGTTGCGGGGCCGCAAGGACCGGCCGCAAGCTATTCTGCTATTCTATTCCCTTACGGCCGGAGGCTCCGGCAGGCTTGCGGCCGGTGCCTTGCTATCTCTTGCGGCCGCTCACGCCAGAGGAAAGCCTTTGATCTAAAACGGCCGCAAGAGTTTCGGCCGTAAGAAATTCCTATTTGCAATTCAATTGCTCCGGGAAACCTCTCTGCAAGGCTAAAAACGAGCCGCTGCTTACTTGCAGGAAAGAGGTCCCGCTAGCACCAATTAAGCACATAAAATAGCTCAAATAAAGACATCCTGCACTTTGAGAAGACTATAAAGGGATTTTAGGTGTTAGAAAAAATAGCACATAATTATCCTATACTCAAATCCGTAAAATATTTTATTTTTAATATCCGTAAAATATCCATGTAAAAAGTCCAGAGTGCTTGGAGCACCTCAGACATGCCCACGCCGCAGCCGGAAAATAAACAGTTAATTTGAACTTGGGTTTGGGCTGATGTGCAAGCTTGAGAGTGGGTTCCTTTTAATCCTCATGTCCCCCAATATGATCCCTAGCATTTACAGAGCTGTACAGTGCAGGCTTGAATTTATTTTTGAGTTTTTATATTTCACAGCTTACGGCCGGTTCCAAGATATGCGGCCGGCCGTAAAAGGAGATCCTTGCGGGGCCGTATAATAGAATCGCGAGTTAACTGAACCCCCGCAAGGAATCGCAGCCTTACGGCCGATTTAAGGCCGCTAATAGAATGAGGCCCTATGTAACTAAAAAACACCTTAAATTAGAACTAAATGTGAGATCTGAAGGGCAAAATCTATTCAATGATTGGCTAATTGAAATTGGAGCCGGAAAACATCCAAAAATAACTAATCTACCTGAAGATATCATTGGAATTCCAACAAAAATGATTTGCAAACAATATCTAATATCGTCAATCTTTCTCAATACGATCAATAATGACGATTACTCAGACATTGCAAACAAAATGATATTAACATCAAAAAATATAGATGCGGGGAGTGGCCTAGCCAGCAGACTGGAAGGCTGCACGTTGTGTAGGCTCTGCACCATCACTGCTATTTTTGGGGTATAAAGTGCCTAATTTCGGCTGTGGACATCAGTGCAGGCTTCGTGGAGCACATATGCCCACACAGATCGTGGGGTTCTGTTTTATTTTTGCTCCACAAACCCAACACCTACTAAGCTGCGCGGCCTCCCGCAGCAGGCCGGACCGTGCTGCGCTGGAGCGCAGCGGAGCCCAGCGGGCCCTCCTCCCCTACCCCCGGGGGAACACAGACCGGGTAGCCAGTCACTCAGGACCAACGGAATAGGCCACGGAGGAGTCCCCGGTCCAGGCTCCCAAGGACACCCGGCGGCTGTGCTGGCCCTGCAGCACGGCTGAAGAGAGCAGCCAGAGTTAAGAGCGCAGGGAGTGCTAGAGACCGGAGCGGCACCTGGGAGACCGGTGATTCCGCAGAGCGGAGGGGTGAGTGACCTGAAAGAGGGTCGTGAAAGGAGGTCTGGAGACCTGGGAGCGGGGGGTGACGGCCCGGAGGCCTCTGCACACTGTAAGGGAGGCGCAGCCTCGTGGCGGCGGCCATCTTGCCTGCCAGACCTTGCAGATCCTGCTGACCAGATACAGAACAAGACCCCCCAGGCCCCTAAAACACCATCAAGAACCACTCATAGGGATAACCACTGGCATGAGAGCAGTGAGGTACACATTATATGGCAGGTAGCCTCCTCACATCCCAGATTTGCAAAGCCCGCGAAAAGCAGATTTTGCTATAAGAGGCTTGATGCAACACAGAATCCTCCCATGGACAAGCCTTCACCTAATTTCATTGCAGGCTATTTCTTTCAAAAGTGAGATATCAAAAGATCCTGAGAAGTTATATACCCAGAAGACATAACACTCTGGCTAAAGGACTCATTATCAAGCCTAAAGGCCCCAACTGGACTCTCAATTAATATTAACTGATGGGTAAAGTTTACCTTAAGCTTGTGTTTGTCTAAAAGACTGGATTGCCCTGGTATATGGTTTTGTAAGAATCCATGACTTTGACACTAGTGTGCTAACACTGACACCCGGTGGTCACTCTAAGAACTGTGCATCCAAATCATAATCTGCACAGATCAGTAAGCACTGTCTACTCTGGGAAGTTTCTTCTCTATCTTTAATTCAAATAAAGAGCCCTTACCCTGGGAGCACATACTATATAGCACTGGGGCACGGATTGACGATTTCAGAGACATTAAAGAAACGACAAATTCCCTTACTCAAGACGTGGGCCATGCCCCAGTGGACACTGGGCCAGAAAAGCTCAACACGCCTAATGGGCCGCCTGACCGTGGCTCCTATGCAGGAATGAGGCTGACAGCTGCTAAGCCATCCATGAGTAATTAATTACTTTAGCAATTTATTAACCCATTGCCCTCTAACCCAGCTAACAGACTGGTCAAGATCCTCAAACCGTATTCTCTACCCTCCTAAAGAGATGGCAAGTCGCAGTACTAGCAAAGTACAAAAAAAACAGTCTGGAAAGGGAATCCAGGAGTTTTACAAACCACCTGACGCAAGCCGTAACCTAAATCCAAGTCCTATCTCGGAACATCCGGACTCGCCGGCCCAAGCGGCGGCGCAGGGCTCACAACCAGTTCAAATGGAACTAACGGACGGCACCCTGTCCAAAATCAAGCAGATCTTGCAATCTGAAATCAAGCACGCAGTAGATGATCTGCGGTCAGACATCAAGTCCCTGACCCAAAGGCTGCAGGGCCTGGAGGATAACACCGACCAAATTGTGGAGGCCCAAGCACTTGACAAGCAGGATATATTGCAGAATGCGTCTAAGATCCAGATACTGGAAGACAAAGTGGAGGACCTGGAGAACAGATCCCGCAGACATAACATCAGATTAAGGGGGGCTCCCAATAACATAACAGACGTTTTGCAGTACTCTAAAGATTTTATCAGCACGATCCTTCCATCAGTCGAGGAATCAGATTGGACAATAGAAAGAGCTCACAGAGCGATGGGGTCATCCAGAGACCAAAATACACCCAAAGACATTATCATCAGATTTACACAGCAAAAAGCTAGGGACTTAATTCTAGCTGAAACAAGATTAAGAAAGGAAATCATAGGTCCAGACGGCACCAAGATCCAAGTTTATATGGACCTTTCACCCTCTACCTTGCAGAAGAGAAGGGAGATGAGACCCTCACTAAGAGTACTCTCCCATTATAAAATACCGTACAGATGGGGGTTCCCATTCGCCCTTTTGTTCACATATAAAGGAAAATCTTTCAGGGTGCTATCACTGGAGGAAAGCCAAAGCCTTCTAACCAGACTGAGACTCGTGCCTGAGGACTCAGAAGAGGAAAGCTCCTTCCTTCAGGCGGACTCGAGGCAGACCAGGAGGGGGTCAGAGAACCCGCTGCCTCAAAGATCAAGATCAAAGTCCAGTTCCAACCATGTGAGGGACGTCAAACATCGGGAGCTGGAGGGGATGGAAGACCCTTTATCCTAAAAAATTTCCAGGACCACGCTATATGTTTTACCTTACTATCCACAGAGGCTGGACTTTACCTTGGGACTGGAAAAAGGGAAACCCGATTCTCCAGACCCTTCGTACACGCTGGGTTATCAAGCACACTACGGACTCTACCTCAGTATTGTATCTTGTTTTTTGGCATATGTCTAGCGGGAGCATATAGGGGCTAGAGGACGGGCTTAACTTAAGGAGATGTTAATTCATGCAGGGTTTCTTTACTCTTATAAACTCTCTTTAGTCAGCAGTGGGTAATGGGTTAATTGTTTTTTTTAAATGTTTTTCTATTTATTTGCAGTATGTTCTCTAATTTGCTTAGTAATGCATATATTTCATTGAGTACTCAGGATGGCTACCTTAGGTAGCTAAAGGTTATGACAACCAGGGGCTTAGCGCCCAAGTTATGGCTAATATTACTATGGTTAATGTTAATTGATAGTTTTCTCCCTGCAGGAATAATTAGGGGGGGTAGATTCCCTTACCTTAATCCTATCGGAATGACTATATGTAGTAGTCGAGGGAGGATTCACTGTCATAGTAGGTTTATTGCTGAGTTATTAAATTTTATTGATACTGTTTTTTGTTTTTTTACATGCTATGCCGCCTGTGCCTGGCGGATCAAGAAATACCTGGAGTCGTCCTCGTCTGGAGTGAGCTGTGGTGGGCATGTCCCGGACCGGCCGATAGGGGAGTCGGGAGCCGAGGCAGAGTGGTCCGAATGGGGTAACTTTCTAGAGACTTTTTCACACACAGAGAATAGACAACCATGACGGACCACCCACTTAGTGTAATAACACATAATGTAAAAGGCTTCAATTCCCCGTTCAAAAGGCGTAAAGCCTTCCTCTTTTATAAAAAAATCAAACCCTCTATAATTTTTTTGCAAGAAACTCACTTTGCATCAGATAAAGTTCCGAAATTCCTTCATAAAGATTACCCAAATTTTTATACTTGTTCACAACAAACCAAGAAAGCAGGTATGGCCATTCTCCTTCACAAGAACCTCCCCTTCAAACTAGAGAAGCAGGTAAAGGATAAGGAGGGTAACTTCCTTATAATTACAGGTATGATTCTTGAACTTAGGGTCTCCCTGGTGAATTTATATGCCCCCACGGTTAATCCACACAACACATTAATCAAACTTTTGAACCTCTTGAAGCAAGAGGACAGAGGGAAGATTATCATAGGGGGGGACCTAAACCTGGCGCTTCAGCCATTCCTGGATAGGTCAGGGACACCCTCATACACAAGGGATGCGAGAAAACTTAAAGTCATACATGCCCTACTTAAAGAACTGGACTTAATAGATGCCTGGAGGGGGTTACATCCTTCTGAAAGACAGTACACATTCTTCTCCCATACCCACAACACATACTCCAGGATTGATGCCTTGTTAATCAACTCTTCATTGTTCAATAGCACGTCAGATGCCCAGATTTTACCATGCCCATGGTCAGACCACGCGTTGATTTCTTGTAAATTAAGTTTAAGCCAAAATAATCCACCTAGCCACGCTTGGCGTCTTAATGACAAGTTGATCACGTGCTCAGAGATACAGGCCCAATTAGATGAGGAAATCAACACCTTCTTCGTTCTGAACGATATTCCTGAGACGGAAATAGGATGGTCCTGGGTTGCCCATAAGGCTTACATTAGAGGGATAATCATAAAAATCTCAGCGACATATAGGAAGAAACTACTCAACAAAGAAAATGAACTTTTCCAGAAACTACAAAGGTTGGAAAGGTTAAACCAGAGTAAATTCACCAGGGAAACACAAAACGTCATAATGCGAACCAGGTCAGAATTAGACGCCGTTCTGGCAGACAGAACAGAGAAAGCCATTAGAAAAACGAGACATAAATTTTACTGCCAAATTAACAAGCCCTCTCCTATGCTGGCCAGGAGACTGAACTTTAGGAATAACTCTGCGCGCATTCACCAGCTTAGAGACGCGAGGGGGGAAATTACTATGAAACAGGATGAGATCAAAGAAACATTCAGAAAATATTACCAAGACATTTACTCGTCTAAACTGGTGGCCAATAGTTATAAAATTCACGAATTCCTGAACGCCTATGACCTCCCTTCAGTCACTGAGGAGGAGTTAAATATGTTAAATGCTGAAATATCGCTAGAGGAGATAAGCAGAACGATCAAAGCCTTGAAAAAAGGTAAAGCTCCGGGACCGGATGGCTTTACGAATAATTACTATGCCACATTCAATAACCTACTTGCTCCAAAGTTGCAAAAGCTTTTCAGAGATATTATGGAGGGGAAGTCCATGCCCCCCGAACTCAATCAGGCGAGTCTTATCTTCCTCCCCAAACCGGGTAGAGATCCTTTACTGGCTAAAAACTTCAGACCCATTTCTCTCCTGAATGGGGATGTGAAAATCCTTGGGAAAATATTGGCCACCAGATTAGCAAAGTTCCTACCAAGGTTGATACATAAAGACCAAGTGGGCTTTATTCCCTATAGACAGGCGGGGGATAACTTAAGAAGACTTCTTAATGTATTTCACGTAGCCAAAAAGGAGGATACCCCCTTATGTACAATAGGACTAGACCTGGAGAAAGCCTTTGACTCCATAGAATGGCCATACCTGCACGCCACACTGTCGAAGTTTGGACTGGTGGGTAATTTTGTGAATGTTATTAAATCTTTTTACAATAATCCATCTGCAAACATCAGCATCCCAGGGGCTGATCACGCATTAATCAATATTAAAAGAGGCACAAGACAGGGTTGCCCCCTTTCCCCCCTTCTGTTCGCGCTAGCCATTGAGCCTTTGGCTCAGGCTATTAGGAATAGCACCTCTATAACAGGGATAAACGTAGGCCTACATCAGTTCAAATGTTGCCTCTTTGCAGATGATATCTTGTGCACACTTACGAACCCGATTCATTCAATACCTGCCTTGATGTCCCTGATGGAATCCTTTGGGTACATCTCGGGGCTCAAAATTAATATAGACAAGACGGAAGCTATCCTGGCTCAGGCTCCGCAGGCCTTGAGAGACACTCTCAAATCCCAATACTCCTTTGATTGGCCAGAAAAATATATAAATTATTTAGGTATTAAAATTACTCCGGAGATCACTGGCCTGTATCAGTCCAACTATATTCCGCTATACAAATCCCTGAACCAGGACTTGCTAAAATGGAATACATATCATCTCTCTTGGTCGGGGAGGATTAATGCAATAAAAATGAATATTCTCCCTAGGATCCTATACTTTTTCAGGACTCTGCCTATTCAGGTACATATGAGAGACTTGGCTTGCTTCCAAAAAGCAATATTCAGATTTATTTGGAATTACAAGCGCCCTAGAATAAGGAAAGCAATTATGATGAGGACGAGATCCTCGGGAGGCATGGGATGTCCCGACCTCCTTAAATACTTTAGGGCAGCCCAGATTTCTTTCTTGCCCCAGGCACATTCGGCAGAACATCAGCCACTATGGGTCTTTATAGAAAACCACCAAATTGCACCATTAAAATGGGATACTCTTATATGGGACCCTTCTTCCCTTTTGCCCTCACAGTTGGCTCAAAATAACCCGATGATAGCCCTGTCTCTGAGGGAATGGGAAAGAGCTAACATCAGTAGACAACTAAGCCCCAATATCTCTTGGCTAACCACTACACTCCCTTCCCCAAACACCCTTGAGGAGATGGGTACGTTCTCCAAAGATTGGTGGATCTCACGGAAGTTAGATAGGTTTGGAAGCTGGGTAAGAGAGGGAGAAGTACTAAATACTGAAAGTTTCATAGAACTGTATAATCTCCCACCCAGAGAATATTTTAACTACAACAAAATCCGCCACAATGTCACCACTAAACTCCGCAAATGGGGCCAGCCAAGTTCAACTTGGTTCACACTAATATGTAATAAAGCCCCATTAACTAGGGGAATATTGGGGGAACTGTACGCTATATCCAACTCTAATGACATAGCCAGCAAGCCCAAGCATGTTGAGCAATGGGAACAGGATATGGGAGTAGAATGGGACATGAGTAGGTGGTCCAAAATTAGCCTGGAACTGACGAAGGGCTCCAGATACTTTAGCCATATGGAAACATCAGCCAAAGTTTTATTTAGGACTTATTACACGCCAGACAGGCTACACAAAATTGACCCTAATACCTCTCCTGAGTGTTTTAGGGGTTGTATCACAGGAGGTTCCTTTCGCCATATCTGGTGGGACTGTCCAATTGCTCAATTAATGTGGCACAAAGTGGCAGAACTGGCCTCTAACACGCTTAATATAAAAATACATCCCGAGATGGGAACATGTCTTCTAGGGCTTCCTGTACAAACCTTACGTATTCACCAAAATAGGTGGCTTCAATTTGTTATGTTGGCGGCTAAAAGCAGCCTGGCAGGAAATTGGCGGAAGAAAACACTAGATATCCACTCAGTCATTAACAAAATCAACTTTATTATGACATTTGAGCATATGACGGCAACTTTAAACGATACGGTAGCTGGTTATAAAGAAATATGGGGTGACTGGAACGGGACGGAACACTCATTCCAGATACACTGACGGTAGTGCACTGATCTAGAGGGGGAGGCAGTTAATAGCTGGTACGGTCCGGGACAGAGCTCTCCACAGTTCCTCGTTTGAGGTCGCTCCGGAGGTGGACGGTAACAAAGGTGGTAAACAATTTCTGTAAAACGTAATGTTGAAAGGCACACGTTAATTTGTGTTAAGTTATGTTATACTTTTGTTAGTTAAAATTGTTTTAATTCTGAAATAAGTAACCATAGCAAGATATCTATCACATGCGAGACATAGATAGAACATTTAGGCATGGGTAACTTACCTAACTTGTTATAGGTTGCATGCATAGACTATCTTAATAATAGAAAAAGGAAAAAGGCGGAGGGTGACACACGGAACTGACATATGTATTATATCTTGGGCCAGCACAAATGTATACAATGAAAATCATAAAATGTGGGGGACCTGCGTGTCGCTCCTTATGTTCAATTGTGCTTGTCTTTTTGAATGTGTCAATAAAAACTTTATGGAAAAAAAAAAAAATATAGATGCCTTGATTCTAAATAACAAAATTTTAAACTTCATCAATGCGCCCACAAAATATTATTATAGTGCAGATTCGGTTCTGGTTGATGACAAAGACAGTGAAACGAACTTTGCTATCGAATTTATCAATTCCTTGACTCTATCTGGAATAACACCACATGTTTTGCAACTTGAAAAAGGGGCAATTCTCATGCTACTGAGAAATATGAATCCCAAAAAAGGACTTTGTAATGGGTCCAGATTAATTGTGCAGGATTTAAAAGATCATTTCATACATGCAGAAATTATGACTGGTACCTGTCATGAATCAGCCAGGGGCCATCTTGGATTTGGAACTGTTATCTGCCACATGTTATTGAACAGAAGGTTTTGGGCTCCCAGAGCCACTGTTATAATGTTATATATTCAGGGCAGAGTCCCACTACTATTGTTATGCATTCAGAGAAGAGGCAGTTTACCACGTCACCACTAATAAAGTCGTCATAACGCATTAAGTGGACTGACGTGGGAAGTACTGCCTCAACTCATAACATGTGGGAAAGGGAGAGATGCTGTGGATTATAAAATGTTGTAGTGGTATTATCTGTAAATATATTGGAGATTACCCCATTGGCCAAGGGGAAGATGAGGGTTGGACAAGGGGGTAGCCACTCCCTGTACTGGTTTTGTAAGTTGTTTAAATACTTGTGTAAAAATAAAGAAGTTGTTCTTAATTTTCATACTTTGACTAAGCATGTATTATTGACCCAGAGGCATATGCTTGTAGAGGAGCTCGTTCTGACTCCCTACCAAGGTGCTCCCAGGTACACTACCAAAGCAAGCTGGGACTTATGCCTTTGTACCGACAAAGACTGTCCATAGGTCTAGAGTCACCCAAACTTAGGTCTAAACCTATTGGGAATAAGAGTACTAGGATACTCTAGATCCCATCATCATAGTAAGTTGTGACAGTACCCATAAAGGTCAACAAGTTTTTATAACAAGAATTGATTTGGCTCCAAGTGAGAGTGTTTTACCTTTTATCCTTCAAAGGAGACAATTTCCAATTATCATGGCATTTGCCATGACCATTAATAAATCACAAGGACAAACTTTTAAGTCTGTGGGTATTTTCTTCAACAACTGTATGTTGGTTTTTCAAGATGCAACAAACCAGAGGAAATTAAAGTTCATATTGAAGAAAACCAAAGTCAGGGTGATTTATTAGATGATGGCCGAATTTTTAGAAAAAACATTGTCTACTATGAGATTCTGTAAACATAGAGAACAGTGGTTTTATTTTGAGGACAAAATTGATGTCACTTGGACTCTTTTTAGAGTACCACTATTTCAATAAGAAACTCTATAAAATGGCAAAAAAACATAGAGAACGGTGGTTATAGCCCAAGCACAAACTTTTATGCCTGTCGGCCTCTTTTTAGAGGACCACTATTTCACACAGAAACTCTGTCTGCCATTTTCAAGAACTACAGGAATTAAAACAAATAGGGAATTACTTTTTTTTTTTCAAAATAAACAGTGGTTATATCGCTTAGACAAACTATCAAGTCTGATGGGCTTTTTTTAAGGGAACCACTTTGGCATACAAAAAAAAATAATTGTAAGGTGTTGGAAGTGGTCTTTTGGCAGGATTGGCCCCACAAAATATTTTTGAGGCATTTTCTGAAAAATTCCAGTTTCAATGTTATTACATTATGTTACTGTCTGTAATGTTAAATTTGATTTTTAAAAGGTGTGAAAAGTTGATTCATTATATGTAATTAATGTTTCATGTTAGTAGAACGAACAACATTTGTTGGAAATTTTAAATGTATAATTAAAAACAGACTATTGATCCAGGGAGTAATGCGATTGCCAGTTAATGGGGTCAGGAAGGAATTATTTTTTTTCCCCTTTTACACAATTGGCTAAATTGAAATGTTTTTGTTTTTTTGCCTTCCTCTGGATTCAATATTCAAGATCAATGCATTTTCTTTAAAATAACCTTTAAATGTTAATATATTACGTTAATGTTTGCCCTGTTAAATTTGTATTTTGCAAGGTTTGGAAAAATGTTTTATTGTATATAATTAAGGCTTCATGTCAGTAGGATGATAATTATTTTTCCCTACATTGAAATGTATTATGAAATAGAGAGTATTTATCCAAGGACTAATCCGATCGCCAGTTAATGGGGTCAGAAAGGAATTCATTTTTTTCCCCTTTTCACACAATTGGATAAGTTTCAGTGGGGGGTTTTCTGTTTGCCTTCCTCTGGATTCAATACCTGTATGGTTTACCAGTAGTTGAACTACAAGTTGCAGGTCACATGTAATGGTTTACTATACTCATTCATACCAAGTTGACCAGTTGTTATATTACTCCTCCATAGTTAACAATTTACAAATATTAATATTGTTAAAAAAGTTTACAACTCATTGAACTACACAGTGCATGTTAAAAAGCAATATGTAATGATTTACAATACTGATTCATACAAACTTGACCCATTGTTATATTATTCATGCATACCTGAATATTAAAAAAGTTAATATTGTTACAAAAAATTATTTACCAGTTGTTCAATTACAATTTGCTTGTTAAGAAATAAACAGTTTGAATATAATTGTTGTACTTCTTTGTAGATAAGTAAAAGGTTAAGAGTGTCAGAGACTCACATTGTGTGGCAAACAGCATTCCCAGCCATAACATTTTCTTGCTGTCATCTTTTGATGGGCAAGTCGCTAGTTACAATATAATAATGGAATAATAATGGAAGGAGAAAACTATAATGATTTTAATTATAAGCACACAGTAAACAGCATCAAAGTGTAAATTGTCAAATTCATTTTAATCTATAATATTGCTTTACTACTTTAAATAGGTGCAAATCTTTTTACATCCTTCAATTATTATTGATATTATCAAAATAAATCAGTGTTATATGAGTTATGTTGACACATCAGAAAAAAGTATGTCATGAATATTTCAGCAATGTGAGAAAATTATTTAATCTATTGTGTTAATTTAGTACCATTAAAATAGTTTCACGTTTCTATGGATCTTATATATATATATGTGTATGGTAAGTCAGTAAGTATATGAATGACACATAGTTACAGTTTGATTTAACTGAACAAGCCAGCAAGTACAGGGCTTAAAGCCAAAACCGTAAACCATGAACCCGTATGTAACATTTCAGGGCATGATCATGATAAATTAAGCAAACCTGTAAGTTACAATTTAGAAAGAGACAATAGTAAATGAGACCGTCATCATGACATCAGTAAAACATGTGTTTTGAATGTCAACCAATTAGGGTTTAGACATCCGATATGCGGTCGGGCTTGCAATCCAGCATTGTACAAATCAATAAAAATGAATGGCCAAACTCTTATAGTTCATGTGGGTGGCCTGATATGTATTAACTCCTTGATTCCCAAGATTGATATAACACCGAAATGAAATGTTAAAAAATATATATTTTATTGCTTTTGTGGGATTGAGACTGTTGTGCAATTAATTCTAATGCATTTCATTGCTGTGTCAGTAGCCACAGTCACAATGAAGAGAAAGTCAATTCCTCAACAGCTCACTTCATAGCCTAAAGCCTAAGATGCTCTATGATCAAAAAAATGATCAAGCAGCTTCCAATCAGAAGCTTTTACTCACCCATCTTTCACATCCCAGTTCAAGAGACAGTCATCCAAATCTACATGTGAAACATATGTTAAGATATCATGCTTGAAACATTACAAGCTTCAGCAGGGCTTGTTGTTGTTCAGTCGTTCAGTCATGTCCGACTCTCTATGAATCTATGGACTGTAGCATTGCAGGTGCATCACCGTCCCTATGAACTCCATCAAGTTTATGTTTATTACTGCATTGACCTCATCTATATCTCCACCTCTGCCATCCCCTTATTTGTGTGCCTTCAATCTTTCACAGCACCAGAGTCTTCTCTAGGCAATCCTGTCTTTTCATGATATGGCCAAAATATTTGAACTTTAGGGTCATCATACCTTCCAGTGAACAGTTTGGCTTGAATTCCTGTACTATGGATTGATTGGATCTTCTTGCAGTGCAAAGAACTTTAAGAAGTTCTCTCCAATGCAACAATTCAAAGGCTTAAATTCTCAAGAGCTCAAACTTGTTTATGGTACAACTCTCACATCCATATGTTACTACTAGGAAAACCTTACTTCTAACTATGAAGACTGTTGGTTATTTTAATATGAGAAAAAATCTCAAATGAGTAGAAAAATGATCTTAGGTTCAGTATCAATTTATAGAGAAATATACACTTTATGCAAAACAATATATATTTATGATAGCATGGCATAATAAACCATGTATCTGTCAGAGCTAGTAAAATAATCCATATACAGATAATCCACCATATAAAATACATAAAAACATATGAAATCTTTTTAAACTTAGATCACATCAATATCTATACCACAGAGGAATGTAAGATGTTAACGTTCAATTATATGACATATTAATAAATAAATAATCAATATAATCACTAAAATAACCAATAACAACATATGTATAAAAACCCATGTATCAATCGGAATATAAAATAGTAAAAATAAGAGAAATAACTAATAATAAAAATACTATGTTATAGTAAAAAAATAAATACATTCTATAATATGAAGGCTAAATAAACTTGTCTATAGGTATGATGATATCATAACAGTGGATTTTGTAACATAGTTGTATAAATTGGTTTGACAAAACAATTAGTCTGTTTTTGGACAAAAAGGATACAAATACAAATTATCACAACCCACTCTCTGGCTGGGGTCTGTTGACTGGATTTGGGTGACTCTGGACCTAGGTAGTTTTGATTACAGGAACATCATGTCTCAGCCTTGGGTTAGACTGAGCAATATTGACAGTAAGTCTGACGAATCATACTGCAAGCATATGTCCCCTGGTAAATAATACATCTACACGCCACGTCTTGATGAAAAGTATGAACAATGTTTTATTTTGGAACAACATATTTAAACACAGCACTCAAGGATAGGGGGAGTGGCTACCCTTAGCCAGCCCCAAATGACCTCTGGCCAATCATGCAGGGCCCCTACGTGGGAACCATGAGACTCCTCCCCAGGTCCACCCACTAGGTGGGGCTAACTAATTAATTTGGCTCTAGCTCCCAAGAGAGAGACATCTCCCTGCCCTCTGGACTTTGCCCTGATTCTCTGAGTGGGATTCCCTGTAGACCCCCTGGGGTTATGGTGCCTCAGTGTCTGTAAGGGACCCTATTGTTCCTGACTACTATCATTTCAAGTGTTTACCTTCAGAACCATATGGGCAAGCTCCTGGCTTATTGCTCACACATGGGGGATGGTATTTAGCCTAAGAAACATTCCTTACTCATTTTCATATATGTTCCCATCACTCACCAGCCATTCCACTCTACCTCATTTTCATATATGTTCCCATCACTCACCAGCCATGCCACTCTACAATTCAATACAATATAATACTATAGAACATGTAACACCCCGTGAACCCCTGGTTGAGGCAATGCGTAAAGGCACACCTAACATAGAACCGCTTTAAGCGTAACTATACTTTATTAACGGTTATGCTAGGTGACACCTCTCTTACATGGCCTACCAACAGTTTTCATCCCCTAAATCACATAACATAATATAACAATAACAAGTGGGCCCCAAACCTTTTCTTCCACAGCATGTGGAATATAACAGCTCATGATAAGATGGCCCCTGGGTGTGACCAATACTGCCAGTCCCAATATGGCTGCTGCCTGAGCCATGAACTTTGTCCAAACACAATATGGCCACTGGGTGTGGTCTCTGCTGCCAGTCCCAGGATGGCTCCCATTGTGACCACTGCTGCCAGTCACAGGATGGCTGTGCCAGTCACAAAATGGCCACCGGCACAGTTCACGCCAAATCCAATATGGCCACTGGCTGATTCATGACAACAATCATATTTGATTTATGATTAGCAACACTCTAAATTTAGAGTTTGTATCCATTTGTAAAGTATAACAGACAAATTGTATATAATACTATTTTAACTGTATTACAAAATATGATGAAAATCGATCTATAATTTACCTATTTGGAGCTTATAAAGCAGACCCCCATGTTGAATTGGAAACCCCCTCTGTGATCTGTTTTGGTTTTCTTTTCAGATGATCTTCCAAAAATCTCCTCCCTAATGCTTTGTCCCTTTCCCCTAGATATATCAGTTATTATCATGTGGCCACATTTTTTACCTACAGTCACATGGCTTATTTTAACCAATGGTAATATATTTATCTTATATCTGTGCTCAATGCATAACAGGATAATACTTCCATAGAAAAGCAGTATATACCACATATCCCACTAGAGTGCACTCCTATTCCATAACAACTTAAAACAAAACAATAAAATAATCCTAGAATAACCTTAAACAATAAGTTAAAGACACTATCTAAGTACCCTATCAGTTTATTGTAGCAGCTGTCTGTTCATGCATTCCAAGAACCAATTTATGAATAGGTGAACATAAAACCCCAGACACATGCTTCTCTGTGGAATCTCCTATGTCTGACTTGTCAAGGAGAAATATGAGAGTAAGAAGATAAGCTGTGAGAATAATCTCCTATCCTAGTGAAAAATTTGTAAAAACATACAGGAGAGAGAAAAAGAAAGTATCACATATTATAATTGTCTAACTACGATTCGTCGTCACACTGCGTTACGTAGTGCGTACGACTTAGCGATGAGAGGCGCAGGCGCTCATCACCTGGCGAGCCTCGCACAGCGAGGCGAGCCATTAAACCGCTCTATTGCGTTGTGCATACGACTTAGTGCGTACGACTTAGTGCGTACCACTTTGGCAATGAGCGCCGCAGGCGCTTATTGCAGGCGAGCCTCGCATAGAGAGGCGAGCCGTTATGTTAAATCATAGCACTTTGGCAATGAGCGGCGCAGGCGCTCATTGCAGGCGAGCCTCGCATAGCGAGGCAAGCCGTTAAACCGTAGCACTTCGAAAAAAAATACAAGATGACAAAAATTACGACATAAGCGGAGGAACCAAAACACTAAAAAAAACACTAAATACACACTAAAAAATAAAATAATGGTCACTTACAGCATGGGGAACCAGGCAGGACGTCTGGAAGTGAGTTGGAACTCCAATTTACAGCGATTTAGCCGAGTTACAAAGATAGAAAATCTGCTAAGCGAGAAATAAATGGCCGCCGAAAAAAATGAAAACGAGGCTATACTACTATGAACTGCGTAAAACACAGCCACAGACGTATGTGTTTGAAAAACAACGAGATAAAGGATGCGGATTAACCGCGCAATGAGTAAAAAGACAGTAGCGAGTACATTTTACGAAACATAATTACAGATTTACGCATTAACACAGATTTAACGACTTTGTCTCGCGCAACATCGGATTTCCCACCTAAACCAACGCATTTGATGTGAAATATAAGTTGCAAGTTACAAAAATAAAAATGTAAAAAAAAAAAATCGTATTTATTTTAAGGGAAAAAAAAGGGACAAATGTAGTGTCATGTTGTGTGGCAAACAAATTTCACTACATTTAATCTTTATTGACCGTCATTTGACCGTTTTACCATATTTACTGTTAAACCGTAGTACTTTAGCGGGCTTAGTGATGAGAGCCGCAGGCGATCATTGCGCAGCGAGGCGAGCCGTTAAACCGTAGTACTTTGGCAATGAGCGCGCAGGGCTGAGCAATGAGCGCCGCAGGCGATCATTGCCCAGCGAGCCTGGCGCAGCGAGGCGAGCCGCGTTAAACCGTAGTACTTTGGCAATGAGCGCCGCAGAAAAAATGCCGGACGAACAAAACGAAAACCAGGCTACAGCACTATAACCACGGAAAACACGTACCGATAATCCGCTAAGACGCATACCACACATTATCCGCCATTTTAGGATAACGCGGAAGTACACAGCTATGTTAACGGTTTTGGATCACGCACGCACACTATTACACTGCACATGTTCATCACGCTTACACAGCACCTCCACACCACCAATGCTGCTGCAACATCAACACAGATTGCCAGCTCTTCAACACAATGCATAAAAATACGTAAATTAATTTATTAATTTGATTTCTATATTTCAGTAGTACACAGAAAACAACATTAGCTACCTTACAATTCCATATGTATATTAATAACTAAACAACTTTTAAAACATACACATCTGATTTGCCGTAATTTTTTGACGGGCAATACGCTAGTATACATATAAGGAACAGAAATTCCTTCATACAGAAAAAAGCAACAGAATGCATATTTATCTTAGTTGTATATATGAAAAACATATAACAAATAAAATATGATATCATGTGGCCACATTTTTTACCTACAGTCACGTGGCTTATTTTAACCAATGGTAATATATTTATCTTATATCTGTGCTCAATGCATAACAGGAAAATACTTCCATAGAAAAGCAGTATATACCCCATATCCCACTAGAGTGCACTCCTATTCCATAACAACTTAAAACAAAACAATAAAATAATCCTAGAATAACCTTAAACAATAAGTTAAAGACACTATCTAAGTACCCTATCAGTTTATTGTAGCAGCTGTCTGTTCATGCATTCCAAGAACCAATTTATGAATAGGTGAATATAACAATATGACACATGCTTCTCTGTGGAATCTCCTATGTCTGACTTGTCAAGGAGAAATATGAGAGTAAGAAGATAAGCTGTGAGAATAATCTCCTATCCTAGTGAAAAATTTGTAAAAATATACAGGAGAGAGAAAAAAACAAAAGAAAGTATATACATATAAGGAACAGAAATTCCTTCATACAGAAAAAAGCAACAGAATGCATATTTATCTAAGTTGTATATATGAAAAACATATAACAAATAAAATATGATATAGGATGATACAGTTTTTGCAACTACAAATGTCCCAACAGCACCTTTGTTGATAGGGATATATTTTTATTTTTTAACAGCTTATCCAGACTTGCCATAGCTTTCCTTCCCAGTAGCCAGCATCTTTTATTTTCATGGCTGCAGTCACCATCTGAAGAGATCTTGAATCGCAGGAAAATAAAATCTGTCACTGCCTCCACTTCTTCTCCATCTATTTGCTGAAAACTGAGCCTGCAGTTTGCTTTGGTCTTCATCTTTTTTATGTTGCTTGGCAGGCCAGCTTTTACACTCTCTTCTTTCACCCTCATTAATAGGCCCTTTAGTTCTTCCTCGTTTTCAGCCATCAGAGTAGTATCATCCGCTTATCTGAGGTTATCATATTTATCCCAGCTTTGGATTCTTCCAGTCCAGCCTTACACATGATGTATTCTACATATATTTTGAATAAATAATGTGACAATATAGAACTTTGTCGCACTCCTTGCCCAATCTTGAACAATTTGGTTGTTCTATGTTTGGTTCTGACTTTGTCTTCTTGGTCAACATACAGATTCCTCATGAAGTGGATGAAATGATATTGTACCCCCATCTCTTTAAGAACTTGCCACACTTTGATGTGATCCACACAGTCGAAGGGTTTAGAATAGTCTCTGAAGCAGAGGTAAATGTTTTTCTGGAACTCTCTTGCTTTCTCTATTATCCATTGGACATTGGCAATTTGATCTCTTGTGCATTTGCTTCTGTGAAACCCTGCTTGTACATCTGATGATTTTCAGTCCATATATTGTTAATCTTAAGCATTAACTTACTGGCATTGGAGTTTTTTTTTCACTCTCTTCTCGATTACTGGAGCAGTCATTGGCACTGCCTTTTTTGGGTTTATATATAAACGTACCTAATCCAGTCTAATGGTCATTATTGAGTTCACCAAAGTTGTTGACATAATGTAAGCAACACTTTCACAGCATAATCTTTTAGGATTTTGAACAGTTCAACTGGGATTCCATCAACTCCTACAGCCTTGTTACCAGAATGACTTCCTAGGGCCCTTTGCACTTCACTTTCCACAACTGGACAAACTATGGAGGTTATCAATGCTATTAAGGTCTTTCCTGTATAGATCTTATGTGTATTCCTGTCACCTCTTTTTATCTGATCTGCTTCTTTTAAATCCATACAATCTTTGTCATTTATCATGCCCTATTAAGCATGAAAGGTTCCATTGAAATTCTCAATTTGTTTGAAAAGATCTCTTGACTTTCCCATTCTGTTATCTTCTATTTCTTTACATCGCTCATTATTGAATAAATACTTGTCTCTTCTTGCTATCCTCTGGAATTCTGCATTCAGTTGGACATATATTTTTCTATCTCCACTACCTTTCACTTTTCTTCTTTCCTGAGCTACTTTCAAAGCCTCATCATACGGTACATCCAGTTTCCCTTTACTTTAGGGATATTCTTTGCAGACAATGTCACCAACTTCTGTCCAAAGTTTGGTATCCTACTTTAGCATTCCGAGTAACATCTTTTCATGTTGTTATATCTAGGATGTGTTGGAGAGCAAATCCTTGGATCACTGTGCTGTTAAATGGCTTACTGTGAATGAAGCATTGATTTGGCCACTTTTTCACTGATTATGAAGGCTACATGTTACATGTTATAGCTTACAGCTTCATTGAAGTACACAAGCCCCTCCACTATGGCAAAGTAGCGATCCAGATGGATCATGAAAAATACCTGATCTCAAGTCAAGTAAACATATAATCTTATAATACAGACATTCCATTGCTTCTTGCTTCACAATGCTATTACATGTAATGGTGATGGAGCAGTGGTGTAGCTAGAGCTTTTGCCGGCTGGGGCTACCTTGGAGTTTGACGTGTCCCCCCCCCCCCCTCCCCGGTCAAACTCAAGTGCAGCCCTGGGCTGCAAAAGTGCACACACATGCACACACATTCACAGACTTACAGACACACACACACACTCACAGACACACTCACACAGACACACACTCACAGACACATACAGACTTTCACTCACAGATACACTCACTCACAGACACACTCATTCACTCACAGACACACAATCTCAGACACACACAATCTCAGACACACACATCACAGACACACACACACTCACAGACACACACTCACACAGACACACTCACTCATACTCATTCACACACTTGCTCACAGACACTTACTCATAGACTTACACACACTTACTCACACAGACACACACTCACACTCATTCACACACTTACTCACAGACACACACACTCACACAGACACACTCATAGACACACACTCACACATACACACATGCAAAGGCACAAACAGACACAAGCACTCACAGCCACACACACTAACACAGACACACACACGCACACACATACGCGCTACATACAGCTCGTGCCACCCCCAAGGAGATTGCGCCCTGGGAGGTCCGCCCCCACGCCCCTCTCTTCCTAAGCCAGTTTGAAAGAGTGTAGAAGCCAACAACTTTCTAAGGTACTTGTGAGATTACATTGCACATTCATACTAGTGCTGAAATTATAAAATGCAAATGTACCAGATGTCATCATGCAAAAAAAAAAAAAAAAACACATTGTAATGCCAAAAATATGCTGCTATCAATGCATGAGAGAAATTGTGGGAGTTATGCACCTCTGTAAAAGTGAATAAATTGCCAAAATAGAGAACACAGTTGTGTAATAGCATAACCTCAAATTTCTTAGATCTTGCTAACACTACAATTACTACAGTTACTTTTTATATCTCTATCTCAAATTGCTGTATGAACCTTATGCGTGAAGGGATTTAACAATAAACCACAGAATAAAATAGCATTTCTTTAAATGTAACACACGAATCATGTCTGGAGATTTCTTTTATCATGGCTTAAGTGTAATTTGATAAAGTGCTTCACGCTTATTTAAAAGTTCACTGACCTGTGTCTCTGAAATTATACACCAGCTGAAGCCGTGTTAGCATTCAGTTCAATTAAAAATAGAAACTATCCAAGACAGGTTAGATGAAATTGTGTATAAATATAGAAACATATTGGTGAGCAAGTGTTCTCCTGCAAAACTGATATACAATCTGAACAGATAGATCCAAGTTGAAGTGATGGGAATGTATTTAAAATGTCACAAGGAAGTTCAAATGTTACATGAAACTAGTTCATGTAGCCTGATTTAACTCTTTCATTTCTGCCATAGTACCAAGCCAGTGTACATCACTACAGTGCAAAACATAGGAAATATAGAAAAAAATTAGGAACGGCTGTTGTTTTGATTAGAAATGTATAATGGTAATTAGAGATAATTTTGCCTTGCAATCAAAGGCCAGAGAAATGAACACGGCAAGTATAAAATATTTTATTTTCCGGTTGCAACTAAAGATAAGATATCAGACCTATCTTACACTTAGAATTATAATTTTTTATTAAATATTTATAAATGAGAACTTCTTAATAGAATAATTGTTATGTAGTCTGCTGTGAACAACTTATTTTAAAGGATAGACAGGAGACAGAAAATTACTATAGTGAACTCTTCCTAGATTATTTGCATCATAGATGCTGTGTCCCTGGCACAGTGGTTGCCTTTAAAAGTGTCCTGTTTTCACTTACCCTTGGAAATAAGCATGAGGGGGGTCCTGTATCACTACATATGTATAAGTTACTTGCCATATATATTAAACTAGAAGGATGGACTATTGCTTCCCATTGCCAAACCTAATAATAACCAAATTACTAGCATTGAGTCAAACATTTACTAAACACATTGCACAAGGTGTTATCTAAGCCATAAGAATTTACATGTGCCCGCTCACTTATTGACTGGATTGCTATACAAATCTAACTCCTATTTCATGAGACTCTGGATCATGTCTGTGGGGCTCAATGGACTGATCCGGGCAGCAGTGTGACTGTAATGGGTCAGCATGTACATACAGCAGAAATCACTAAACTAGTTATAATTACTGTGCATCATCTAGAGATGGACAAACGTATACCAAATGTTGAATGCAATGGAACAATTAAAAAGTTCCTGTCTGGATGACCTTGGTCAGCAGGAAAATTAAACTACATATATTATTATTAATAAAGAAAAGTATCTGATATAGTAATCTCTACAGGAGGTGATTATTTCCTGTTCCATTAACTAATCAGCAAAGACATAAAATGACCCAGACAGCATCTACCAGCGCTGTGCTGTCCAAGGGCCTCATTCAAATGTGATTTGGCCAAATTAATAGGGCTCTATATAAGCACATAGCATATATTTTTACAGAAGTTTTTAGTTAGTGAAGACCTTGCTTTTGGATAAAAGTTCACTAACTGAAAACTTCTGTAAAAAAAAATTGCCATGTGCTTATATATAGCACATGGCCAAATCGCATTTGAATGAGGCCCCAACTGTTAGCCCACAATCCAGCAGTTTTCTGTGGCACACATGCTCCCATGGCCCTCATTCAATTGCGATTTGGCCAATTCAATAGTGCTCTAAAAAAGCACATAACATATTTAAAAAAAAAAGTTTTTAGTTAGTGAAAACCTTGCTTTTGGATAGATGTTTACTAACTAAAAACTTCTTTAAAAAAATATGTTATGTGCTTATTTAGACCCCTATTCAATTGGCCAAATTGCAATTGAATGAGGGCCATGGAGAGCCTCCTCACACCTAACATTATTCGAATACAATGCTTTAGACCGTTTAAGGACTTGCAACCTCATATATAAATCTACAAACTTAAGTGAAAATATTAAAAAGGTGTCAGTGAGATGAATCATAAACTGGGCAACTAAGTAGAAAATATATCTGGCTGCTTTCCAGCAGTAGCCATTAAAGTATTCTATTCTTCCAGAGCACTACTGCCATGTTTAGATTGAGTTAGGTGCATTTCAATAAGGAATGCATTACATAAATAACATTCATTCTAGTACACAAAAGAGGAAGAGCATATCTGGGATGCCCATGTTCCACAAAGAGATTTACTAACATCAAAGTCTGTGAACTATTTAGAACACAATGTGCCAGTGAGGGAGGTGCATAACAACAAATCATAACGCTTACTAAGTGCCATTCTCATTATATCTGGTTCACAGCCTCAGGATAAAAGGGCTGTGAACAAGGAAGAAACACTGTGATATTACTTGTCTAGCTTGGTATGAGAATTCTAAAGCACAAGTCCTACGTTTCTCAGAAGCTGATGATATGGGGTTATTGTTGTAAATGAAAACTGTCCTGTCTACAACAGACAAAGAGTATTGCATTATTCAAATTATAAGATAGTACATTAAAATGTGGAGCTTTGTAAAAGTAAATAAATGCAAAAAAACTTAAGGTAAACTAAGACTTTTATTTCTGAAAAAGGAAATTACAATGTTTTTTTTTCTTTCAAATATTTGGGTGTGGCAAGATACAATTGTTTACGCAGTATAATTATGTCTGCTCTCCATAATTCGTTTTTATAATTTTTATGTGTATTTCTATAAATTAATAAATTTTCCCAAAAATGTGTATTCCACAGATTATCAGATCCATTTTCAGGTGAAACAAGCAATTATGTGAAATACGTTGTCCAAAATGCAGAGCTTGAGACCAGAAAGTGATTTTTTTTACTAAGTAATATATTAATTGCAGCCACAAACAACTGTGTAAAGTGTAATTAATTAGGTACTTTATATAGAATTCATTACACTTTACACAAACAGCAGTTTAGTAAAAACTTCACGTGTGAAGTATATAAAAACTAAAAACATCTGCAGATGTGTAAGCCAAAAGCATTAAAACATTATTACAACAATTACAAAAACATTTATAAATTTTTTAACTCATCACTTTACTTTACTCATCATTTGACTTTAAATTAGTGAAGGTCAATATATTTTCTTCTAAAGTTTAGCATATTTGCAATTCGAAAAAAAAACTGCACATAAAGAACTGAGCTACCCAGTGGTGGAGATACTGCCAGTGCAAGCGGTGCAAAGCACTGGGGCCCCTGCCTCTCGGCGGCCCCAATGCTCCCTCCTCCCAAGTCCATGCCACCCCTCCACCCCAGCCTCACCTGATCTCCCCTGTGGGCTTCTACTTACCCTGATTGGCTGTAATCCTGTTCTGTGCTTTCTCTTCTCCTCCCCTGCCGGGCGCATTTTTTTTGCAGAGTCAGGGAACTCAAAATAGAATTACTGTAGGGGAGGAGCAGAGGAAGCACAGAGCTGATCTACAGATGATCAGGGTAAGTAGATGCCCACAGGGGAGATCTGGTGATGCTGAAGGTCTTTGGGCTGGGGTGGAGGGAGGCTGAAGGGGCATGGGGTGGAGGGGGCATGGGCTGGGGTGGAGGGGTCATGTTTTTATTTATATATATATATATATATATATATATATACACAACAGATTTATATTTCTATTTATAATCTAGTTATAATCTAACATATATATATATATATATATATATATATATATATATATTTTATAATCTATATTGCATATATACATATATATTATATATATATATATATATATATATATATATATATATATATATATATATATAGATAGCACCAGAAGGGCGATCAACAGGAGTTTTTTTGCACCGGGGCCCTCCATGCACTAGCTCCGCCGCTGGAACAACAATGCCGAATTGACATTTAGTCTTGCTGAATGTTAGAGTGTAATATTTTAAAGGGAGTTGGAGGAATGGGGGGAGGATGTGCTAAAGGAAACAGAGACAAAGAGATACGGATGAAGAAGGAATCAGAAAAAGTACACAGCTGCGCCCTAGACATTTAGTTTGACATAACACTTCTGTAAGAGTGTTCAGTTTGAGGGGCCACATCAAAGGTAATGAAGGGCCCTGGGCTTGGTGGGAGTGGTATAGAATGGGCTAGCTGGGGGTGCAGCCATTTATAGACTCTTTGCCACCATCTGCGCTATTATGCCCCCAGTTAGCCATGTATGAGGATAGGTCCTCCTGTCTCCCTGTACTTCTTTCATTCTTTTTTTTCCTTTACTCTTTTATCCTTTTATGCCTCTCCCCCCCCCCCCCCCCCACACACTATATTCCCTTTAACTCACTATCTGGCCTGTGGACCTGGCCTGCATCCTGGAGGTGGTATGGGCCAGGGCAGCATCTCGTGGAGGCTGGTGGGGCATGGATCGGTGGCTCTCCATGGACCTGGTCATAGCGGCTGGGATGCTGCCAGCTTGAGGAGTCGACTGTGGGAGGTGAGCCATCGTCCCTTGGCGGTCCCCTGGGCTTGGAAGCATATCGCTGTGTCTCCTTGTCTTTCCCCCACTTTACCCCCTTACCTAGATATTTGGCCACTTGTTAATATATTATAGAATTTAAAATAATATAGTATTATCATAGTATATAGTTTAGTATTATAAAGTATTATATATTATAGTATATATGTATTATAATATTCAGGAACAACAACTGCACCAAGAGCACATTTTAATAAATCATATTGTTTAAGCCTGGAAAGGGGGGGGGGGATTTCTTAAAGGGACAGTACCCACAATGGGTAACAGCTTTGAACAATTTACCGAAACACAGTGTCGGTGCTGCTGTGGTTTGGTGAGTGCAGAGTAACAAATTATTTACCTAGGGTCCTTCCTTTTTCATTAGCTTCAGTCTGATCTATAAAGGCCGCTGCCTAAGCAAACAGGCCTCGTAGGTTCCACGGAGGGGCATACAGCTAGAGTTCACCAACTAAGGCAGAACCCCATAATTCCCATGCCCACACGATACTGCCCCAACTGGGGGTGGGCGTTAGATGGGTGTTAGGTAAATTGGGATAGAGAACCTATTATTACAGGCATAGGTCTTTCTACTGGCATTTGGGCGGCAGCTGTGTTTAATGGAACAATGGACACATTTTAACATACTAAAACCTTGTGCCAAGTAAGCAGCTGACCTAAGGTTAGGAGGGTCAGTTAATGAGGAATTACAAGGAGTGAGTGTACACAGCGTGAGGTCTTGACACCAATACACTTGGTGATCCGCCCCCACGCTGATGAGAGGCAGTAACCTTGAAACAGCTGTATGTGAATACGACTCCTAGCCTGTGTATAATCCACCCTGAGCTTTGATCAAGCTGTGTAATATTCAGGCAGAGGCTTAAAGGAAGCCATATTTAAAATGGTAATGGTTTACAAGAGTGAAGCTACAGGCAAGGCTGGGACAGTAATTGTTCATCTTGCTTCAGCAGGTCATCTGGATGCACAGTAAGCTGTGGTACCAGGCCTAAATGTTCTTGCAGCAGTGAGCATTTTGGTGCAGTAGTATTCAATGGAGGGCAGGTGGGGCGTTAAGAGTCCCGCCAAGAAGTTTTCTGGCAACCGGTTTGATTCTGCTGCACTCCCTAGGATTCCACAAGTTGCTTCAATTATATGTGAGCAGTATTTTGCACATTTAAGGGGGTTTGCAATCTGGGGGCATAGGGTATAGTGGACCAGCTGAAATAGAGTATTGCCAGTTTGGGACTCAGTGCCTTTGCTATATAAACACAATGTCAGTATAGGGAATTAGAATTATAATCTTTCGTGGAGTAGTAGCTAATTATCCATCCAGGGGTGTGTATTTGACAGCGTGGCCTCTGACCTATATCGGTCAGTGATCGTGGTCACGTGTCCTGGCATAGTTAATTGTTAATGACATTCATGGGACTCTTTGACCCAGCTGAGTTTTTCTCTGAAGGGAAAACACTTGACTGTGAGTTTATAATGTTTGCTTTAAGTTTGGTATTCATAAAGTTTTTCACTTGTGGGAGCGGGGGTCTTTGTATGTTTTTTCGAGTTTTGGTTATGTCATTGGCTCTGTTTCCTGTGTATCGTTTTTACCCTGGTTATATATTAGATATGGTTTCAATTAGTTATGTAGTACGGTTGGGGTAGTTTTAGTACCCTGTCGGTGTTGGCAGGTCCTCTTATGTAGTGTGTTTTAGTATCTAGGCCATTAGGTTCAAATTTCGCCCCTCATGCTCTCTTTGCATCTGAGGTAGAGACCTTTCTATGGGTGGATGTGTATGCCTATGCTGTTTGGCTCTAGTTGGGCATGTATGCATGCCAGCCGTGATTGTGGGGAAAAATCACGTTTCTAGGCGATCAACATTTTAGAGTAAATTTCCAATAGTCTCTTCAGTCCATGCAGTGTCTGCTTTTCCCAATGTATCGGGTATGCATAGGCAATTTTATCACTTTTATGATCAAGCGTTCCATCGGTTACAGAGTTTGTTTAGCCTACGTCCCCTAACTTTTTTCCAGATGCCCCCTCTTTTGGGGCATGGTACGTATGTGTTTATATTTATGGTTTCGATGATTAGTTCTTCCGTGTCATATGTATCTCGTTATCTGTCTCTTGCATGTTCTAGTACGGGTACAACATTCTGGATATGCCCGCCATTGCTAGGAGAACGATCCTTTGTCCTTTTGCCTCATCTCACATTGCGTATTCATATGGTGCCCATTTTCAACATTCAGCATGTTCTTATGGTAGTTTTGCATAGGTTGAGGTATCTTTAGGTGGTTATTTGTTGGTTCGTCTTCCCTACCAATCAGGGTCCCATTCTTGAGTTTAAACAGTTTTTTCATACTGCTGTTGCTTTTCTGGGAGTGAGATTTATTATGGAAGATGTCAGGTTGTATACCAGCAAAGATAATGGTGGTTGTAGTGCAGAGAGGTTCACTCTTGCCCTATTGCAGAGGGTCATTCAGAGTCGGTACTCCCTCTTGGGGTTAATCTCCGGGGCCTGTTAAATAATCCCCATAGGATTGAATTGTTACGGTGCTACATTGGTAGTGGTCAATATTCCCTTACCAAATCTTTGATGATCCCCAGGAGCACCATCAAATCTATCATAACCAAATGGAAAGAACATGGCCCAACAGACAATCTGCCAAGAGACGGACGCCCACCAAAACTCAAGGACCGGGCAAGGAGAGCATTAATCAGAGAGGCAGCACAGAGACCTAAGGTAACCCTGGAGGAGCTGCAGAGTTCCACAGCAGAGACTGGAGTATCTGTACATAGGACGACAATAAGCCGTACGCTGCACAGAGTTGGGCTTTATAGCAGAGTGGCCACAAGAAAGCCATTACTTTCAGCAAAAAACAAAATGGCACGTTTTGAGTTTGCGAAAATGCATGTGGGAAACTCCCAAAATGTATGGATGAAGGTGCTCTGGTCTGATGAGACTAAAATTGAACTTTTCTGCCATCAAAGAAAACGCTATGTCTGGCGTAAACCCAACACATCACATCACCCAAAGAACACCATCCCCATGTCGGTGGCAGCATCATGCTGTGGGGATGTTTTTCAGCAGCCAGGACTGGGAAACTGGTCAGAGTTTAGGGAAAGATGGATGGTGCTAAATACAGGGATATTCTTGAGCAAAACCTGTACCACTCTGTGCGTGATTTGAGGCTAGGATGGAAGTTTACCTTCCAGCAGGAAAATGACCCCAAACACACTGCTAAAGCAACACTTGAGTGGTTTAAGGGGAAACAAGTAAATGTGTTGGAATGGCCTAGTCAAAGCCCAGACCTCAATCCAATAGAAAATCTGTGCGCAGACTTAAAGATTGCTGTTCACAAGCGCAAACCATCCAACTTGAAGGAGCTGGAGCAGTTTTGCAAGGAGGAATGGGCAAAAATCCCAGTGGTAAGCTGGGGAAACTCATAGAGACTTATCCAAAGTGACTTGGAGCTGTGATTGCTGCAAAAGGTGGCTCTACAAAGTATTGACTTTAAGGGGGTGAATAGTTATGCACATTGACTTTTTTTGTTATTTTGTCCTATTGTGTTGTTTGCTTCACAATAAAAAAAAAAAAACATCTTCAAATTTGTGGGTATGTTCTGTAAATTAAATGATGCAAATCCTCAAACAATCCAAGTTAATTCCAGGTTGTGAGGCAACAAAACACGAAGAATGCCAAGGGGGGATGAATACTTTTGCAAGGCACTGTATATGGTGAATCATAAGCTATATTGATGGAAGCGTTTTTTCTGGTTCTGCGTTTGATGTTGTTTATTTGCAAGTGGAGGAATATAAGTGGGTGTTTAGTGTTTCAAGGTACCCAGCTTGGGAGATCTTTCAAAAGTTTCTGAACTGTTAGTCGGTGGGGCAGCTTGCAGGATAAGAAAATCATCTTCGTTCAGATAATACAGCCATATTGCAGGCTATTAACTCCCTGTTAGCATCATCCCTCTTGGTACTATGATGGCTGAAACACTTTGTCTCAGTGCCGATATTGGAATGTATAGTGTAAGAGGAAACAGGTTTCAGGTTCCATACACAAGATTGCTGACTGGTCCTTTTAATGTGTGCACCTCAGGCAGCTGGGCATAGTGTAGGATGGGCAGTTCTGGTCGATTGAAACATGTGTAGTTACTGCGATATCTCTGCTGTCACACTCAGGGTTCGTGCCCTTGTATCTGGCACCACAATGGAGTACTCAGGAGCCCTTTTTAAAATATATGAAGTTGTATTTATTTTGATACAACAAAATAACATAATTGGTGCAAAAAAAAAACCTAGCTTCACTTTGAAGCGCTGACTAACTCTTGGCTGCAGTTCCCTCACTGTCCAAGATAAAGTCCAAACAAAAATTAAGTCTTTGCACTTGCTGGATTTGAAGTCTCCCTTGTCGCAGGGGATTTTCACAGCAGTGTATTTTTACAGTTAAATCATAGATTGCCCCTTTTATGGAGCCAATCCATGGATCCTCACATCCCCACCTGGTGGTGTGGAGGGATATGTCCAAGAAGTAATTTGTTTCCTTATATATATACTGTAACTAAAAACAAAATCAAATTAGGAGGGTGAGACTAAATGAAAAACCGGATGGGGGACACCGAGCAGAGTACACCATCTACAGCCCACTGGGAGACAAACTCATCCATTCCCCCAGTGGACAAAGCCAGGTGGTACTCTGTCTGGATACGGGAGCACACCAGTGCCCGGAACATGGCTTAGGTGACAATGGAACCCCCTCTATCAAACACTGCTTTCTGCTTTTCTTATATAGCCAGCTTGGCTAATGCAGGAGCAGGTTGATGAGGAGGTCCAAGGCCCGGACACTGGGCGCCCAAAAATAAGTAAGTGTGGGGAGAAATGCAGCCAGAACTGCAGGAGGAGGTCCCTCAAGAATGACAAGAGGGGCTGCAGTCTGACGCAACTAAAATAAATATGATACACGAACTCTCCCTTGCCACAAAATGAACAAGTGAAGGGAGAGTCCATTAAATTAGCTAAGTACCCTCTCGTGCTCAGTGCACCATGGAGCACTCTCCAACTCAAGTTCCTTTTTCAGCTGGTAAGACCCGTCTCCAGATGGTATCTGGACGGTCATGAAGGCAAGGAAGTGCACTGTATGGAGCACAAGAGAATACAAGCTCTTCCTCTGCATGTCCAATGCAAACAGCAGGAGCAGAGGTGTTGGAAGGTGCATGTGGCACTCTGGCTTGCAAAGCCCAGTGAAGGAAGGTGCAAGAGTCAAGAAAGATGGCATTCTGAATCTCCTGGAGTAAGAACCCTGGGACTTTGGGAGTCACATATCCCAAACGGAGCGCAAGCTCCTGGGGTGACACCCAATCAGAACGCTTGTAGTCCAGGAAATCCCCGACTCGTGTCAACCGTGCCTGACTAAGGAGGTGGATGATCCCGGGGGACTGTAACAATGGACCCCCCACTGCTGGATTATATAATAGGGGCTCCATAAATATTTCATCCCCCAAAGGCATGCCTTGCCTGGTCACGGAGAGCATGCTCCAGGCCTTGAGGGTTTCCTGGTAGTATGCCAGCAACACAGAGAGTTCTCTCCCAAACCCCTCGGGCCTGATAAGAAATAATTGCCGGTCATACCCCAGGTTGCGCAACTGTCGATAAAAGCTAGATGCCAGTGCGCACCACTGCGGAGAGGGATCTGCATATAGGTATCTCTGCAGGTACTGAAGGCGGAAGGTGGACAACTGGGAGCGCTCACATACCACTCCCTGCCCACCCTCCACCCAAGACAGACTTGCCACACCAGCAGAGACCCATTGCTTTCCAATCCAGAGGAAATCTGACAAACTCCTCTGGATGTTGCTGACAAACTCGGGGGTCGGACTCAGACAGATCAGCTTGTGCCAGATCTGAGAAGCCACTAGCTGATTTATCACTAGAGTCTGCCCCTTAAGGGAAAGCATTTTTGCTAGACCCCTCCATCGTCCCAGACGAGAGAGGACACTGTCCTCTAGCTCCCACCAGTTGTCTGGGACGAAAACGTCTGCAGCGGACAGGTAGACCCCCAGATATTTCATGACATCTGCCTCACACAAGATGTTACGGAATGTGGGAGGCAAAGAGTCCACCTGTATAGATCCCTCTATAAGGCCTGTGCATTTGGACCAGGACCGGATAGTCCAGCCCGGGATCAAATAGGACTGGTCAAGGTGAACCAATTCTGCCAGCACAGATCCAAGACTACGCGAGATGGCTTTTGCTACTATCGTATAAACTGTGCTGAGCAGTGAGACCGGTCGACCAGTTCTTAATAAGGCGGAGATCCCCCTTTTTGGACAAGACAGGGGCATCTCCCCGGTCTCCAGGGCTTCCCCAAAGACCAGATGGAAATCAGGTCCAGATTCTCCCAAAAAAATTGGAAAAACTCTACAGTCAGACCATCCAGTCCTGGAGATTTCTCACAGGACATAGCACGGAGGGCTTCAGAGAGCTCTTGAAAATATATTGGCATATCAAGCCGCTCCCTTACACCCTCACTGACTGTGGGGAGCCCCTCCCATAGCACCGTGCAGGCATCTGGAGAAATAGGATCCGGAATAAAGATCTTTATAAAATATCCGGGCTCAGTCCTGGATACTCTCCGGATCTGTAAGGTGGCACCCTCTTTATCTAGAAGACAGGTGATGTGTCTACTATTGCCCCCCCCCCCCTTTTTCTCTAGTGAGTAGAAGAGGCGCAAGCCACAGTCTAGATCTTTAAGAAAACCTAAGCGGCTGCACACTTATGCCCCCTTGGCCTGGTGTCGTTTCAGGTCACAGAGGACACCTTTCCTCTCTACATACTCACTCTGCAGGGATTGAACCTTGCCCACATCCCACCACTGTTTTAACGTGGCAAAGTCCCCCTTGCAACCTCTCCAGTCCGTCCAAAACTCCTGGATCAATGTCACGAGCCCCTGGTCCTTCAACAAGGCATTGTTGAAGTGCCAATAGGAGGCTTGAGGCGCTGCTGGCGTTAGCTGTTGTTACCGGCTCTCACCCTGACGTAGGTAAAGCCGTCTGATGCCCCTGGGTTCTGTTCTCGACAGATATCCTCTAAGGAGAAGCGGGTGATGAGCTCACATGGCTGACGCAGAAGGCGGATTAGGCTCTTGACCATTTCGGTCTAGAGCGTCGAGGGTACAGTTAAAATCCCCCCCAAGAACCAAACACTCATCTGCGTCAACCGTCTCTAAGAAGTGGGACAGTCTGGCTAAGAACCTCACTCTCTCGGGCCCTCCAGCAGGGGCATATACATTAACTAGGTTAATTACGCTACCCTGCTCTCGGACCCGGAGTCAGGAATTGTGCGTTCCTCAGTCTCTTGAGACTGCTGATGGGCCACGCACATTTTATAGAAATTCCAGATGCGGATATGCTCTGCAGTCCTAGAATTCTTGGCCCTATTGCTGCCCTCTAGATATTGCTGAAGAGAGTGGATAATAAATGACATATTACTCCACTTCCTCAAGGCCAGCTGCACCTTTCTTTTCTTTTGCCCATGAAGGGTGCTCTCAAGGAATTCATCTAATTCCTATGCAGGGATAAGCCACTTAGAATCGGATGCCTCTCTTGTAGATCACCCCTGGGCTCCTCTTGGCTGAGGGCTTTTACCCCATCCTCCCTGGCTGGGGTCAGTTTCCTCAGCTTCATTCAAAGGACCCCCTCTTGGATGATATAGAAGGTGTCCCTTTAGCAACCTTCATGCTAATTAGTGGACCCTGAGATTGCTGTTGCCCCCTGCAGCTTCAGGGGTGAATTCAGGGGTAGATGGTTGCATAGCAGTGTCTGGCATGCCTTCCTTAGTGGAAGCCTTGGAGGCTTTATATGCTTCCTCTGTCATTTCCACCGCTGCTTGCTCAGCTTGGATTGCACTTCAGGGACCCTGACCAGCCATTCAGCAGGGGCTTTACTGGGGCCCCCTCAAAGGCCAGAGTCAGAACCTGATCTTTCTCTTCCACCCCTGACTCACTTGGGAGATCCTCTTGCCCCTGCTTTTCCTCCAGACTCTAATCCACATTATCCCCTTTTAGGTCTTGAGGGACAGGTGTGTGATCTGGCACCGGCTGGCTGAGTGTAATAACCGGGCCAGACAATGCCACTGGATGAGGAGAAAATGTTTTACTACTCTTTTTGCTTTTGGAGGGAGGTGTTTCAAAATAGAGCACCTCCCACTTTATCAGCTAACTCCCTGTTGGTCTTATGTGTCCTCTTCCTGGAGACGTCACTCCTGGAAGAGGAGCTGTCACTAACTGCCTCCCCTGCAGAGGGGTTATTATGCTTCTGCTTATCCTGTGCCCCCACACTAACTGATGTGTTGAGGCCGTGGTGGTATGAAGAGCAGCCTCCTTACCTGAGCTCTCTGGGGCGGGCAATGACCCTTGAGGTCCCCGCTGTTATGGGCTCAGCGGGGATGGGTGCTGTACTGGTGGAGGTGCCATTTGCCTGGGCTGGGACAGGATGTTTAACATTAGGGCAATTCCTACGTGTTTCCCCCAGCCCCTTGCAAAAATAACAATGCACCTCCGTAGTGCTGTAAATACTCTGTACAGCACCCCCTCAAATGGAACCCCAAAAGACCCCTCAATGTTATCTGTGCCCCTGGGCAGGCATATTTGTACCTGCCTCTTGAAAGAGAGCATGTGTCTTAGTGCTCTCTCGCTACACCCCAGGGGAAGTTTTATAATTGGTGTTTTTATTTCCCCTAGGGCTTGCAGGTGGGGGTGCAGGAGGGAGTCTGGTAGGAAGGGGGGCACATTTGATAGTGTAACCTTTGTGCCCAACCCCTCCAGGGGTCCAATTGGGACATATAATTCCCCCACTGTGAAGCCCCCCTGTACGAGTGTGTGAGCAGCAGCCAGCGTACGGGTAAAGAAGATAGCTTTCCCATACCTGCTGCTACTATAACAGAGGGGCTGATGACAATAGCTGCAGCACGCAGATATATCTCAATACTATAAACCACAGACATCTGACACTTAACCCCATGCTTCCTGGTGATCTGCCCCTCAGCCCCAGTGATGGTATTGCTGGGGCCAGGAGAAATCACCCGTGACCAGATATTTGGGGCCAGCAGAAACCACCTGTGACCAGGTATTTGCTGGCAGAAGGTGTTTTTCCACCAGGAACTGGGGTTGTCTTATTTGTCTGGGGCCTATGCTATGCAGTGCTGCAGCTTGGATTTTCAGGGGTCATTATTCCCCCTTTTGGCCCCTGAGGCTTCTTAGGTGTCTTATCCCTCATGATTTAACCTTTTTTGATTTTTGCTTGTTTTATTTATTTTTATTTGGTTTTATGTTTTATGATTTTTATTGTTTTCTTTTTTAAAGAAATTATAAAAATGTGAAGTGGGTGAGATCCTACCCTACGGTAGGCCCTGGAGGAGGGTTCAGGGCATAGGGTGTACTATCTCTGGTCAGACTCCTCCCCTCGCTTCGTCATTGATTAATTTATTTATTGTTATTGATTATAGTTTTTACGTCATTTGTGTTTAGCAATAAATGCTGTGGCTTGTTTTCCTGCCAATATGTGGTCTGTGTCTAATGATTATCTCCAGTATGTGATTTGTATCTAATCTTTATGTAATATACCAACTGGACCTTGTTTAGGTCATGATTGGAAAGCTCTAAGGTAAAGATTAACATACTTGTTAACCCTCTAGTCCAGGATTTGCAGTTTGAAGTGGATCTATCACCGGTGCAACCGGTGCGTTGCACCGATGCCCTTGCTCTGTGAGGGGCCCAGGGCTGTCTCCCCCCAGGGCCCCTTCAGCCCCCTCCTCTTACTTGCGCACTAAGCTCCGTGGTCCACAATTAAGAGGAGGGGACTGAATGAAGTTGCTGGTGGAGAGCTGAATTGGGCTGCTGGGCGGGGAGGGGGTTGTGGGGCTGCTGGGGGTTTGGGGGCTTAATGTGGCTGCAGAGTGGGTTGTGGGGCTGCTGGGGTCTGAATTGGGCTGCTGGGGTGGAATGGAGCTGCTGGGGGAGCCGAATGTGGCTGCTGGGGGTTGTGGGGATGAATGAGGCTGCTGGGGGGTTGGGGGGCTGCTGGTGTGATTGGGGGTGAATGGGGCTGCTGGAGGGGTTGGGGATTAATGGGGCTACTGGGGGGTTATGGGGCTGCTGAGCGGTTATGGGGCTGCTGGGGTTTATGTGGCTGAATGGGGCTGTTGGGGGAGTTGGGGCTGAATGGTGCTGCAGGGGGCTCAATAGTGCTGCTGGGGGTGAATGGGGCTGCTGGCGGGGGTTATGGGTCTGCTTGGGGGTGAATGGTGTTGCTGTGGGAATTGTGGGGCTAAATCGTGCCGCTGGGGCAAGTGAACAGTGCTACTGGGGGGTTGTGCGCTGAAAGGTGCTGCTGGCTGGGTTGCACTACTGAAGGGGAACAAGAAAACGTAGTTTAAACATATATACTAGTTGCTGGGGGGCTTGTGGGGCAACAGGGGTGAATGGTGCTGCTGGGTGGTGTTACTGGGGGTGGGGCTGAATGTGGCTGCTGGGGGATCAGTGGTGTTGCTGGGGGTGCTGAATGGGGCTGCTGGGGTGAATGGTGTTGCTGGGGGAATTGTGTGGCTAAATGGTGCTGCTGGGGGGAGTGAAGGATGCTACTGGAGGGTTGTGGGCTAAAAGGTGCTGCTGGGGGGTTACTGTATATATATATATGGCACTGGAGGAGGGCCTGGTGGGTCAAAATATTTGTTTGCTCCTCCTATTTGCGGGGGGGGGGGGGGAAACATTTGTTTTGCACCAGGGCCCTCCATTCACTAGCCCCGCCACTGGTGCAAATGTATGTATCAGAACATGTCCAGGAAAAAGCTGAACTCAGCTACTGATAAGACCACTAAGCCCCCCATCACTGCTGCTGAAAAGGAAACAAACTATCAGATAATACCCCCTCATGCTCCAAGCCAACAATCAGTGATGAAGCAGGACAATGTGGAAGCCCTCAGGAAGTAGTTCTCTCTAAAACTATTCATGCTGATATTGTTAATATACCTCACAAATGTGTATTTTTACTTGTAGAGGACTTAATGCTGTTGCTTAAAGTAAGTGAAGAATGAGTAAATTCTCTCCTACAACTCTATTTAATGCCTAGACCTTCACAGGAATTAGCTATGGTGAAGTTAGAAAGAATTCTTGCAAGCTGTGTGGACTCTCTATATAATAAATAAATAATGAATTACATTTTTCTCTTGCTGCCATAAACCCACAATGAGGAGACATTTGTTAGTTAAGCTATTTCAATAACATATAAAGCTTGAATGTTGTGTGGACCTCATCAAGTAAGAAACCGATGACTATTTGCTTAGCTTAGTATTTGAACAAAGTGATCCAAAGCATCCCCTTGCAGTTTGTGCTGTTGGTATCTGATTTCTGGTGTCAATAGTCATACAGGTTAAACTTTGAGGAGAGCTCCTTTTTCTATATGATTACTTACATTTTTGTAAAAGTTGAAAAGACTTGTTTGTATTAGTTATCATTGCTGTTGTTTAAATATAGACAACATAATCTTTCTCATCAGTAGGGGAGCACAGGAACATACTTAAATATACAATTAAAACAAATGTTTTCTAAAAAAAATTATAATTTGCATATATGAAATGTAAATTTATTTCAGGATATACTGTGTATTTTTTCCATTTTTGTACATGTTTTGCAGCATATTGCTTAAAACATGCTAATCTCTGAACACAACTATATTAATTTCTAATGCATTGTTTGCCAATCAAATTTAGCCATGAAACCTATTTTGGAGCCATAAAGTATTATTGAACCCAAGACCCAAATGGGGTCTAGTGGAGTCCTACAGTTCCTCCCCTATGCCCTAAAATGTCTCCCCTACTTAGGGTCCCATTATGAACCACTGGATCTCAAATGCCTAACCATAACCTCTCTTCATGACTCTTTCAGGGACCCCACAAACTTTACACAGAAAGAAGCTATTTGGGAAATTATTCTAGGGAACCCTGGGTTAAACAAAATGGTACAAGTACTGGTCAGTCAAGTCTGAGCACTGTAATTCAGCTACAGTAAGGCCTTCAGTAATTGGCAATGAAGAACTGAAATTTAGAACACAGGGCTAAAAATTCTTATAAGTTGTTAACTTAAATACATAAGTATTGTTCTTTAGCGTTCATAAACTAATTTGTTTGGGAGCAGCTACATTTGTTTTGATACAGGATTAAAAGCCAAGTTTTAATTATATCTGTGGGAGCAGAAATGTTCATGATAAAGAATTTGAAAACAAGCCTACTTGCTATCACTGAGTGCTAATAAAGTTTTAATATTTTGGTCAATGAGAAATTTAATAATTCAAAATTGTTATAAAAACGAATGTGTTGCTATTGCTTTTAACTGATTATTGATATATATGAATTATTCTGTCAATTCTCATTATTAGATTATCTTTTACTTTGTTATTATCAATAAACGTTATTTTATATAAAAGTGAATATTTGTCTATAAAATGATACTGAATTCAGAAATATTATTCTATTTATTTTAAAAATTGATGTCACCATATTACTGATAGCTGATGCCATTCCTTGGCAATGCGAGCTTACCAATTCTTCCAATTACAATCTAGTGGTGCCTACTTAAGGCTTCAGAACCCAGTCCTCTGTGCTGATATGTAACCGAGTGTCTTCTCACTTGATGTGCTTTTGAAGCTTCTAACTGTGCTGTCATTTGCTGGTCCTGCCTTTCTGTCTCAATATTGACAACTCAGGGCTTCCCTTCAAGCCTTGGTGAACCAGCTGGATTACCAGGACCAGGAGCTGCAACAATGTCTTGATCAGCAAAACCAGAGCTTTCTGACAAAAATACCCCACCAGGATCAGAATATGCAGTTTTTGATGACTTGCTTAACCCTAGCTGGACCATCTGATATCCAGAAAAAAATTCTGTGGAATTGCCAATTCATTTTGAGAGGACTATGGAACCAATTTCTGAAGCCTCTAATGACACCCTGAATGCGGGCTTCTCTAGACGTCCTTAAAAGAAACATAAAGAGATGGTGAGGAACTGAGTATACTTGAACAGAATTCGGACCATTCAGGGGCAAGGTTGCTGTAAGGATTTATTAACAAATTCAGAACACACGTAATTAACAAAAAGACAAAGCTGTGACCTATGTACGCTGAAGTATTGAAGTCCATAAATCATCACATGCTACCGCTGAAGCACAAATATGGAATTGGAATGCTTAAGCCAATAGACACGCATTGTAGTAGGTGGCTATGTGGCAGCCATATAGAAGACAACCTCTGCAGCAACAGTCTTCTGAAGCAGATTGTGAAACAACAGCTGACTTGAATAAAATCAAGAGAACATAAACTGAAACTAGAAGGTAGGAACTTCTACACAGATGCATGTGCAAGCTGGAACTGGAAAATAATTGTTGGTGTAGGTGGAACTTACACAACAAAAACAAGAGATATCAGTTGTGAGAATTGAATAAGCAGGGAAGCAGGCCAAAAAGGTCCATTTGGTTTTTACTTGGTTCAGGAGAAAATTAAAGGCTAGGAGAAAGATGCTATGTTTCCATAGAAAAACATTCACAGTGAATAAAGGTAAGCTAAAATACTGGAATGGAATATCAAAGAGGTTATCTGGTTGGAGAACCACAAATATGTAGTAATAGATATAGTACTGATTGAGAGTACTGTATCTTACACTATATATTAAGGAGTACTGTAAGTTGTAGAAATGTCTAATTATAACCCAAGGCAGGGGACATATAAAATACCTCTGACTTTCTGATAGGAAGATAGTTTGTAATATTTTGAACATTATTTTAGTGGTTGTATTACTGAGTTTTAAATATATGGAGCTCTACTAAAATTAGTGAATATATAAAATATATATTGATTATGTCATATGTAAAAAATTATGGTAAAACTACTCCTGTAGTAAAACATAATATTTTTCAAGGTTAAGTACAAGTCAAGAACAATTTCAAACAGTGCAAAGGATGGAGGGCCCTGTTATTGAGCTTTCAATTAGACATACACTATGCTTTCCTTAAAGCACCTAGCGAACTTACATTCTAAAGGGTGTGGGTGGTGTACAGGAGAGTGATAGATTAATAGAGCATGTAAAGGCTAAAGATGATAGGCTTCTTTGAATAGATGCTTTTTAGAGAGATTTTGAAGGATTTGAGGCATGAGGATAGTCTAGTGGAGCGAGGCAAGGAGATCTAAATTATAGGGGTAGCACGAGAAAAGTCCTGTAGGCGGTAGTGGGATGAGGTGACGAGAGAGGAGGAGAAGAAAGTAATTAGCAGAGCAAAGAGGGCGGATGGGAGTGTATTTTGAGATGAAAGCAGAGATGTAGGAGGGTGCATTATTGTGGAGGGCTCTATATGTTAGGGTCATAATTTAGAATTTTATTCTAGAGGCTCTGGGAAGCCAGTGGAGTGCCTGACAGAGTGGTGCTATGGGCACTGTGCATTGATTTTGGTAAATGAGTCTAGCGGATGCGTTTAATATGGACTGGAGTGGAGAGAGACAGGAGATAGGAAGGCCAGCAAGGAGAGAGTTGCAGTAGTCAAGGCGAGATATGATGAGAGTGAATTAGAATTTTTGTTGTGTCTTATGTAAGGTAGTGATGTATTTAGTAGATATTTTTAGGTGAGTGATGAATGTGAGTGAATGTGAGGAATGAAAGAGAGGGCCGGGTCCAGTAAGACCCCAAGACAGCATGCCCGAGAGGTGGGAAAGAATATGGCATTGTCAACAGTGAGAGATAAGTAAGGGGTGGGAGCTGAGGAAGAGGGTGGAAAGACAAGGAGTTTTGTCTTAGACAAGTTGAGTCTAAGCTGACGGGCAGACATCCATGAGGATATACTAGAGAGGCAATTAGACAGGGTGATAGTTCAGGTGCAGAGAGGTAGATTTGAGTGTCCTCCGCATATAGATGATACTGAAATCCAAAAGATTTAATTATGGCACCGAGGGAGGATGAACGTTTCTCCACTGACAAAGAGATGATCAGTCTATAATTTTAATGGTGATGTATTTTAACAGTGAGAGACAGAATAACAAAAAACAAACAAACAAGAAAAACGCATGTCAAAAAAATTATAAATTGATTTGCAGGTCAATGAGGGAAATAAGTATTTGACCCCTTTGTCTTAGTACTTGGTGGTAAGTCCCCTGTTGACAATCACAGAGGTCAGATGTTTCTTGTAGTTGGACACCAGGTTTGCACACATCTCAGGAGGGATTTTGTCCCACTCCTCTTTGCAGATCCTAGCCAAGTCATTAAGGTTTTGAGGCTGATGTTTGGCAACATGAACCTTCAGCTCCCTCCACAGATTTTCTATGGGATTAAGGTCTGGTGACTGGCTAGGTCACTCCAGGACCTTAATG
The DNA here is from genome assembly GCA_027410445.1 of Discoglossus pictus. NCBI lineage: Eukaryota > Metazoa > Chordata > Amphibia > Anura > Alytidae > Discoglossus > Discoglossus pictus. Next base: position 335,018,330 of record CM050164.1, on the reverse strand, counting down.
TGCTTCTTCTTGAGCCACTCCTTTGTTGCCTTGGCTGTGTGTTTTGGGTCATTGTCATGCTGGAATACCCATCAATGACTCATTTTCAAGGAGGGAGGGAAGGAGGTTCTCACCCAAGATTTGATGGTACATGGCCCCATCCATCGTCCCTTTGATGCGGTGCAGTTGACCTGTCCCCTTACAGAAAAACACCCCCAAAGCATAATGTTTCCACCTCCATGTTTGACGGTGGGGATGATGTTCTTGGGGTTATAGGAAGCATTCCTCCTTCTCCAAACATGGCGAGTTGAGTTGATGCCAAAGAGCTCGATTTTGGTCTCATCTGACCACAACACTTTCACTCAGTTCTGTCCAGGACAGCTCTTTGGTCTTGGCCATGGTGGAGAGTTCGGAATCTGATTGATTGCTTTTGTGGACAGGTGTCTTTTATACAGGTAACAAGCTGAGATTAGGAGCACTCCCTTTAATCTCAGCTCGTTACCTGTATAAAAGACACACGGGAGCCAGAAATCTTGCTGACAGATAGGGGATCAAATACTTATTTCCCTTACTGACCTGCAACTCACTTTAGAACTTTTTTGACATGCGTTTTTCTCATTTTTTTTTTTATTTTCATTATTCTGCCTTAAAACACACCTACCATTAAAATGATAGACTGATCATTTCTTTGCCAGTGGACAAACATTCAAAAGCAGCAGGGGATCAAATACCAACCCCCCCCCCCCCCCCCCACTTTAGACTTTAGAAAAGAAGGAGGTCTAGGACTGAACCTTGGGGTACGCTGACAGTTCGAAAACAAGGCAAAGAAGAGACGCCAGAGAAGACGCTAAATGTTCAATTTTCTGCATAGGATATGATCCAAGAGAGAGCAGTGTCACGGATGCCTAGGGAACTGAGAGTTTGGATAAGAAGAGAGTCAAAGGCAGAAGAGAGATCCAGGAGAATTAGGATAGAGAAATGACCCTTTGACTTGGCGATGAGCAGGTCATTAGTAACTTTTGTTAAAGCTGTCTCTTGGAGTTTTGGGGAGGGAAGGGATCAAGGAGGGAGTAGAAGGAAAAAAGTCGGGTAAGGTGATTGTAGACGACACGCTCAAGCAGTTTGGAAACCAAGGGAAGTAGTTAGAAGCAGCAGCTGGATCAGATGAGAGTTTCTTGAGAATGGGTGTAATTATGGCATGTTTCATAGGTGATGGAAACTTGCCAGTGTTTAGGGAAATGTTGACTAGATGTGCAAGAGTTGGGATAAGAGTTGTAGAGAGGAGAGAGATGAGCTGTGATGAATAGGATCATGTGGACAGGTTGTGAGACGAGAGTTTGAAAGAAGGATAGCAACTTCATCCTCAGTTTCAGGGTCAAGGGAATTCATAATCGATATAGATTTGGGGAAGGGTGAAGGTAGGATGCTATTGGTATGTTGAGGGAGAAGTATGATATGACTCTGGCCACGTTGAGGGTAGAGTTCATTTTGAATATTTTCAATTTTACTGGTAAAGAGGCTAGAAAAGTCTTCAGCCATAAGACAGGAAGGGGGGAGGTGGGGGAGGGCAGAGGAGAATTTTAAAGTAGAGAACAAACGTTTGCAGGTGGAGGCCAAACCTAGAACTATATTAAACCTGTATAGCTATATTGCCATTAAATGCATATTTAAGTTTTATGGTTTATGAATGCATCTGATAGAGAAATATTAATAGTGTATGAAAATATTTTTTGCATGAAAAATACTCCAAATAAACATTTATATATTTACCCTAGAATTTGCAAATTTCTTCAGCTTTTATGGCAGTTGATTTCAATAAGCAATGCACATGAAAAATCCTTACTAAATTAGCATAAAATTCATAATTTGTTTTGGCCAATCAAAGGCTGCTTTGACATTGTTTCAATGTTTGGGAAGTCAGTTACTGCAAAGCATCATGGGGTATGTAGTTCCCACCGGAAGGAAGCAAGAAGGAGCTCAGACATTGCTATGTGGATTTCTGCACTGTGCTGCTCTTAGATTGAAGGTTAGTATAGGCTTAAAAATCTTACATGAATGCAGTGTTTCTATTGGCTAGTACCAGGTATTTTAAATAACATAAATATATATGTGTATAGAATGAATCAATGTAATATGAGTTTCTGATATAAGCAGCATGTGTTAGATCTGAAAAAGATAAAAACAGGGAAACTTAGATATACCTTTAATTACCAGAGTTAAATACATTTTGTTTGTAGCTGTCAATGTAATACTTTGTTGCAACAAAAAGCTAATGGATATTTTGCAATAAATGTATAGAGCAGGGTTAATTGTATTAAAACTATTCAAATTCAGAAATGTGGTATATACCTAAGGAACTGAGACTTCATAACATTGTAAATTTTTTAGAAAGTAAACAAATAAAGCCAGTATTATGTTCCTCATCACATATATAGTTTTCAGCAGCGCGGGTTGCCAGAAAACGTTGGTAACGCAATGTTAAAACTGCGGGGGCCGCATTTGCGGCCAGGCAATCAGCACCAAAGGTGCTCATTGTGCTGGTGAAGATGAGTGCCGTCAACGATTATCCCTACGACCCGCGGGGCTACAAATCAACAGAAATCTCAATTACACAATTCACAATGCGAGACCCGTTGCACTTTGAAAAAATACAGTGGAAAAACTACGGCCCGTAACACTTTGAAAAAAACCACAGCACTTAGAAAAAAAAATATGAGGTAAAAAAAAATACGAACCGTGCACATACAAAAACAAAAAAAAACATTAAAAAAAATCGCACACACCACGGGGGAACAGCCAGGATGTCTGGGAGTTAGGTTGCACAAGAATTTAAACACAATTTGACGAAAAAATCGTCTATGCGACAAAAAAAATGGCAAACGAAAAAAACGAAATCGAGGCTACACGACCCCTAACCACGCAAAACACAGCCAGGCACATAAGACTTTACCCAGGAACGTACGAGGTACAAAACACACTATTAGGAAACACAGAAAATGCTCCAGACCCGCATAACACATACACAATCGCAGCCATTTTACAACACTAACTTGCAACTAATAACATTACCATTCTTAAAATGGCGCTTTACACAACTAAACCATATTTAGGCTGCACACTTGCCACATTGCTGACACTTACACCTCAGGTCAGCAACAGTCCAAATGTGCTGCAGGAAAATGATTGTTAGCTCTTCAGGATATTGATTGCTGGATATATTAATTACAAATAGGTAAAGTATATTCATTTATTATTTAATTAAGTAATTAGTTATTATAAATAAAAATAGTTATATAAAAAAAAGAGCAGGGGAGAGGCTCGCAAAAAAACGCCAAAGGCGATCAGAGGACTAAAAGCCTTCCATTGTGTGGCAAACAGCATAACCTGCCTTACAATTTAATTGCCATCATTTTTTGATGGGCAAGTTTCTAGTATATTATATTTTGCTGTAGGCAATTAAACTTTGCTTATTAGATTTGGGAAGTAAGTGAGATCTTAAAGGTATGTTATTATTATTGTTTATTTGTAACACACCTAAAATACATTAAATCCTATCTACATACACACATACCCCCATCTAAAATACATTAAATCCTATCTAAAAAACATACATACCCCTCTATCTAATATACAATAAATCCTATCTCAAATGAGTTATTACTGAAACGTGGTGGGATGAATCTCATGACTGGACTGGTAATCTGGATGGTTATAACATATTAAGGAAAGGTAGAGGCAATGGTAAACGAGGAGGAGGGATTTGTCTGTATGTTAAGCCTGAATTTAAGCCTATAGTCAGAGAAGATATTTATGGTGGACCTAGTGATAAAGCTGAATGTTTGTGGGTAGAGTTAAATAGTGGAACAGCAAATTCCAAAAGAATATTAGTAGGAGTATGCTATAAACCCCCAAATATAGCTGAAAGTGAGGAAATACAATTATTGTTACAGATTGAAAATGCAGCTAGGCATGGTCAAGCTCTAATAATGGGAGATTTTAATTACCCTGAAATAAACTGGATAAATGAGACCAGCAGTTCATCTAAGGGGAGCAGGTTCTTGAGTACACTCAGAGATCATTATCTGGCCCAGGTTGTACAAGAGCCTACTAGAAATGAAGCTATCTTAGATTTACTCATCACAAATAATATTGATATAGTATCTAATGTTGGAAAAGGGCAACCTTTGGGAAACAGTGATCACAACACAGTCTCGTTTGAGATTGAATTTAAAAAAACAAAATTTAAGTGGCCAACAAAAACTCTTACTTTTGAAAGGGCAGATTTTAACGGTCTAAGGGCAGCAATACAAAGTACCGTATTTTTCGCCGTATAAGACGCACTTTTTCTTCCCCAAAACTGGGGGAGGAAAGTTGGTGCGTCTTATACGGCGAATATACCTTTTCAAACTGCTTCTGTCCTCTTGATCTCACCCCAGCGCTTCCTACCAGCATCGCGTCGGCCGGTGCGTCCTAGTGACGTCACACACGCAACGCTGCAGTACACGAGGAGTGCTGGTAGGAAGCGCTGGGGTGAGATCAAGATGGCAGAGATCAGAAGAAAGGTGAGGATCAGGGGGGTCAGGGAGGATCAGGACGGTCAGGGAGGATCAGGAGCGTCAGGGAGGGTCAAGGGCTCCAAAATGCTCCCAAATGCTGCAGTATATGGATATGTATGTGTGTATGTGTATGTGTGCATGTATGTGTGTGTATATATGTATGTATGTATGTATGTGTATGTATATTTATGTGTGTGTATCTATAAAGGTGAGGATCAGGGGGGTCAGGGAGGATCAGGACGGTCAGGGAGGATCAGGAGGGTCAGGGAGGGTCAAGGGCTCCCAAATGCTGCAGTATATGGATATGTATGTGTATGTGTGTGTGTGTGTGTGTATGTATGTGTGTGTGTATGTATGTGTGTGTGTATATGTGTGTGTATATATGTGTGTATGTATATTTATGTGTGTATGTATATGTATGTATGTGTATATATATATATATATATATATATATATATATATATATATATATTTGTGTGTAATGTAGTTGTGTAAAGTGTATTTGTGTTTGATTCAGATTTTTTTTTTCTTGTTTTCCTCCTCTAAAAACTAGGTGCGTCTTATCTGCCGGTGCGTCTTATAGGGCGAAAAATACGGTATAGACTGGGACAGAGGACTGGCAGGTAAAAACCCTGACCACAAGTGGACAACATTTAAATCCTTACTAAATATACATACACATCGACATATACTGTGTGGGAATAAAAATAAAAGGAGTAAATTACATCCAATGTGGCTTAACAATAATTTAAAGATCAAGATACGGAGTAAAAAACAGGCATTTAAATTATACAAACAAGAGGGGACAGAGACTGCTTTGAAGGAATACAAGGAAATCAAGAAGGCTTGCAAAAGGGCAATTAGACTGGCTAAAATAGAAAATGAAAAATTAATTGCAAAAGAGAGTAAGACTAACCCTAAAATATTTTGTAAGTATAATAATGGGAAGAAGGCGAGGAAGGAAGCTATAGGAACATTACAATGTAACACAGGCCGTCTGATAACTAGTGACCAAGAAAAGGCAGATTAGCTAAATAGGTTCTTCTCTTCGGTATACACAAGGGAGGTACCAGTGGTTGGGACACGGCAACATAATGGGGCTACACTACCTTTGCCAAATAATTGGTTAACACAGGAAGTAATCCAAAAGAGGTTGGAAAAAATAAATGTTAATAAAGCCCCAGGTCCTGATGGAATACATCCAAGGGTACTAAGGGAACTGGGTTCTGTAATAGCCAAACCATTATATTTAATTTTTCAAGATTCACTCAACACAGGGTCTCTACCAGATCACTGGAGAAAAGCTGATGTGATACCTATATTTAAAAAGGGAGCAAGAGCAAATCTGGGGAATTATAGACCAGTGAGCCTCACTTCTGTAGTTGGGACGCTTTTAGAAGGGTTAATAAGGGATAATATACAAGAATATGTCTATTTGAACTGTACAGGATTATAAGTAGGAGTCAACATGGATTTATGAGAGATTGGTCATGTCAAACAAATCTAATTAGTTTCTATGAGGAGGTTAGTAGGAACCTGGATCAAGGCAACTCAGTGGATGTAGTCTTTTTGGATTTTGCAAAGGCTTTTGATACAGTACCACATGGGAGACTATTGTGCAAACTAAGAGATACAGGAATTGCAGTAAATATCTGCTCATGGATTGAGAGCTGGCTAAAAGACAGGAAGCAAAGGGTTGTTGTAAATGGAACATACTCCGATTGGACTAATGTGGTAAGTGGGGTTCCACAGGGTTCAGTATTAGGTCCTCTCCTTTTTAACATATTTATTAATGACTTAGAGGTAGGATTGGAGTGTGGTGTCTCCATTTTCGCTGTTAAATCAGATAGTGATGTGCTTTCCCTCCAAAGGGATTTACATAAAATTGAGGAATGGGCATATAAATGGCAGATGAGATTTAATACAAATAAATGTAAAGTTATGCATCTGGGAAGGAAAAATAGCCATGCAATTTATAATCTTAATGGAGCAAATCTAGGTGTATCAGATATTGAAAGGGATTTCTGAGTGCTTGTGGACAACCACCTAGGTCACAGTGCTCAAAGCCAAGCAGCAGCTGCAAAGGCAAATAAAATATTAGCATGTATTAAGAAGGGTATAGAAGCCAGGGAAGCAAATATAATTCTGCCACTATACAAATCTCTAGTACGCCCTCATTTGGAATATGGAGTACAATTTTGGGCACCACTTCATAAAAAGGACATTTTAGAGATGGAAAAGGTACAGAGGAGAGCAACAAAACTAATAAGGGGAATGGAGGGGCTAAGTTATGAAGAGAGACTAACCAAATTAAACTTATTTTCTCTAGAAAAAAGGCGTCTTAGAGGACATATGATTACCTTGTATAAATACATCCAGGGTCAGTATAAAGATTTGGCAAGGGAGCTTTTTGTGCCAAGAGGTTTTCAACTGGCAAGAGGACATCCCTTGAGGTTAGAAGTAAAAAGATTACACCTTAAAGAAAAGGGTTCTTCACAGTAAGGGTTGTTATTCTGTGGAATTCTCTACCAGAGGAGGTGGTGACAGCGGATTCAATAGATAACTTTAAAAGAGGACTGGATTTATTTCTAATTAAAAAGGGAATTCAGGGCTATCATGGATAATTGGAGGGGCAGTATTGATCCAGGGAGAGGTCCGGTCGCCGGTGTCTGGGATCGGGAGGGAATTGTTTTTTTTTTTATACAACTAATTAATGAATAGTTAATCCGCATATTGCAGATCAGAGGAGATCTTAAAAGGTTGAACTTGATGGACTGAAAGTCTTTTTTCAACCTTAAATACTATGTAACTATGTAACTATGTAACTATGCTACCTTTGCAGATGTCCCTTCAGATCCGCCCCCTAGGAAAAAAACACAAACAAACAAATTAGTACAACACAGTACATACAATAAATAAACATTATAAATATTATAAATATTGAACTCACCTTTCCAGCATGTCCCCGTCCTCCTTTTTTTCTTCTACGGCGCAGCCCCTGTTAAAAATAAACATTAGATTATTACTAAATACATACAGACAAAATAAAATAAAATCAACATAATATACATTCACCTTACCTCCACGCGTTGTCCCTGTGCTCCTCCTCTTCTACCACGAATGGTCCCTGGAAGAATCTGCGCTCTTAAAAAAAGCAAACAAAAAAATAACAGAGCTCCGCACTCGCAGAGCTCCCCAACGCTAGAGCCTTTCCCGGAAGAAAATTGGCAATGGTGCCTTCTGATTGGCTAAAAACGCTGTCAATCAAATGTTAGCCAATCAGAATGTGCCAAGGTGTGAGACAATCAGAATGGGATACACCCCCATATCCCATTCTGATTGGCTAATGCAACTATAAATCTTTTTTAAACCAATCAGAAGGCTTTACTGCCTTCAGCCAATCACAATGGGATACACCCCCACAGGGTTTGTCTGAAGGCATCTGCACATTCTGATTGGCTGCAGTCTAATTGACAGTGAGAACAGCCAATCAGAAGGCGCTTTTCCCGTCAGCCTATCACAATTGGATACACCCCCATGGGGTGATTGGCTGAAGACATCTGCACCTTCTGATTGGCTGTAATCTGATTGACAGTGAAAACAGCCAATCAGAAGGTGCATATGCCTTCAGCCAATCACCCCGTGGGGTGTATCCCATTGTGACTGGCTGAAGGGAATAGCGCCTTCAGATTGGCTGTTGTCACTGCAGCCAATCAGAATATGCAGATGCCTCCAGCCAATCACCCTATAGAGGTGTATCCCATTGTGATTGGCTGAAGGCAATAGAGCCAATCAGAATGGGATATGGGGTTGTATCCCCAATATCCCATTCTCACACCCTGGTGCCTTCTGATTGGCTGAAATTTGATTGACAGCGTTTTCAGCCAATCAGAAGGTGCCATTGCCAATTTTTTTCTGGAAAAGGCTCTAGGGGCCTTGTTAGCGTCTGGGAGCTCCACGAGTGCGAAACTCCATTAGCTTTTTATTATTTATTTTTTAGAGCCCTGATTCTTCCAGGGCCCAACCGGGGCAGAAGAGGAGGAGCACGGGGACATCGTAAGTTGAATGCATTTTATGTTGATTGTATTTTATTTTGTGTGTATGTATTTAGTAATAATCTAATGTTTATTTTTAACAGGGGCCACACCGGAGAAGAAAATAAGGACGGGGATATGCTGGAAAGGTGAGTTCAATATTTAAAATATTTAGCATGTTTATTTATTGTATGTACTGTGTTGTACTAATTTTTTTTTTTCCCTAGGGGGCTGTTTTGAAGGGACATTTGCAACGGTAAGTGGTCTTAATCATTTTATTTTAGGTTAGATTTAGGGATTGTGTATTTTAGATAGGATTTATTGTATGTTAGATAGGGGCTATGTATGTATATAGATAGGATTTAATGGATTTTAGATAGGGGGTATATGTTTATTTTAGATAGGATTTAATGGATTTTAGATAGATGGTATGTGTGTATTTTAGATAGGATTTAATGGATTTTAGATAGGGGGTATGTATGTATTTTAGATAGGATTTATTGTATGTTAGATAGGGGATATGTGTGTATGTAGATATGATTTATTGTATGTCAGATAGAGGGGTATGTGTGTATCTAGATAGGATTGAATGTATTTTGGATAGGGGGCATGTGTGTATTTTAGATATGATTTCATGTATTTTAGATAGGGGGTATGTGTGTATTTTAGATAGGATTTAATGTATTTTAGATAGGGGGTATGTACCGTATTGGTCCGAGTATAAACTGCACATTTTTTTTGATTTTTGAGTTTGCGAGTTACGGGTGCAGCTTATATTCGCGACCGTAAAAAAAATCACTGCAGATTTGCGAGCTTGCGAGTTCCGCGTGCGGCTTCTATTCGCGAACGTAAAATTACTGCCGATTTGCGCGATTGCGAGTTAAGGGTGCCGATTTGCGTGCTTGAGACTGCGGTATTGTAGCAATTGAATAGCGATTTACGGTTTTAGTGATTCTAACATTCTGTAAGGCCTGTAACCTGCCAAAAAAGTTCTAGTACTAATTAGAAAGCCTGTTTCTTGCAATGGCTGATCACTTGGAGAGTCTTTTTCTCTCCAATTTTAAGGGTGCGGCTTATATTTGAGTACTATCTTTTTTTGATTTTTTCCCCTTGAATTTTACAGGTGCGGCTTATATGCGGGTGCGGCTTATATTTGGACCAATACGGTATGTATTTTATTTGTATTGTATTGTAATGTAATGTATATATTTTGTATGTATTTCCTGTGTTTGTTTGTTTTTTCTGTAGTGGGGGGGTGTTATGTAGTTGTTTTTTTTTCTGTAATATTGATTTTTTTTGTGACTTAGGTTTTTTTATTTTCTGTAATGTTGATTTTTTATTTTTTGTGACTTAGGTTTTTTATTTAATGTAATGTCGTTTTTTTATTTTCTGTGACTTTCATTATTTTTTGTGAGTTACGTTTTATTATTTTCTGTAATGAGTGGGGTGGGGGGTTACTAGCGGGTAGGTAGGTAGGTGTTAATAGGTTAGTGTAGAGGGGTGTTGGTTTAGATTTAATGGTGTATTGGGGGTGTATTGTGCAGTGTAGTGTTTGTACTTAGTGTCATGAGGGTCCTGGAGGACCCTCATAGCACTTATGGGGTTAATGCTTCTAACTGTCCCATGATGGTCTTTATATACCCTTATGGTACTAATGGGGTTACATAGAGGCTTATGAGGGTCTGTATAGACACCCATAAGAGACCGGGTTAAAATAGTGTAGTGCTTACACTTTGTGTCATGAGGGTCCTGGATGACCCTCATGGCACTTATAGTGTTATTACATGGGTTCATTAGTGTACTATAAAGGTCTATCTAGTTGAGGCACCCAGTACACTCACATTGTGTGACAAAAAGCATTTCAGCACTTTTTTATTGCCCCGTCATTTTTGACGGGCAAGTCGCTAGTTTCAATATAAAACATATTGCCAAGAATTGAGGGCTCTGTTTTTGAGCTTAGAATCCAGTGTCCATAGTGCTTTCCACAAAGAAACATGCAAGATTAAAAACTCACAAACTTACAGTCTAAAGGAAGTTTCCCTGGTTTTAAATGTTTCTTATCTAACCAACAATGATTAACAGAAATATATGTATTAGATTGAAAACTCCAATAAAATTAAAGATTTATTTGCAGAGAACAGGTTTGCAGCAGCAAGCTGCTGTAGTTAATACATAGTGCAGGAGGTAAGTGTAGTTTAATTTACCTGATGTATATACAGTTGTGCTCAAAAGTTTGCATACCCTGGCAGAAATTGTGAAATGTTTGCATTAATTTTGAAAATATGACTGACTGCAAAAAAAAGGACTGTATATACTTGAGTATAAGCCGACCCGAGTATAAGCCGAGGCATCTATTTTACCACAAAATACTGGGAAAAATGTGTGACTCGAGTATAAGTCGAGGTTGGAAATGTGCTGCACCCTGTGTCCCTCTTGTGCCCTCTGTGTCCCCCTCTTGTGTGCCCTTTTCGTGTGTCCCCCCTATCTCTCCCCTGTGTCTCTTCTCCCCTCTCCCTTTCCTGTCTCTTCCCCCCTCTCCCTTCCCTGTGTCTCTTCCCCTCTCCCTTATCACCCTCCTCAACCCCCCTCCTCATTCTCAACCTCCCTCCTCAACCTCCCTCCTCATCCTCCCTCCTCAACCCCCTCCTCATCCTCAACCCCCCTCCTTATCCTCAACCCCCTCCTCAACCTCAACCCCCCCATCCTCCACCCCCCTCCTCATCTATCAACCCCCTCCTCAACCTCAACCCCCCTCCTCATCCTCAACCTCCCTCCTCATCCTCAACCCCCCTCCTTATCCTCAACCCCCCTCCTCATCCTTAACCCCCTCCTCAACCTCCCTGCTCAACCTCAACGCCCCATCCTCATCCCCCCATCCTCAACCCCCTGCTCAACCTCCCTCCTCAACCTCAACCCCCACATCCTCATCCTCAACCCCCCCTCAACCTCCCTCCTCAACCTCAACCCCCTCCTCAACCTCCCTCCTCATCCTCAACCCCCTCCTCATTCTAAACCCCCCCTCCTCATTATAAACCCCCTCCTCACTTTACCCCTCTAAATACCTCCTCCTCTCCCTTTATCCACACACTTACCTCCATCTGCAGCTTCTGCTCCTGCCTCCGCTCCTTCCGCCGTCTTGACACGGCCAATGCTAATGATGTGGGGCGCATGTGACGTCACGTCATTAGCATATACCGGGTGCCGACACAGGAAGGAGCGAAGGCCAGAGCAGAAGCTGCAGATGGAGGTAAGTGAGGGGAAAGGGAGAGGGGGAGGTATTTAGAGGGGTAAAGTGAGGAGGTGGGTTTAGAATGAGGAGGGGGGGTTGAGGATGATGAGGGGGAGGGAAAGAGAAACGGGGGGTTAGAGAGGCATGGGGGTTAGAGAGACACGGGGGGGTTAGAGAGACACCGGGGGTTAGAGATACACGGGGGCAAGGGTTAGAGAGACACGGGGGGAGAGTGACTCGAGTATAAGCCGAGGGGGCCCTTTTTAGCCTTAAAAAAAGGGCTGAAAAACTTGGCTTATACTCGAGTATATACGGTATGTTATTGAAGGATAGTGATCATATGAAGCCATTTATTATCACATAGTTGTTTGGCTCATTTTTAAATCATAATAACAGAAATCACCCAAATGGCCCTGATCAAAAGTTTGCATACCCTTAGTTCTTAATACTGTGTATGGCCCCCTTTAGCATCAATGGCAGCGTGCAGTCTTTTGTAATAGTTGTCTATGAGGCCCCTAATTCTTACAGGTGGTATAGCTGCCCATTCGTCTTGGCAAAATGCCACCAGGGCATGCAAAGTCTTTGGTTGTCTTGCATGAACCGCATATTTGAGATCTCCCCAGAGTGGCTCCATGATATTAAGGGCAGGAGACTGTGATGGCCACTCCACAACCTTCACCTTTTCAGCTGTAACCACTGGGGGGTCAACTTGGCCTTGTGCTTAGGGTCATTGTCATGCGTAGCCTTGTGCAGAAGAATGCAAATTGTCTGTCAGTATTTTCTGATAACAGGCTGCATTCATCTTGCCATCAATATTCATAAGACTCCCCGTGCCTTTAGAGCTCACACCCACCAAAACTTCCCAGTGGGGATGGTATTCATTTTACTATTGGCATTGTTGCGCCTAAGGTTGTGACCATAAAGCTCTATTTTTTGTCTTGTCACTCCAAATACCAGTGTGCCAGAAGCTGTGAAGCGTGTTAAGGTGTTGTCAGGCATATTGTAACCAGGTTTTTTTGGTGGCATTGGCGCAGTAAAGGCTTCTTTCTAGCAACTCGACCATGCAGCTCATTTTTGTTCAAATATCGTCTTAATGTGCTCCTTAAAACATTCACACCATCTTTTTTCCGGAGCAGCTTGTATTTCTCCTGAGGTTACCCAAAAAAATCTTCTGGCAGTTAAGGCTGAAATCTTTCTTGGTGTAGCTGACCTTGGCATGGTATCAAGAGATCCCTAAATTTTGCACTTCCTAATAAGTGATTGAACAGTACTGACTGGCATTTTCAAGGCTTTGGATATCTTTTGATATTCTTTTCAATCTTTATGAAGTTCCATTAGCTTATTACGCAGATCTTTTGACAGTTCTTTTCTGCTTCAGCTGTCTCAATATCTAGCCTGCTCAGTGCATCCACGTGAGAGCTAACAAACTCATTGACTATTTATACACAGACACTAAATGCAATTTAAAAAGCCACAGGTGTGGGAAATTAACCTTTCATTGCCATTTTAACCTGTGTGTGTCACCTTGTGTGTCTGTAACAAGGCCAAACATTCAAGGGTATGTAAACTTTTGATACGGGACATTTGGGTGATTTCTGTTATCATTATGATTTAAACAGGAGCCAAACAACTATGTGATAGTAAATGGCTTCATATGATCACTATCCTTCAATAAAATACATTTGTTTTGCATGATCTGTCTTATTTTCAAAATAAATGCAACATTTCACAATTTCTGCCAGGGTATGCAAACTTTTGAGCACAACTGTATATGCAGTTTATGGGGGTAAGTAGTGGGTACCCAGCTCACCATGCTAGATTGCAACATATGGAGAGTATTTTGTGTTTAGGGCTTATTAGTTGGCAGAGAAAAGTGCCTTGCAAAAGTATTTAACCCCCTTGGCATTTTTCGGGTTTTGTTGCCTCACAAACTGGAATTAATTTTGTATTTTTATTTTATTGTGAAGCAAACAACAAATAGGACAGAATAACAGAAAAAAAGTCAATGTGCATAACTATTCAGCCCCCTAAAGTCAATACTTTGTAGAGCCACCTTTTGCGGCAATCACAGCTCCAAGATGCTTTGGATAAGTCTCTATGAGCTTGCCACATCTTACCACTGGGATTTTTGCCTATTCCTCCTTGCAAAACTGCTCCAGCTCCTTCAAGTTGGATGGTTTGCGCTTCTGAACAGCAATCTTTAAGTCTGACCACAGATTTTCAATTGGCTTTGACTAGGCCATTCCAACACATTTACATGTTTCCTCTTAAACCACTCAAGTGTTGCTTTAGCAGTGTGTTTGGGGTCATTGCCCTGCTGGAAGGTGAACCTCCGTCCTAGCCTCAAATCACGCACAGTGTGGTATAGGTATGCCTTAAGATTATCCCTGTATTTAGCACCATCCATCTTTCCCTCAACTCTGACCAGTTTCCCAGTCCCGGCTGCTGAAAAACATCCCCACAGCATGATGCTGACACCACCATGTTTCACTGTGGGGATGGTGATGTGATGTGTTGGGTTTTCGCCAGACATAGCTTTTTCTTTGATGGACGAAAAGTTAAATTTTAGTCTCATCAGACCAGAGCACCTTCCTCCATACAATTTGGGAGTCTCCCACATGCCTTTTTGCAAACTCAAAACGTGCCATTTTGTTTTTTGCTGAAAGTAATGGCTTTCTTCTGGCCACTTTTCAATAAAGCCCAACTCTATGGAGCGTACAGCTTATTGTCGTCCTATGTACAGATACTCCAGTCTCTGCTGTGGAACTCTGCAGCTATTCCAGGGTTACCTTAGGTTTCTGTGCTGCATCTCTTTTAAATGCCCTCCTTTTCCGTGAGTTTTGGTGGGCGGCCGTCTCTTGGCAGGTTTGCTGTTGTGCCATGTTCTTTCCATTTGGTTATGATAGATTTGATGGTGCTCCTGGGGATCATCAAAGATTTGGATATCATTTTTATAACCTAACCCTGACTTGTACTTCAACAACATTGTCCCTTACTTGTTTGGAGAGTTCCTTGGTCTTCATAGCAGTGTTTGGTTAGTGGTGCCTCTCGCTTAGGTGTTGCAGCCTCTGGGGCCTTTCAAAAAAGGTGTGTATATGTAATGACAGATCATGTGACACTTAGATTACACACAGGTGGACATCATTTCACTAATTATTTGACTTCTGAAGGTAATTAGTTACACCGGTCGCACATACTAATTTTCAGTTTTCTGTTTCTAAAAAATAGTTTTATGTATATATTTTTCTCATTTCACTTCACCAACTTAGACTATTGTGTTCTGATCCATCACATGAAATTGAGATTAACAAAACACTGAACTTAAGGCTGTAATGTAACAAAATAGGTAAAAAGTCAAGGGGGTGAATACTTTTGCAAGGCACTGCAGATTGCTCACTTTTTTCATTAGGGAGCTGGTGGTGGGCTACAGTATTACTACAACAGTCCTTTGCAGGGTATGAATTTAGGGATATATTATGGTGTTTATCACTGGATTTAGTAATCAATAATCAGCATGCAATGCTTTAATCTATTTATGTATATATATATATTGTATATTTTTGGGTGGATTCACTTATTATTGAAGATGAATTCATTAGGTTTTTTTATTTATCCTTGATTAGATGTGTATTTATTTTTTAGAATAGTATAAATGTATTATTTGAACAGATTTACAAAGATATCTGATTTATCAAATTACAAGTTACACATCACATATAATAGTTGTCAAACTGCGAGATGTCATCACGCTTTGCGAGGTCCATACGACTTAGGCGATGAGCGAGGTGAGACGTTAACGCATAGGCCTTAGCCGATGAGCGTCGAAGGTGCTCATCACTGCGTACCTCGCAAAGCAAGGCGAGGCGTTAAACCGTAGCACTTAGCGATGCCAGGTGAGCCGTGACACGGGACTTAGAAAAAAAAAAAAAAGAGACGCGGGATTTAGAAAAGAAAAAGATACGAGACGCAAAAATGTACAAGATTATCAGCCGAACGAAAAACACACTAAATACACCCAAAAAAATTACAAAAATATCACAGACAGCATGGGGCAACAGCCAGGACGTCTGTGAGTGAGGTGGAATGCAAATTGAACTCGATTGAGACGATTTTCACCACTTGAAAATCGCCTAAGGGAGGAAAAAAATGGCCGCCGAAAAAAATTAAAACAAGGCTGCACGACCCCGAACCATGCAAAACACTGCAAAACACCTAGCACTTTACACATCACACTATGACCTACAAGATACACTGTTACAAAAAGCCGGACAATGTTCACGAGACGCTTACCACATTAATAACATTACGACTATACAATGCAGCTTTACACAATAAACCAACAGCTTTCCCTCGCACACGCAGCCTATTTATAATGCACAGTTCAAACATTCATTACACTTTAGAAGCAGGGCACTAACACTCACAATGTATATTCTATGCAGACGTAAAATTGTTAGCTCTTCAGCCTATTGCTCGCTGCATATATCAATTATAATTAAAGTATATTAATCGATTTAAGAAATCATTCATTATTACTTAATTACATATACATAGCAATATATATCTCTCTCAGAGGACCAAAAGTACACGACAGGAGAGGCTTGCATCAGCGCAAGCCTCGCAATGAGCGCTGAATGTCCTCACAGTACAAAACAGTTTCAATTATGTGTCAAACAGCATTCCCATGGCTTCAAATTTTATTGTCCCGTCATTTTTGACTGGCAAGCTGCTAGTGATTATAATATTCCTCATTGCACTGCATTTTAATACTTGATAGCATATCAGATGATACTATTTTTGCAGGGCACTTTAATAATTGATACTGTGTATTAGGAATTATTATATGTTTTATTCTGCACTATAGTGGTATTTAAGTTATACACAGTGGTATATATATGTGTTGCCATAACTACATTGACACAAACTATTTTTGATATACGTCCTTCGGCCTTGTTTTACGACCTTCGGCGTAGTTTTCGACGTGTTTACATTTTTCGGCAGCCATTTTTTCCGCGCTTCGCCGATTTTCAATCTTGGAAAACAGGCAAAATATGTCTCAAATTAACTTGCAACCTCACTCACAGGCTCTCTGGCTCTCCTCCTGTGCTGTGTGTGAGTGTGTAAGTGAATTGGAGTCATATTTGTGTGTTTTTGCACGTTTTTCCAGTTTGGTGGTTCGCCCGTTAAAGTTGTATTTTTGCAAGCCCCGCAGTCCATCTATGTGCTTTGGGTCCTAAATAATACGACCCATAATTTTAGTCCCGCAGTGTAATGTTCGGCGCTCATTGCATCCTAAGTCCCACGTGCCTCTCCTCAGGTCTACCCAGACAGGTCAGGATTTAAATGTAACATTGTGTTTGGTAAGCATTGGTATAAATGACACAACAAACATCTTGTATCATCAGACATTGATCCATAAACTATTTAGAAGTAAGGTCTATTAGACTACAGTAATAAGACTATAGTGGGGCCTGGTATAGGCTGCCAGTATACAGCAAGTCAGGCCCGTTATCACCTATAGCTGCCCTCCATTGTTTTAGGCTGTGTGACTGTATTATATGACACTACCACAAGTTACAAGTTACATTACTTGGCCTCTATTAGGGCCAATGTCACCAATCTATTCCGCCCATTATGACGCCAGAAGCCTTATCCTTATTACACAGCATTGCCGAATCCATGGTAACGGCGCGGCGCTTTACGTGCAAAGGATACGCCCCTTTTCGAATTGGCCCCGCCCGGGGGTGGGCCCTATGAGGCGCGCTCCTGTGTCAGGGAATAGGTGGGAGGAGTGCGCGAGCAGTGGCCGTTGGCTGTGAAGGAAGGAGGAGGGAGACTTAGAGATACACAGGAAGAGAGGAGAGGAGGCTGAGTGACACTTGGGACTGGGGGCCCTGTACAGCCATGGATCATCAGTATCTGCAGGCCTCCAACCGATATCAAGTGGTAAGAGCGCTGTGATGTCACGGGGAGACATGCTGGGTGATGTCACGGGATGTACGTGCTGGGTGATGCTCTGCTATTATGTACTGCAGTGGGACATCCCATGAGACACCGGGAGGGTCCCCCCAAACACTGCACTATGAGCCTCATACATCATATGCAGGTGCTGCTCCGTGTGATCACGTGACTGTACATGATGGGGACATCTCTATCCCTTCCCATAGCAGTGTGAGGTGGGGTTACCTTTACCTCTAGTGTACACTTCTATTGGATGCTTTTCCTTTAACATTTGTAGATATTTTATAAGTTGAATGCATGCCATATTATCTTATTATTACTCTTGCAATACAATATAAATAATAACTATGACCCCCTTCTGGATCGCTACCATGTCATGGTGAAGGGGCTTCTATATGTCAATGAAGCTGTGAGCTATACCATGTACAGTCAGCCAAGATGGGCAGGTCATAGCAGAGAGGTCAGACAAATCACTGAGAAGGAACAGGCAACCCACTCCAGTATCTTTGACAATAATTCCTTATATACATATAGGATCATGTAGAGTCTCACACACACATATATGTAATCAGTATGAGGCTTTTCTTGCTTTTCGGCTGTAAAGTACCACTGGGTTATGTACATTATTCTGTCCTGATTCAGCAGCACCCAGGCTTTGGATAAACCTGTTACAACACCTACTATAATTACTGCTTTGCACTGCCCTTATCTATTTCTGTCCCTGATAGTGTATACAGACTTGTCATACTGGTTAGAGATTTTTTAGATACATTTGCTGGCTATACAGTATGTGTTGCTTCTGATTGTTACGTATACTGTTATTTCCCAACTATTTTATTTAACATTCAGAAGATTAGGGATTCTGATGCTGACGTATGGGGACATTATCTGCAGTAGTGAGAGAACAAAAGGTTTCCCATATGTCAGAGGGATAATATATTGTTCTCTAATCTTGTCCAGTATGGGTCACACTAGTAAATGACCGTTCTTGTTTATAAGTCAGAACATGGGCAATTGTGACCCGTTCATTAGTGCTGACTGTAGGATAGTAGTGGAAGAGCCCTTTACTTGACGTGTGTATGAAACCTGCCAATGGGCATTATGCTGTGACTTTATTATTATTATTATTTACCTGTCAATTTATGGTATATATATATATATCTCTACCTTGTCGTGGTGAAGGGGCTTGTGTACCGGTAGGATCACCCAAGATGAATAGGTCATAGCAGAGAGGTCAGACAAAGAGCAGTCCCCTCAAGAATGAACTGGAAACCCACTCCAGTATCTTTGCCAAGAATACCATATGGATTTTCACAACCAGACACAAGATGTGCCTGGTGCACCAATTCCATGTGGTCACCGAGAGTGGGTTACAGCTTAAGGACTGAACAACAACAAATATTATAGTTATATTATATGTTTTAAGGTGTAAGGGTTACTGCAGTGGGTTTTATTTTATTACATCTAAATTATTTTGTTTATTTGTTGTTCAGTGCTTAACAAATCCAGGTAACTACAACATTTACATTTTTACTTCTGGCTCGTAACATTTTGGGTTTATACATACAACAGACCCCTTGCCATAAATCAGCCAACCCCTGTAGTTATGTTATTATTCTTGTATATACAAAGTTACAGTTTTTTTGCCATAGTCTCACACAGAAGATGTACAATTAATACATGAACTGGTCTGGGAGATGGTATATAGACCATGAGGAGATTGTATGGTCTATTTAGGAGAATTTGGATAGTAGGGCTAAGATATTGAGAGAATAATATTAAGAGCCTTCTATATTTTGACTAAAAATAATGAGTTTGGCTCTAGGATATGGGGAGCCAAAGATAGTGTATGAGACTGCTGCGATTATTGATAATAAATTAGTTAGGGCAGAGCAGTGATGGGTTAATTCAGTATTTGGTCATGAGAAAATGTGGATCCTTTTAAGGAATACAATATGGGAAGTCCGAATATTGTCAGTGAATGAGTATAACCTTCAAGATGTTCATTTGTTATATTTTTGCTTATCAATACAAATGGAAATGTCACATTTGCTGACTATATCAGTTCCTTGTTTCTGAGATATTACTCTGTAGCTAAATAGAAAATGATGTAGGATACGAGTGTTAGTGACACAAGACATTAACTGAAGGAAAATGCCAGTTGAGGTAATATATTGGTGGGGTATAATAGCCATCAACTTTTCAAGGGTGGACATATAGATATAGAAGAATACGTGGCACTAAGCAAATTCTTGTCTTTGGGGCAAACTGGAAGCTTTGACTAAAGGTAAGCACATCCTACTGGCCAATCTTGGGTGCCAAATGATTATGCCTTCTCCTTGTCTGCTAATACCTGTTTTTTTTAATAAAATTGGGGGCTAGGTAGAAAACAGACCCTGGATATAAAGATTTGGTAAGACAAGGAGAGCTCCTTCCCAATCAGCAAAGGCCCTAAGGCCCTCATTCAATTGCAATTTGGCCAATTGAATAGGGCTCTAAATAAGCACATAACATATATTTTTTAAAGAAGTTTTTAGTTAGTAAACATCTATCCAAAAGCAAGGTTTTCAGTAACTAAAAACTTATTTAAAAAAATATGTTATGTGCTTATTTAGACCCCTATTCAATTGGCCAAATTGCAATTGAATGAGGCCCTGATTGTGGAGAGTTGAGAGGAGAGATTCTGGATAATTTTTGAAGAGGTGATCCTTGATTTAGCTTTTTTTTTTAGGACAGAGGCTGTAGAACAGAGGTCCGTAATTGGTGTCAATACAGCCAAATGTGGCTCAAGACAACCCAACATATATCACTCTCAAAATGAAGCAGTGAATATAGCCAGAAACAAACATGGATTCAGTCTCTTGTAATATGTTGCCAGTTTGCTTCATTTGTTCTTTGGACTCTGTAACACCACATTGCTCTGAAAGCTAAACTTACTACAGCAATAAAAGTCAAAGACGATGTCTCTGTTATCATATCAATTACAGCATGTTATGAATATTTTCATATATGCAGTTAGTCTTATCATGGGTGTAGGAGCCCAAAAAAGTGGGGGGGTGGAGGGGATAATTCTACTCCCAGGACAGAAGTCAGGGTCTCCAATGCTGTAGTGTCCCTCATAAACTTTTTTTTTTTTCTCTGTTTAAATTCTCACTGCCTCTATCTATCTATCTATATATATATATATATATATATATATAGTAATGCATGATTAAGTTTAAATTTGTTATTTTTTTTCTCCCCTATTCATTTAATCTATCCCCCAGTTACTACGCCCCTGAATCTTATTTCTATTCTGCTGACTATTGATCAGGCATAGTTTTAGTAGATATAAAATGCTATAGATCACAGTTGTAAATTAACACATATTGATTTTGAAGAGACAAATTATTTAAACAAACCAGTGTGAAAACAAAGTGTATTATAGAAAGAGGGTGATTAGTAGACACAGCACAGTTCTTGATATTGTTTGTTTTGTGTCTGTTTTCCTTAGCTCTCTGTTGTTACTTCTTGAATACCTTGCTAAATTGTTCACAAGTCTGGGCAAAGAATCAGCTATATGTTTTTAGGAGCATGGGAGACTGGTATATAACATATATAGTTGTCCGTGTGGGGAACGCTTACAATGTTGGTCACACTTTGCGGCCAAAGGGCCATATACCTGCGAGCCTCGCAGGACTTAGCCTACAATGAGCGACGAAGGTGCTCATTGCACTACAAGCATCACAAAGCAAGGCGAGCAGTTGAGGCATGCAGGACTTAGGCTGCACACGGGACTTAGCCTGCAATGAGTGCCAAAGGATCCCATAGCACTGCGAGTGTCGTGGGACTTTGGACCAAAACCCTTACATGCACAGTGCGCCTCGCAAAATTACGACCAAAACCACAAAACTGAAAAAACATGAAAAAACACACAAATATGCCTCAAATTAACTAACACACACCACAGTGGGAGAGGCAGTGAGCCTGTGAGTGAGGTTGCAAGTCAATATGATGCATATTTGCCGTTTTTTCATCATCGAAAACCGCCTAAGCGAGAAAAAAATGGATGCCAAAAAAAAAATGAGGCCCAAGGACGTAAAAATTTGCTTTAAGCAGTAACACTTAACACAAGCCACTAACACTTAACCCAAGGCAGTAACACTCAAGAGCGAGGCCTATAAACTACACAGAGGGAGAGGCTTGCAATAAGCTCTGAAGGTGCTTAGAGGGCCCATAGCCTGGCATTCTGTGGCAAACAGCATTGCTAGCCTTCCAACTTTACTCCCGTCATTTTTGACAGGCAATTTTTTAGTAGACCCATATTATTCCCTTTTTTGCAGATGATTTTCCCTTTATGGTAATATGTAGGAGCCCAAGTGAAAGGATTCTTGGGAAGATAGCATACCCTACATATTGCTAGCAAATTAATATTCTGGAAAAAAACAGCCTTACTACATTACAAAGATGTTGCAAATACTGCCTACGTTTTGCCTTTGCTTGGCTTAGATGAAATAAAACCCTTGAGAAATCGTCTTCAATTTATTGTGTCTTAGACTTTGTTTTGTACTGCAGCAAGCACAGAGCATACAAATGTTTATAATCAAACTACATCCTAAAGCTTCTCGTAGGCAAAAGTGATAACACTGTGACTGCTATAGGGCCTCATTCAAATGCTATTTGGCCAATTGAATAGGGCTCTATATAAGCACAGAGCATATTTTTTTACAGAAGTTTTTAGTTAGTGAAGACCTTGCTTTTAGATAGAAGTTCACTAACTAAAAACTTCTGTAAAAAAATAAAATGCAATATGCTTATATGGAGCCCTATTCAATTGGCCAAATTGCATTTGAATGAGGCCCATAGAGTGAAACTACTGTGAAACCAACTATATTTTCCAAACCATTGTCTGTAAGCCCTTGTTTTATATTGGTATTCACTACTGTTTGCTCAATGGGTGATTCTAGATTTTTACTGGTGTCAGAATTGAATTACCTTGTGTTAATTAGCATTAGCATTTGAACACTAAATTGCAAATGTCTATTATCCTTAGGAATTAGTGCATTTTAGGAGAATACCTTTGATGTTCACAGGATGGGTAGTTTCTAATCGTGACAATGCCAGACTGTAACTTTTTACAATTCCCTTTCAGATTGATTTACTGTGGGACCCCTCTTCCAGAGTAGGAAGCTCCCTTGCAGTAGTAAAGATCTCCGATGCATTAGAAGTGTTTTTAGCATATTGAATACAGTCCACTAATTTAAGTCACTACAGTAAGCGTTGCCATTTTACAAAATGTCTATAGCTTTTTGGTGTACAGAGCTGACCAAAGACAAGACGTTGTTGTTAATAATGGCTGATGTAATGTACAATAACAAGTTGCTTCCTTCATGTGTCATTCTTGGAAACATTAAGAGTGGAAATAAATAATCTGCTATGTCATGATGTGTTAGCTTGATTTATAATGACTTCTTATCTTAACAAGTTTCTATATGAACACATTTGCAACTAAACATTGATTAACTAAGTTGATCCAGACAGGTTATTTTAAAGGCATATTTAAGTTTCCTGGATAATGAATACATTGGATAGAGGAGAACCAGTAGTGTATGCAAATATTTTTGCATGAAAAAATACCAAAATAAACATTATTATACTTACAATAAAATGTGCTAAATATCTCGAGTTTGCTAGCAGTTGATTTTCAGAAATCCCTGCTAAAATTAGCATATAATTCATAATTTGTTTTGGCCAATCACAGGCAGCGAATACATTGTATTGATCAGTGATGGCAGTTTGGTCAGGAAGGCATCTTGAGATGTGTAGTCTTATTTCTGCATTGTGCTGCTGTTGGCTTGAAGGTGTTAGATCCATACCCAAATACATTGTTGCTATTGGGTAGTTCACTGCGCCTATGTAAGCAGCTCTGGGGTGTGAAAAACAAATTTAATAATTTTAAATAAAATACGTTTGTATGTGTATAGATGACTCCGTGTAGTGTGTGTCTGATATAAGCAGCATGAAAAAGAGAAAAACACTGAGACTTAGATATAGGGAAGGTTCCTGGCTTTTACTAGGTGTATAATATACCTGTGTAAATATTTACTTTTATGTACTTTTATTGAGCTCTGTTTTTACTGTCTAAAAACAAACAAAATAATCCCTGTATGGGTGGAGTTGCCCACTGTAGTGTATCCAGACACAGACTCTGTAGGGCTGTAGTGTCCTAGCCTATCAGGGACCATGTCTCCGCAGCATGTTGCTGAGAGATGGACACTGATTGGTTAGTATGAGACTCCGTACAGCAGAGTTTTTGTCTACATGAGCTGCAAAGAGTAGACCTAAGTAGGTAATATTTGTTTGATTTTAGGCAGTAAAAAGCTTATATATAACTAGTAAAATTCAGTTCCACATCCCTTTTTAAACTGTATATGTGTGTATATGTGTGTGTGTGTGTGTGTATATATATATATATATATATATATATATATATATATATATATATATATAATGTCACATATCTCCTTTTTGTCACTGAAAACATTTCAAAGACCAACAGCTATTGTGAAGGTTGCTTCGAAACCTCTTCTATTTCGTCTCCTGTTGCTTTATTCGTCTAAAGCAGTTTTTGCAAATCTTTCACGGATTAAGCTGGATGAAAGCTGGTTAAACAAGTATACCAATGTAATCCCGCTATGGAAAGTGCATTCTACATGTAGGGAATGTTGAGCCTTTCCGCAGCAGACTTACTGTGTTTGTTTCTGCTCATAGTGACACAGATAAATACACTGCCAGTTTCTGCAGGGGGTGGGTTGAAGTCTTCTGCTGTGTAACATACGTGTGATATCCAGGCATGTAGAGATAACAATTCACATAAATATAATCCTTTTCTCTGTATCTTTATGTGACAGGCGCTAAAGCATGAGTTATACTTTTATATAGTCAGATGCAGAATAGGATTTAAGGGCCAGTCAGCCAGTTGGTTCCATCCTAGTCATAACTGGTTTCTTTGGACTGTACAAAACAGTCTTGTAGTTTGTTACCAAACATTGACTTGTTTTTAGTTCTCACTAGTTTTGACCTTTTTTGCCTTCTGCTGACCTCACAACGCCCGTCCCTATGTATTTTCTTTAATGGCTGGAGAGTCCCCACTGTACAATATTGGGATGAACTATGGCCGCCGTGTAAACATTATGTTCTGCTGAAAGCAACCTGAATCTAAACCTATAAATACTAGCGGATGCTGCATATCTAGTCAAGTATATTTTGAATCTGTTACCACTCCCTTCAATTGTTTTACATTTTTATTTGCAAAGCTGGAGAGGCTACCAATCAAAGGCTGCCCAGTAGGGTTATATGTAATGCTGATAGTGGACTGATTCCGAGGATGAAACGCACATGAACCTAACACTTCATTTAGTCACAGGCCACTGTGGTCAATATTTTTCTATTTATCTTTTGAATACGTGAACTTGATAATGGTAATTATGTTTTGGATAGCAAAAAAATGGCGGTTTCATTTTTACCTTTTATATGCATTTATTTTTTGTTGCAGGGTTCCACTTTCTTTTCTTAACTGCTTTCTCCTTGTAAATTAATGAGATTCACATTAGGCCTACAGATACCACTGTCTGTTGTTTATGCCACATTCTCATTGTGCCGATTGAATGTACGGGAAAGTTTCAGAGTGTCCTCCCATCTCACAAGAAACCATAATGGCAAACTACAGCAGCCTAATTCCATATAATATGTACAATGGCTTGCCAAAGTATTCACCCCCCCTTGGTATTTTTTGTTTTGTTCCCTCACAACCTGGAATTAACATGGATTGTTTGAGGATGTGCATTAAATTAATTTACAGAACATGCCCACAACTTTGAAGATGTTTTTCTTTTTATTTATTGTGAAGCAAACTACAAATAGGACAAAATACCAGAAAAAGTCAATGTGCATAACAATTCACCCCCCTAAAGTCAATACTTTGTATAGCCACCTTTTCCTGCAATCACAGCTCCAAGTCACATTGGATAAGTCTCTATGAGATTGCCACATCTTACCACAGATTTTCTATTGGATTGAGGTCTGGGCTTTGACTAGGCCATTCCAACACATTTACTTGTTTCCCCTTAAACCACTTAAGTGTTGCTTTTAGCAGTGTGTTTGGGGTAATTGTCCTGCTGGAAGGTGAACCTCCGTCCTAGCCTCAAATCACGCACAGAGTGGTACAGGTTTTGCTCAAGAATATCCCTGTATTTAGCACCATCCATCTTTCCCTCAACTCTGACCAGTTTCCCAGTCCCGGCTGCTGAAAAACATTCCCACAGCATGATGCTGCCACCACCATGTTTCACTGTGTGGATGGCTTTCTTTGGGTGATGTGATGTGTGGGGTTTGCGCCAGACATAGCGTTTTCTTTGATGGCCGAAAAGTTCAATTTTAGTCTCATCAGACCAGAGCACCTTCCTCCATACATTTTGGGAGTCTCCCACATGCCTTTTCGCAAACTCAAAACGTGCCATTTAGTTTTTTGCTGAAAGTAATTGCTTTCTTGTGGCCACTCTGCCATAAAGCCCAACTCTATGGTGCGTCCAGCTTATTGTTGTCCTATGTACAGATACTCCAGTCTCTGCTGTGGAACTCTACAGCTCCTCCAGGGTTACCTTAGGTCTCTGTGCTGCCTCTCTGATTAATGCCCTCCTTGCCCGGTCCGTGATCCGTCGATTTGATGGTGCTTCTGGGGATCATCAAAGATTTGGATATTTCTTTATCAACTAACCCTGACTTGTACTTCTCAACAACATTGTCCCTTACTTGTTTGGAGACTTCCTTGGTCTTCATGGCAGTGTTTGGTTAGTGGTGCCTCTTGCTTAGGTTTTGCAGCCTCTGGGGCCCTTCAAAAAAGGTGTTTATATGTAATGACAGATCATGTGACACTTAGATTGCACACAGGTGGACATCATTTCACTAATTATGTGACTTCTGAAGGTAATTGCTTGCACCACATCTTTTTATGGGCTTCATAACAAAGGGGGTGAATACATACGCACATGCCAATTTTCCTTTTTCTATTTCTAAAAAGTAGTTTTTCGTATATATTTTTCTCATTTCACTCCACCAACTTAGACTATTGTGTTCTGATCCATCACATACAATTCAGATTAACAAAACAAAACATTGAATTTTAGGCTGTATTGTAACAAAATAGGTAAAAAAATCAAGGGGCGTGAATACTTTTGCAAGGCACTGTAATACATTAGAGACTGTATTATATATTTGTAGCAATATAGAAACATGTTTACTATTTTAAGTGCTGGTTTTCAAGATAGTTTGCTTAAAATATGACTGCAATGGTCCTTTTAAAGGGAAAAGGAATGTTCCCGGTTTGTAATATTAAAATAATGTACAGAATTGTTTATTTGCTTATTGAAACATCATTTTATTACCCAGGTCTTAACAGCTCTTAAAAACTCTGTTATTACTTACTGAAACCACTCCTTGCCAAGACACGCACCCCCTGTAGCTCATGTATACAATGTTTCTGTAGTATTATATTTAATAACAAATAACATTTTAACCCTCTCTCCCTTTAAGAATTACCTGCAATAGGCTCACTTCTACTTTACCCTTGTTGTATCCCACCCTAGGATTAACGCAGATGTATCGATGCATACGCAGATATAATTCTATGATACTGCTCCAGCAATTTATTATAACATGCTTGGAAATCGCCTGGGCCTTGTTGGTCTAGGCAAAAACCTCTACTCCGGAAATAAGACTGTGTCACTCTCTAAAAAGTCAAGTGTAACCTTGTGCTTCTAAGTTTATTTTGCTAGTAACAATTATGCTGATTTAGTTTTTGTTTTGATCCACTTTGATTTGTTTATTAGCAAATGATGTGACAGGTATATATGTTAGTTGTTCGGGATGTGTATTTGTTTCTGTCTGTATTTATGTTCATTCTCCGTATTAAAATCTACTTTTTCCCCATTAGCTTGAAAATGAGGATGACTCCTCAGAAGCACCGACAGTAGAACAGCCTTCAACCTCTACACAGGCTTCTGAGGCCCTACAAACAGCAGCAACATCTGCAGTAGATGCATCTCCTCCGCCCTACAGCAGCATTGTCGTGGACACTGCTACAGATGCAGGTACGTTGGGTTTTCTCATCTTGTCCAAGAGAGCGGTTTCCACCAATTTGTACACTAACATATATACAGCCTTATTAAATTGCGATTCGGCCAATTGAATAGCATATTTTTTTTACATAGCATTTTGTTTTTTTAAATAAGTCTTTAGTTAGTGAACTTCTATCCAAAAGCAAGGTGTACACTAACTAAACACTTCTGTAAAAAAATATGCTATGTGCTTATATAGAGCCCTATTCAAGTATAGTATTCAATTTTTTTCTGTTTGCTTGAGAATTGTGGTTGCTTGAGTCCTGGTTAACCGAGAGACTACTGTATGTATATATGATATATTGTCATGCTAAACTATTGTGTTGCTTCTGTTTTGGCAAACATAAAGTAATATATATATATATATATATATATATATATATATCTCAAACATCTGTTAGTGTTGTTTCACATCGTTGCCAACGCACATGAGGCTTCCATATAAGGTCTATAGAAGTGTCCCTGCTGGCTGTAACTTTCCATTTAATGTTGCTAACTTTCTCAATAATGTGGCAGCCCTTCAGCAAAATTGAAAAGCGATGTTATCCACGTTCAAGGTATGTTTACCACAGAGGAAAATTAAAAAACAAGAATAAGAAAAAGAATAATGTGTATTAACTTTAGCAAATCAGTTCTACAACAGAAAACCACTCCTTGGTACAATAATTACCATTTTAAAGTGCAACCCAGTTCACTGAATAGATAACCTTCATCATCTTGGATGTGATGTAGTGTTTACTTGGACACAAACACAACAGTGTTACACTGAATGTGAATTCTGATCAGGGACTTGCATATAAAAAAATGTTTTTCCCAATTTCAGAAATGTACACACAAATGTAGGCTCATCCTAAGTGTACTTTATGGTTCCTGGGCTCTGTAATGTGGAGAGTGTTGTTGTCTTCCTCCCTTCCTCGGAATGTCTCATATATGTTTGTCACAACCCTCTGTTTGTTTGGCTTGAAAAGGTCACTAGACTCCACACTACTCACAGTTATCCCCTCACCAAGTTGCAGAGTCTCAGGACAAAAATAATAAATGCTTAGACCATGTATATGTGTCCCAAACAGAGCATACATTTAATTTTTGGTTCACCTTTTAATACATTGTTTTTCTAGTAAAACCATGGATTTTTTACATAAATAAATACACTATAGCAACTTCTGACACCTTAAATCGTGCCACGTGCATGAGCAACTTCCAACAAGGGCACCACTCCAGCCTGCCTACCTCTCTGTTTAGGTGTAGATAAATATATGGCTCCAAATGTCAGACGCCTCCGGTCAGTGATTGAGCACAGCAGGGTGTGCAGGTGTAATGGGAATGTTGTAGACAGGATGACTAGGTGAGGGGGTCAGCGTTTAGTCTGAGTAAGGGTCATGGAACTGGGGTAGTAAGACTTATGTCCCAGGGAGATGGGCTTCCACTAATTGGGAATCTCAGCAGAGGTTCATGGAGCTGACTAGCGGGCTTGTGGTGCCTTGTAAGAGGCAGAGGGTATCCCTGGTGCACTGTGTTCGTAGGGAGGATGGAGGTTATGTGTACTGTTCCCTAGCGACCGACCTCCTCTCGGGTATAGATACATTCATTCAGTCCGAGAAGAACCCGCTAGGAGAGTCAGGTGGCACCAGGGCATATTCACTTTTGGTGGCTAGTCAAGACTTTCATAACATTTCTTATAATTTGGGCTCTCTATTAGATTTGTTTTAGGTCAAGTATATACCAATGAGTTGTTTGATCCACTCTCTCGCAGTAAAGGGTTGTCACTTGCCAAGCACTTGGCCCTTGTCTGTTATTATCGTTTATTTGTAACGCTACAACATAGACGTCAATTATTGTCTGACAACCTAGTTAGCTATACTTGATGGCTTAATCAGATCCGTGGATCTCTATCCTTTTTTTTTCTTTCTTTTGTTTCTTAAAATAGTACGATAAAAACATTTGTTGTGCTGTTATAGCATCATCGTCATTTATATTTGCTAAGTATGCACAGGGGGTCTGCTTATGCTCACAAAAGTCAAAAATGGATTATTAGCATGAATATGACGAAATCATGTATTCTTAGATTAATTAATACGCCAACATTTTGAAAAGAATAACTATCAACAGGCCTTCTACATCAACAATGTGAGTGATGTCAAGAGAGGAAGGTCGAGACAGCCCCAGCAGCCCAGGCATATATGATTAAAATTATAATTTTTTTTTTTTATGACAAATGTCTTTATTGTTGTCCTTTAAAAAATGCACGGTGCTTTAGCTACATTTAGTAAATTACCTGACATTTCCACTTATCCATTTATAACTTTCAGCTGATAAAGTACTTTCTGTACTTTTAAGATATACAATATTTGTAATATTTGCTGCGTCCATTCAAGTGGAGGAAAATAATAAGTTTGTATTTGTAGCTGCATTTAAGTTGTATACACATTGTGAATACAACATGGATTCAGATTTTATACATTAAAAAGAAAAAAAATGATAGAACATACAATTCCAAGAAACAGTTTTTCTTTGTAATTCTTTAGTCCTCACAGCTGCAGTTAAAATGTTATTGGCACTCGCAGGACTATGTTAACTGAATGGGGGTTATTGTCTAAAACTTTATAGCCTTATATGTTTTATGTATAATTTGGATTGCTTTCAGCTGTAAACGACCACTGCATTGCATAAAAAGATTTTTTTTTGTCAAGTATATACCGAACTAACAACATTCGTAGCTGTGTAAGCCATGGACATAAAACATTTTTGAAGAAAATCAGATTTTTTCAAGACTCTGTTTAATATTGTTTATGATCTTTTATTTGTTTGTGAGTTCAGGAATCCATTTTGTGTTTATCACATCACTTCCTTAGAGCTGCATCACAAGGGTGTCTTTTTTTTTTTTCAGTGGTGAGAGGGGTGGGGACCGAGGTAAGAGAGAGCCTTTTTTAAGATAATATGATAAGATTAAAATTGTTTTTGAGCCAATGAGGGAAGTGTGGTGTCAGACATTATTCAATGCAACAATATCTCCCTAGAAATGTAAAAACACACATACCTTCCACTTATGTGGAAGTATTCATTTTTTGTAATTGAAAACTAGCTCTATGACTTTATTCCCGGTATACTTATGATCGTTGTCAAACAAAATTAGTTGTTTTCTATTGATAGTGTGTTAGGAAAATGTTAGCGTGGTCCCCTATGCAGGAATATAGGTTAACTATCACATTTTCTGAATATTATTTGCTAATCTATTTACCAAGCCTGTTATATTTAGTGACTTCTTTTGGTAGGGAATATTTCAGGCACCTGACCAATAATCACTGCTGTAACTTCCAGTGACCCTAAAGGCTGTAGGGATGCAACCAGATTGAATTAAAAAGATGAATTCTTTTTTATTTTTTCCATGAATTATAAAGCTTATTTTCTTCAGTATTGCATCTCATTTGAAATTGCTTATCTACTTCTGTTCGTTTTCATGATATTCCCAGTTGTTGGTTGAATGAATTTTGGCACCGAATTGCAGATTGTGTTGCCAACAAATTGTGGTTATATCCAGTTTGTACTGGTAGCATGTTTGGGCTATTATGGATCTTAATTATGAATGAGTGTGCCTATTGTTGTTTAGTTTTTTTTATTAGGCCATTGCATCAAATTATAACAATTAACAATACCACACAATCTTAAATAACAACCAGCTTTGTAGTTGAGGTATTCGAAGCAAAACGGTAATGAAAATGTCTGCAATGTAATGGATTCCAAATAACCACAAATTGTTAAATTAATACTACTTTCTGATTACTACACCAAATAAATAACACAAGTATCTCCCTGATCATTTTTGTTTACCACTTTTCCTTCTTTTGTTTGTCAATAGAAACTCACAATGAATTTTACCCTGTGCCACCTCCCTACAGCGTAGCAACTACTCTTCCAACTTATGATGAAGCCGAGAAAGCTAAAGCTGCCGCCATGGCAGCCGCAGCCACCGAAGCAGCACAAAGAGTAAGTACTGATTGGTTCTTACATTTACTTTATTTGTGATATTAACAACATTATGAAGCATTGATTGAAATATAACAACTTACATTAGACTTTAGAATAGATTACAGTTATATAAGATTCACCTTCATGTAATTAATATATACATATATATATATATATATATATATATATATATATATATATATATATATATATATATATATATATATATATATATATATATATATATATATATATATAACAACAAAGTGAGAGGTGCTCAATCAGAGAACAAACTAACCTTGATAGGTTAGTTCTATGGACATGATAATCCACTCTGAGAGCAGTCTCTTTTAGCCACTTGTGCCCTTCACAGGGAGAAGTATCCTGTAGTATGTCAGTCTGGTTGCACTCACTGAGTGACTCAGCCCTGAAATACCAGGCAATACTACCCTGAACAGGAGAAACTGCAAACCCCAGACGTAGGTCTATCTATCTATCTGTGTAAATGATGTACACAAGGAATTAAATATATAGAGTGGAAGCTCTATATTCGTGATTAATCCGATCTTGAGGGAAGTATAGAAGCTGAAGAGGGGCAAATTATTGTTTAGAAGGGGGTCACCTTCCCTTAAAACATCAGGTAATTCCAATTACCTGCCTTTTTTTATTCAATTATTTTGTCCAAATATTCGCTAGCACTCGATTTCGCAAACTTGTCCAATGTTATCTGGTTCTGCCGGTTTTGTTCTTTAATTTTGTGACTAATATTTGATTTTTGGATGAATATAGGAGCATTTATTTGCCTGAAAGATGTGACTAATTGGATGTAATAAGTATAGGGGCTGATGAATATAGAGGTTCCCCTCTATTTATATTAATCTAAACCCCCAAAACCTGGCTACTCCCAACACCTGCATTTCAAGACCTTAATAAGAGTAAAACATGCTGAGTTGACATTGTGTAGGTAGCCTCTTCTGTCTCCTCTCTGTGCATAGTGTGGAGAAAGTACTGGTGGTTAAGTGTTTTTATCCCATTTCACTCCATAGTAATGACTGGCAAGCTCCGGGGAACTGCAGACTCACATCATGGCTTAAAAATATATAGTAATTATCAGTAACTGTTTTCTTTGTTGCCTGTTTTAGTGTGGAGCACTTTACAAATGTATAGTATACATGACCGTAAAGACTAGCAAGGTAATAACAATAGGCTTAACAGGACTAATAAGTTAGATTGTAATATCTCTCCCGGCTTTGTCTTAGTACAGTGATGAAACTAACAACTAACTGTGATAAAGCCAGTTCTCTTTCACTGCAACTGCTAATTTATTATTATACACTAGCTACTTGCCCGTCAACAATGACGGGTTTAAAATTGTGAGTCTAGCAATGCTGTTTGCCACACAATGTGAGGCTTTTGCTCCTCTGAGCACCTTCTTCGCTTTTTGCGAGCCCTGCGCTGAGCGCCTTCAGCATTTGTTGCATGGCTTGCGATGAGCGCCTTCGGTGCACATTACGAGTCTCTCCCCCGTGTACTTGAACTTTCCTGCTTTACACTGATCACCTTTAGCGCTCATGGCGAGCCCCTTGCTGAGCGCGTTCGGCACTCTTCACGGGGCTCGCGATGAGCACCTTTGGCGCCCGTTGCAAGCCTCTCCCGCTTGAGGTGCTCATTGTGAGCCCCGCAATCAGTAGCTTTGGCGCTGATCTTGTGGCTCACAAAGAGCACGTTCTGCACTCATTGCGAACCTTTCCTCCCGTCTACTGTACTTGCTCATTGCAGGGATTAACCTGCAAGTTTTATGCTTGGGAATGCCATGTGTCTCTTTCCCCCATCTCCCCCTTGTCCCTTCCCTGTGTGTTTCTCCTCTGTGTCTGCTGAATGTTTGCGTGGTATGTGCTGAAGGACGTTTGTTTTGTTTTCTAAGACCCGCGTGCCTGGCGTTGTTGGTGTTAGTGTTACTGTCTTTGCCGTCGTGCCTGGCTTTGCAATGTGGCAAGTGTGCAGTGTAAATAGGCTGAGTGCGCGAGGGCAAAGCGTTTGTTTAGTTGTGTAAATCACCATTTTAGAATGGTAATGTTATTAGTTGCAAGTCAGTGTTGTAAAATTGCTGCGATTGTCTATTTGTTACGCGGGTCTGGAGCATTTTCCGTACTTCCTAATAGTGTGTTTTGTAGCTCGTACGTTCCTGGCTAAAAGTCTTATGTGCCTGGCTGTGTTTTCCGTGGTTAGGGGTCGTGCAACCTTGTTTCGTTTTTTTTGGTTCTACATTTTTTTTTTTTTTAAACTGGGCAAATTGTGTTTAGATTGTCGTGCAACCTGACTCCTAGACGTCCTGGTTGTCCCCCAGTGCTTTGTGTGATGTTTATAACATATTTTTTTTTTTTTTTACTTTCATTGTGTTTTTGTTGATTCTGGATGTGCGCGGTGCGGCCATTAACTTTTCGACCTCGTATTTTTTTTCTCTAACTCACGCGGCTCGTATTTGTTTCTTTTCTAAGTCCCTCTTTGCAGTCTTATATGCCTGGCGGTGTTTTGCGGGGTTAGGGGTCGTGCAACCTTGTTTCGTTTTTTTTGGTGATTTTTTTTGTAATTTTTTTTTTTTTTGCGTTTTTTTTTGTTTTTGTATGTGTGCGGTTCGGCCGTTAAGTTTAATTTTTTTCTAAGTGCCGCGGGTCGTATTTTTTTTTTTTTTGCAAGTCCCACATTCCTTTTTGCATAGTGTTACGGGCTGTAAATTTTTTTTTTTAAACTGCTACTGGTCTCGCATTGTGAATGATGTAATTGAGATTTCTGTTGATATGTATGTAGTTCCACCAGCGCAGTGAGCGTCTTAGTTGTGCGGGATCGTAGGGCGCTCATCTCCACCAGAGCAAGGAGCGCCAAAGGCGCTCCTTGCCAGCAACTGCGGCCCTAACTTCACGAGGGCCGCAGTTGCTGCGGGCTCACTATGCGAGCCTGCAAGCGTTAGCAACAATTGCTCACAACTATATATGTGACTAGCGAATTGCCCGTCAAAAAATGACGGCAATGTTATTGTAACTGAGCTAATGTTGTTTTGTGTGTAATAGTAAACATGTAATCAATTAATAAATGAATATACTTTACCTTTTTTGAAGGATTGTGTTGAAGAGCTGTGAACCTTGTTTGATGTTGCTGCAGCATTAATGTTGTGGAGCTGCTCTATAAGCGTGGTGAATGTGTGCAGTGTAATACTGTGCGTGCGCGAGGCTAAACCGTTAGCGTAGTGGTGTACTTCCGCATTTGCGTAAAATGGCGGTTTCTCTGTGTTGTCCGTTGGTGGCTCGTAGTAGTTTTCGATTTCCGTGTGGTGTTTTGCGAGTGTGTTGTGGTGTTTTACGTGTTGAGAGTGCTGTAGCCTCGTTTTCGTTTTGTCCGTCGGCCATTTTTTTTCTCGCTTAGCGATTTTCTTAGTGTGTAAAGTGTTTTATTTGTATTTAAATGAAGGTGTAAGTTGCTTTTTTGAGGTGCTGGATGGTTCCTCTTCCTGTAGGTAAGCTTTGTATGTGTGTGTTGTGTGTATTTATTGTGTTTTAAATGTTTGTATGGCGGCGTGTTGCGTCCAATGTTTGCGAGGTCGTAATGTGTCGTAACGTGTCTCGTATGGTGTTTGCGTGTGTAGCCTCGTTTTCGCTTTGTTCGGCGGCCATTGTTTCTCTCGCTTAGCAAATATTTTCGTGTGTAAACTCTTTTATTTGGAGTGAAATGAAGGTGTAAGTTGCATTTTTGAGGTCCTGGATGCTACCTCTTGCTGTAGGCAAGTTTTGTATGTATGTGCTGTGTGTATGTATTGTGTTTTTAATGTTGTAATGTTCGCGAGTAGCGTCCGAGTGTTGCGAGGCCGTAATGTGTGTGAACGTGTGTCGTATGTTGTTTGCGAGTGTCGTAATGTGTCGTGATTTGGTTTGCGCCTGCGGCGCTCCATGCCAGCAACTGAGACCCTGGCCCAGTGCCCTCGCTTTGCGAGGGCCTTGTCTCGCTTTGCGAGCCCGCAGCGTTAGCAACAACTCGTACGCTCACAACTATATATGTGATATTTAAAACAAGTAAATAATAAACATTGATTTAAAAAAAAAATTCTCAACATAGGCAAAACTGGGAAGTTCATTGGTATAATGTAGCATCTAAACATTATGTTACTGGATACAAAAAATGATACAATTTTCTATTCTGAGCAGACTATTGAAAGTTCATACCACAGATATATTCTATCTTTGTACTCCTAGCTTTATAAAATACAATCTCTATTTCACATCAATAGTGCAGCTAAACCTATACCATGTATTTATATACAATGTTGGAATGAAAGTTACTTGAAAGCATTAAAATGTACAAATGGCCGGATTTGGTAAAGCTAGATCAGCATGTCAAGTCTAGGAAGACATACTGTCTCACTTTTCTCAATATTATTTTGTGGTAATGCAATAAATGCAGTTTTGATTCTTAGAGATGGTGCTATTTCCCTGACTAAGAATTTGCATCATTAGAATTTAAAATGGCTCTGAAATCATAGATATTTCTCTGTAGCATCATGTGGAATAGTCAAAATCAAGTAAAAACTGGGTAAAAACTTTAAATTTGTAGTACTTTTTACTGTCTTTATAATTGTTTTTAAGCATGTCATTGTTGGATTTTTTCATCACACAAATTTTTCACTTAACTTGGCTTAGTAGGAGTTGACTGCACAATTATTAAGCTTATGGGGACATACCCTGAAAGAACCATAAATAACAAGCTCCATCTAATGCAGGGGTCCTCAAACTTTTTAAACAGGGGGCCAGTTCACTGTCCCTCAGACACTGTCGGGGGCCGGACTATAGTTTAAAAAAGTATGAAAAAGTTCCTATACAGTATATATATATATATCCCTCCCTTTTTTTCGTCCCTTCTCCCTCTTCCTTTTCCCTATAACCTCTCTTCTATCTCGCCTTCTCCCTTCCTCTCCCTCTTGCTACTTATCCCTCTCCCTTCTTTCTCTCCCGTGTCCCTTTTTCCTCTCTCCCTCTCTCTGCTTCTCTCGCACCCTTCTCCCTCTTCCCTCTCTCTCATTATCATCTCCCTACTCCCTCTTCCTCTCCCCTTTCCCTCTCTTCTGCTCCCCTTTCCCTCTCTTCTGTCTCTCCTTCACCCTTGCTCTCCCTCTTGCTACTTCTGGCTCTCTTTTCATTCTCTCTCCCTTGTCCCTTGTTCCTATCTTTCCTTTTCCCTTCTCTCTTTTTCCTCTCTCTACTTCTCTCTCTCCCTTCTCCCTCTCTCTACTACTCCCTTTCTCTTTTCCCTCTCCCTGCTCCCTCTTTCGAATTCTTCTCCATCTCCCTTCTTGCTCTCTCTCCTTCTCACTTTCTCCCTCTCCTTCTCCCCCTTTCCTTTTAACTTCTGTCATT
Source organism: Discoglossus pictus (assembly GCA_027410445.1). Taxonomy (NCBI): domain Eukaryota; kingdom Metazoa; phylum Chordata; class Amphibia; order Anura; family Alytidae; genus Discoglossus; species Discoglossus pictus. Next base: position 334,981,049 of record CM050164.1, on the reverse strand, counting down.
CCCTTCTTCCTCTCCTCCCTTCTGTCTCTCTCCATTTCTCCCCCTTCTCCCTCTCCCGTCTCTCTCTCCTTCTCCCTTCTCTCTCTCTCTCTCCCGCTCTATCTTCCTTCATCTCTCCTTTCTCATCCCCCTCTCTCTCCTTTCATTATATCTACACCTCCCTCTCCCTTCTCTCTCGCTCTCCCTCTTTCTTCTCTCTCTCTCCTCTTCATCTTTATCTCTCCTCTCTCTCCCCCTCCCTATCTCCATTTCTCTCTCCATCCCTATCTCTACTTTCTCTCTGTCCATCTCCCTCCCTCCTCTCTCTCCTTTCTATCTTTTCCTTCCTCTCTCCCCCCATGTCTCTTTCCCTCACTGCCCTTGTCTCTCTACCTCACTCCCCCTTGTCTGTCTTTCTATTCCTCACTCTCTTGTCTCTCTCCCTCACTCACTCCCCTTGTCTATCTACCTCACTGCCCCTTGTCTGTCCGTCTGTCTCTCCCTCACCCCCCTTGTTTGTCTGTCTATCTATCTCTCTCTCTCTCTCCCTCACTACCCTTGTCTCTCTACCTCACCCACCCTTGTATGTCTTTCTCTCTCTCTCTCTCACTCTCTCTCTCCCTCACTTCCCTTGCCTCTCTACATCATTCACCTTTGCCTGTCTTTCTCTCTATCCCTCACTCCCCTTGTCTCTCTACCTCACCCCCCCCTGTCTGTCTCTCTCTCTCTCTCTCCCTCACTTCCCTTGCCTCTCTACATCATTCCCCTTTGCCTGTCTGTCTCTCTCCCTCCCTCACTCTCCTTGTCTCTTTACCTCACTCCCCTTTGTCTTTCTCTCTATCCCTCACTCCCCTTGTCTCTCTACCTCACCCCCCCCCTTGTCTGTCTTTCTCTCTCTCTCTCTCCCTCACTTCCCTTGCCTCTCTACATCATTCCCCTTTGCCTGTCTGTCTTTCTCCCTCCCTCACTCCCCTTGTCTCTTTACCTCACTCCCCTTTGTCTTTCTCTCTATCCCTCACTCCCCTTGTCTCTCTACCTCACCCCCCCCCCTTGTCTGTCTTTCTCTCTCTCTCTCTCTCTCTCTCTCCCTCACTTCCCTTGCCTCTCTACATCATTCCCCTTTGCCTGTCTGTCTCTCTCTCTCCATCACTCCCTTTGTCTATCTACCTCACAACCCCCTTGTCTGTCTGTCTGTCGCTCGATCACTCCCTCTTGTCTGTCTGTCTATCTCTCTCCCTCCCTCACTCCCCTTGTCTCTTTACCTCACTCCCCTTTGTCTTTCTCTCTATCCCTCACTCCCCTTGTCTCTCTACCTCACCCCCCCCTTGTCTGTCTTTCTCTCTCTCTCTCTCCCTCACTTCCCTTGCCTCTCTACATCATTCCCCTTTGCCTGTCTGTCTTTCTCCCTCCCTCACTCCCCTTGTCTCTTTACCTCACTCCCCTTTGTCTTTCTCTCTATCCCTCACTCCCCTTGTCTCTCTACCTCACCCCCCCCCCCCTTGTCTGTCTTTCTCTCTCTCTCTCTCTCTCTCCCTCACTTCCCTTGCCTCTCTACATCATTCCCCTTTGCCTGTCTGTCTCTCTCTCTCCATCACTCCCTTTGTCTATCTACCTCACAACCCCCTTGTCTGTCTGTCTGTCGCTCGATCACTCCCTCTTGTCTGTCTGTCTATCTCTCTCCCTCCCTCACTCCCCTTGTCTCTTTACCTCACTCCCCTTTGTCTTTCTCTCTATCCCTCACTCCCCTTGTCTCTCTACCTCACCCCCCCCCCTTGTCTGTCTTTCTCTCTCTCTCTCTCCCTCACTTCCCTTGCCTTTCTAAATCATTCCCCTTTGCCTGTCTGTCTCTCTCTCTCCATCACTCCCTTTGTCTATCTACCTCACTCCCCCTTGTCTGTCTGTCTGTCGCTCGATCACTCCCTCTTGTCTGTCTGTCTATCTCTCGCTCTCCCTCACTCCCCTTGTCTCTCTACCTCACTCCTCCTTGTCTCTCTCTCTCTCTCACTCCCCCTTGTCTGTCTGTCACTCTCCCTCCCTCACTTCCCTTGTCTCTCTCCCTCACTGGCCCCTTGCCTTACCTTGCGTTCATGCTGCCGGTGTGTGGCTCCTCCCTCTGGCGGCTCCTCCCTGGGTCAGCCCCTGCTCTGCCTAGTCAGATGACTAGGAGGTGTCAGCAGGGGCTGCAGCTGTGGAGACACAAAGAGACGTAGGGGTCTGGGGGAAGGGGCAGGTGGGGCCGGGTTCAGGACCCTGGCGGGCCGGGTGTGGCCCGCGGGCCGTAGTTTGAGGACCCCTGATCTAATGCTTATGTATTATTTTTATTGCTATAATTATGTTTGGCATTTTTTCCTTTTGACGTTAGAGTGTCTGAATAAGGAATAAGCTGATATACTTGGCTGCAGCAAACCAAATGTATTGCAGTTTGTGTACTTGTGATTTGTCAGAACCTGCAAGTGCAGAAAGATCCACACATAGCCTTTACAGTACTGTTTGGGTTATATAAAAACAGTGAAATAGCCATCAATTTTAAGCCTTCAAAGCATTTTTCAGTGGTCCGTCTAATGATGTAGAGTAGTATTGATCAATTCAATTTACTTTTAAGTGGTATTCCTGCAAAGTGCATCTACAACTCACTAAAAACTGAACTGTAATACGAGGATGCCAAGCACAGCGACCGGTACTTGAGAGCCCAAATGTTTTAATTTTTGGTCCGCAGTCTCATGTGAATCCTTTTACCAGCTTTCTCTGTGAGGGACAATGACTTTTAGCTTCTTCAAAATGAGATATTTTGTAGCACTTTTAATAACTTTAATACTATGTTTTATTGCAATGCATTTTAAACAGCTGCCACTTTGATGTTTATGTCTAGTATATCTTACAGTCACCGAGCCTTTATTTATCTTAGACACACTAGTGCTGTAATTAATTTATAGGACACAGCATCAAAAACACTTTGCTGCTTGCTTTCACAGATAAGCAGTTTGAAGTCTTATCTACATGTCCGCATTTACCTTGGTTTTGTTGTTTATATTACTGTTTTAAATAAACTGATTTAAAACCCTTCTAAGATGTTTTGTATTTCTGTTTTATACCCGAATATAATAAAATTAGTTCAAGAAGAAAAAAACAGAGACAGGAGAGGGGAGATGAGAGATGAGACGAAGGAGATGGGGAAGACACAAAGGAGGGGGGGGGGGGGGTGAAGAAATATAAAATATTATCCTATCACAAGTGACTAGTTGTATATAATATTAGACAAATTGCATAAATTAAACTTCTTAAAAATGTGCTATTAAAATATGTGCAAGGTGGAGTTTCTCCTCCAAAACATGTTCTTGACATTTTTAAAACAATTTCCTGGATGTGATTGAATCTTATGATATTATTGATCAAAGTATAGTGTATTACATTCTATTTGGGTAGACAACAAATACTAGGGTGCAAAGCTTTTTACTCTGAGGTAATCATAAATGGAGTCTATCAGTAGTTGTGGTCTCCAATTATTAAATTATATTAAAGTTTACTGCAAAGATTCCATTTAATGGTAGAAATGAACTATTTACCTATAAATAGGGATATTTGCAATTTTTTTATTAATTAAAAAACAAATTAGTATTAGTTAATTGACATTGAATATTCCTATTTTTAGGCAGAAAATAGGTTTCCTCCTAACTGACTCTGCCATTAACTTTCATTGTGTACTCTTTAGTGTATATAAAGTGTTGAAACATAACTTTATATTTCAACTAAGTTGGCATGATCATCCTGCTAATCTCAATGTAGGAGTTAACGAATGACTTGATACATGAGACTGAGGATCTCGAATAGTAATTTGTAACTGAAAATAAGAACATTTTAAGGTTAGATTTCTGACACAAATTTTTAAATACAGGAAATCAAGCCAAACTTTTCACTGGAAGGTTTGATCATGAGGCTGAAGGTGAAATATTTTGGCCATATCATGAGAACACAGGATTCCCTAGAGAAGAGTCTAATAAATGATGGAAGGCACTTAAAGAAGGGGCAGATAGGCAGAGATAGATGAGGCCATGAAAGCAATAAACATGAGCTTGAGGGATCTTAGAGGGGCAGTGGCTAACAGATGTGCCTGGGGTGCTGTGGTCCATAGGGTCACGGAGAGTCAGATACAACACATCTCTGTCAGCTGGACCTGCTTGTCAGGAATCCCTCCAGTTAGGCCGCAGAAGTTGAAGAAGTCACCCAGGTAGCTCTTGATCACCAAGCCGGTCACGATATGGGATACAGCTGTACAACCACTGGATACCAAGTTATCCAATAAAGTAATCCAAAACACATGTATTTTCCAACAGGGCATTACCACTTTATTTCTGCTGGGTTTCTTTCACTCCTCCAATGACAACCAATTAACCATTACAGAGTGGTCACCCGAGCACCTCTCTGGAACTCTTCCCCCTAAGGCTTTGCCCAGCCACAAGCTCACTTACACAGTCTGGTCTATCCCAACCCTTTTTTGCAGATGGGAGCATGTAGATTGTATCCTCCACCGGCTGGATGTGTCAGGTAGTCTGGGGATAATTAAATCTGTATCTCCCCTTGTCTCCAGGGTTCTCTTGGACTAGGACTTGGAGAGAGGGGATGCTAGACAGACATTAAGGACAGAACAGTGAATAGCACAGACTGTGTTTTAGTCAGTTATTTTATGGAGGAGGTAACAGGCCAGACAGGGGTCTGTGAGATATTTGGAGCTAGAATTGCAAATTTTAGGAGCCCCTTGTTCTGTTTACTGGGAGATTCTAATCCATGTTGACATGATAGCATCTCCTAGTTGGTGCAGAGTTTTCAGTTCCACCATATCACAAAGGTCATCTATTCTGTGCAGGCCATTGGGGGGCACTGAACTCAATGTCATGTTCATGGAACCAGCTTGAGATGTGTGCTTTTTTACATGGTGGACTGTATTGATAGAAGTAGCTCTTAGAAGATGGATAGACAGAATGGGTCAGCAACAATATTCAGGTAGGCTGTAACATTTAAATAAAGATCAATTGGTAGTAAGGGGCCCAACGTGTGCCTAGTAAACATTCCCCACCATGGAACACCACCATCAGCCTGAACTTTTGACACAAGGTAGGATGGATCCATTAATTCATTTTGTTTACCCCAAATTCTGATTATCAGCTTGTTGCCGGAATAATCACAATTTGTCAGATCAGGCAATCTTTTTCCAATCTTCAGCTGCCCAGTTTTGCTGATACTGTGTTCATTGTAGCCAGTTTCCTGTTATTCGATATCAGGAGTAGAATCTGATGTGGTCTTCTTCTGCTGTGTGCCATCCATTTTGAGGTTTATGTGTTGTGCATTCAAAGATTTTCTTCTATATGCCACTGTTGTAAAACGTGGTTGTCACTGACCTCTTTACATGGCCTGGATCATTGTGCATTGAGCCACCATAGAGGACATACCTCCCCATTGGAAAAGGGGTTGGGGAATTATATTGCCACATAGGAAATGTGGGTGGTGGGTTGAATAGCCCCAAAACATAGGGCCATAGTGTACCACATACTTCATGTTATATGTTTCTGCTTTATGTTTACTATGTGTAATTCCCTATGTTATATTACTGTGTTCTGTTTTATGTTTAAACTGTAACTAAATGGTCATGAAACAGGAACCAGTGATTGTATCGAAATCTTTTTTTGTCCCATTGTTTCCTAGATAAGCTAATTACATCTCTGATGTGCTAGATAGCTAGAGACTGCATGTTTATTGGAGGTTAGCCTATGGTTCCCAGGTGCCAGACAGAATGCTAATGTTTAACCCCATGTGGAGTCAAACTCCTATGTTTGTCTGCCACTCCCTGTCATTGTTGTATTGTATACACCCCCTCTGTATCAGACTTCTATAAATATTGCTGACTGTTCATTGCTGAGACATATAGAATTTGTATGTTCTCTTATTTGCTCCTGGTGGCTGCAATACTGATCCTATCTCTACCATACAAGTAACTTGTCTTGGTCACTACCATAGGAAGGTTACAGAGACTCCTTGAAGTCCTGATTCCTTGTGGCAAGACCATGACTGATACAGAAGCCAGATATCACACTGATATCCAAGATTGGTGCCAAGATTTCCAAGAACCCAACGGTCTGTAGCTATTTCTGTAACCTTTAGAGACTGTTGTGTGTTCAAATCACAGGAGAGAGAGCGACACATACACACACTCTCAGCTTAATCTTACACTGAAAATATGGGAGCAATCTAACTTTTCATTGAGGTCAAATTTATTAAAAAGAAAAAAACATTTATTTTTTTCAGAGACTGTTACTGACAGTCCTGCATTTAGTACTTTGTATATCCTCCCTTGCCAAGAAAACATCACTGAAATGTCTCTGTGATGAGGTAAAACACATATAAAGAGATCTTAAACCAGCCTTCTATACAAATTCTCTCGATCCTTGGTCCGTGCTTCCAGATTTTACTCTGCAGCTAACGGACAGGTTTTCAATGATGTTTTGGGCAGGGGACTGCGTTTGCTTCTGCAAAAGTTTGATCCCTTTGCCTGTGAACCACTTTTGCGTGTATGTGGTGGTATGCTTTGGATCCTTGTCCTTCTGGAAGATTAGGCACCTGGCAGGGGCAGCCAGATTTTGATCTATAATCTCCTAGTATTTGATGGACTGCATGAGTTCTTGTATCCCTTGGACTATTGAAGAAACTTGCGTTCCTTTCAACATGATCTTCACTCTTTTCACATAGAACCCATCTCTGGTGTTGGCAAGAAATATTATTTTATCTCATCTGGCTGTGGCCTCCAGGTCCAATCAAAGTATCAGTGATAATAGCGTACTCCAGTTTCTTACATTTGTGGTTTGATGACAACAGACAAATAGTTTGGAGTTGGTATCTAATTGTAGTTTTGGAGACTTGATGACCCAGTGGATGCCACAAACTCCTACAAATATCCAACTGTGATCCTTGGAGAGACTACACTGACATAATCTTCCAGCATGTTGATTACTGCTTGAATCGTCTGATAAAAATGTAATTATCTCACACGTGAAGCTAAATTTTAAAGCCCTTGACCGATTTATGAAGTTCCAAAACCTTTTGTCTTATGTCATTTGTTTATTCTCTAAAATTACCCATGTTGATTTATAGCTAAGAGAGTTTGGTCTGTATGACCTACGTTTGCTAATAGATGTGACGCATGCTTTAGTATTTAAAAAAAAAAAAAGAGTTATATTTGTTTCTAATTTCAGTGTAGGATAAACAACAAATACATCTTTTCAGAGCCCTTTTTGCTTATATTCTTCAAAGGGTGCCAGTAACACTGGAGGACAGTGTATGTAGTGTTTATAAATATCAACATCTTACAATCTTTCCACAGTTGCTTTAATGAACAAGCTTGTTGTGGTGCTTGATCTTGGCCCACTGCTTTGGTACATCTGTTTTTCTAATCCACTTGTAGGGGGAAGGTATGCCAGTTCACATGTACTAGGTAATAGAAGTGGTACAACATGTTTTTATGACTCATAGTTCCTGTTTATCTGATGCAGTTCACAATTCATCCAAGTCATCCCATGCAATGCATTTTTGGGGAACCACCTAATTGCTCTGAAATTTTACATTTTTAAAGCAATGCAGCAATTACAGATTTTCTACCATGAAAGAACATGAAAAATGGATAGTTTGACAACTAGAAAACAAACTATCAATAATATGCAGAATAACTTCAGAGAGATCCGGTCCGTCATGTTGTAGACTGAGCAATTAAAGTTGGGAGAAAGCTTTGTGAGTTACTCTTAAATCAGTTAGTGATATCTGCAATATATTTGCCTTTTCAAAGATAGTATTCATGCCTGACATAGTTCCTTCTATGTTGCTGAATGTAATTGGTTCTTGGGTTAGGGAGAGGAAATCACCCCCCCATGAAACTTTAATGTAAGTTTCTATCCTATTGAGCAATATGGTTTTCAACATTTTTGAAACAATCTCTTTTAAAGAACTACTGAGCTATAGAACTTTTCTTTTTTGTTGAATCAAAATTATTCTCTTCTATACTTTTTTCTAAACAGTTTAGTGAACTATCACATATAATAGTTGTCAAACTACGAGACGTCGTAGCGAGCCATTAATGCGAAGGGACTAAAACTCGCAGCACAAAGGCGATGAGCGCCAAAGGTGCTCCTTGCCTGCTCGCCTTGTGAAGCGAGGCGAGTAGTGAAGGCAATGAAACATGCGGGACTTAGCCACCAAACACTTAGTAAAGGCGGGATCATCTTAGCCTGCAAGCAGTTGACAAACGCGGGACTTACAAAAAAAAATCACAAGACGCGGGACTTTTGAAAAAAAAATACGAGGTAGCAAACATACAAGATTAACGGCCGAACAGCGAAAACCAAAAAACAATAAAAGCACAATAAATACACACAAAAAAAAATACTCCAAAACATCACACACAGCATAGGGGAACAGCCAGGATGGCCGGGAGTGAGCTGGAACGCAAATGTAAGTGGATTTTGACGAGTTTAGGCACTCGAAAATCGCCTAACCAAGAAAAAAAATGGCCGCCAAAGAAATTAAATCGAGGCTACATGACCCCGGACCGTGCAACACACTGCCACCCACATAGCACTTTCACACACGAATGTACGAGGTACAAAAAACACTATTACACAGTAAAAGAAAAAATACGAGATACGAAAATTATGAAATTAACGACCAAACCATGAAAAAAAACTAAAGAAACATCACTCACAGCACGGGGGAACAGCCAGGACGTCTGGGAGTGAGGGGGAATTCGAATTTAAGGTGATTTGTACAAGTTTCGCCACTTCGAAAATGTCCATAAAAAAGAAAATCCAAACGAGGCTACACGACCCCGGACTGCGCAAAACACTGCCAAACGCTTAGCACTTTCACGCAGGAACGTACGTAATGCAAAATACACTATTAAAAATGACGGAAAATGCTTGCAAGCCGCGTAACACATTAATAACATTACAAATCTACAATGGCGCTTTACACAACTAAACCAACGGCTTTCCTTTGCGCACGCAGCCTATTTCTAATGCACAGTTGGAACATTCATTTCACTTTATCATCAGGGCACTAACACTCAAACTAAACATTGTATGCTGCCAGTAATTACAAACAGATTTTTTAACTCTTCAGGCTATTGATTGCTGGATATATTACTGTATTGGTGCGAATATAAGCCGCACCCGTAAAGTTTCAAAAAATAGAAAAAAAATAGTACTCAAATATAAGCTGCACCCTTAAAATTGGAGAGAAAAAGACTCTCAAAGTGATCAGCCATTGCAAGAAACAGGCTTTCTAATTAGCACTGTAGCTTTTTTGCAGGTTACAGGCTTTACAGTATGTTAGAATCACTAAAACCGTAAATCGCTATTCAATACCGCAGTCTAAAGCATGAAAATGGGCACCCTTAACTCGCAATCACGCAAACCGGCAGTCATTTTGCTTTTGGGAATAGAAGCCGCACACCGAACAAGCAAAGTTCACAAATCTGCAATGATTTTTTTTACGGTCGTGAATATAAGCTGCACCCGTAACTCGCAAGCTCAAAAATCGGGAAACAAATAGGGAAAGTAAATTAATTTATTCAAGAACGAGTTCATTCATTATTACTTAACTAAATATAGATAAATATATATCTCTTTCTGATGAGTGACGAAGGTGCTCAGAGGAGCAAAAGTACACGAGAGGATAGGCTCGCAATGAGCGCCGAAGGTCCTCAGAGTACAAAAAAGTTTACATTGTGTGTCAAACAGCATTTCCATGGCTTCAAATTTTATTGCCCCGTCTTTTTTGACCGGCAAGTCGCTTGTATTCAATAGTTTGGGTTTACTTGTTTTTATTTTCTATTGCTCTGTGTAGTGGCTGACATTTTCTCTGTCACAGAGATCCTCCTCCATTCTGTTTAGCTGGAGCTTTCAACAGACCACAGAAAGATGTCCTCACTATTGGGAGTCATCCCCACAGCTTTGATCCAACCCATAGATGGAAACAAATAAAGTGTAAATTATATTATTGTACATAATCCTTCCATGAATAAATATGAATAATACTTGCATTATATATATATATATATATATATATATATATATATATATATATATATATATATATATATATATATATATATATATATATATATAATCAGCGCTACAGAATATGTTGGCGCGATATAAATAAAGATGATTATATATATATATATATATATATATATATATATATATAATACTCTGTTTTGAATTCACCAATGTATATTTATTTGAATTATTTAAGTGTAATTAGTTTTTATTCATGGAAGAGGTTTGTGTGTTGCATAATATTACTTGCATACTTTATTTCAAGCTGTAGCTATGCAACATGGAGGATGATCTTTGTCAGGGGGGAAATGCCAGAGTTCAGTGGTCCTTTTAAATGCATGGTGAAAAATTTGGGGTTTCATGAGCCATTAGCGGGTTATTGTAATAATTAAGCATTCATGTATAAACAACTTTTCAAGATGTTGTAATTTAAATTTAATAATCCTGTTTGCCTCCCCCCCCCCCCCCCTATATTTGGTCTGCGTGAGGCACAAGTGCCTGCAGCTGCATATTTACTATGTGGCTATACATCAAAGAAGAGGCTTGGGACACTGGGGACATGTCACCAGCAATATGGAAAATCACAAAATATAAAATCACAATAGATTGTAAATCTGAATATAACCATGCACTATAGGGCCACTGAATGTATTGTGTTGGATATTACAGCATGTTTCTTTTATGAAAATGAAGCTCCTGGATATACTGCCAGCACGCTCTGCTCACCAAATTTCCGGTGGCATTGATCAAATGATTGTTAATACACATAGTGGAGGTTCCAAAGATGGTAAAACTATGTCACTTTAAACTGGAGAAAAACTGGAAAGAAATTTGTTAAAACATGTTTATTCTTGATTTTAAGGAATACTTCTATGCACATGGTTACAAAAAGTCTTCACACCCTTACTGACATTGCAGTTTTTTGTGATGTAAAGCTAGAAATCACGATAACTTACATCAAACTTTTTTCCATATTTAATGTGACCTTTCAACAAGATTAAAGAGAAAAGCAAATCGATAATTATTAGGAAAATAATTACAACATTTTTGTGACGTAAGTGTGAACACCCTTTTGTGAAGGGGCTTTAAATGTGATGAAAGGTAAGAAGCCTGCACTTGCCTTCAGTGAAAGGGAAAGGGTTAACCTCAAATAAAAATCACCTGTAGGATTTCCATTAAAAGTTTTGTGGACACATCGTCCTGGAATAGCGGTGGTTTGCAAGGAGCTGACAAAACATTTATGGGATCCTATTGTTGAAAAGTGCTGATCAGTGTAGGGGTATACAAGAATATCAGACATTCATCAATAAGTGGAGACAATGCAGCACCACAGAGGCATTGCCAAGATCAGGTCAACCCTCCAAAATTGATGACTAGACAAGGAGAAAACATCTGTCCCAAGTTCTAGAAGAACTTTCTAGAAATAAGGCTATCTTATTGGATTTATTCATCACAAATAAAGTAGATAAAATATCAAAGGTTGAACTAGGGGAATCTTTGGGGATCAGTGATCATAACAAAGTCTCATTTAAATTCAGCTTCAAAAACAAAGCCATAGGGAGCCAAAAAAAAACAAAAAACAACCACTTAATTGTAATGGTCAGGGGTCAGCAATACAACATATAGACTATGACAAAGAACTAGCAGGTAAAAATACAGGAAATAAATGGTCAACATTTAAAGCTTTACTAATTTTTATATATTTATAGGAATTGTTGTAAATATATGCTCCTGGATTGATAACTGGCTAAAAAGATGGCATAAAGTGTTATGTTCGATAACTAGAGAAGGAGTAATCGGATTGTCAGTATTTGCGGTCTGGAAGGATTTGTTCCCTTATGAGACAATTGGCAGTGTTTCTATGGGTTTTTTGTTTGCCTTAACAATTAATTCACATATTACAAGGATCAGTGGAGATCTAAAAATGTTGAACTTGACCCAATTGCTATAGATCTGTCAAAAAGCTGAAGAGAAGTATAAGGTTTCAACATAATACAAACATCTAAGTAAACTACAGGATGTCCTCAGAAAATCCAGATCAAAGCTTTGCCCAGGGCCCAGACCTCAGTCCCATAGGAAACCCATGGAATAGCCCAAAGATGGCTGTTGGAAGTGGATCCCCTGTCAATTTGAAGTAGCTTACATTTTTTGAAAGAAAGAGTTGGATACAATTACAATGTCCAGGCCTCCAAGTTTATAGACACTTATTCACAAAGCATAACTGCTTGAATAAATGCTAAAAGTCCTCCCAAATAATATTAGTAAGGGAGAGGGGTATATAGTTATGCAACCAGATTTGAATTTCATTTTTTTGAATAATCTTCTATTTGTTTTTTATCTTGAATGTTGGTGGTTGCAAAGTCACATCGTTTGAAAACATATCTGACATGATTTCTGGCTTTACATCACAAAAACATGCTATTTAATAAGGATTTAAAGACTATTTAGATTCTCTGTATGTATTTATCTTATCTGGAGCCCCCTATCCCAGGTTGTGGGTGGGTTATCATGTTCATGGGTTTTTTTGTTCTCGGATTGATCTCCTCTAGCATTTTCCGTAGCACTATTTACAAAGTATAATAAAATACAGTGGGTACTGCAGGTTATCAATTGTAGTTCTTCAAAAGAGCATATTTTAAATATAAGACATTTGCTATTTAAGACTGAAAGCAGATGAATATCGACTTTCCTATTTATCCCAAACAATGTATGAATGCCTTATATGCAAAAGTAGGTGATGTATATAATAGTTAAGTGAATATGTATTCTAATGCATTTATAAATACACATGCCAAGATGAATTAGCCCCTCTCATTGTTTTGATATGCCCTGCTCTTTAGTATTGATATGTTTACACTGCCTGGTTCTTATGTGGTTCAGCTGCATGTTCAATACTAATTATACTTCTTTATTCAGCTTGTAAGAGCATTGCTTTTAAATCATAATCATTTGTATAATAGTTTATATACTGGGAGCTTTCCAGTTGAGCTAACAATGAGCCACTTGGACCAGTTATTTCTACATATTTGCATTTTTATATGTACAATAAAATATTTTCTGGTCTGGTAAGAGCAAGAAATAATATGTCGGGGACATTTTCCAATGTTTTCCCACTTTTAGGGCATGCTTGGTTTTAGCCAATAAATGTTTAGTAATATCAGCACTGCAAATACTACAATTGCATATAGAAAGCTGGCAGATCATTTTACCTTTAGTACATATTATGATGTGAGAGAGAGAACTGAGTAATGTAGTGTGCAAAACAACTTGGAACGACTACCACCTCTAGTGTGTCAAATATAAACTAAAGGAATATGTAAAATTGGGAAGAGCTTTTTTTTCTGTGATGTAAAAGACAGAAATTCATACCTGATACTTCTGCTGTTTTTCCTTTTCCCTGAAATCTGATTGGCTCATACACTGGAGCGGACTGTAGGTTACCTACTTTACTGCTCTTTAACTGCTCAGCAATTACATAGATTTAGCCAGCTCCAAGTAACCATAGAGGCACGTGGTTAACACCAGTGTATATATTGTAGTAAGGCTGCACCAAGTTTAAGATGGTAGATACATATAGATGAGGTCTAGTAGATATGTATTATATGCAACCCTAGATATCTCTGTTAATGTTTCAAGTGTTAACATTGTTTCAACTTTCTAGATGAAGTTTGCAGATTATACACTATATATTCATTTACATCATGTAGATGTAATGCCAACAATTTGCATGTTCTAGGGATATCTTTGTAATGTGAATCTTTTAGTGGAGCACCGTTCTGTTTAAAGCTGTTGTTTTATCATCTTGATCTTGCTGCTCCAGATGATTAGAATGTGCAAATATTCACAACCTTTTAAGATTTGACCACTATGAAAAATGAACTCTATTAATTTGAATTAGTAATAGTATTATGGATTGGGTATTAATGTTAAGAGCCCCTAATTAGCTATGCCATTGTGTCAAAACAACTGGCTGGTCACTATCCATGGGTCAGATGGAATTTAGCTGCCCACTTGGTACTCTTTCTCTTACAATCATAGGGGAGATGTTCCAAGTCTATTGGTAGATAGTAAAGGGATGTGGATATAGAATAACTTTCTTTGCTTTTTTAAAGCATATTAATAAATAAAAAGTATCCTCTTTAATTTGTCAATTACATTCAGATGTAAAAAAAGTTAGTCAGACTTGAGATTGGCCTATTAAACCCCTATTATTTACTGTGATTTAAATGAACTTTGACCATTTTTTATTATTATTAACTTTTATTTGTAACGCGCCAACATATTCCGTAGCGCAATACAGGGGATAAAAGCAAGAAAAAATACAGTATTTACAACCTTCCAAAAATGGAGGACCCTGTTTTGAGCTTAGAATCTTTGCAGAAAGCGCTTTTTCCCAAAGCATCCTATAAGACTGGAAACTCGACCACTTACAATCTAAAGGGAATGGAAGGGACAGAAACCGGGGAAAGATTAAACAGATAAGGAATAACAAGGGTCAGAAGGGAAGTGAAAGTTAGAAAGGTTTTTCATTTAGTGGGAGAGAGAAGGAACAGAAGTGAGGGCCCTAGCATTTAATATGTTGTCTGCCCCTAGTGGTGAGTTAATATATGCAAGTAGGAAAGTCAGGTGATTCCCATTCCACTATAGATTTTATCTGAAATGGGGTGGTATGCTACTTTATTTGTACTGTGCAAGCAGGTTTGCTACTTTATTTGTACAGTGCAGTCTAACACATCATCCACACAATGTATTGAACGGACTGCTTTATCCTTTTTTCAAAGTGCCTTGTAAGGGGAAGAGCAGTACATATATTAACACTTAACATAGAAGCCAAGTGTCTCTGATTCCCTTTAAAGTGTCATTGGATCTTTATTTGAATCTCCGCACAACACACTGGGAGAATTAGACACTTGTAAAAATGTTTGTTGTGTCTGGTCGATGGCTTAACATCTCTGCTTCAGTTCTCTTTGTCTTGTCTTTGTTTTACATGCTAAGCACGGCCAAATTAGAGAGTCTAGGAGTCTATTTGATGAAATATTCCTCAGTCCTTCAGAGGTATGAAACCATTTTAGTCTTTGATATCAATGTATTTCATGCTGAGAAGCTACCTTTATTTATAATGCATTCTGTTTAGAAATGACTCATTTATGGATTACTTAATTATTGTTGTTCCATGGTTATTTGTATCTGCTAATACTGATGCAGCATATATTTACAGGATTTACAAAGCAATGCAAAGTGACTTGGAAACGAATTTTAAAACCTTGTAAAATTACATGATAATTCCTCACATTACATAAATGTTTTTAAAAGCCCAACTATGTTCCTCGCTGTATATATTAAATGAATAGCAATGCCAAAAAATCCAATGTTTAAAGCAGTAACCCAGAATTAGTTTAAATAGTTTAATTGTGTCCATTCTACTTTAAGGAACACTGAAATCCCAATGTCCTATAAAAAAAGAAATCTGAATGCAGCCTTTAATTTATTAATAACTGTATACAATTGAGACTGCTGACTGAGATCCGCCATTGCCGAGATCCGCCATTGCCGAGATCCGCCATTGCCGAGATCCGCCATTGCCGAGATCCGCCATTGCCGAGATCCGCCATTGCCGAGATCCGCCATTGCTGTGTTTGTGTTGTCAAGGAGGAAAGGCCATTATATTGAGAGAAGTCTGTAAGATGAGAAGGATTTGAAGTTATCTGTATCTGCCATTCTTAGACATGGCAGCTCATCAGACTTCTCAGTAATACATTCTGGTACAGCATATAATTCCATGTCTTAAAGTAAAAGCTATATTTATTTTTATGTTTCTAAGATTTTGTTCATTAATTGACCATTTCTATTGGTATTATAACTAAAGAATAGTTATGTTAGGCTTTCTAAGAAAAAAAAAATGTTTATTAAACTGTTCCTGTACATTTAAACAATTACTTGTTATTTTTCAATAATTCCCCAGGCTGTAGCCTGAGTGATGCATTGTGTCTGGAGTGGAGCTGCCCAAGGAGAAGCCACTCTTTCAAAAACAATATTAACAGCAGGATGCGTTTAACTGGAGCTGCTAGTGCTAGAACCACACTGCCCGCTATTATATTGCAGTCATGGTATGTCAGTTTAGATAGCCCTACCCTCTGGGTGACTCCACTCCAGACACAATACTTCATTCAGAGAGAAGAGAGATCTAGAATTGTTATAGCCTGAGGACACGATTGGGAAAAAAAAGTAAATCATTTTTTTTAAATGCACAATAAAAGTTTAGTAAAATGTATTTCTTATCATGCCCTACCTGTCCTTTTGGTAGTCTTGTAAGACGGCTTCTTCAGGCCAAGCATACGGTAAATATAGGGCTTCCATATAGAAAAGTTATTTTGCTATATTGGTCAGTGACGACATTTCTGAACATCACAACGTTTTCCTTTTTAAATTGAAATGAATGCAAATTATTTCTAGGGTAGATACAAAATATATTATCAAAGTAAAACATATACAATTAGATGAATATAAACATAGTATTCTTTGCAAATAATGTAAGTTCTAGTATGTACTTTTAAGAGACCATTGTAGTTCCACATCTTAGAATATTCTCTTCTGAAGATCAAAAAAGAAAATAGAAAACAATATAGCATTTATTACCAATATTATATGCAATAATGCCGTAGTGGGTGCTTCCATTGCCTTGACTGAGTGTATTCATTTAGTACCTAGAAAACAAAGATTGGCAGAGACAAACATGGTGAATCCCACTGTAACTTAATGTAATTACATTTGCTAGGGGGTATATTTTATGCTTTACAAAGTTATGCAGATTTCCATAATCAGTAAAACACAAATGATGTGTTTCTGCCACCTCCAATAATCACCAGCACCTCAAGAAATGCTCTGCTAGTCTTGCATCTAACATGGTCTTTTAAGAACATGGGACACCATAGCACTCTGCACTGGAAAAATAGTTTCAGTAGTTTGAAACATAAAGTTTTTTATTTTTATTTGAATGCATCCTAAATGTTTTAAAGTGTCATTGAAAGCATTTCTTTTCTTTGTTTTTGCAATGTAACACAGTGTGCTTTCCTTTTTCAAATCAAGCTCTATCACACTGTATAGGAAGCACCCATATAGAGCTCCATAGCTTTGTCACTGCAGTATTCCGACACACTTAAAATTAGTCAGAAGGGGGTCTTCATTTTGTTGCAAAGCTGCATTTCCAGGTTTTTAAAAATATTGTTTAACTTTAGTGCTTTTTCATGTTGTAATGTTTTAAACTTATAATATCAAGTTTGCTACATGAGTTAAAATACACTTTTTGAAATGTAATCATTTACGCTATAAAAATATACAAATTCTAACCTTTGTTTTATAGAGTGTGCCAGTATCACGCCAGACTTCCAGGTATTTGTGTGTGATTATAGTAGTGTCAATCAATTTCTCAATCATTTTAACCCCGAAGTACTGGAGATAGTTGATAAGCCTGCTGTAAATGATCAAATTGAAGTTACTGTGACTTATTGAGACCTATTTGGCACTAGGACCCAGGTTATCTTCTTCTTACTACACATTGCTGCATCCAAGAACATCTCTGTTATCTTCTAGTTACAGCAATATAATGTGGTCCTGTGGATTGGTCTCTCTTTCTATGCGGATTAATGAATATAATTGTTTAGCTGATTGGTTTCCATATTTTTCACAATGCACTCAAAATTACATAGAGGTCCAACTCAATCACACTCTTATGTACATTTAGGCTTACGGTATATATGGAGTGATTCAGCAAGTAACTTCTAACCAACAAAACTTCACTGTTGTATAAAGACGTTTTACTTACAAAATGCACCATAATCTTATCCTGCAAGGTATAAGATTACAGCCATTTTCCCAATTTATTTAGTTATTAAGCTTTTTATTAATGTATTAAACAGATTGAATAACATATTGTAATGTTATTTAAAAACCTTTAATATTTGTCCAACATAACACTGTGTGATTATATAGGGACAAGCCCTCTCTACTGCATTGTGTTCTAGTTTATATTGAATTGTTCTGTATTGCACATAAAAATGAATATGTATTTGCTCTGTCAATATAAATGCATGGATAATGAGTTTTCTCTTGATTTTGTTTTTCAATAGGAAGAAGAATATCCGCCCCGGGATGACTTCAGTGATGCGGATCAGCTGCGAGTTGGGAATGATGGCATCTTTATGCTGGCATTCTTCAGTAAGTCATTTTATGATTTATGATTTGTTTTACAGAACACTTTTCTCTGATGACTATACCAGGACAGAATAAATGGTCAGAATGTAACACCTGTAATTATGACCAGTTTTCATAGCACAGTTCAGCTCCCTAGCCTTATCATGAAAATAATAATAATAGTAAATGAAATGGTAACAATATCTGGTGGTTAGCAGAAGAACTGTCTAGTATTTTTATGCCTTAGGGCAGTTAGTCAACCTGACCCCTACCGCCCACTAGTGGGCGATTCAAGCTTTCATGTTGGGCGGTGGGGTAATCGCTAGGTTGCGTCGCTGACGAGTGACATCACAATCCGCAGACCCGCAGCTTGGCTGGTTGGAGAGCTGGTGAGAGAGCCTAGGGACAGCAGCCCAGACCACAGCACCCATTTCTTGTACAGGGTGATACATAGCTAGGGTCATATGATTTATGTAACCAGAAATGAGATACATTGTATATTATACTGCACTCTGATTATCATTATTGATTGGATATATTATTTATACTGGTATTGGTACACAGATGGAAAATGTTTGAGTGCTTATGTTTTTTAGTTATTACCATCTCACTGAGCTTGTGCCGAGGAGATGCAGAAATTTAATTAAATTATCGATGTATAAACATACATAAAGTATAAATAAAAAGCTAGATTTAAGTACATATTTTTTACTTTGCACTTTTACCAAACTGAGTCACCGCGACACTTGAGGACGGTAGGTATTAAAAGGTTGACGACCCCTGCATTAGACAGTCAAATGCAAAAAAAAAAAAAATGTGTTTAATAAAATGAATAAAAGATGCTCCCAAAGAGGCTTTTCAGAAATGCATTTAAAAGGACACAAAGCTGCCATTGTGTTACATAACTGTACAAACAAGACAATTGTGATAAATTTGGCAGCTGCTTCCACTTTAAACTGGGTCACCAATGGGAACACTGTAATAATACATTCTGTTATTTATTACAAGAACCATCTAGTGTTACCTTCCAACCTACTAGTAATTACAAACTCGACACATTGTTAAGGAACCTTTTGTTTGCTTTTCTGTTTTATTGTTTTTGAACGTTTTCCATGAATGTCAATGTGTATTTAGTATGGGGCCCATTTTTATTGAGCTGCTTATACACTATTTCTCAGATGACATTATTTGCTGTTAATGGTTCATGCTCACTTATTTTGTATAGTGTTTTTAATTTGTATTACATTCTTAAGGGTATGAGGCCAGTGGGGAAGAGGCTTTATTTGTTGCACCGGCATCGCTACATTGTCATTCACCCATCACTCTATGACAAACATTTTCATATTAATGGGTTAGTGATTTTATTTTTTTATTTTTTTTGCGTCGTGCAGTCAGTCGTTTTCTACCCTCCGTGACCTCATGGACTGTAACACAACTTGCACATCTTTATCTCCCTAGTAATGCATTACATTATATTAAAGAATTTAAATAAATTTTCAAAAATCATGTTAGGAGGTTAAATACATAATTCTATTGAAAATTGTGTTGCTATCCTCAAAACAACCACATTTTTCCAACATTAAACGTTTCATTGTGAAAGTGTAGGTTTGTCTGTCTATGATTAGACAGTAAACTGTCTCCATCTAGTGGAGAAAAATGGAGTTGCATTTGTGAACTTAAAGGGATGTAAAAAGGGTTCTCTCTGTCTCCATTGTGTTGTCATTTTCAGTAAAAATAAAAAATTTGGAATTACATAAATAGTGTCGAAAAAATAGTGACAGACTCAAATAAGGTGTAGGGTTTTATGAAATCCCACCTACCTCTCTCTGTTATCTTTCCCTGGTAATTGCTCTCAGTCAGGGGAGGGTTGCAACATGTGGGCGTCCAGCATTCCAGCTATATATATATATATATATATATAAATAAAGAACCAATAATACCGTATGCATTTTAAACCTTATCACCTACAAGATGCTAATTGGTTTCACAAATCCAGATACATCAACACAAGTGGCTTTATAACTTCCGCAGCTGCCTCTTGGAAGAATACTTCTGGCCATAAATATATCAAGTAATTTGTACAGTATAATAAATACTGTCTATTATTATACAATATTTATTTAGTTATTAACAATTATAATTCTGCTTTACTGTGTACGGCTATTTTTTCTTTTTTGTTTTTGATTTGTTACCTGGTTCTCAATCTGGTTCTACAATGCTCTGTATGGAAGTGACATTTGGACATGGGTGACATATTCATTTACTTTTATTGAAAGCATTTTCACAATGAAATGCAACTTATAACAGGATCAATACAAGAGGCTGTATATACTTTACCAAGTTTTTTTTATATTTAATCTGTGCTAAAAAAAACTCAAACAAATCAATTAAAAATCTTAGACTGTATGTCTGCGAGTTTTTAATCTTATGTACTTTACTGAAAGCACTGTGTACACTCTATTTTAAGCTCAAAGACAGGGCCCTTATCTTATTTTTTATTTAATTTTTTTACTTGAACTTAGCCATGTAGCGGTAATAAGCGGCTGGCTGCTGTCTCACTGTGTGTGTCTTTTACCAGGTAAGACAAGCTGCAAATAATCAGTCCATTAGCAGCCTCTCCAATACAGCAAATTAAATCAGGCATGTCCAAATGCAGCTAATTATCTGAGCAGGAAAGTTAACCCCCGCAGTCCTAATGTGCTAAGAGAGCTTTGCAGAGTCTGTGGCTCACAAAAACTCCTTGGATAACTTTCTCACTATTTATGTATAGGTGTGCACATATTTAGTACATATGTATCGTAGTTATAGAATTTATATGTTCTTTATTATTTTTTTTGCAATAAGCTATTTTAAAATATGTATGGTGAAAACAAGTTCATATATCAATACAAATATATGCCCTTCATGTCAACACTTATCTGATATGTACCAAACTAACAACATTTTTGAAGGCTCTGTTACACAAAATGGGTCTCCAAAATGGTGCTTATTTTGGTTGTGAATGGAGAGAGGATGGGAAAGATGGAACAATGGAAATGCCATTGTAAAGGTAATTGGATAAGATTGAAAAAGACCGGATAACTCTACCCTATCACTGACCCAGAAGTGGGACATTTCATCAAAGGAAGGAACCACAGTTCTCCAGAAACACCTATTTCACACACTTACCGCCCACCAATGTACCACTAGGGTCTCAAAATGTATTTTCTTTCAAATTAGGAACTAGATGTATAACTTTTTCATACTTAATTGTGCTCAAAGTCAGACTTAAAGTTGTCAAACGAGTGTTTTTGTTTTCATTGGGCCAGTGGTACTTTACATTTACATAGAAAAACCTTTTTATAATAGTATGTTTTTCAGGCAACCATGAACTTAATGTTTGCTCAGACACGGGGCTACCATATGCCATCTCAGCCTGGTTCCACTGTGCTCGCTGCAGGTCAAGGGCTCTCACAGACCACATCTTTAAATCTCTCACCCCATAATACATTACTCCAGAACTTTGTATGTGTGGTCTGACCGCAGTATTTAAGAAGGAAGGTGGTCCAGCAAAATTAACAATAGTGGTAATTGACTTTATACAAATAAAAACGATTTATACGGTCGAGTTTGATTATTATGACCACTTTTGATATCAGTAGCCGTAGCCAATGGAATACGGCACGTGTTCTGACCTGGCTTGGTAGGTATATAAGGTGACCTAAAGGCATTCTGCAAGCATATCAACCATTGCTTTTGGGTGTAAAAGGTGCAATCATCATTCGCTTTTGGGCCAAGGGTGGCAGTATTTCTGAAACTGCACAGTTTGTGAACTGTTCTCGTGCTGCTGTGGTCAAAGTGTACTGTGATTGGACAAACGGCACCATTGCGAATTACCTGCCTGTGAAGGTGTGTGAGGGCCCACCGACACTCTATAGTTGAGAAACTCACTGTCCATGAAACTAGGGTCTACCAGACGTGTATTTAAAATGACAGTACAACAAATCCTGTTGCGTATGGGGCTCCCAAGTGAACGACTGGTCACTGCACCCCTGCTGACGTGGGTTCATCGTCCGTAACAACTTCAGTTTGCACTACCGCACCAAAATTGGACCTCTTCTTATTGGCATAGGGTTGCCTTTTCTGGGGCACATTTTCTGCTCCATAGACTGACTGGATGTTGGCATGTCGGGCGCTAAACTTCTAAATTTTCTTGGCATTGTCTGAGTCCACTCATACCTCTGGAAGGCACTCTCATCCGACTGGGCTATCTATCTATCCTTGCAGATAAAGTACACCCTGCCTTCCCTGGAGCGGAGGGGACCTTCCAACAGGACAATCCAACATGTCATGCAGCTAGAATTGTCCGGAAGTCTTTGGAGGAGCACAACAAAGACTTCCAAGTATTTCCTGGGCCTCCAAATTCCCTGGACTTGAACCCCATTGAGCAACTGTGGGACCACCTCGATCGCCATGTTTGCAGCATGCACTGCAGTCTGCATGGCTAGCCGTCACCGTGTCCTAGAAACCGGTATTTGTGGAGCCCTGCCATGCATTACAAAGAAATATCTTTCTTCTTTTTTTTTCTTGAACCACAAGGTCCTGTAATAGCTTTTCTCCTGCAGAGGCAATTTGAGCAGCTGTACTTATTGTTATTCTTTAATAAAATGTATCTTGAAAGATTAAACAGAGAAAAGATCCTAATTTACTTATTACATACAGCTTAATTTCTGATTTATTATCACTGCTACTATTAATATTAATTTCTCTTATCAAGTCAGAGCGTTGGTAATGGAAACAAATCCGAGTTTTCCTAAACAACTGCAGAAATATATTGCAGTTTTTAGTATATTAAATATATTAAACAAGTAATAAACATTTACTTGAAGTCACTAAAGTTTCAGACATCAGTTATAAGAAATAATCTATACAGTCAGGCGCTCACATCAGTCAATGCTATTTTTAGGGATCCGGCCTCAGTATGGGATATCATTTTATAGAATTGGAAGTTCTACAAAGATAACAGCTTGAACCCAAATATGGAAGGTGATTTTTCTAGTGCGAATAGCTGCGGTCAGAGCTTTGTGTGTTTTTTAAGCACGTCATCATATTTTCGCTTCTCGGAGGGTAAGACTGTGTGCAAAGAACTCTGTTTTTCCTAGTGGAAACTGACATCTTGATTCTAGACATTTTAATCTCTTCATTACTAAACCAATATATCATTGCTGTAGTAACATTAAATTGTAGCACTTTTTTTAAAGCAACAACAATGTTTAATTATATTAATAACTATGAAAGTACAGTTTGCCAGAAAAGGTGTCCTTTTAATTTAAAATCGCATTAAAAACAAAGTACCCCATAATCCAAAAGTGCTGGATCTAAATACTCTACTGTAGTCCATGCATACATGTACAAAACCTATTAATAACCAAGTTGTAATCTGTCATGGTTCTATTACTAGTCCTAGATTCTCAAAAAGTAACACCCAAAACAAATATGTAAATAAACTGAGCCTGGTATATGAACATTAATTTTATTTTTCTTCAAGCAAAACAGTACCTCATAAAGTCTGTAAAGCTCAGAACACCCACAAAGCATCTTGAGGGAGTCATGCTATTTTTAAATGCCATTCACACATATTTTACATCTCAATTAGATCATAGTAAATAGCAATCTCAGTTACTGGCAAATACAGTGGATATAAAAAGTCTACACACCCCTGTTAAAATGTCAGGTTTCTGTGCTGTAAAATAATGAGACAAAGATAAATCATTTCAGAACTTTTTCCACCTTTTTAATGTGACCTATAAACTGTACAACTCAATTGAAAAATAAACGGAAATCTTTTAGGTGGAAGGAAGAAAATATATAAAAATAAAATAATATGGTTGCATAAGTAACTAATACTTTGTTGAAGCACCTTTTTGATTTTATTACAGCACTCCGTCTTTTTGGGTATGAGTCTATCAGCATGGCACATTTTGACTTGGCAAGATTTGCCCACTCTTCTTTGCAAAAACACTCCAAATCTGTCAGATTGCGAGGGCATCTCCTGTGCACAGCCCTCTTCACACCACCCCACAGATTTTGTTGATTTGGATGTATGCTTTGGGTCGTTGTCATGCTGAAAGATGAAGCTCCTCTTCATGTTCAGCTTTCTAGCAGAAGCCTGAAGGTTTTGTGCCAATGTTGACTGGTATTTGGAACTGTTCATAATTCCCTATCTTAACTAAGGCCCCAGTTCCAGCTGAAGAAAAACAGCCCCAAAGCATGACGCTGCCACCACCATGCTTCACTGTGGGTATGCTGTTCTTTTGGTGATGTGCAGTGTTGTTTTTGCGCCAAACATATCTTTTGGCGTTATGGCCAAAAATTTCAACCTTGGTTTCATCAACCATAACACCTTTTCCCACATGCTTTTGGGAGACTTCAGATGTGTTTTTGCAAAATGTTGCCTGCCTTGGATGTTTTTCTTCGTAAGAAAAGGCTTTCGTCTTGCCACTCTACCCCACAGCCCAGACATATGAAGAATGCAGGAGATTGTTGTCACATGTACCACACAGCCAGTACTTGCCAGATATTCCTGCAGCTCCTTTAATGTTGCTGTAGGCCTCTTGGTAGCCTCCCAGACCAGTTTTCTTCTCGTCTTTTCATAAAATTTTGGAGGGAGCTCCAGTTCTTGGTAATGTCACTGTTGTGCCATATTTTCTCCACTTGATGATGACCGTCTTCACTGTGTTCCATGGTATATCTAATGCCTTCGAAATTCTTTTGTAACCTTCTCCTGACTGATACCTTTTAACAATGAGATCTCTCTGATGCTTTGGAAGCTCTCTGTGGACCATGGCTTTTACTGTGGGATGTGACTAAGAAAATTTCAGGAACGACCAACTAGAGTAGCTGAACTTTATTTGGGGTTACTCAGAGGCACTTTAAATGATGGCAGTTGTATGCTGACTCCTATTTAACACGATTTGGAATGTGATTGCTTAATTCTGAACACAGCTACATCCCCAGTTATAAGAGGGTGTGCAGACTTATGCAATCACATTATTTTTATTTTTATTCCCTCCACCTAAAAGATTTCAGTTTGTTTTTCAATTGAGTTATACAGTTTATAGGTCACATTAAAGGTGGAAAAAAGTTCTGAAATGATTTATCTTTGTCTCATTTTTTTACAGCACAGAAACCTGACATTTTAACAGGGGTGTGTAGACTTTTTATATCCACTGTAGCTGGAGGAAAAGTGGAGGCAGTGACAGATTTTATTTTCCTAGCTAAAAGAGGTTGCTCTCTGAGTAGGTAACCAGACCTATAGAAAAAACCCAGTGAGGTATTTTTCGTTCTCAGATGAGCACCTCTACTCCTTTTTGTTTACATTTTCTCACCTTAAAGGTGTTAGGGGGAACCAGACGTGGACTCCTTGCTCTCTGTGCCTTGGGGAGTTAAGCCACACCTCTCACGGACAAGGCCCATAGTGGCCGAAACTCCTCTGAGGTTTGCTGTTTTTCCTGTTCAGGGAGAATTGCCTGGTATTTCGGGACAGGATTACTTCTCTGAGTGAGACCAGACTGATATACTAAAGGATTTTTATCTCTGTGAAGGGCACAAGTGAGCTAAAAGAGGTTGTTATCTGAGTAGATAACCGGACCTATAGATAAAACCCACTGAGGTATTTTTCGTTCAGATGAGTACCTCTACTCTTTTTGTTTAAGTACTACAGGAAATCAAGCCAAACTGTTCACTGGACAGTCTGATCATGAGGTTAACGCTCAAATATTTTGGCCATATCATGAGAACACAGGACTCTCTAGAGAAGACTAGGGTGCTGGGAAAGGTTGGAATGCAGAAGCAGTTGGGTATGACAGAGGCTGAGATGGATAGATAACATAATTGAGCTCCCTCAAGCTCAGATTCATTGCTTCAGAGGGGCAATGGCTGACAGATGTGGTCGATAGGGTCACAGAGAGTCAGACACTACTGAACAACAACAAGAGTGCACTGACATATTAATATACTCATGCACCCCACTGATGAAAAGGAAAATAATTATTTGCAGGATAATTGTCTCCTCCGGTACTCAAATTACTGATATTTTGTAATGCATTTACTCTTCCAATTCAGCAGTTGCTGCCATCTTGGTGAATCACTTCCCTTAAAGGGATATCCGTCTTTAAATGTCTTCAAGGTCCCGGTGCATTCTGCCAACTGTTGAACTTGCACAATGAACATTCATTCACAACTGCCTGATTGTTCAGTTTTATTTAAATGGACAATACCTCCATATTAGAAAGTTTGTTTTAACCACAAACAACTGCCTGTACATTGTACTAACTTTTTTTCTGTACACGGAGTAATTCTTGAGTTATATGCTAATGTGCTGCTTAATATGCTATCTTGCACAGAGTAATTGATAATGGGGGAGGGGTTCTAACTGAATCACAACATTAAGCATCATTGTGTTGGCCACCACAAGGACAGACAAGCAGACTTTGATTCTAATTAGTATTTGTGAACTGTTCATTTACGTAAAAACACTGCATTTCTCAGGAATGACTCTTACAATATATAGCCAGTTTTTCATGTTCTTAAAGAATAACTTAACTTTACAGAGTCCCTTTAAATTGTATGCATTCACAGGGAGTACTCTAAAGGATCACTCTGGCACCTACGGTGCCTTGCAAAAGTATTCATCCCCCTTGGCATTTTTCGTGTTCTGTTGTCTCACAACCTGGAATTAATATGGATTGTTTGAGGATTTGCATCATTTTAATTTACAGAACATGCCCACAATTTTGAAGATGATTTTATTTTTTTATTGTAAAGCAAACAACAAATAGGACAAAATAACATAAAAAAGTCAATGTGCATAACTATTCACATAGAGCCACCTTTTGCGGCAATCACAGCTCCAAGTCGCTTTGGATAAGTCTCTATGAGCTTGCCACATCTTACCACTGGGATTTTTGTCCTTTCCTACTTGCAAAACTGCTCCAGCTCCTTCACGTTCGATGGTTTGTGCTTGTGAACAGCAATCTTTAAGTCTGACCACAGATTTTCCATTGGATTGAGGTCTGGGCTTTGACTAGGCCATTCCAACACATTTACGTGTTTCCCCTTAAACCACTTAAGTTTTGCTTTAGCAGTGTGTTTGGGGTCATTGTCCTGCTGGAAGGTGAACCTCCGTCCTAGGCTCAAATCACGCACAGAGTGGTACAGGTTTTGCTCAAAAATATCCCTGTATTTAGCACCATCCATCTTTCCCTCAACTCTGACCAGTTTCCCAGTCCCGGCTGCTGGAAAACATCCCCACAGCATGACGCTGCCACCACCATGTTTCACTGTTGGGATGGTGTTCTTTGGGTGATGTGTTGGGTTTGCGCCAGACATAGCATTTTCTTTGGCTGAAAAATAAAATTTTACTCTCATCAGACCAGAGCACCTTCCTCCATACATTTTTGGGAGTGAACATGACTTTTCGCAATCTCAAAAACTTTGCTGAACGTAATGGCTTTCTTCTGGCCACTCTGCCATAAAGCCCAATTCTATGGAGCGTACAGCTTATTGTCGTCCTATGTACAGATACTCCAGTCTCAGCTGTGGATCTCTGCAGCTCCTCCAGGGTTATCTTAGGTCTCTGTGCTGCCTCTCTGAATAATGCCCTCCTTGCCCGGTCCATGAGTTTTGTTGGGCGGCCGTCTCTTGGCAGGTTTGCTTTTGTGCCATGTTCTTTCCATTTGGTTATCAGGCAACCCACATGGACTAGAACAGTATTGGCATTCATTTTTATTATTTTGTATTTTGAGGGTTTGCAAGTCCTGTTGCATATTGGACCCCAGAACCTAATTAATTGACATGTAACCTCCCTGTTTTACCGCCATAATGACGGTCGCTTTTTCTATTGGCTGTTTCTAAATGGGTAGTTGGGGCCTTGCTTAATTGATCATGTTCCCGCTCTGAAATGCTACATACGATTGCATGGTTTACGGTTTTGGCTTTCAAACCCTAACTTGCGGGATTTGTAGCATAGATCAAGCCAGCAGACATATGACCTGTATACCCCGAGTTGCAGGTTTTTAATCGAATCGGGCTCATTGTGTCTATATTCCCTTTCCGTTGAATGAGATCAGACAAGAAACCACAATTAACAGGCTCTTCATGAGACTTTGTTTACACTTCCTCTCAGTTCACTTGCCAGATGAAGGGCAGATCAAACACATTGTTTTATCGGTTTCTGTGGTGTATTTTTATTGATAATTTTCTTAACATAGTTTATTTTATACGCAAAAGAAAATGTTGTTCGTGAAAGAAGTCATGTTCTTTTAAATGCATGATAGAAAGCTTCGGACTACAGTGGCCCTTTGTATATACAGAAAATGTATGGCAAGCTGTTAAAGAAAATAAAAACATATTGCACATCAGGAGTTATTACTGGGGTACTTCACCACAATTTTTTGTAGTAGTGGTTCAGAGCGGAGTACTATTAAAATATCCTATAGGTAAATATGGGCTGGGACAGTGGCATCATAGGCCCTCCTGCTTCAAGCTGTATGATCCTGTTGCCAGCATACTGCTTTGAATGACACGACGACCTTTGCGCTCTGCATATTTAATGTCACTGTGTGCCTGTGTCACTAGGAGCATGTGACATTACATACAATATGCTCCTAGTGACACATGCCAGTCCCACATGGCACACTGTCAGCCCTTTATCTTAGCCTTGGCAGCCTCCAGCAAGCAGGTCTAGTAAATTTGGGATGCAGGCTGGAGCGCAGAGCATCATCAGAGCGCAGTTCTCTGCGCCCTGATCACAGCGCGCTGTTCTCCAGCACGTGAAAGACGTGCCACCGCTTTTAATAGTCTATGCCCAACTAACAAATATATGACCCTTTAAATACATTACAGTGGTCCTTTAAACCAGCTGAGGACAGGGACACCCAATCAATCGTAGTTGTTCAGTAACTAAAAATATTCCACTGCAACCACTTTGTCAGTCACTTTGCCTAGGGATGGAAGGTTTGAAACAGGCCTGTAGTTTGCCATACAGTCTGGATTTAAATATGTTTTTTTAGAAGCTGTCTGGAAAGATGCCACTGTGCTGTCAATCATTTGCTATTTTTGTGAGAACTAACCAATCCTTTGAAAATATGTTCCTGTTCATGACTTTCATAAGACATTACTATATACACAATATATACAAATCTCTAGTACGCCCTCATTTGGAATATGGAGTACAATTTTGGGCACCACTTCATAAAAAGGACATTTTAGAGCTGCAAATGTACAGAGAAGGGCAACAAAACTGATAAGGGGAATGGAGGGGCTAAGTTATGAAGAAAGACTAACCAAATTAAACTATTTTCTCTAGAAAAAAGGCGTCTAAGAGGGGATATGATTAACTGTATAAATATATTCTGGGTCAGTACAAGGCTTCGTCAAGTGAGCTTTTTGCTCCAAGAGGTTTTCAGCTGACTAGACATCCTTTGAGATTAGAGGTAAAAGGATTTCATCTTTAAGAAAGAAAAGGGTCCTTCCCCATAAGGGGATGGTTAATCTGTGGCATTTTCTTCCAAAGGAGGTGGTGACAGCGGAATTAATAGATAACTTTAAAAAGGGATTGAATATATTTTTAAATTAAAAAGGGTATACAGGGTAATCCTGGATAATTAGAGAGGGAGTATTGATCCAGGGAGGAGTCCGCTCACCAGTATCTGGGGTCAAGAAGGAATTTTATATTTTTTTCCCCCTTTTGTGAGAATTGGCAAAGTTTCACTTTTTTTTTTTATGTTTGCCTTCCTCTGGTTTAATTGACCATTAATCTGCATATTGCAGATCAGAGGAGATCTAAAAAGGTTGAACTTGATGGACTAAAAGTCCTTTTTTCAACCTCTATTACTATGTAATTACTCTTCCAATGCTAGTTCAAATAGAGGATATGTTTTCTGTGACATACTGGACAAACTAATTGCATTGTGATTGGGACGTTACTGGATATTAGGAAGTAGACAGGTGGTCTTGCATAGCCTTTCCACAATAAAGAATACCTGAGCTGATTTATTTTCTGACTGCCTTGATCACTAAAATTCTGCTTTTTTGGATGATGGTTGATTGATAGGCTTTGAGATAGTCAATCATTTTTGTCTTGTCCCCAGGCATTCTAGTCTTTCTCCAAATTCTTTCATTGTTGCATATCTTTTTTTTTTTTTTTAAACTCCCTTTAATATCGTCATACCAGTGGGAGTAATTGTGTGTTGAGGTTCATAGGAAGATACGAGCAATGCTGACCATTGTGATAGTGACAGTTAATAGTAATAGTGGACACCGTGTGCAACATCACTGCCATACTGAATGGAACCAAGCATGTTATACCAGTGGGAGGGGGGTGTATCAGATTTTTCATATTTATTTTAGTAAAGGGCATGTGAATATCCATCCAAAACACACACCACATCCACTCTGGACATTCCCCATGCCTATGAACTAGTAAAAAACATGATTTGATAGTAGATAAGAACAACAGCCCATCTAGTCTGCCCATTTTATCTGTGTTTGACCCTACCACTTCCATTGGTAGACTGTTCCACTTACCTACTACCTTTATGTAAGATGTAGTGTCTCACATTACCCTTAAATCACCCCTCTGTCCTCTAAGTCCTACATGTTTAGGTCATGAAGTCTGTCCTTATATAAGTTTTGTCTTTTAGACTATGCACCATTTTAGCTGGCCTTCTTTGAATTGTTTCAAATCTAATGAACCTAATGAATTCACAACCTATCTGAAAAAAAATTGTCTCAGTATTTGTTATGTGTTTTTTTTTTGGGGGGGGGGCTTAATTTCAGGATTTTTGCACCACAGTTATAGAAATATAAGAAAGGGAAAGTATTTAGTACTAATTAGAAATTCCCTCATTAAGCTCCTGTTAAATTTGCTATGTTTCTTTTCTAGTGGCATTCATCTTCAATTGGATTGGATTTTGTTTATCCTTCTGCATAACCAACACAATTGCTGGAAGATACGGCGCAATCTGTGGGTTTGGTCTGTCTCTGATCAAATGGATTCTAATTGTGAGGGTAAGTTGATTAATAGATGCTGTTATGCCTGCAGGTGAAGAAGTCATGGCAACAAATCTGTTTCACCCTCAGTCCTTTTAATCAGTTTCTGATTAATGAACTATGGTGTTTACCCCCACCACACAAATATCAATAGTGATTGTGATGCAGAAGGGGTCATTCTGTGCTGAAAATGTTACAGACATACCTTGATCGAACAAATACCTTGCATAGACTATATGAATACAAAATATATATAGTGATACATAATCTTAAAGAAAAAATTAGTTTATTTGTTCTACTTTATGGGCCTTGCGATGAAAGCCTTCGACGTTCATCATAAGCCACGCAGTGATCGGCTTCGCCGCTTATTGCAGGCCTCGGGCAACCCGCCACTTTTATGCCTCACAATTATTATAAAACATATCCTTGGCAAACTAAAATGGCAGGTGTTTGATGTCCTATAGTTATGTAGTTGTGAAGATGAATATGTTTTTTTCTGAGTTGGTGGGTCTGCCAGGGTTGGGAAAGCAAGGTTCATAAACGTGTATGTGTTTGTTTAGTGGCGACAATGTTGCCGTGCACATGTGGGGATGAGAGTGTTTGGTACTTCCAGTCCTTGCCTATGTATGTTGGTCTTGTTCTTGTTTTGTGTAGTGTACCGAGACTGTTAAATGTGAGACCGATAGCCCATAAATGGATGTACATGTCTTTGTGGAAGCACTAGTGTATTTGTGGGACTTACAGTTGGTGGACTGTTCGGGGGGAATGAGACTTGCCATCCATAGAGGGGGTGCTGTGGTTACTGATTTGCGTTTGCATAGAACTTGCTTTGTGCCCGTGTTTTGCACAGTACTGTATGTGCAGTTGTTACTCTGTGTGCAATTCTGCTATTCTATGTGATTGTAGGGCACTGCCAATTCATAGTTTTGGGGCCTTCCAGTGCACATGTGTATTTTGGGTGGAGGGGCTGTGTGGTGTACATGTGTGTTTCAGGTGGGTGGGCTGCCATTGCATATATATGTGTGTGGTGTGCATGTGTGTTGCGGGCGGGTGGGCTGCCATTGCATATATGTGTGGGGTGTGCATGTGTGTTGCGGGCGGGTGGGCTGCCATTGCATATATGTGTGTGGTGTGCATGTGTGTTGCGGGCGGGTGGGCTGCCATTGCATATATGTGTGTGGTGTGCATGTGTGTTGCGGGCGGGTGGGCTGCCATTGCATATATGTGTGTGGTGTGCATGTGTGTTGCGGGTGGGCTGCCATTGCATATATGTGTGTGGTGTGCATGTGTGTTGCGGGCGGGTGGGCTGCCAATGCATATATGTGTGTGGTGTGCATGTGTGTTGCGGGCGGGTGGGCTGCCAATGCATATATGTGTGTGGTGTGCATGTGTGTTGCGGGCGGGTGGGCTGCCATTGCATATATGTGTGTGGTGTGCATGTGTGTTGCGGGCGGGTGGGCTGCCATTGCATATATGTGTGTGGTGTGCATGTGTGTTGCGGGCGGGTGGGCTGCCATTGCATATATGTGTGTGGTGTGCATGTGTGTTGCGGGCGGGTGGGCTGCCATTGCATATATATGTGTGTGGTGTGCATGTGTGTTGCGGGCGGGTGGGCTGCCATTGCATATATATGTGTGTGGTGTGCATGTGTGTTGCGGGCGGGTGGGCTGCCATTGCATATATATGTGTGTGGTGTGCATGTGTGTTGCGGGCGGGTGGGCTGCCATTGCATATATGTGTGGGGTGTGCATGTGTGTTGCGGGCGGGTGGGCTGCCATTGCATATATGTGTGGGGTGTGCATGTGTGTTGCGGGCGGGTGGGCTGCCATTGCATATATGTGTGTGGTGTGCATGTGTGTTGCGGGCGGGTGGGCTGCCATTGCATATATGTGTGTGGTGTGCATGTGTGTTGCGGGCGGGTGGGCTGCCATTGCATATATGTGTGGTGTGCATGTGTGTTGCGGGCGGGTGGGCTGCCATTGCATATATGTGTGTGGTGTGCATGTGTGTTGCGGGCGGGTGGGCTGCCATTGCATATATGTGTGTGGTGTGCATGTGTGTTGCGGGCGGGTGGGCTGCCATTGCATATATGTGTGTGGTGTGCATGTGTGTTGCGGGCGGGTGGGCTGCCATTGCATATATGTGTGTGGTGTGCATGTGTGTTGCAGGCGGGTGGGCTGCCATTGCATATATGTGTGTGGTGTGCATGTGTGTTGCGGGCGGGTGGGCTGCCATTGCATATATGTGTGTGGTGTGCATGTGTGTTGCGGGCGGGTGGGCTGCCATTGCATATATGTGTGTGGTGTGCATGTGTGTTGCAGGCGGGTGGGCTGCCATTGCATATATGTATGTGGTGTGCATGTGTGTTGCAGGTGGGTGGGCTGCGATTGCATATGAATGCATGTGTGTGTGAAGGTTTTGGAATGCAAGTGTGTGTTTGGGAGGGTAGGGATTGTTTTTGGGGTTGTGGTGTCAGAGTGTGAATTCTAATGTAAAATTCTAAGGAATATATTGCTTCATTTAAAGTGTAATAATGGTGCCAAAGTTTGTGTTGGGAAGTGTGGAAGAGTTTGTCGGTACATGTCTTTGGTATTGGTTTGGTCAGAGACTGCAAAGTTTGCATGTTCGTGGGTGCCCGTGGGAGTCTGCCACTGTGTGTGTGCCCGTGGGAGTCTGCCACTGTGTGTGTGCCCGTGGGAGTCTGCCAATACAGAGGTGCATGTTATGACTGTGTGCATGCTCACCCTTGGTGAATTCAGTGGCAAGAAAAGGAGAATTGTGGGGATGGCCTCATCAGACATGATGCAAAGGGATGTTCTGCATAATAATTGGTAATGTAAAGGTCATAAAGAATTAATACATTGTAATTTTGAGAGCAATAGAAAAACCCGTCATTAATGCTTAAATACTGTGAGGATATCTGTAAGATTTTGTGATGAAGCATTGACACAATGCTTTTGTTAATACAGTAAGTATATGACATATGCATGATCTTTTTCCAGATACAATATTTTTAAATAAAGAAAATACTTATGTACGCCCTTGTGAAAAGGTAGGGCACCGCTGTTCTGTCTTTTAGACTGTATTTTTTTTTATCATTAAACTGTACAGAGACAGTCATCAAGTATTACGGCAGATTGGTAATTAGGAGGCGTAAATCTTGTTGGAATAGAATTAATCTCCGTTAGTTTGACTCCTCAGTCTATACACAATCTGCATTATACAAAATATCAGACGAAAAAAGGGATAACAAGAACGCCAAAACATAATAAATTGGCACTTCTCCTATCACAAGGCAATTTCTCCAGGATTATGTATTGTTACATTCTCAATCCTACTTGCTGCTGACATTTGATTGTGTTATACACGTGTCTCACCACTGTGTGTCACTGTGGCTACATTAATAGATGAAGTACATTTTATGTGGCTTTAAAACATCTCGTGTACCCAGCCTCTGAGAACACTGTAATGATGTGCATAGAAAAGTAACAGATTTATGGTTCTTTGAAATTCAAATAAAATACTCTTATAGCCTCAATTTATTTTATTGTACATATATATTATAACATAAATATGGAGATGATAATGGATTTTGCATGAATAAAGGTTACGCATAATGAGCTAATTAGGCAGTAATTCTTGATGCAGTGAAGCAGCATATACAGCATTATTAGACTAAAAACTGTTATTGGTGTAGATGGGTCTTTTGGGCAGATTGTTGCAGATTAACACAGTTTTATTCCATACCGAACTGCATCTCCCTTATTATCTTATATGTTTTTACAACAGCAAGCTTTGAACATTACAAGATTATTTTCTTTTTTCTGTTTGTTTGAGATTAATTAGGTGCTGGAAAGGTTGGAATATGTCTGTAATTATGTAGAAAGGTAGCTTTATAGCAGTTAGAACATCCTTCTGACACAAATCTGTCCTTAGCTGCCAGAAATCAGTTTAGTCTAGTGGGAGTAAAGGATTTCTCTATAGATCTTTATAACGCGACTCATGCAGTGCCCTCACATACCCTATTGGGAGACTCCAACAGTGTGAAAATATCTGCAGAAGCATTAACTTCACAAATTTTGCAGTCCTTGTTCTTCCATGCAAGAAACCCCTTTGTAATATTTAAAAAAACTTCCTTTTAGACAGAAATGTGCGGTCTGTATCCCTTTAATAAGGAAGGGTATTATAAAACAATTTCTTATATATTAAATTGTATATATAAATTGTAATTATGCATGTAATTTTTTGTCTGTCTATTGAGCCAGCATTTTAGTATGTGCTGTCTCGTAAGCTTTTCAGAATGCAGCAATCTTTTCATCTGATAAATAAGTCACTATTTATATACATACTCTGTAAGATTGATCCATTAATAACTATACAAAGATATAGCAGCCTGTGAGTGTTTGAGCTGCAGTGCTGTGGTTTCAGGATACCGGTTGTGTGGAGTGTTTTGGGTCGTGTCTACAGTAAATATCACATAACGGCTCTTTTTGGAGATACAGTGCCTTGCAAAAGTATTCACCTCCCCCTTGGCATTTTTCGTGTTTTGTTGCCTCACAACCTGAAATTAACATGGATTGTTTGAGGATCTGCATCATTTAATTTCCAGAACATGCTCACAACTTTGAAGATGTTTTTATTTTTTTATTTTGATGCAAACAACAAATAGGACAAAATAACAGAAAAAGTCAATGTGCATAACTATTCACACCACTTGTGAACAGCAATCTTTAAGTCTGACCACAGAATTTCTATTGGATTGAGGTCTGGGCTTTGACTAGACCATTCCAACACAATTACAGGTTTCCCCTTAAACCACTCAAGTGTTGCTTTAGCAGGGTGTTTGGGGTCATTGGTACAGGTTTTGCTCAAGAATATCCCTGTATTTAGCCCCATCCATCTTGCCCTCAACACTGACCAGTTTCCCAGTCCTGGCTGCTGAAAAACATCCCCACAGCATGATGCTGCCACCACCATGTTTCACTGTGGGGATGGTGTTCTTTGGGTGATGTAATGAATTGGGTTTGCACCAGACCTAGCATTTTCTTTTGCCGAAAAGTTCAATTTTAGTCTCATCAGACCAGAGCACCTTCCTCCATACATTTTAGCAGTCTACCAAATGCCTTTTCGCAAACTCAAAACGTGCCGTTTTGTTTTTTGCTGAAAGTAATGGCTGTCTTCTGGCCATAAAACCCCAACTCTATGGAGCGTACAGCTTATTGTCGTCCTCTGTACAGATACTCCAGTCTCTGCTGTGGAACTCTGCAGCTTCTCCGGGGGTTACCTTCGGTCTCTGTGATGCCTCTCTGATTAATGCTCTCCTTGCCTGGTCCATGAATTTTGGTGGGCGGCCGTCTCTTGGCAGGTTTGCTGTTGTGCCATGTTCTTTCCATTTGGTTATGATAGATATGATGGTGCTCCTGGGATCATCAAAGATTTGGATATTTTTTTATAACCTAACCCTGACTTGTACTTCTCAACAACATTGTCCCTTACTTGTTTGGAGAGTTCCTTGGTCTTAATGGCAGTGTTTGGTTAGTGGTGCCTCTTGCTTAGGTGTTGCTGCCTCTGGGGCCTTTCAAAAAAGGTGTGTATATGTAATGACAGATCATGTGACACTTGATTGCTCACAGGTAAACATCATTTCACTAATTATGTGACTTCTGAAGGTAATTTGTTGCACCAGAGCTTTTTATGGGCTTCATAACAAAGGGGGTGAATACATACGCACATGCCAATTTTCTGTTTTCTATTTCTAAAAAATAGTTTTATGTACATATTTTTCTCATTTCACTTCACCAACTTAGAATATTGTGTTCTGATCCATCACATAAAATTCAGATTAACAAAACATTGAACTTAAGGCTGTAATGTAACAAAATAGGTAAGTCAAGGGCGTGAATACTTTTGCAAGGCACTGTAGATTGCTGGGTATAGTTCTGTGACCAGGATTAATACATATCTGCATGGGGTGAAGAACAACTGTCAAAACTTTGAGGAAGGTGCATCTAGCTATTGAATATGAGAACGGAGTTGTTACAATTATCGGAAAATAAAAGGAGTCTAAAGTCAAGTTGCCCTGTGTTCCATCTTTTTCTCCCCTCTCTTTTCTCCTTTATCTCTACATTTAATGGCATACAGTAAAAATTACCCTGAAAATATTAACATTTTTCTTACAACAGCAGTCATTTATCCCCCTTGTTCGCTGTGATTGGCCATTTAGTCTGAGTGTAGATTCCATGTTGTATCTTGGAATACAAGAGACATTGGTAGGTGCCAGAGCATGCAATCACGAGGTGGGCTGAATACATCCCCAGGGCTGCAGATATGTAATTATTTTTAAATTCATAACAATGTGGTCAGTTATTTTGTAATTGGTCTTTTCAGTAACAAAACTTGATAATGTGCAAGATGTTAAAAAAAAAAAAACACAGCCGTCTCATTTTTACTTTATAAGCAATTATTCTTTACTACTGGCTTCCATTTTGTTTACTACACTTACTTATTGCAGCTTCTGTCTCAGCAGGCTGTCTTTGTAAACTGATGAGCTTTCCATTGTAGCAAATTAACACATTGGGAGATGTATCTGTCGCCTTTGGATTATTCAGACATAGACTTCCTGTGTATTCAAAGTCTCCTACCATATCAGGAACCGGGTCACTGGAAACTGAAATAAGTAACATATAAAATAGAACGTCTCCAATTAATTATTTTAACTCCTATTCCTATGAGGCTGTATTAACGGTGGTGTTAAATTGGTTTTATAATGTTAAAACCAATACCAATAGTAATGGATAAACTATTAATTGGTTATATATCCACTGGGTTTTTCAATAAGAAAGGTAACATGCTGCAAAGATGTGGTAAAACTATCCAGTAAATATTTTTGCTTTCGTATGAGAAACAATTTGAGAACAGGAGGGTGAGAACATTGAATACTAAAGACTTTTGACCAGTTCCTCTTACCGGTGAAGCGTGCGACTTTGTGCAGTATCCATCAGAGTGTGCCTATTCATATTCCCTTATCACAAGGAGGACAGAATGGTCTACCATGGTCAGTTACAGGGTTGAAACACCACTTCAAGGTTCATTTAGCCATGTTCTGCTCTTCTCTGCTGGGAACCAAATACAGGAGCATCTAGTTTGAAAATGAAAAGACTTTAATGAGTCTGAGGCTTTTATGAGGTTGGTATCCTTGGCAGCAGTTAGCAATAGGGGGTTACTGAAGGTCAAAAGCTCTGCTTTAAAGGGGTCAGCTGCACATCCCACTCTGATAAGATTAAAGTAATGTGACTTTGGTGCCAATTCTTAAAACAACAGTGTGTTGTGAAGTATTTATGGAAGGAGGGGGGATGTGGGTTTGAAGTGCGAGTCAAAGTGACGGCAATTCACTTGGGAACACTTAGAATGTAAAAGTTAACACATACTCATTTTATTTTAAATAAAATCCTCTGAGTTGTCAAGTAATCCAACCATTATGGCAGGATATTTTAAAATCATTGAGTGAATTGACAGGTATTCCAATCTTTTAGTTGAAATATATGGATTAAATCCAATTCTGGAGACTAGGTAATAAGAGGTCAGGTGTATGAAAACTACATATAGGGCCAAATACCCCCAAACATCTATAGGTAAATATTTTGGTGTCTAAATTAAGGTTAGCAAATATATGAGGAACACCAAACAATCCTAACTGCATGTCAGTGCTATTTATAATAATGAGCAACATGTATGTAATTTCATTTTCCAAAGATGTGGAACTGTAGATTAACTATTTTAACAATATCTTATAATTACCCTTTGATAAGTTTAACCACTGTTCAATGTTTTTTATGCCTTTTTATTTTTACAATGAATTAAGCTGATTATAGTATTGATTAATATGT